>CM053593.1:62742496-62800230 GCA_028646575.1 Pseudocheirus occidentalis
TCTCTCTCTCTCTCTCTCTCTCTCTCTCTCTCTCTCTCTCTCTCTCTCTCTCTCTCTCTTTCTATGTGTGTGTATGTGTGTGTGTGCCTGTCTGTCTGTCTTCTTTCTTTCCAATTCTAGCACTGCTACCTGTCAGCAATGAGACCTTGGGCATGTAATTTCACCTCTCTGAGCTTCGATTTCTCAATCTGTAAAATGGGGACAACACATTCAAAGTTCTCACTCACATCTTTAGGTGAGTTCACTAAATGAGGTCCAGGATAGTTTTAAAAGATTAAATAAAAATATTTATTTTGTTAATATCAAAACTTTACTTTTGATTTTCTACAGGGATCACCAAACTACTACCTGGAGGCTAAAACTGATCCTGGTAGGTTTTGTACAGCCTGCAGAGTCAAAAAAATAGTTTATTTAGCCAGATTACAACTGATTTACTAAGGAAAGAAATTCTGTTCTAGAACTAAACTAAGCTTGCCAGAAGAAAATCCAATGAGAAATAATATTAGCAACCACCATTCCCCCAACATATACCATATCTACAGAGAAAATATTAAACTGTCTGTGCTCATGGCTATGACAAATCACTAGAGACTCACTTCCCCCAGCTTCTTTTATCACCACTTCCCTCAGTCTTTCACTTCCAATTCTCCTCTTCTTTCCCACTCCCCTTTTCTCCTCCTCTCTTCCCTCTTTGGGCCCCCCCTCTCCTAACACACACTTTCTTGTTCAGGACTTTAGTGATATACATAGACAGATACTGCTGATTGGTAATACAAAAAAAAAAATGGCCCTTAAATTGCCTCAGAAGTCTGACTCCTTCACTGTGGCCTCAGAGATCCTTGGAATAATGGGGTAAGGTCTGCCTTCCTCTCTGGATATAAAGACAAATTTGGTCCACTGTGAGAGGCAGCCTTTGTTCTGTTGGGAAGTTGGATTTCCACTCTACAAAATCTCCAGTTGCCTTTGGTGAAGTCATGGGGTGCCTTTGTTCTCCGTGGGGAGTGAAGGAAATGATGCACAAGTCTTCTCTTCGCCTAATGCTAGCTAGCTCCACAAAGAACACTCTGTTCATTCCCTTTGGGGAGCTGCCCCTCCATCCAATCCTTTTCATGAAAACAAATTGTCCTCAAGGACATAGCTATGTCAGGGGGGCAGACATCAATCTACTCAGGAGGTTCACCCAGGAGAGGAAGAAGCTAACAAGCTAACACATTAAAAAGGAGTTGAGAAAACTCTCAATCTCCCAGTATGGGAGTACAGAGATAGGAACCCAATCTGATAAAGATAGTCTAGACATAGGTACCATGGAAGGGGAGTCTGTGTAGAAGACAGAGCCTTCCCACATTGTCCTCTTAGCAGTTCTCATTCCCTGCCACATCTTGCTGCTTAGGTGAGGCCTAGTTTTGCCCAGAGATGACTGGTTTGGAGTCAGAAGTAATCAGCAAAAGGAAAGATAAGGCTTCTAGAAGAAGAAAACTACAAATTCTGAAGGGGAATTAGGGGAATGTGAATGATAAAGGGAAGAGGAAGAGACCTGAGGTGGAGATTTGATTGTTTCCTTTGGGAAGGTCAAGGTCTTTTCCTGATTCCCAGTTGCAGGGTGAGACTATCCAAGAAGAAATGAATCATGATACTTTATACAGTTCAGATGGCCTGAATAGATGTTTGCATGTTGGAATTCCAAGTCCCTATTTGAATATGAACTTCTCAAAGGCAAAGACGTATTTTTGCTTTTCTTTGTATCTCCAGTACCTATACAGTTTCTGGCACCTTTCTAGGTGCTTAATAATTGTTAATGATGTTTATGATTCAGGTGGTGGTTACACTCTAACAAGCTGCTACCGTAAGTAAGGCATTTTTCAATTGGTGCTAGAGACACAAAAACAAAAGAAAAAAATATTCTGAGAACTCAAAGTGCTAATGTGCTGCTGGAATACAAATGAAATTAAACTGAGACAGGCCAGCATGGAAAACAATCTCCCAGAGGTAGGTAGGATCCTGTTGTTTGGGTCTGCCCAGGTTGCTGGACCATCAAAACCATTCTTGATTTCCATCTAAAGTAGACAGACCCTAACTGGAGGCTCTAGCATGTTTTGAAAGCTCTTAAAACTGATCCCAATTCCTTGAAGAAGTAAATCAAGTTTGGTTTAGGAGAGGATAGGCAGAATGGAAAAAAAAAATCTTTTCAGGAAATTTCCATAGGGCTCATAAATACCATTCAATGATCCTCATGTCAGGACATTCATAGATGGGAAAAAATGAGTCTGCCTTAGAGACTTGCTTCCAATAGAACAGAAAAGCTGGAAACTGCCTTGCTCTTGCCCCAACCACTGTCCTCTCCCACCCCCATCCCTACCCTAGGGAACCTAATTAGCATGTTCCATAATACAGTTCACATTAGTTTTATGAGGAAAAAGCTATATTTCTTATAGAGCTTCACTTTCTTGGAAAACAGGTAATTTCTCATTGATTTTTTTTTCTCATGAAAAGGTGAAAGGACAGATATATGAGGGGAAGCACTTTTTGATGTTTCTGAGCAATCCTGTGATCTCCACTACTGCTTCTTCATAAATATTGCCTGAGGCATGAAAACAAGGTGGGGGAGAAAGAAGAGGCCTGATGCAATCCCTCTTGTAGAAGTCCATTTCCGGAAAGGAATAATGATGTGTAACAGAAGTGTTCTGTTCCCTGACTTGGAGCATGAGCAAATGGTCCAGAACTGGTTCTGGTCTGCTAACCACAAGATGAAGAAATGGACTCTTGATTGGCTTCCTGAGTTCAAAAGGCATTAGTCAGCCAGGACTCAGCTGTTGGACAACCTTTTTTCCTGCCTGTGTTCCAGTAAGAGGAGACAATGCTGTAAGGAGAGGCCTTGGACCTTCTCCATCTCTGTCTGACACATGGCCCATAAATACAAGCTTCTGTTCATTGCTTCTTTGAATTCATTCTATCCTGTTTTAGCTGAGGGATGTGGGAGATGACTATGACCACGTGAGTTTAGAAAGGTCAGGATCACCCAGATTATGGGACTTGAGATCTGGGTAGTGATTTTACAGAAGCTAAGCAGTGAAAAACAAAGTCCAGAGTGATCTGCCCAGTCTAATCTAGTGTTAATAAAGATGAAGACTAATTCATTCAATGACTATGTCCATTGACTAATCACCCATTGGAAATGAACTTGATAGGGATGAATGCTGAAGAAACTGCATTAAGTCTGACTCTACTCTCCCTAGGGAATGAGGTGGTATGGTAGAAGTATGCCCTAGGGTTTTAGGGGGAAGGATGTTTGTTTTTCTGTTGCTACCTGAGCCAACTTTCTTTTGAACTCTATGTACTTACAAGAGAATGTGTCACAGGAGGTTTTATTTTTTTTGGGGGGGGGGTGGAGTGGAGAGGAGAGTGGAGTGTTTTTGTACCAACTGTTCCTCTGATATCACTTAGAAAAAACTAAGTTTGGCAGGCTGGTACTAGAAAACTATCCCCAACCCCTCAGGCTTATCCCTAGTACCCTCAGGGGAGACATAGTCATTGCTCCATGGAGACCCAACCTTTTCATGCAATGAAAGCCTGGAAAGTGAGCTCAGAGAGGATACTATAGAGAATAGATTTTTATAGTTTGAGAGGAAAACAGGACCAAGTAAATAACAAACAATAAAAATGGGAGAGATAGGGACATGTTTATAGGCAACAGGAGGTAAAGAGCCAGTGGCTAAGGAAAGATTGACATTCATGGAGAGTAGGGAATGATCTGTCAGTTGGTCAGTCAATAATCATTTACTAAGTGGTTACCATATGCTAGCCACTCTGTTGAGCACTGGAGAAACAAAGAACAGTTAAAAAAAAATCCTCCTCAAGCACCTAATTCTCATAAGGGAAATGATGAGAGCAAACTATGAGAGTAAAATATATAAAGATACAGTCTAAATGGGAGGTAATTTGAGAAGAATGATACTTGTATTAGGGAAGGAGGTAGAAAAGCTTTTTTTTTTCTTGCCAATAGTTGTATTTAGCCTGAATCTTGAAAGAAGCCAGAAAGTGGAGTTGAGAAGGGAGACCATTCTAGTTATGAGGGACAGACAGTGAAGAGACATAGTATTAGGAAGACAATGTGTTATAAGCCAGGAACAGCAAGAAGACCGGTGTTAATGGCTCATAGGAGAAGAAAACATAAGAAAACTAAAAGTGTAGGAAGGGTTTTAAAGGTTACAAATGCCAAACAATGGATTTTATATTTGAACCTGGGGATAATAGGGAATCGCTGGAGTTTATTGAGTAGGGAGAGTGAAAGATACAGTCAGACTAGAGCTTTAGGAGTTCACTTTGGTAGATGAGTGGATTTCAATAATTTATGGGTTCGTGTTATACCCTCATCAGTTGCTCATAGGTTTCCCCAAAATCCAGCTGGATGCCAACAGAATTCTAATTACCTTCATCATTCTTCCCCTTGGATTCATGTCGATATAAAACAATAGCTTTCCTCAATTTGTTGGTACCAGTTTTAGTTTGAGAGAGTGGTAACAAGACTGAGAAATTCACCATTTTTTAGCTGTCCTTTTAGAAAGAAACTCATTAAAGCCTTGGAGAATCACCTTTTCTGTGCTCTTCCTTATCCTCTTTGATGGCAGACTTGTGCTGCTGAGATAAAGGGTCAACTAACATAATGATAATGTTAATGATATTGAAGACTAATAAGTCAAGATTTTCATAGTTCTCCTTTCTCAAGAAAAGACCAATTTGTCTTTTCTTGTACCACCCTAGGTCTAGTAGCAAAGTCTAAGTCACATACAGAAGTCTTATTATACACACCTCTTCATTTTTAGATGATATTGTACTCATTATATCAGGACCCAGAATGTCCCAGAGCTTTCTACATGAAATAACTCAAGAGTCTACCTACCCACACAAGCAAAGCTAAATGGATGAAAAATGTCTATCATCTAGTCAATCAAGAAACATTTATTAAGTACCCACTAAGTGCCAGACATAAGCTATGATAAGCAATTCAATAACTAACCTGCAGAAGCAGTTCAACTGTACATATATCTTGGACAGACACTGTAGATAAATAATAATCTGGGACCATAACTGAATAGTCTTTCTGGATTTCTTCCCCAACTCCCACTAACAATAGTAGTTTGGGTCCCCAGAGGGCAACTGCCTACTTTACCCTTCAGAGTTCTATCACTGTGAATAGGATGGACTGATGTTTTTTAGCACTGCCATTGACAAGCTATCATCCAGTATGGTTCCCCTAATGTCACTGAGTACACTCTCCTCTCTGTACACATATAGAACTTAGGGAAAGTGGGCTTAAGCTTAAAGTATCATGCCATTGAGGCACACATGCAAAGAGTATGTAAGGTCAGAGGGTACTTTGTGATTCCTGTGTTCTGAGAGTCCTTTTCTCTCTTTTACCAAGTTCTCAACGGACGATTGTCTAGGTTGCTTGGCTACCACAATTGATCCTTAGTGGACTTGACTGCCATTGTTACTGACTCTAGTTGTCATTAGGACTTCTCAAATGATTCCAACGGTTCTCCTGGTATCTCTGGTTGCCCAGGCACTCTCCTCTTAGGACATACATTTGTCTAAGATCAGGAAAGAATAAATAGTGGCTAGGCAGAGAAAAAATGGACCCCTGGCTCTGCCCTATTTAGTGGCTCACAGCAATTTCCTTCATTTTAAAGCCACCAAGGAGACCAAAAGGTTGTCCAATTGATATTTTTTTTGCACATGCTCTTAGTTTTAGTCCTTTAGCCAATTAGAAAACTCTTCAATCACTAGAATACCAGACCCTGTGTCACTGATAGAAATCATCTCATCACTCTTCTCAGCAATGCACAGTTATAAGACAACTCTAAAAGTCTCAGGATGGAAAAATCTAGGAAGAACAGAGTTTAAATGGAGACTGAAGCAATCTACATGCTATTGTTCTTTTTCACGTTTGGTTCTCTCTTTTTTCCCATTGTTCACTCCATTGGTTACAACCCTTCTATACAATCAGACTAATGTCCATTGTGAAAGTATTTCCAGATCCTATACTTCATTGCATGCTGCTATGGGGGGAGGGGGAAGAGAGAGGGGAGAAAATTTGAAACTCAAGGGATTGTGGAATTAATCTTGTAAACTAAAAGTAAATAAATCAATTTAAAAATTAAAAAAAAAGAAATTATCTTATCAAGTTTCTGTATGTTGGATTGAAATCAAACAGGGAATATTGTTCATGCTCTATATGACCTATCAGGAAAGGTAAATTTGAACCCTTAATGGCCAGTCTCCTCAAAAATAAAGAGTAAGACAGCAAGTTGGATTACACTTGTGAAATTAGGCAGTACTTTTAATTATCCCAGGTTTCTCCCTGAAACAAAGACTCCTCTTTGTAACACGAATTTTCTTATGGTGATGTTATATGTAGTTGCAAGTCATAAAATACCACCATCTCTAAAGACTTGTATTTGTAAGTCATACAAAGGGCAGTGGAGAGTTACATGCTGAATATGATTAGACTACACAAATTGCCAGCGAAAGATTCCACAAAAGAGGTGAAAAGGATAAATATTATCCCTTTTCATGTACTCTACCATCCAATCAAACTAGTTTCTCAAAAACAACATTTCATCTCCAACCTCTGCACTTCTGTGAGACTGTCTCCCAAGGCTGGAATGTGGTGTATCCATACACAGATGTTACTTTCTGGGAAGCATGGATAGATATCTCTAGAATCTCCTTTGTCTATCCTTCTCCAAGGGAGACTTTGATTCCTGCCAGGAGGAGAAGTAGAAGATTGGTGCCAAAGGTTAGCCATTCTGCTCTCCTTAGAGAAAGGGTATCAGGCTAGAACTATATTGTCTTCTCCCCTAAATATTGTTGGTCAAGAGATTATTTTTAGATTCAATTTGAGCTCTTGATCACTATCCCTTAACAGGAAAGGAGGACCTCAAAAGATCTAGATATAGATGTATATATGTACACACATATACACACATGTGTATATATGTGCATGTATGTGTATATACATGTGTGTATATACATGTGTGCACATATATCTGTGTATATGTATATACATATATATATGTCTTCACTTTTCCAATCAAGTGACAGTTTCACAAAGAATATATTTATAAAATAGCAAATAAATCCATTTATCCAATCCATTTATAGCAAACAGAAATCAGGAAAGATATATAGATGAGACTATAACAAACAATAAACAGAGTGAATGAGATTCCCGATTTGAAGCAAGATGTTTCAACTTGAGAGAGAGAGAGAGAGAGTCTTAGAATTCATCCAAAAGCAAGTATTCCCAAAATATTCAGCGTAATAAGGTAGGGATAGAGATATGAACAAGGTACTGGCTCCTTCACATATTGACTTCTTCCCAAAGTCTTTTTCTTCCTTCAGGGACCTGAAGAAAATCTGGAATTGTATATTTTCTCTCTTAAAGTAGGAAATAAGAAAATCAAGATCTCTCTTCTTCCAAGCTCTTGCCAACTCTGCCTCTCACATAAAACAGAGCATTGACTAACCAGTCTCCACCAATGAAGAGAGTCTTATGGAAAAGGGTTTTGAGTCTTGTGTTATATTTACATGTATATATACTGATTGCCCTGAAACCAAGTAAACTCCTTGAGAGTGGGGATTATTTTATTACTATACTTATATCTCCAGTGCTTAGCACAATGATCAGCACATAGTAGATGCTTAAAAATGCTTGTGTATTTATCATTCAGAGAGATATATGCCAAGAAAAGACAGTGGGCTGATTGTATAGCAAGAATGAGGTCTAACCATCAGGAACCCCAGAAACTCCACTGGTATCCATGCAATGTCAAGACACTTAGAGAAAGCCCCCTAATACATTGAGTGGATCCTT
Organism: Pseudocheirus occidentalis; assembly: GCA_028646575.1. NCBI lineage: Eukaryota > Metazoa > Chordata > Mammalia > Diprotodontia > Pseudocheiridae > Pseudocheirus > Pseudocheirus occidentalis. The sequence goes on from CM053593.1 coordinate 62,750,370, forward strand.
TACCATCAAACATGGACAAAGATTGCACGGGATGAGAGGGGGATAAGTGGATTTTGATCTGCATTACTGAAGTACCCTTATCTATGTTACCACAAGTCATTTGAAATATCAAAGTGTTATCTAATTTATTTTAATACTGATAGTTAAGATTAAATTGAAGGTAGAGTGTTAGTTTCTATAGAGCTAAAATGGAAGACAAGGGTCAAATAATAATTCTGCATTTTACTTCAGTCTTTCCCAAATATTTTAGAACTCTCAAGTCATATTGTTTCTATTGAACTTTGTGGTATCATTCTCTTCCTAAAAGTAATTTGTCACCTTAAAAAATGTAAATTGATTTGAATTAATTTGACATTGAGGATTTCACAGATTTGTAAAAAGGCAACAGAAAGGAGACTGGGTCATCACAAAAGTAAGGATTTGATTTAGCTCCTTTCACCTCATTCTGACAACTCAAGCTTATTGATCAAAAAACATTACAATCAAAGATTATTGGGAGAAAAGTCTTCTAGGAATTCAACACTGTTGAAGTCTAAGCATATTGCTGTTTTTGGTTACCTTATCTACAAGACAAATCTCAGAACATATTACACTACCATGAGCCCCTTTAGTCATGTGCTATTTCTAGATAGAGCCTTTGTGATCTTTGAATGATGAAAGTAACGGAAGAAAAAAGATCTCAAGATTTTTCATGGAATCAGAAAATGTCAGAGTTTGGGGGAGCACCTTAGAGATCACCTAGTCCATTCCCAAGGATCCTAAGGATCCTAAGGAAACTTAGGTCAGAGAAGTGAATTAAGTTGTTCAAGGTCACAAAGGGACTTAGGAGCAGAGTCACAAGAGACACCCCAAGGTTCCCAAATCTTAAAACAGCTCACTTTTCATTGCATAGTACTGTTTCTCTTGGTCACTCTTTCTTTCTAATAATAAAGATCCGCTTCTTAGAAAAGTTAAAATAGATTTTTCAATTCTTCCATATTAGACTATAGGCATAAATTATAGTCAGGAAGATTTAATTTAGTTCACATTTGGTTAATAATCAGGAAGTCACATGACCTCAATGAACCTCTCCAAAGCTGATCAAAAAGGAACCCTGAATTTGCTTTCCATATGGTCCTCTGTACATCTATATTTTTCTTAGCTAATACCATTATAGAAAGGCATGAAGCCTTATATCATCTTCACTGAATAAATGCCAACAGGATGGTCTGATTGGAGTGTGTTAGGTGAATATTTTTGCCCTGACATAGTCACTGTAGGCAGGGTATGTATAATACAACTACCTGGAATATAAACTTCTGGAAGGCGGAGAACAGAACGCACATTTTATGTGGAACTCTGCACATTGTGGACACAACACATCAGCTCACGTCCAGTGAAGCTGTTGGGTTGCAAGAATGACACAGAGATAGCAGTTTCAAAAGTAGTCTATTTGCTGCAAGATTTATCTGCGACATCAGATATTTTATTGATCAAATCAAGAAAGACTGATCAAGGAAATTATTATATGTAAATATAGGCTCCCTAGGGAAGTAGTGAGAATTACTAGGCTAACTGTGTAAACAAGGAATGACAAATAATGGTGACTTCAATGAGCCCTTCTATAAGTTCACATCACCAAGCCATGTTACTATGAACCATACTATGAAATACTGTGTCCAGTATTTCAAGCAACAGAAACACTATCATATTCACTGCAGGGTTTATTGACAGCGTACAAGACCTCTATAGAATACTCGCTCGTTCAATAAGAATACAAGACATACGCTGTCTATTTCACTGCCACCCTTGGAAACCAAGTTTTTGGATCTGGAAATTAAGCCACACACATAACTACTCCTAGGATATCATCTCTATCTAGACATAGACCAGCTCCAGAGGGTCCGCAGATGTTAGGAACGGTGAGGCTTTATACTGAGGAGAACCAAGGAAAATGAAACTTTGGGGGAAAGCAGACCCCAACCACCTTTGAAAAGTCCAGCATTCAGCATTCACCAGTAGATCAGAGAAGAAAACTCACAGGGGGCGGCAGAATTCCTCTGAAGTGATAGACTTAGAGGCTCCTCCATCATTCTGACGGTTCAACAAGAAGAGCTAGCATTTAGATAACACCTACTATGCTTCCAAATACTTTAAAAGTATTCTATCATTTGATCTCCACAAAAACCCTGGGAGGAGGGTGCTGTTATTATCACAATTATACAGTTGAGAAAACTGAGGTTAAGTGACTTGCCCAGGATCACGCATTTGAATAAGTGTTGACTAGATTTGAACTCAGGTCTTTCTGGCTCTAGGGCCAGGATGTTATCTACTAAGCCCTCTGGCTCCTTCTACATATTCCTCCCCTTCCTTCAGATAAATAGACCCCATCTAGCCAGCCTGCCCAATGCTTTGTTTAAACCAGTCACTGGACTTTTTTCTTTCTCATTTCCTCATCTGTAAAATGGGCATAATCATTTCTATGGAGGCACAGCTAAGCAGAGCAGTGATCAGAGCCCTGGACCAGGAGTCAGGATGACGAGTTCAAATCCAGTCTTAGACACTTACTAGCTGTATGATCTCTGTCTGCCTCAGTTTCCCTTTCTATAAAGTAGGGATAATAATAATACCTCCTTCCCAAGGTTGTTATAAGGATAGAAATAAGATAATATATGTAAAACCCTCTGCAAACCTTAATGGCATTATTATGATGGTTATTATCTACAGTAAAGGAATATTGTAAAGATCAAATGAGACAATGAATAGAAAGCTGTTCTTTATTTTTGTTTTTGTTTTTAAATTTTGAGGTATTATGCAAGCCTGTTTTTCATTCAGACCTGTGATTTCACTGATTTCAAGAATTCTCTGTGAAGAAAAGTCCCTCTAGAGTGGCTAGGTGGTGCAGTGAATAGAGCACCAGCCCTGGAGTTAGAAGGACCTGAGGTCAAATCCAGCCTCAGACACTTAACACCAAAAACAAACAAACAAACAAACAAAACTAGCCTTGTGACCTTGGGCAAGTCACTTAACCCCAATTGCTTTCCAAAACGCGAAAGAAAGAAAGAGAGAGAGAGAGAGAGAGAGAGAAAGAAAGAGAGAGAAAGAAAGAAAGAAAGAAAGAAAGAAAGAAAGAAAGAAAGAAAGAAAGAAAGAAAGAAAGAAAAGAAAACCCCCTCTACCAATACAGATTAACAATTGTTCCGCAACTTACAGTCTTAGAGTATTGCTTACTGTAAAAAGAGATTAACTGACTTGTCCAGGATCAACAGGGATCAAGTGTAACACTTAAACCAAGGTCTTCCTGACTCCAGGACTTGTACTACATTAATTACCCCATACTGCCACTCATGTGAATTATCATTATTGTTCATATATGGCTGTACCAAATGTAGATTCAAAGGAAATGGGATTTAGGCTGGCACTTGGAAACTTTTGGTTATATGAGAACAGCCTTATGCTGGTGTTGTTTGTACTTAGATCCAGCTTGTAAACCAAATGAAAAGGCAGCTTTTCCTTCTTATCCAAAGGAGAAGCTATGTGCTCCAAGCAGATGGGTGAGGGGCCAAAACAGAGCAGGATATCTCATCTGGTCTGGTCTGGTCTGGTCTTGTCTTCTATTGGATGGTCCACGCTGAGTTCAGCATGGAGACATGATGACTGGTCTCAGGCATCTCCACTATCATGTTCAGACTCCTATTTTCTCTAGCAACAACTGGTCCTTGCCCACTCCAGTTATATTTCAGCAAAAGCAAAACTTTAAAAATTTGCAAAGATCCATTTATTTGTGTGTATACATATTATCTGATTGAAATTTCACAATGATGAGGTGTAGGCTCTGGGACCCCTACCCCCCTTTTTGAGCTCTCCTTGATTCTTTGGCTCTGGGAAAGTAAACCTTCCCAGGGAAGACATTTGCCTGCGGTCATGGGCCTTGAGATGCGGCTCTGCCCAAGTCTTTAGCTCTCTTTGTTCCAGTAGTTTCCCACCCTTGAATTGGCCTGGCCCACCATTGTCTATGGTCTCCAGGTAGCCTCCAGCAACTTCCCACCCTGAACCACTCATTACTAGAGTCTGAACTCATCTGACTCCTCCTGAAGACCCTCCCCAATCTCCTCCTCTGGACCACCCCTAGATTCCTCCCACAACCTTATTGTATATAGAACCCCATCTTCCCTCCATGTGGTGTGAGAGCGGTGTAGAATAGCTTAGCAGAGACTTGCTCTGTGAGAGCACCTTTAAATGGCCTAGTACCTGACGTGGCGAACTTGAACTTTCAATAAACTTTACTTTTTCCTTGGCTGAGAAGACTTGAGTGGAATTCTTTGCGCAGGACCCGGTATGTTGGTATTTTGGGGTCTCAGGCAGCCCTAACCGTCTTTGGGCTCCTCTTCAACAACAGCTCGATGAACTAAGTACAGAAACAAATAACAGCTCACTCTTATCTAGCATGTAAAAAATTATAAGCTTTTTTACATCCATGAGTTCTGTGGTTATTACTAGTCCCATTTTACAAATGAGAAAATTAAGACTCAAAGGTTACAACCTGCCTGTGGTCATGAAGTTAGTGAGTATCTAAGGCAGTGGTTCACAACCTTCCTAATGCCGCAACCCTTTAATACAGTTACTTATGTTGTGGTGACCCCCAACCATAAAATTATTTTCATTGCTACTTCATAACTGTAATTTTGCTACTGTTATGAATCATAATGTAAATAGCCGATATATGCAGGATGCATTTTCATTGTTATAAATTGAACATATTCAACAAGTTGAGAACTGCTGATCTAAGGTAAGATCTGAAATAATATTTCCCTCCCTCCAAGGGTAGTTGTCCTTCCACTATATTATGCTGCCTCTCCAACAAGGAATGACAAACATTTTCCATTTGGATGCTGACCACCTCTTCTTGGCTAATTTAAGTGGAAGTCACTAGTCTTGGATTAGAGAGTTTTTTGATAGAATTTGAGTCATTTAAACTAACTTTCCATTAAAGAAATTCCAGGCATCCATGTTGTAATAGAGATTTTAAAAGGAAAAAAAAAAACCTCAATGAAGGAAGGTTCATAGCAGGAGAGGAAAAAAGCATTAAAGCAAAGGCAATTTTGTTCTTTTTTTTAATCACAAATAATAAACACATTCAAGTTACATATTAAAAAAACTAGACAGCTTCAGAATGTACAGAGACTCAGTGAAGAGGGGCGGTAGATCTTAATGTTCCTGTTTTGCAGAGAGAGAAACTAAGTCAGATGAGAGAGCAGAGGCCCACAGAGTACTGGGCTTGGAGCCCAGGTCTCCTGACTGTCAGCCCAGTGCTATAACCCTATAATCTACCCTGTGCTTTACAATGCTCCACTTTGTTCTTTGTCTTTGGGGGGTAGGCAAGATTTGCAATTAGGGTAAGGAGGCACTCAGTTGCCATTAGGGCAAGGGAAGAAGCTTCTGAGGACATATCATGGCCAGTTTTGGGAGTTAAGCCATATTCTGATCTTTCCCAGGTGCTCCAAAAGTTTGTCCCACTTTCTGGATGCTACTAAGGAGGGGTGAAGCAAGTTTTAGGAATTTATTTTGCTTCTCTAGAAAACAAGTTTGACAGACTCGTTGTATGTGTCAATAATTAAGTGAATAAAAATTTTTAATGTCTACTGGAAGAAATATAACTTGAGATATGGGACTTCACCCCTTATGGACAGCAGGATGTGGGGAAGAGTTCTAGACTTTGACTTAGGAAATGAATCAAAAACAGGCTCTAGCACTTACTAGCTGCATGATCATGGGTGAGTCACCTTACCTTTCTGAGCCACAGGTTTTCTACCTGTAAAAATGGGGTAATGGTGTTTATCCTATTTATCTTGCAGGACTGTTATGAAGAAAGCATCATATATGAACATATATATCTTTCTTTGTACTGACAGTTTTTAGCACAGTACTTGGAGTAGCCTTTTAAAAATGCTTGATTGACTGACTGACTTATGTATGGACATTTATAAAGAAGGCTGACCTTTGAGTCAGAAAAACCTGGGTTCAGGTATTGTGTCTGATATATACTAGCTGTCTGATCATGGGCAAGTAATTGAATCACTCATCACAAGCTAGAAACTCTTTAAGACTTAGATTTCAAAAGAGTCGCCCAGCTGTATCAGTGGAGGAAGATTCCAGCTAGGAGATCCTATCAATTGTATGACTGATCAGGAAAGAGGGAGGGAGGGAAAGAGAAAAGGAAGGAAGGAAGGAAGGAAGGAAGGAAGGAAGGAAGGAAGGAAGGAAGGAAGGAACGAAGGAAGGAAGGAAGGAAGGAACGAAGGAAAGAAGGAAGGAAGGAAGGAAAGAAGGAAGGAAGGAAGGAAGGAAGAAAGGAAGGAAGGAAGGAAGGAAGGAAGGAAGGAAGGAAGAAAGGAAGGAAGGAAGGAAGGAAGGAAGGAAGGAAGGAAGGAAGGAAGGAAGGAAGGAAGGAAGGAAAGAAATGGAGGGGGAAAAGGATCGAAAACTGGTTATTACCATAGATGAAAGAGTTCACAGGACCATTAGCTCAATCTGTGAAAGATAACTAAAAATCACAGGATTCATTCTCTGTGGTTATTAGTACAATTTGTTCCATTACTCTGTCACAAACAGCCTCCTTTGTCCCACAAAATCATGTCAGCTGCCACAAAGCAAACCAGTTGAGAGTGTGGATGGTTCAGGGCTCACCCATCCCCTCTACTGGGTAAAAAAACCTCACAGTGGATTGGCAACAGCAGCATCTTCCCGAGTCATTTTGGCAGTACAGCAGTGAAAGACTTCAGTGACCACTCTACTCTGGCGGTTTTCTAACGGGGCTTCTGTGGCTTCTCCCACTGATTGGGACCAGAAGATTACGGTAGATCTAGTCCCAGGTTGGGGAGCCCATAACTATTATTTATACCCTGTGGTTCTTTTGCCAGTTGTGGGTAGACCTCAAACAGTTGAAATGTGGGGCTCTATTCCCACGAGCTCCCCCATAACTTAAATGCTTCTCTTAACCTCATGAGTCTGCAAAAGTCGATTGGCAAGTGTTCAAGAACAAGCTGTCTCAAGAGATTTCCTGTACTTCCTGCTGCTGCTAGGCAGGCCAGGCATCCCCAGAGAAAAACTTTCTTCATGATAGGTCAGCACTTCTGCTGCCAGTTGTGGCCAGAAGCCAGATGTGCAGAAAACAAAAAAAAAGAAAAATAATAAACAAGAAAAAAAGAAACATATGCCACACTTTTTGTTTGTTTGTTTTTTTGTTTAAGCTTGAAAACCCATACAGCTCAGTGTGGGTTCACCGATGTCAAAGGTGCAAAATGGACTGGTATGTTATCCCTACTGCTCTGGTTTTATGGAAAACTGGCTGACCTCTTGCATGGAAATACTTCATGAAATCACAGATTCTTGAAGTTGGATGGGACATCAGAGCTCATCTAGTCCAAGTTATGCCTCAGTAGCCCCCCAGGAGCTCCCCATCACTTGCAGGATCATATACAAACTTCTCTGGCATTCAAAGCTTTTCATAAGCTAGCTTTTGCCTATCTTCCCAATCTTTTACTTTACTCCCTTCAATTCGGTGACACCTGCCTCTTTTGTGTTCCTCAATACTCCATCTCTCAACTATAGGCATTTTCTCAGACTGCCTCCCCCCCCCCACCCCATGCCTGAGATGCTCTGGCTTCTCTGGCTTCTTCTTCTCCAGCCACAAAGAAGTGCAACTTTTCTGGATTAAGACTCACTTCTTGGAAAAGCCTAGCACAAAGCCTTGTACATACAGAATCGACATATTTTCTTTCTTGTTTTTCAAAAGAATCCCTCTCTCATCAAAACTGGAAGTATGGAAGCCACTCACAGACTTGGTCTCACTCTGATTAACACAGGAGCTAGGTCCTGTGTTCACCTGTATTCACCCCTCCTTAACCAACTTGGTGTTCCCCCAACCCCACTACCAAGAGCCCATTGTATGAGTTCCAAACTTAGCTGTGATATCTGATTGGCATAGCCCTCTGCAGTTCAGAACTCCCAAACTCAACAGTTCTGCCAGTCTCAGCCCCTCTGAGTGCATGGATTATAATCATGTACTGTCACGGAAGGTCGTATAGTAAAGAGTTAACAAATTTTTGTTGAATTTGGAGCTGAATATTATAGATGGAATTCTTGGCCAGTCTTGGTCAGGATATGATCCTATAACTTCTGAGGCTCCTTCCAATTCTGAGACGCTATGATTTTAACAGTTGCCTGATTCCAACACAATAGTGTTCTTTTTCTCTATACTACAGCTGTCTAAAGCAACCAGCTGTTTAAATGTGTCTACTAGATTTATTCTTCTCTCCTTGCTGTTCCAGAGAGACTATGTTCAGACAGCCTATGCAAGACATTCCTATGGCACCTCCTTCCACCTCTCTTCATTTTCACATAGACAAAATAATAGCTTCTTGTTCAGTTGTTTCAGATTCTTCATGACCCCATTTGAGGTTTTCTTGACAAAGATACTGGTTTGCCATTTCCTTCTCCAGCTCATGTTACAGATGAGGAAACTGAGGCAAACAGGATTAAGTGACTTGCCCAAGGTCACACAGCTAGTGAGTGTCTGAGGCCAGATTTAAACTCACAGAGATGAGTATTCCTGACTCCAGGCCTGGCCTTCTCTCTACTCTGATGCCTGGCTACCACAAACAGTAGCCAAAGAACACAAGAAGGGAGAGGAGGAAGTAACAGAGCCATACAGATCATTCATGTAGATGCCCAAAATATATACTTCTTTACTGTACCATTTTTTTGCAGTCAACCCCAGACAAGGCCCATTTAGCCCTACACGACACACCCCCACACCCAAAGCTTAGGTTTCTCCCTGGTCTGTAACTGCAGTCACAAACTGTGGCTCTCTGTCCCAAATACCTGTTGGTATCTCATATTCTCAAAGTCCATAGGAAAGGAAAAATCAAAAGGAAACAAAAAAACAAAACAAGCTCCATCACCACCACAACAAGCGTAAAACCACAGTCTTTTAATTCACTTGTGCAATAAATGCTCCTAGGTCAGCAAACTAATTACTTTGAGCAGGGAAAATTATCTTCACATGATGATTGAAGTGATTGACTTTCTGCCATCTTGAAATTCACACAATGGCCCATATTCTTTTGATTGCATTTGAAGACTGAAACTGGAAAATTACTAGTGGATGAATCTAATCAATCCAGGAAAAGGAGTCAAGAGTCTTGGACTCACGCACATCTTTCCCTGCTGCCCACATTCCACAGCTGCTTCCCAGGTAAAGGACGAGCGGAACACTGTGGTTCTGTCTGTGGTAGTAGCTACTTCTTCTTATATTAGTTCATCCAACCCTGTTAGTGCATTTGCCCTCTCAAAATTAGCTTGTGCCATTTTATAAAAAATGGATTTATTCATTGGCATGTATGTTGTATCACCCCAGTAAAATGTAAGCTCCTCGAGGGCAGGGATTGTTGTCTTTGTTGCCAATCCCCAGACTTAATTGATTTTTGTTCAATTGACAAATTAGAATCTGTTACCAGCACTAGAAGGTGAAGTGAGAAAATAGAGGCAGCTTGATGTCATAGAGAAGGCACTGAATCTGGAATCCGCTGACTTGAGTTCAGATTCTAACTCTGCTCTGTACTAGCAATGTTCCCTTAGGTATTTCACTGATCCTCTCTGTGCCTCAGTTTCTCCATGTATAAAATCAGGGCAAGATGATAAATGATTTCTTAGGTCCCTTTCAACTCTAAGTCATTGAATCTTTGGAGAATCATTGACCTTTGGAGATCATCACACCAGGTCAGCTTGGGACAGACGAGAATCCACCCTCTTTCTTAAAAGCCTTCAGAAAAGATATTACTTCTTCCCTCAAGAGCTTCATAGATAATCATTATCAAGCTCTTACTTCTCTCTGACATGTAATTGTAGCCAAATTCCATTCCCTCTTACCTCAGTATACTAGTCACTATGGTCTAAATAAATTCTTATACTCTATTGGTCTAAATGTAATATAACAAATTTTTATAAGCTGTTGGTACAAATAAAATCCAGCAAAATCTTATAATATGTTGATCCAAATGTAATCTAAAAATTCTTATACACTATTGGTCCAACAGGGCATTTGGATGATACAGTGGATGGAATGCTGGGTCTGGAGTTGAGAAGACCCATCTCCTTGGCTTCAAACACTTACTAGTTGTGTGGCCTTGGGTAAATCACTTAACTGTTTGCCTAAGTTTCTTTATCTGTAAAATGAGCTGGAAAAGGAAATGGTAAATCATTCCAGTATCTTTGCCAAGAAAACCCCAAATGGGTTCATGAAGAGTTGAATACAACCAAAAAATGACCCAACAACAACAATACCGGTCTAAATATAAGCTGTTCTTTGTTCCCAAATCTGGTGTGTAAAATATTCAAGTAGAATTTGAAATCATGGCTTTCAAAAAGCTGGTCTACATGGAAGGGAATGGGAGAGGGGAAGCTATCATCAGGCTAATAAAGTATATGTTGTGAAACTTTATAGATGGGGAATAACTAAAGAGTGAAATATAGCCAGCTTGAACTGGCAAAATACCAATTCTACAGAGTAGTTACAGGAAAAATAAAATTTTATTCTTTTTAAGAATCTAACCTGTAACTTAGAAACAAAGTTCTGGGTTTATAGAACAGATTCAGTCTTGGAGACTTTTCAAGCACGTACATGCCTCCACCCAGGATGTTTTCATATATTTCCCTGGGGAAACCGGAGTTTAGCTTGTATGGAGGTTTCTACAACAAAAGCAAAAGACCCATAAGCTCCCATACAAACATTTAAGCTAACCAAATTTAATATAGGTCAGACTTTATTTAATAAAACTAAACAAAGAACTTATACCAGAGCCTGTAAACAGTTAAGTAACTATCCTTCTTTCTCTAGTAAGCCCCATTTCCCAAGAACATATACAATCATCTAAAAGAAAGATTTTCAAATTTACTTATCTCAGGACCCCCTTTAAACTCTTAAAAATTACTGAGACTTCCTAAATATCTTTTACTAATGTAAGTTATATCCGGGAGTATGTTAGTAAATATTCAACATCCAGCTCTCTAGAAAACAATGGTTCACACTTAGGTTCAATTTTCATTATTAACATTTTCTCCATCATATTCTTAAGTCTGGGCAATAAGCAAAATAATAAATCATTTTAAAGTTATGAGTAATTGATCATAATTGATTTATAATGTTTGCTGATTTCCAAGGTGAATGCTCATACTGAAAACTCAGCAATCAGCTCTCCCATTTTGGACATTTAAATGTCTGATTTTAAAGACATTTATAGATTAATTCATTTAGAATAACAATAACAATTACATGTTGACATGAATAACATTTTTAGTAAAAATGATACCTTTCAAAACAAAAACCAAACTTTAGTGACAAGAATGGCATTGTTGTATATATTTTTTGCGAATCTTAATGTCTAATGTAATAGAAGAGAGCTGCATGTTTCTACCTATTTCTGCATTTAATCTGTTGCAATACATTGCTTTGGTTAAAGTATAGGAAGAAATTCCAGCCTTATATAGATATATAGTTGGAAAAGGGAATATTTTGATAGACAAGTAACACCTTAATGTTGTTATGAAAATAGTTTTGAACCTCAAGAACCCCCATTGCCATGACTATCAGGGTTCCATGGATCACACTTTGCGAACAGATACTCTAGACTAGACCAGGGATGATAAACTCAAATAGAAATAGGAGTCAATAAATGATGCATAAGGATCCCTTCGGCCATAAATTGACTTGGAAAACCACATATTAACATTATCTATATGTTCTATTGTATTTTTATTCATTTTGCTAAATATTTAAATATTATTATTATGTTTTGATCTCATTGGGCACACTGAAAGCAGTGGGCCAGTGGATTCATGTTTGATACCTCTGTATTCCTCAGGATAGTATGTAAAGGGAAAGAATCTGAACTTGTAGTTGCCAGACTATTAAACATCACCACCACCACCACCACCACCATTACTCCCATGTTGGGAACCTCACCTCCCTGGAACCTACACGTACCTTAAACTTAGAATTCCACTAAAGATCAAGGCCTAGGCTTGTTTCTCCCCATTGTGGCTTTATTCCTTAGTTTTATTAACTCCAGCTCTCTTCTTGATCCAACTAGTCTTCTAGATGTATAGGAATCATGACCTTTGATCCAGGAACTATTTTTCTGGGCTCAGGAGACTTGGTCTAGAAACTATTTCATTGCTCTACCCCTACCCATTCTATTTCCATCTTTGAGGGTCAATGGTTCCATGAAGGGACTTGCATGGATTTGTAATCTTTCCTCCAAGGAACCAAGTCCAAGCCTCCCTGTAGTTTTTTTTTTTCCTTCTTTGTCCCTTTATATCCCACCAACTTGTACTCTTTGGACTTGATTCCACCATATCTATTTCCTGAATTAATTTTTTTCCCAACACCACACTCACCTTCCTGCAATTCAACTCTTTTCTCTATTGTTTTCTCACTTTAGATTATAAGGTCCTTGAGGGCAAGAGCTATCTTTCTTTTATATATTTGTATCTTCAGCCCTTAGCACAGTACTTGGCACATAGTAGGTACTTAGCAAATGTTTGTTGACTGACTGACTTCACATCTCCATACTCCTTCTAATAACTAAGCCTCACAGGAATAGCACAGGTATACGAAGTATCCATATCACTGCATGGTGTCAAAAAAACGGCAAGTAACCAAGATGGACAATTTCACACTTAACCAAAAAATTAACTTTTTGAAGAGACGATAAAGATCTATGACAGCATCTGGGGACTACTCAAATAGGAAAAAAAAATGAACTAAGAGTTAATGTGTATTTATAAGAAAAGTTTCTAGTAGATATGCTCTAATACATAGAAAATGATCACAAAATCAAAGACCTAGAATTGGAAAGGACTTTGACTGTCCTGTAGTCCAGCCCACCCCCCCAACACACACACACACACACACACACACACACACACACACACACACTTTACAGAGGAAGAAACTGATGCTCAGAGAAACCAAGCAACTTGTTCAAAGTCACATAAGTAGCAAGGACAAATCCAGAGTCCAAATCCAGGGCTTTTTAATTAACAAGTCACATGCAAATAAATACTTGAAAAGCCTCTTGTTCTATGAAATATAATAAATGTCCTCCCTTTGAACTTGTTTACACCATTTGTGTGTTTAGCAAGACTAGGGATGGAGAACATTTTATCTCTATAAGCCCACTGACCCACAGAAAAATGACTCTGATACATTAAGAGCCCACATGTTAGTAAATGAGAGATTGGCTTCATTTATTTCCTTTAAAAAATAACAATAAAATTTCCACTGAAACTGGTTTTTTTTCCCCTAATTAAGAACAGAGTGGATAAGATTTTGTTGATTGTAATAGCTTTCCTCCAGAAAGAAAATAAGTAACAAAAGTAAGTAAACTAATATTATCTTAAGAGTCAGATGAAAGCAGGCTGAGGACTAATGGAATCACTAGGCTAGAGATGAGTTAATGGATTCATGCTGTCAGTCATTCAGCAAACATTCATTAGGTATGAACTGTGTGCAAAGCATAGAGCTAGATACCACAGGACATAAAGAGATCAATTGTAATCCCTGTCCCTAGGAAAATCACAAAAGCAAGGCTGATAAAATACATAGACAAATAATTGTAATTCAAAGAAGACCCTGGTAAATGTGCAATAGAAAGAGAAAGGGTTCTGTGATCAAATGAGGGGAGATGATAATTTTCTTTTGGTCAAGGGGAGGGATCAGGAAAAGCTGCATAGAGAAGGGAACATTTGAGCTGGGCTTTGAAAGCTGAGGAAGATGGCAATAAATGGAACTCAGGAAGGTACTAAATGCAGGTAGAGAGAATGGTGTGTGTAGAGTTCTCTACCTCCCCTCCCCCATCCCATCCTTGTTGATAGATCATCCACAGATCCATAGATATTCATCTGGTACCTCTAAGAAGCTGTAGCATGTACAGCCACCACACCCACATAAACCTTCCCCACAGACAGGCTAAACCAGGGTAAGGGTAATACCAATAGCTTCAAACCCTTTGGTCAGTTGGGTGGTTCTACCCCAAGCATGTGAAGACTTCTGATGTGGAATGGGTGAATGAGAATAAATTGTTGCAATGGCCATGAAGGCAGCTGATGCAGGCACTGTGGAGCACCTAGAGCTTGGTCAGATATCAAAGACACCAAGGTCATCCACTATCTTCTGGATCATGGACAGTCATCCTGACTTTTGTCCTGCCACTGGACTTTGATGATTCTAGAAGACAGAATGAGGTTGATGGCTTTGCAACTCTGCTTCACATATATAGATATAGATATAGATATAGATATAGATATAGATATAGATATAGATATAGATATAGATAATGTATGTATGTATGTATATGTATGTATATATATTTTTTAATTTATGGAATAAAACAAGCATTTCCATAACAATAAAATTTTTTTAAAAGGAAAGATGATTGCAATGGCATTGCCAATCTATTACATATAACTTGCTATTCCTTTTAAATGTATAAGGTTATTATGCAGATTTCTTTTTCTGCATTTCCCCCCTTTTCTCTTGCATTACAGATGGCTACAATTATACACAAATATGTGTATATGTAGAATTATTCTCTCTTTATATATATATATATATATATATATATATATATATATTTCTATCGGTTCTTGCTCTGTATGTGGATAGTGCCTTACATTTTTATGTCCTTTGTAGTTAATTTGGATTTTTATAATAGTCAAAAAGACTTTTCCACTAAAATTTTTTTTTCTTAAAACAATATTGCTTTAGTACCCAACATTTTCTTGGTTCTACTCATTTCACTCTCCTGCATCTACCAATATAATCATAAGGGTTTTTTGAATTTTTTTGTCATTTATGTAATCAATTATGTTAATAGCTTTCTTTTCTTAAACCATCACTGCATTTCTGGTATAAATCCCACTTAGTCATAATGTATAGTTTTTGTAAATATTGTCCTAATCTTTTAGCTAGTATTTTATTTAGTATTTTTGTATCTATATTCATTAATGAAATTGTCTATAATTTTCTTTCTGTTTTTACTCTTTTGTTTTTTTTTTTCGTTTTGCTTTTTGGAGGGCAGTTGGGGTTAAGTGACTTGCCCAAGGTCACACGGCTAGTTCTTTGTGTTAAGTGTCTGAGGCCGGATTTGAACTCAGGTACTCCTGACTCCAGGGCCGGTGCTCTATTCACTGCGCCACCTAGCCGCCCCCTGTTTTTACTCTTACTGGTTTAGGTATCAGTATCATTTTTGTTTTATAATACAAATTTGGTATGATCCCTTCTTTGTCTATTATTCCAAATAATTTCTTTACTACTGAAATTAATGATTTTTAAATGTTTGATAGAATTGACTTGTAAATACTTCTGGTCCTGCTGCTTTTTTCTTAGGAAGCTCATTTATAACCTATTCAATTTCTCTTACTGAAATAGGTCCATTTAGATATCCTATTTCCTCTTCAGCTAATCTATGCAATTTATATTTTTGCAAATATTCTTCCATTTCACTTGAATTATTAAGTTTATTGGCATATAATTGGGCAAAATAACTCCTTATAATTGCTTTAATTTCATCTTCATTAGTGATGTATTCATTCATTTAATTTTTAATATTAATGATTTGTTTTTCTTCTCTCTTTTTAAAATCAAATTGACCAAAGGTTTATCTGTTTTATTGTTGCTGGGTTGTTTTTTTTCCCCTAAAACCAATACCTAGTTTTGTTTATTAACTCAATGGTTTTTTTACACTCAGTTTTTTTAATCTCACCTTTAATTTTTAGAATTTCCAATTTAGTGTTTAATTGGGGATTTTTAGTTCTTTCTTTTTCTAGTTTTTGTAATTGAATACCCCATTTATTGCCCTGCTTTTTTTCTCTATTTTATTAATATAAACATTTAGAGATATACATTTTCCTTTGATCACTTCTTTTGCTATATGCTATAGATTTTGTGTAAAAGTTGTTAGGTCTAGTGAAATCCTGACCATTATCTCTGCAGTATTTAAATTGGTTTGGGTTTTTTTTTCCTTGTTGCTTGCAATATTTTCTCCTTAACCTGGGAGCTTTGAAACTCAGCTATGACATTCCTGTTAGTTTCTCTCCTGAAATCTCTTTCAGGTGGTGAACAATAGATTTTTTTTTTCTATTTCTATTTTCCTCTCTTTTTCTAGAATTTCATGGCAACTTTCCTTAATAATTTCTTGCAATATTGCATCCAGATTCTTTTTTTGATTGTAACAATTCTTATATATTGTCTCTCCTCAATCAATTGTTTTTCTAATGAGATGTTTCAGATTCTCTTCTATTTTTCCCAGTTTTATTATTATTTGGTTTCTTAATAATGTCATTTGATTCCTCTTACCCAATCCTAGTTTTCAAGGACATATTTTCTTAAGATTTTGGATCTCTTTTTTCCAAATGTCTAACTTTTGTTTCATGATTTTCTTAGATTGATTTTATTTTTTTTCCCGAATTTTTCCTCAGTCTCTCTTATTTGAATTTTTAATTCCTCCTTAAATTCTTCCAAGAACTCTTTTTTGGCTTGTGATCATTTGGTGTTATTCTTTGGGGTAGGAGTGGCTTTTTTTTTAACTTCACCATCTTCCTCTGAATCTGAACCCAGATCTTCTCTTACACCATAGTAGCTATCTACAGTTAGGTTCTTTTTCTTTTGCTTGCTCATTTTTATTATGTTTTACTTTATTTTTAGCAGCTTATTATAATCAGGCTTTAATATCAAGTTATAGATGTTTCCCTAGGCCCCAGGTCTTAATCCAATTCACAGGCAAGTGAAGACATCAGCTTGTGATATCATTCATCCTCTATGAAAACAAAAGATGAACAAGAAGAAGAGATATTTATCCCCAGATTAATTAAAGCACTACCGATTCTCCATTGGGTAAATAAGGGAGTGGTCCTAACACATGAAGTTTTACTGTATTTAAGAAAAGGTAAAGTCTCCTTCATTCTTATTTTCTCCTGTGGAAAAAAAAAATCTCTTCTCACAGGTGGCTATCTCATGAAAAAAAAATTTAAGTGTAAATACTTATAATTATATTTTAATTTACTGCTCACTAATATCAGTAATTCATAGATGAATTAGAAGGGACTTCAGAGGTCGTCCAATCCAAGCCCTTCAACAAGGTAGAATTGATTGACAAAGTGAAAATAAAATCTTGAGAAACAGTGGGAAATGTTAGTTTGAGTTCATAATAGCTAAACTTCGCTGATGTTTAAAATTTTAGAAATCTGCTTTCTTAAACATCTAAGTTAAGGTAAGAATTATCATATGTTCTACTACTAAAAGGCAAAATGGCTCAGGAAGAATGAGACGTTTCGAATAGAACCAGTGGAAGAGAAGGTAATTCTTATAAGAAAACGGAAAAATCAGGACCAACATGGCTGCAAAGCTCAAATTTTTAGAAAGGAAGGAAAGGATTTAAAAGATGGGAGCCCTCATAATAAAGAATGAATACAAGAAATGGCACAAAACCATTAAAATAATGTGCACAAGGCAAATGAGCCAGAGCTTGCCAAGGGGAAAAAGTAGCTAAAGTCAACCAAAGGGACTATAGAGAAAAGCGGAGATAAATTCACTGCTTGTGAGGTAATGTTGATTGAATTCAACTAGCATTTTTTAAAGCACCTACTGTGATCCAGCACTTTGGGATGGGGTGAGGAGGAAAACAAAAGAGGTCCTGCCCTTAACCATGCCCAAAGGGCACCCAAACTGTGTATAACCTTTCCAGCAATACTACTACTAGGTCTGTGTCCCAAAGAGATTATTTAAAAGGGAAAAGGTGAGGCAGCTAACTGGCATCGTGAATACAACACTGGCCGCCAGGAGGATCTGAGTTCAAATCCAGCCTCAAACACTTAACACTTACTAGCTGTGTGACCTTGGGCAAATCACTTAACCCCAATTGCCCTGCCTTCCCCTCAAAAAACAAGCAAACAAAAAAGAGAAAAGAACCTACATACATATAAATATTCATAGCAGCTCTTTTTGTGGTAGAAAAAGGTAAAATTTGAGGGTATGCTCATTAATTGGGGAATGCCTGAACAAGTTATGGCATATGAATGCAATGGAATACTATCATATTTTAAGAAATGATGAGCAGGTAGATTTCAGAAAAGGAAAGATTTATATGAACTGATGCTGAATGAAGTGATCAGAACCAGGAAAACAGTGTACATAGTAACAACAACCCTGTGGGATGATCAACTATGATTGATTTAGCTCTTCTCAGCAATACAATGATCCAAGACAAGTCCAAAAGACCTATGATAGAAAATGCCGTCCACATCCAGAGAAAACTTATGAAGTCCGAATGCAGATCGAAGCGTGCTATTTTTACTTTCTTCGTTTTTATCGTGGGTTTTTTTTTCCTTTTGTTCTGTTTCTTCTTTCACAACATGACTAATATGGAAATATGTTTTACATGACTGCACGTGTATAGCCTATATCAGATTCTTTGCCATCTTGGGGAAAGAGGAGATGAGTAAGGAAGGGAAAAAAATTGGAATCCAAAATTTTACAAAAAATGAATGTCTTTACATGTAATTGGAAAAATAAAATACTATTTACATTTTAAAGGCATTTTTTTAAGAGTCCTTGTCCTCAAAAAGTTCCCATTCTGCTGTGGGGTTGGGAAGAAGAAAAGTCTCATTGTTAGTAAATTTTTCTTTATTGCTTCCCTAAATTTGCCTCTTTGCAATTTTCCTCCATCCCTGATAGTTAGTTCTCTCTTCCTTCCTGGGAGAAACAAAAGAAGGCTAATCTTTCTTCCACATAACCCTTCAAATATTTGAGGACAGTTCTCATGGCCTCCAAGTTTTCTCTTCTCCAAGGAGAACATTTCCATTCCCTTCAACCATCTTCAAGCTAAGTCACACACCTTCATTTCAGAGGTAAAATGTGTCCTGCAGAATGAGACGTAGATTTGCTTGAGAGTTAGAGTAAAAAAAAAAAAAGCATTTATTTTTAGAGTGTAAGTCTAGGGTCCCTGTTTCACAGACTGGAGAAAAGGCTAGCCCAAGAGTACACAGTGAGGAAAGAGGAAAGGAGGGTTCGACTCTAGTTAGCTGACTCATTTTTATCACAAAGCTGGTTTCTATTATCTTTCTTACCTCCTCAGTTCCTTTTAGGAAGAAAAGGAGCAGAGCTCCTTTCACTGAGCAGGCTAGGTAAAACCTAGAGAGAGGCCTGGGACCTTAGGGACTCTAAGTCCCATAGCCTACCCCCTGCCTCTGGCCTTGATCTATTGAACTTGGGACTGGTGGCTGACCAGTAACAGCTTGGTCTAGAGTCCCTAGTAGGCATCTATCACTCCTACCCATGTTACCCATCCCCTTTCTCCTATTCTATTCTATACCTCAACACCAAGAATTCTCAGCATCTTGTTAAACTAACTTCCAATTCAGTCACCCACTGCCATAAAATTCTAAGGCCTCCCACATGTACCTGTCAGACTTACCCTCAAATCTACCAGGTGGTCTGACTCCCTAGAATTCTAGGGCAGTGGCACAAATAATATACTATCTTCCAATCCCCAGTTCTGACTCCCATCCTGCCCCTCAAAAGCAATTTAGAATTTATATTCCTGGTTCATGGACTGTGTGTCAAAGAAAGAAATCTATCTCACTTGCATTTCATACCCTCAACAGGAATTCTTAATATGAGACTCATAAACTTCAAAAAGAAGTTGATAACTGTTTCAACATAATTTATTTCCTTTATAAGTATTTTACATATTCAAAAATATTATTTTGAGATGGTATCCATAGGACTCATCAAACCACTGAAGGAGTCCATGACAAAGAAAGATTAGAAAGAAAACTGGGTTACAAATGTATTTTTCCTTTGTGACAACAAGTATTTACATATTTGTACATTATACGTTTGTTTCTTTTGTAAAAAAAAAAACAAAACAGCAGTTTTTATTGATGTCTTATGACTATTACTTTTATTATATTCAGTATTCTGAATATTATATGTTCATATATAACAGAATATCTAATCACATATAATCAGAATATTGATTATTATTCCTATAATCAGAAACAGTCAAAATTTGATACAATCAGTACCCAAACAAAATTGTTGAATTCATGACCGTAGAAGTTTCAGATCACTACAGAAATATATGGTAATAACAAAGAATTGGAAACAAAGCAGGCACCTGTCAATTAGGGAATGGCTAAACAAATTGTGGTACACGAATGCAATGGAATATTACTGTGCCTTAAGAAATATATGTAGCAAATACAGAGAAAAATGGAGAGATCTACAAGAACTGGTGGAGAGTGAACTAAACAAAACCTAAAAACCAAACAAACCCCACATTGACCACTGTAATGTAAACTGAAAAAACAACCACACTCTGCAGATGAATATATTGAAATTATGAAGCTCAAGCTTGACTCAGCTGAGGGGAGATGACAAGTTACCACTAACCTACCCCTTTGTGGAGGTGGAGGTTCATAGATGTTACACATTGCATATACTTTTAGGCTTTCTCATGTATTGATGAGTTGTGAAGATTTTTTTTCCCCTTCTAAAAACATTTTGTTATACAGGATGGCTTTCTATGTCAGGAGAGAGAGATAGATGCTGGGGATCATTATGTGACCCAGCTTTTAGATTCTGTGTTTCTCAATCCCTCAAAACATAGCAACTGGGGCATCTCGGTGACGCAATGAATAGAGACCGGCTCTGGAGTCAGGAGGACCTGAGTTCAAATCAGACCTCAGACACTTAACACTTAGTAGGGGTGTGACCTTGGGCAAGTCACTTAACCCCAATTGCCCTACCTTGCCCCCTAAAAAAAAACCCAAACATAGCAACTGTTTCTTATAACAATCTATCAGGAAAACTGGTCTATTAAGGCAACAATCAATACTAACAGTATAAATAGGGACTTGGACCAAACTGATATGTAAATGAAAGACACTAAAGCAAACAACCTAGAAGCCAATGTTTGCATGAACTGCCAAAGCATAATTCTTTGATACTTCCTGTTATGTGAATCTGGACAAGTCATCTAGCCTCTCTTGGCCTCAGTTTTCTCATCTGTAAAATAAGAAAATCGGACTAGTTGAGGTGCCTTCCACCTCTGAATACATTATCCTAAATCAGAACATGGAGTTTATGAAGTTTCAGATAAACTCATTTAGTGACTCGGACTAGGCAAGAATAAAGCTATTGAATCACAGTAGAACTAGAACATCGATGTGGTCTCCAGAATGAACTAGACTAGGCATTTTTTTTAGTTTAAATTCCTGCTTATAAGGGAATCCCACCTATGAGACTTGTCTCAGGAATATTAGGCATCATGGAGCCCTCAACCTGGTCACAGTGAGTTGAGATAACCTGGAAACATTTTGGATGCAACCAGGAAGAAAGCTCTATGTAATGTTTGCTCTGGTAGATGTAAAACAGGATTGCATTTCCTTTTTCTATTCAAATTAAGGAGAATTCAAGCAAAGGAGAATGAATTGGATGCTGTCTTGAAAGCACAATGTAGGGGTGGCTAGGTGGTACAGTGAAAAGAGCACCGGCTCTGGAGTCAGGAGCACTCAGACATTTGACACACTTACTAGCCGTGTGACCTTGGGCAAGTCACTTAAGTCCAATTGCCCTGCCTTCTCCCTCTAGAAAACAAAAAACAAAAAACAAAAAACAAAACCACAATGTAAGCAAAAGACATAGTTATTGGCAAATTCATCTGGCTCAAAGGTTGTTATTAAAGAAGGTAGGCAAGAAAAGCAATTATAGAGCACTTTGCTAATATGAAGCTATTAGCAACAATTGTATAATGAACATGGAAGGAAAATTACAGTTCTGTTTTTTATATTACACGAAAAACATGCCATGCCATAGTTCATTCATTTGTTGGTTTTAGTTCTTTCCAATCAGATAAAATAAAATGCTCATTTGGCATTCAAACCTCTTCATAACCTAGTGCACTGTTACCTTTCCAGTCTTCTTATACCTTACTCCCCAACGTGTATCACTCCATTCAACGTCACTGGCCTCCTGACTGTTCCACACAAAAGACTCCACCTATCTCAGCTCCAGGCATTTTCTCTGGCTGTCACCCATGGCTGGAATGCTCTCTCTCTCTCTCTCCTTCACTCCACCTACTGACCTCCCCAGCTTCTTTTAAGCCTCCAATAAAATTCTGTCTTTTACTTTGGAAGCTTTCCCCAACCCCTCTTAATTCTAGTACCTTCCTCCCATTAATTGTAAACTCCTTGAGGAGCTTTGGCCTCCTTTGTGTCCCCAGCACTTAGGTGCCTGGGACATTTAGTAGGCATATAATAGGTGCTTAATAAATGGTTGATTAGCTGATCTTCCTCACAACCTCTCATCATAGTGGGAAGATGATCCAATGACTGCAAGCTCTGACAGGTCGTACAAAGCTGGCATAGCTGTTTATAAGGACCAGATAATGGACTGGTTGTTCTCCGAAACCACATCTAGTTATGTTAAGAGAGGCTGATCAATGAAAGGGTGATCTTCAGCGTAAGGTAGTAAATGTTTGGAGAGAAGAAGAAAGGTATTGAATGGTTTTGGATAAGGCAATTTAGGAGACTATATTAACATATGAAAAGATTGCAATCTGCATCTACAAAGCAAGCAAACATTTACTAAGTACCTACTGCACAATGACAAAGGTCATTAGCATAACCTTTCAGAGTCCAAGATCATCTTCCCACTATGATGGGAGGTTTCCAGGAAGATCAGTCAAATCAGCAAACATATATTAAGCACCTATTAATATATATTTATTACATTAATAATAAACATATATTAATATGTTTATTATTGGTGCCCACTAGCTGGGCACCATGCTAGTTATAGGAAACAAAGACAAAAATGAAATAGTCCTCAAGGAGCCCTAAAGGGTTGACATTCTATTGGGGGTAGATAACATGAACATGTATAAACAAAATAAATATAACTCCAAGTAGGGAGAGAGGTATTAGCATTTGGGGGGAATTCAGGAAATACTTTTTTATTTTTTTTTTGAAGAAGGTTATAGTTGAGCTGAAGCTTGAAGGAAACTAGAAATTACATAAAGTTAGACTGAGGAGGGAGCGCATTCCAGGCATAGTGAACAGTCTTTGAAAAGTTATGAGTACAGATGTCATGTTGAATGGGAGAAACAGCAAGAAGACCAGTTTGACTGGACAGAAGAGTATGAGGAGGTCAGGGATATATAAAGAAGGCTTGAAAGGGACATTAACATCATGTTGTGAAGGGCTTCAAATGCCAAGAGTGTATTTGATCCTGGGGGAATGGGGAGCCACTAAAGTTTGTTAGAGAGGGTAGTGATAGGGCCAGACTTGTGCTTTAGGGAAATTACTCCGGCATACTGTGGAAGATGAGTAAGAAAAAGAAACAGATTTGATTTTCAGATACTATCCAAATAGAAGATGATCTCCACAATCCAGATGAAAAGCAATTAGGGTCTGAGTTTGGATGGTATCTACTTGAGTAGAGAAAGTAGAATTCATAAGACTTGGCAGTAGATTATGTGGGGTGAAGGAGAGTGCAGAATCTAGAATGACTCTGAAGTTGTGAACCTTGGGTGAGTGGAAGGATACTGGAAAGTGTAGAGATGAAATCATGAAATATTGATGGTAAATATTTAAAATCCAATACTGACCACAA
Organism: Pseudocheirus occidentalis; assembly: GCA_028646575.1. Classification (NCBI taxonomy): domain Eukaryota; kingdom Metazoa; phylum Chordata; class Mammalia; order Diprotodontia; family Pseudocheiridae; genus Pseudocheirus; species Pseudocheirus occidentalis. The sequence goes on from CM053593.1 coordinate 62,774,083, forward strand.
AGGTCATGTATAGCCATGGCTAAAATGGTCAATATAATGTTATACATGATTATATAACAAACATTAATCCAGCATCTATTGGGTTCCAGAATTAGAAGCTTGACAGAACATACTCTACCAATGTAAAAACCACGCTACACTCACCCTTGTAATACTGCACATAATTCTAGTTTCTGTTCCTCAAGGAATGCATTACTAGTAAACTGTTAGACATTTAAATTCTTTTCTAGTCTACAGGCTATCCATTTTTCCCAACTATTTTCATATGACTCTCCCTCTGGTACTCTATGCCACAGACATCCTTTTCTACAAGTAATCCCCCATTCCTGGAAAACTATTCTTCTTCATTTCTCCATTTTTTTTTTACACTTTTTAGAAAGGGAAAGGCAGGGCAATTGGGGTTGTGACTTGCCCAAGGTCACAGAGCTAATGTTAAGTGTCTGAGGCTGGATTTGAACTCAGGTCCTCCTGACGCCAGGACCAGTGCTCTGTTCAGTGTGCTACCTAGCTATCCCCATCTCTCACTCTTTGAATCCCTAATTCACCTCAAGCATTAGTTCCATAAATGAGGCTTTTCCTGATTTCTGTCTCCCTTCTCCACACTGCCAGCCCCCATTGGTTCTCCATCTATTCCCCACTCCTCCACCGAAAATATTTTGTGTTCATGCATTTGCTTATCTGTGTATATAGTCTTTTTCTTCCCTCTGCACACCCTCCTTCCCCCCCACCCAACAATGTAAGCTACTTGAGAGCAAGGAATAATTGATTTTAGTCATTGCATCCCCAGTGCTAGTACAAGGATTCATACATTTTGTCACTGCTGTTATTATTTAGTTGTTTTCCAGTTGTGTTTGATTTCTGTGACCCATTTGGGGTTTTCATGGCAAAGATACCAAAGTGGTTTGCTTTTTCTTTCCGCAGCTCATTTTACAGGTGAGAAAACAGGGTAACGTGACTTGGCCAGGGTCACCCAGTTAGTAAGTGTCTAAGTCTAGATTTGAACTTAGGAAGAGGAGTCTTCCTGATTGCAAGCCCAGCACTCTGTCCACTCTGCCACGGAGCTGCCCTAGGACTTGTACATAGAAAGCACTTAATAAATGTTTATTAAATGAAGGAATAAAAAGCCCCCCCCAAGAAGGTCAGCCAGAATACCAAGGAACCAGGGCAGATTCAACTGCTATATTAAGACAAGCTTAAAAAGACTGGAATCAAGATGGTAAAATTGTAGGTCTGTATTGGGTAAATATGGACTTCCCCTAAAGCAAAGAATATCAGCACCCCTAGAGAAAGTGCTACCTTCCACAAGGCTGACTTCAAGAAGAAAAATTCTGATGCTCCTGTCAGAGACAAGACTGGGGTAGATGGCTCTTGCCCAAGGTGATGACTCTTGCTGTTCTGATCAAAGAGTTAAGGAAGTGGTTTCTCCTGTTTTCCTCCTATTATTCTTTTCAACTCTGTTCACCAAGGAAAGAGAAACTGAAGGTACTTAAGATTTTGGGGAAAAACCTTAAGAAATGGGCTTGCATTTCCAAAGGGCTACACATGAATCTAGGAGAAAACGTCCAGGAAATAAACTGAGATCTTGAAGGGATGTAAAACAATCACCAACCAATCAGATTATCATCATTTCGCTTTTTCTCATGAAAGGAGGATTCATCCCTACTTTATCTTTTCTGTCTCTCCCTCAGGAGAGATCTCCATTCATCAGCCAATTGGCCGGGAAACATGGGATCATAAAATAGCCGATTTAGAGCTAGAAAGAACTCTGGAGGTCATCTGGCCCAAATCTCATTCTACACATGAAGAAACAAGACCAGAGAGGTGAGGGGATTTAGTCCAAGGTCACACAAGTAGTTACTAGCAGAGACAGAATTCGAACCCAGGTCCTCCAACCTAGCGATCTAGCGATCTTTCCACTGATCCAGTGTTTCACAAACAATTTTGTTGTTATTGTTGTTTGGCTGATTAGTCTTCATAACTCCATCTGGAGTTTACTTGGCAAAGATACTAGAACAGGTTGACATTTCCTTCTGCAGCTCATTTTACAGATGAGAAAACTGAGGTAAACAGGGTTAAATGACTTGCCCAGTATCACACAGCAAGTAAGTATCTGGGGCTGGATTTGAACTCAGGTCCTCCTGATTCTGGGCCTGGAGTTCTGTTCACCATGCCACCATAAAACACTATAAATATTATTGTTATTGTTGAGTAGTTGACTGAAAGTTCATGAGATGAGCCCATATCTACAGTTTGGCTGCCTAGGCACAAACACCAACAGAATTCCCTCCTTCTCTCCTGAAGTTTCTTTCTTCCTTTCCTAACTTCACTTTTGGGGAAATATTAGTTTATGTTAAAGGACCTAAGGGGTGGAGGAAGCTGTATTTATCATAAGGCCATAGATACTTACCTCTTACATGGATGTTACTCTTTGAAACACATATAGATGACAGTACAGTGCGTTAACCGCATTGAAACAGCCGTTTACCTAGCTTTGTGGGTTTAACAGGCCTGTCTGCCCAAGGGAGTTAGAGATATGTGAACTGTTTTTGTTGGTTTTTTTGTTTGTTATTGTTCAGGGAAACTTAGATCTCCACCTCAGCCTCCCTGATCCCTCATTCCCACCCACCCCCATCTTCCCTCATCTCCCCTTTAACTGCCCCACCCACAGTCCCAGAGGGCAATGAATGTTCTCATCATTTCACTTTCCTCCAGCTGCCAGGCTAGGGAACAGATGTTTTATTGTTAGCATAAGGGGGAAAACAAACAGCTTTGCTCTCCTGTGCTCATCCGTCCTCCCAGCCCTGCCTGCCATTCCCCATCCTTCCCTCCTTGCACCCTGGTGCAAGAGGAAAACAGTGCCAAGGGAGGAGGTGGTGTCCTGGTGAGTAATCCAGGCACACTCAGCCAAGTCTGAACCACTGATCGGAGACATATGAAGCATTCTTCTAGATGCTATTGACAATGGACACGAGTTCTGTCAGCTGAGGATGGCTCGCTTGTGGCCAAAGACATGAGGATGCCCTCACTGACCCAGTCATTCAGTGAAAACAAACAATGGGTTTCTGCAAGTGAAAGGCTTCCTAGGCAAGGGTTCAAGAACAAATCAATTCTAATGGTCTCTCACTGGAGACTCCTCTTTGCTTCAGTATCTTTTCACTGATTTCACCCTAGGAGATTAAGAGAAACACTTTTTTTTCTCTAGAGGCTGCCCTCTGGGGATTCACGGCCTTTCTCTTTCGTTCCTTCATTTCAGTGTGCATTGCACTATGGAATACGACAAGGATGATGAATTTTACCGTGCTTTATATCCTTGAAGTATACAAACTATTTTACTGTGGGATAAGGCCACAGATCTAGTGCAAGAAGGGCCTTGGTGATCACTGATCCAAACCCTTCATTTTACAGAAGAGGAAATTCAGTTCCAGAGAGGTTAAGTGATTTGTCAGTAATCTCAGTTTGCCTCAGAGCAGCGTAAACTTGGCTTCAAGAGACCTCAGTTGCAGTCTCTGCACTACCAATTGCTCACTGAATGACCTTGCACATCCCCTCCCTTGGCTTCAGTCTCTATCTGTAGAATGCAGGTAGAAATATTTGTACCACCTACCAGAGAAATTCTTTGCAATGAATAAATGAGAATATGTATTAAACTATTTTAAAAACTACATAAAGCATTCAATGAAGGGTCACTTATGACGAAGGAATCTAGGCTGGGGGGGACAGGGAGGTACAGATGATGAGGTGTAGGTTCTGGGACCCTCCCCCCACCCTTGAATCTTTGAGGTACAGGCTCTGGGAAACCCCTTGAAGTCTGATTGAATATTCCCACTTGAGGCATTTGCAGAAGCCGTAAGTATTTCATTGTGGCTGAGCCCAAACCTCTATTACTAGCCTGGCCCTCTATTGTTCATCTACTTCCCACCCTGGAGTTTATCAAAATGTCGATTCACCCTTGCACTGACCTCATTAATTTCTCCTGAAGACTCCCCCCCCCAAACTCATTACTGGAGTCTCACCTCATTGACTCCTCCTGAAGACCCTCCCCAAACTCCTCCTCCAGACCACCCCTAGATTCCTCTGTATATAAGACCCTATCTTCCCTCCATCTGTGTGAGAGCAACATAGAATAACTTAGCACAGACTTACTATGTGAAAGAACCATAGAAGGACCTAGCATAGACTGGCTCCTTAAGAGTCTACCCCATATGGCAAACTTGAACTTTCAATATGCATAGAAACCTGAGAAGATTGGGTTAAGAATCTCCCCATTGGGCTACTCAGAGTCCAAATCACACCTCGAGAAAATATCAAGCTTAGCCCCTATGAACTCATGTATGGGAGGCCCTTCCTAATCTCTGACATCCTGGTAGACCCAGAACAGCATTTAATTACCCAGTTTGCAACTCAGTTAGGAGCTGTCAGGAATGCTCTGACTGAATATGCCAATAAGTATCTCCCAAAACCTCTTGGAGTGTCCTGCTGCAGTACAACCTGGAGACTGGGTCTACTTAAAGTCATGGAAAACCCAAAAGGGAGAACAGTTAGATGTTAAATGGGAGGGACCCTACCAACTCATACTAAACACTCCAACAGCAGTAAAACTTGAAGGTCTTCCAAGCTGGACTCATAATTGTAGGATTAAACCAGTTGTTCCCCCACATCCCCCCAGAGACTCCAGAATACAGCTGTGAGCTCTTGGAGGACCTCAAAGTATTGATTAGAAAGGCCCCAGCCCCTCCAGCAAGAAGGATAAAAAGAGGTGAAATTATACCTGCCCTTTTCCTTTTGGCCTTAACATAGTCACCTTTAATTCCCACCAGGGAAATTGTTCTTTTGCTATAATTTTTTTTGTGCCTGTTTTGGTCTTTGTTTGCTTAGCCTCTTTGCCAGATTAGTCTTCTCCAGGGTTTAAGCCCCAAGTTCTCCAGCCCACTGGACTTGGCATCAGGTGTGTTCCAGAGTCTGACCACTTGGATGTGAAGTCTGACCCCCTTGAACGGGACCCAGAGAGGCAGGGACAGCTCTAAGCCCCTTGCCAGCAGGAAGCACTTTCAGAAGCTGAGACCTTCTGCCCTTTACCCCAAAGGAATTTGGGTCCCATTTGTTTGAGGGGGGAATGATGAAATGTAGGCTCTGGGACCCCACCTCCCCCTTGAGCTCTCCTTGAATCTTTAAGATACATGCTCCGGCAAACCCCTTGAAGTCTGATTGAATATTCCCACTTGAGGCATTTGCACAGGCCATAAGTATTTCATTATGGCTGGGCCCTAACCTCTGTTACTAGCCTGGCCCTCCACTGTTCATCTGCTTCCCACCCTGGAGCCTATCAAAATAGCAATTCACCCTTGCATTGACCTCATTAACTCCTCCTGAAAACCCTTCCCAAACTCTTTACTGGAGTCTGACCTCATTGACTCCTCCTGAAGACCGTCCCCAAACTCCTCCTCTAGACCATCCCTAGATTCCTCTGTATATAAGAATCCCATCTTCCCTCCGTGTGTGAGAGGGCCACACAATGCCCTAGCACAGACTGGTTCTGTGTGAGAGTGCCATAGAACAGCTTAGCACAGACTTACTGTGTGAAAGCTCCATAGAACGACCTAGCATAAACTGGCTCCCCATATGGGGAACTCAAACTTTCAAAAATTTTGTTTTTCTTTGAGAAGACTTGGGTGGAATTCTTTCAGCAGGACCCATCATGTTGGTATTTTGGGGTGTCAGGCAACCCTAACCCTCTTTGGGTAACTCTTCACAGACTATTTAAAGAATAGGTTAAATATGAAGACATAGTTTCCCATCATTTGGTTCAGGTTTCTTTGGCTTAAGTCATTCTTTCATGATCTTACTTGATACATCTGTCACCAATCTTTTCAGTTCTTCTGCATTACTAGTTCATTTTTACACCAGCTTCTTCCCCACTCTTTCATCTTCACCCCACCCCCATCCCCAAAACCAGAGCTATTATTCTGAGCTCCCTTGATTCCCAAGAGGTAAGTTCTTTTCTCTCTGAGTCCCTGATCTTCCCCCAGTTTCTTTTAGAAAACATTTTCCAAATAACTATCCCAAACTTGCTCCTGTATCTTGAGGCTTTCCATAGAATTTTCAGAGGGGCCTTTTCTTTTCTGATTATATTCTGTATTCTGCTAAACTTCCCCAGGCTGAGTGCTATTCTTGATGCTTCTTCAGTCTGCCCCCTCTCTCATTTCCCCCTTCCCTCCCTCCCAAGACCCCACAATCTTCTTAAAGATCTGACCTTTAACAAGTAAACCATCTAGTGTTTCCAAATTTCCCTTTTGGGTAACACATCCCTGACACATCAGGGATTCACTTATCCCTACATTATTGCCTATTATCTTTGTTTGGTCAACTCTAATACAAAGTATTAGCACTTTTGCAACTCAACTGCACTTGATTCCTCCAGCTCCACCTACATATAATTTTACATATGATTTTATGCAATCCACATATGACTTTAAGAGAGTAGCTATGTGGTGCAGTGGATAGAGTTCTGGGCCTGTAGTCAGGAAGACCTGAGTTCAAATCCAGTCTCAGACACCTAACAGCTCTGTGATCCACAGCAAGTCACTTAACCCTGTTTGCCTCCGTTTCCTCATCTGTAAAATGAGCTGGAGAATGTAATGGCAAGCCACTCCAACCCCCAAATGGGGTGGGGTGGGGGGGAGGAAGGTGAGAAAATCTGAAATTCAAGTGATTCTGGAAGTGAATCTTATAAACTAAAAGTAAACAAGTCAATTAAAAAAAAGAAAGAAAAGAAAATCCCAAATGGGGTCATGAGGAATTGGACAAGACTGAAAAATGATTCAACAACAATGACTTTAAGAAAGGATGTGAGTTTTTTTTGTGGGGGGAGGTGTTAAAAAGGAGGAGACCCATAAATTGGAGAGAGTCTCAGGACAAGGTCTCTTTCTCAGGTGAGATTTTATTCTAGGTGATTGCTAGGGTCTATGAGAGATATAGAAATCATCAGATAAGGTCTCTGCCCTGAAAGATTTCACATTCTCACCAAAGATAATGTAGAAAAGATCCTACGTAAGAGAAAGAAACAGTCAAATGTTTAGATCCAAGACCGTAGTACACTGGACTATGCAATTTTAGGTTTGTTTGTTTGACGTTAGCCCCCCAGGAAGACTGCAGCATCATGGGACTGAAGAGTAATTAAGATAACCCAAAGCCCTTCCCAATCAGACTATGAATTTATCCTACTTTACCCTGCTTTTACCTGTCCCAGTAGAGGGTGCCCTGAGTTAGTGTTACAATCATGCTGTGACTAAAGGACCATGCTTATGGAAGTATTGGAAATGACCCTAGGGAAGTATACCTGCTTATCAGGTCCCTGAATGATTTTCAAAGTTCAAAAGAAAAAAATAAGCATGTTGTTTTTTTCTCTAAGCAAAGAGAGAAAGGCATTGAACTCTTTGTGACCACAATTCGTTGACCCACACTTCAAGACTCTGGACCTGGGGGTGAGGCTCAAATGATATGTGTAGACCAACAACATTTTCATCTGAGAGTCCTTTTGGATAGAAGTCCTCTGCTCAAGAGCAGAGAAGCACATCTTGCAGTGAATCTGGGCACTTTGCTAATTCCATGGTCATTTTATTGTACAAGGTCCTCTCCTCAAAGCAGAACAAACAATTCTAACATACCTTCCCAGTCCTTTACCATTTTATCTATAGTGATTAAAAACATCTAGATGGTTGAGAAGAGGGAGGTTGTTCCAACTATTTATAAATCTATAATGAGAATATTTAAGTCCTTTTCAGGAAACAGATATGAATTAATCACATTTGTAGAGAAATACAAATAAACCTATTCTCAAAAAAAAGCATTCACTTGGTACATGCATGAGTGCATGCGCACACATACACACACATATACATATTCTGTTTTTTTAATTTGTCACATTAATTTACTGTTAGATCTAGCACATGCACAAACTGAGACATGGGGGGAAAAATCTTAATTTAGAAAGGCCAAGCCCACCCATTGTAGCCTGGGCCATCACCAGCTATCCTCCCTTCTGTCTTGCCTCTGGGCTTTGATGACTCGGGAGGCTGATGACTTTGCATAGCTCTGCCTCACTTAAATCCAGCTCATGAGCAAGTCAAGACATTACTGTCCTCTTCAAGAATGAAAGAATTTCTGAGTGAGTGTCTGTGTGTGTGTGTCTTGCCAAGGGTCACACAGTTAGTAAGTGCCTGAAGCCAAATTTGAACTCAGGTCTTTCTGATTCCAGGCCCAGCAGGCACTCAATCCACTGTACCACCTACCTGCGAGTGTTTGGGAGGCTTTGAAGAAAAGTATGGAGAGAAGAAGTATTAGACTGACTACCAAACTGAAGGTCTACAGAACCATTGTGCTGACCTCATTGTTGTATGCCTGTGAAACCTGGACAGTCTACCAGCTCCATGCCAAGAAACTGAATCACATCCATTTGAAATTGTCTTAGGAAGATTTTGGAGATCACCTGGCAAGATGAGATACCAGACACTGAGGCCCTTACTTGGACTAAAGTGCCAAGCATTCAAACTCTGCTTCAGAGAGCCCAACTCCAATGGGCTGGCCATGTAGTTTGAAGGCCAAACTTACTCTTGCCAAAAAGACTATTTTATGGAGAACTCACACAGGGCAAGCGTTCACATGTTGGTCAGAAGAAGCGATTAATTGCTCAACTAAGTGATTGTGTGACATGGGAGACAGTGGCACAGGACCGCTCAGCAGGGTGTGCCCACATCAGAGAAGGTGCCATGCTCTATGAGCAAAGGTGAATTGAAGCAGCTCAAAGGAAATGGAAGATGCGCAAATTTAGAGAATCCACTCCAAATATTCACAAGAACTATTTGTGTCCAACCTGTGGCTCTCACAGCTTGGGCGCAATGAAACTTGACTTTAGCATAGTGATGTCATTTTGGTCTTCTTCGAAAATAAAAGACAACAACCAACCGTGTGTGTGTGTGTGTGTGTGTGTGTTACATTATATGAAATCAATTCTTGCATGTAATAATATTTGCTATTGGTGTTGAGTTGTTTCAGTCATGTCTGACTATTCACTACCCCCATTTGGGGTCTTCTTGGCAAAACAACTGGAGCACTTGACCATTTCCTTCTCTAGCTTATTATATAGTTGAGGAACTGAGGCAAACAGGGTTAAGTGACTTGCCTAGGGTCACAGAGCAAAGTGTCTAATGTGGGATTTGAACTCAGGTCCTCCTAACTCCAGGCTAGTGCTCTATTCACTGTGCCACCTAGCTGTCCCCATGTGGTAACAATAACTGTATTGCATATGTGTGTACATATACACATACGTAATGTTTGTATATACACATAGTCTATATGTGTCTGCATATATATGAAAATTAATCAAAAAAAGAAAAAGAAAATTAAACATATATCGTGACAAGTCTAGAGACCGCTTATTGTTAGTCTATGAGAAAGTTTGCATTTCCACTGCAGAAAGGAAAAAGAGGTTAGAAAAGAAAAAAAATCTATGAATTAGTCATACACATACATACATGCTCACATATACATATATATTAAGAGCAATGTATCTATTGTGGCTAAAGTCTAAATTCTGATTACTGTTAAGATGAACAATTCCGACATTACCTAAAAAGACTTCGGTGGTGTTCAATTAAACAAATATGAAGCACTTCTTGCATGCAAGACTAGAGGCAGTTTGGTGTGATGAAAAAAGATTTGACCACGCAGTCAAGAAGACTTGGTTCAAGCCCTGTCTGTGATACTTACCACTTTCTATGACTGAGTAAATAAGTTGCTTAACCTCTTAGGACTCCAAGAACTTCTCTAAGATTACAAATTGAAGAACCTTCGCCCGTTTGCGTTGGTAGAGGGACTTCCCTTATTTTTTATGAGACCAAATAGATCTGGACCAAAACCATTACAAGGCTTTGTGTTTGGACTAATTGTATGGTGGCGGACCATTCTCAGAAGGAGCTTACCTCCTACTAGATACTGACCTTACAGAAAAACAAAATGAAATCTGTCTACAAAATGTGTTATATTTGCAATCTGACTTTGGACCTCAGTGTTCAATAGAAACTCTTCTCTCCAAAGTTACCAATGATCTTTCAATTGTCATATGACTTATCTTAAACCTCATCCTTTTTGTTTTTCTCCATACTATTGTCACTCACTCATTCTCTTCTTCTGGACATTCTCATCTCTCTGGGTCTTTGTCTGATCACTCCTTCTCAATCTCCTTTGCTAGCACATCACCCATACCCTCTCCCTTAAACTGTAGGTGTTCCCCCAAAGAGCTGTCTTGGACCCTCTTCTCCATCTCTATACTTTCTCACTTACTGCTCTAATCAGTTTCCATGGATTTAAATATCATCTCTATATAGATGATTCCCTCCCCTAAGCTCATCACCCATCTTGCAGCTGCTTATTAAATATTTCAAACAGGAGATCCAATAAGTATCTCAATCCCATGTCCAAAATTGAATAGATTTCCATCCCCCTTCCCCAAACAGCCTTCTTCCTAACATCTCTATTTCCAACAAGGGCACCACCATCTTTCAAATGACCCAGGTTCTTGCTTTTACATTATCCTGTGCTCTTATTCCACACATCCAAGTAGTTGCCAAATTTTGTTATTTTTTTGACCTTCACAGTACCTCATACAGCATACTTATCTCTGCTCACACATCTCCCAAGTCTCCTCCTGTCTATTCTCTCCTCTGTACAGCTGCCAAAGCAATATTTCTGACGTGTTTACCTGACCATACCACTTCTTTATTCAATACAATAAACTCTGGCGGGTCCCTATTATCACAGTAGCAAATTTAGGTACCACTGTTCATCTTTTAAAGCTCTTTACAACATGGCCCCAACCTACGTTTCCATCCTTCTTATCCATTACTCCCCTTTTTAAACTCTAAAGTCCAGTTAAACAGACTTTCTTGCTATTCCTCCTGTATGATGGCACCTCCTACCTCCATTCCTTTGTACATGTGTTACAGTTTAGGCTCTGCCCACCTAGGGATGCCAAAAACCTGTTGCAGTTTCATAATGTGTTGTGGTGGAACTGTGTCAAAGAATTCAGAGTGAGACCACCTCTAATCCAAGTATAGGCATTTATTGAGACTGACGTATCATATGAAGTGGGCTAAGTTCCAAGAGGAACCAGCAATTTCAAAGAAAGGGTAAAGATGCAATTACATAACAGAAATTATGGATATTAAGAAGGAAGGAGGGGTTTGTTAAGGGATTAGGTAATAGGGGAGAGGTCCCAGCAACAGTGGAACTGCGCATGCATCCAGAAAAACCCATTGGGGGATATGTATGTATGACAATCGTATTACAATAAGTCTCTCTATGTCATAAGTTCACTCTAGGTCCATTATTTACTATGGATGTACTACTGTACAGGTACCTACTTAGGGAACGTCCCTTCTATTGTTTTGGGGTCCTTATCCTACTGTGGCATCCTGTGGTCCTGCTTTCTGATTGGCTGAGTATTGTGATCCTGTCTGAGACTAGATGGATGTGATTGTGGTTGAGTGCATGGACACACCTGCTGTTTCTGTGGGAAATGTGAGGAATAAGTCTGGGGGCAGTGGTTAGGTAGAGGTAGTGGTTGGGATTAGGTCATATGGATACACCTGCTGTTTCTGTGAGAAATATGAGTTCATGGACACACCTGTTGCTCTAGTGAGCACTGAAGCATATATGAAGAAGTTAAGATATTGGGGGGAGGGGGGTAGTGAGTGGGTAGATAGGTGCAGTGGGGCCTATAAGGAAGTTAAAATACTGGGGTTGGGTGCAGCTTTGTTAAGATTCCATCACTGGCTTTCCTCCAAACATAGAATGCATTCCCTCCTTACTTCCACCTCTTAGAATCCATTCTTTCCTTCAAAAATCTACTCTTGTGCTGCCATCTACATAAAGCCTTCCTATATCCTGCCCCACCCCCAAAATACCTTGTCCTTACTTTGCATATACTTTATTTGGGTATATGTTGTATCCCCAAGTTCTTTGAGGGCAGAGGTACTATTTCACTTTTACTGTATATCCTTGGAGTTCAGTAAAGTGCCCTGCACATGGTAGGCACTTAATAAATGTTTGATGGTTTGTTGGTTTCTGTAATTAATGTGCTAGCCAGTTGGGCTATGGAGATTAGCACCAGAATCCTTAACACAAATCAATTTCTTATATCATTAATATGTATGTTCCTTCCAGTCATGAAGATTGTGATCAATCCATGCCTGCAGCACATAGGCTGTCTAAAGGCTATCCCTTGCTCTTGTCACATAACCTGCCATTTTCTTTTGCTAGTGTACATTTCTCTGATGCATCTTCTTTACATTGAAATAAAATTATAGGGGTTTTTTTGAGAGTGAGAAGGGACTTTAGAGCACATCTAATCCAAATCCCTCTTTATTTTGTTCATAGCCATACAGTTAAATAATGGCAAAATCAAAATTCAAACCCAGGTGTTACACCCAACATTATTCTATTTACCTTGCTCCATGGGGCTTCCCTCTGAGTCTGCCTGGGCCATATTACTATATAGATGTATACGTCATCACTAAAAAATGCATAATTTGGCCCCTAGGTTCCCAAGATAAGTTAAAAAAGCACATTCCCAATCCTCTGGGATTTTTAAATATTAAGATGGAGAAGCTTAAAGAGAGATAAAGACTATAAAAGTCATACAAAGCCAAATATAACACTGAATCCACATTTCTTAAACTGAACTGGATTTTTTTTTGTAAAACATGTTTTCTTGGTACTCTAATTAAAAAAATCTTTTAATAACACTTAATTTTCAAATATTAAGGGCTGAGGAAGATAAAGAGGGGAAATAAGTTGTTTTAGGGGTTTAGTGGTCAATTCTGCAATATTGGGTGAAATAGAAAGCCAAACTGTAATTGAATCGCTTAGTGGTTTGGGTCTTCTCACTGCTGAAGAGAACTGATTGCAGAAAAGGGTAAGAAGGAAATTTCATGTCTGAACTTTTGAGACGTTAGTTCCTTCTTACTTTAGTCTGGATTTTAGACTCAAGGCTATAACATAAAATGCACTGTCTATAAAGGAACAAGCTCAGAATTAGGATCCAAAAATTATCTTGACAAACTGGAACTTTCCACAGAGCCAAAGATGAAATATAATAGGGTTAATGGTACAGTGGGTTAAGTGCTGGACCTGGAGTCAGGAAGTTCAAATCTAGCCTCAGACACTTAATAGCTATGTAACCTCCAACAAATCTCTTAGCCTCTGTCTCTGTTTCTTCATCTGTAAAATGGGAACAGCAACCACACCTACCTTTCAGGATTGTAGTGGGGATCAAACAAAATAATATTTGTAAAGTATTTAAAACAGAGCCTGTCACATAGTAAGCACTTTATAAATGTTAGTATTTATTTTTACGAGTAAAGTGCTTAGCACACAGTAAGATCTATGTAAATATTAGCTATTAATATTATTAAAGTTTTATACTTGGGTTGAAAAAAAATCAATGTCACAAGGACAAGGTGATAAACTAATGGTTAGATGATAATTTTTCTGAAAATGATGGGACATTATAATGGATTGAAAACTCAAGATGAGTCAACAATTTGATATGTTCACCAAGAAAGCTAATGAAATCTCCATAAAGAGAAAGATCACTCCCTGGAAGGAGGGAGTAATTGTCAAGCTACTGCCCTGGTCAAATTACATCTGGTGTATTTTTATGCTCGGTTCTGGGCATTACATTTTGGGAAGGACATTAATAAACTGAAGTATATCAAGAAGAAAGTAACCAGAAAGACGAAGGTCTTTGAGACCATGCCATTGAAGATTAGGTGAGGGAACTGGGGATTTGGGACATGGAGAAGAATTGGGGGGTGAGGAAGGAGTACAATAGCCATCTTCAAGCATATGAAGAGGCAACATATAGCAGAGAAATTTGTCTTGTTCAGCTTGGTCCTGGAGGACAGAGTTAGGAGCAAGGGTTATTTGCAACGAGGCAAATTAGAATGAATATAAACAAAACTTGAGTTTAATTAGTGCTACACTAAAGTGGACTGGGCTGCTTCAGGAGGTAGTAGGGTCCTTCCCTGCCTGCTCTCCTTCCCCTGGAAGTCTTTAAGCAGAGACTGGATAACAACATGCCAGGTTCACTGTTTCGAGGCATCTTCCTTGGTTAAGGTTTGGATTACATAGTCACCATGGCCCTTTCTAACTCTGAAGTCCTGTGGTTCTATGCAACTTGTAACATATTTGCTCATGTAATGGTCTGTTGTTAGCAAACCTTCAAGACATCTACTACAGTCTGATTCAGACAAAAGCTGGATGTTCTAAGGAGCTTTGTCCATTCTGACTAAGGCAAGACATAAGGAGAAATGAGTGTCAGACTGAAATATGAAAGAAGAATCAGAAAGGGACGGCATCAAATACTGCTACCCTGAGGAAGGTAACCAACCATAGGAGGAATTCAGGAGCCAGGTGGAGCGGTCTGTCTAATCAAGAGAGTTCTAAAGAGCAGAAAAGTAACAACCAAGCCAAAATGGTAAATGCTAAAGTTATAGCACAGTTCTTGGCATTATTAGTGATGACCAGTGTGCCTTCACATAGCCTGTGCTAATACACAAGCCCTACCCCCACACACCTGCCTGCACCTGTCTGTCAGGAGTAGGGCCTGGACAGCCTGCAGGAAGCAACTGTTTGTTGGTATGCATAGTTAGTTGTGTGCCAGATTGGGCGGGGTTCGAGGTGGGGGGGAAACCTTGTTGGAAATATGTGTGTCTGTACTTGACATATTTTGAGTAGAAAATATGGTCTAAGTATACATTATGTGGTGGAAATGAAAGAATGAGGCACAGAACTTTCAGGTTCAGAAGATAAGATTGAGAAAATGACTTGGAGAGATGAGCTTTCGGGAACTGGGTGAGGCCTAGAAAGAAGGAACCTGGGTGAGTTGGAAGGAGAGGGGGTGGGAGCAAGAGGAAGGACATTTAATGGACAAATACTGTTGTCAAACTCCGTGTTGATCTAACACTCATCCTGAATGTTGCCCCAAGTTTAAAGGCCTTCCCTCAGGGCTTGACTCTTTTTCTTCCCTGACTTCCTCTTACTTTAAGACAAGCTTACTCACTGCCCCTACCATCAATCATTCCACACATACCTCTGAATCACTTCTTAAGATCCTTCACATGCATGCAGAAAACAATAGTGTTTATCTTTCAGTTAGCATCATTTTTATACACACAGGTACTTCTGAAGTGCCTACTATGGGCAAGGGACAGAAGAAATGTTAGGGGAAAATAAAGATAACTAAGAAATAGTTCCTGCCCTCAGGCGGCTTGCAGATTTCAGTTTGATTCTTAGAAGGACCCTCAGAGACCAACTTGTCCAAGCTCTACCTATAAAAGAATCCTTTCTAATTCAAGCAAAAAGAAGCTTCAGATCTTCCTTGAAACTCATCAGTGCTGGACAGTTTATCACCTCTCAAGGCAGCCAAGTTCACCCTCCACCACAGTCCTCTACTCTTTGTTAGGTGACATTCTTGACTTGCTGGAGCTAAACGTTTTTGTCACTTGATGGGCAACCCTGTAGTAGATGGTGAGCCTTGCTAAACTTAGCAAATGTGTGTCTTGGACAAAAGACATAAGGCTGTTGCTGGAACTATATTCCTTAATCACCAGACTTTGGGTTTCAAATGTTGACTACCCTTGGAATGAATGGTTCATCTATTTGAAATGGTAAGATAATACAGAAAAACTTAATGGGATGGTTCCCAGCACTCTGGACAGGAAGGGGAATCATCTTTTTGTAGATACCCCCCAATTCCAGTGTTATCTATTGCCCAGCATGGAAAGCCTAGAGCAAATCAATGTTTCCTTCATGGGGTCAGTGGTCAGTCACCTCTTCTTCTGTGAGTGAACTTAGCCCAATCATGCCACATACCTCATGCTATATGGTTTAAAGGTCAAGCAAATATATGCTTTCCCTGGGTTAAAGCATGAGGAAAGAGGAACATGTACCACATATGTTGTCATGCTAAAAAGAGAAAGAGTCACTATCATGCATACCTTTCATCTGTCCTGACTGTTAGCACTTGGAGGCTGTTGCTAAACGGTAACTGAATCTCTTAGAGAAATGTTCTTTGGGGAAGATCTGGAATTCTAAACAAAAGATGGATAAGTTGACAAGGTAATGTTTGACCCTATGACCAGCA
The DNA here is from genome assembly GCA_028646575.1 of Pseudocheirus occidentalis. Lineage (NCBI taxonomy): Eukaryota > Metazoa > Chordata > Mammalia > Diprotodontia > Pseudocheiridae > Pseudocheirus > Pseudocheirus occidentalis. Next base: position 62,790,284 of record CM053593.1, read on the forward strand.
GGCCCAGGCCCAGAAAGCAGTTGAATTGAATTTGTGTTTGTTTTCCCAAAAAGAGCTGAAGCTAAGATATATTACAATAACAAAACATCAGATTGAAGGGAATTACTGTCCAGGGATGATGGCAGCTCCCACTACACTCATCCAAATATAGAAAACATAGAATGCAGTAGATACTGAGAGAATCCCCTCGCTGACATTTGAGTAAATTGGAATATGGGTTTATCTAGCCCCCAGAAAGCTTTGCTAGGTGGCACTCTCAATAGTTGGCCTAACTTGTATGAAAATGTGATAGAACAGAAAACATGGTGGATTTGACAAGGAATCATGCTTAAGACCCACATCAGCCACTTATATGACAAATGGAAAGCTACTTAACCTCTATGGACCTCAGTTTCTTCATCTGTTAGACCAGATATCCTCTAGATTTCCTTCCAGGTCACAATCTATGATTCTATGTAATCTAAGCAATTATTTGCATCTCTTGTCGCACTTCTAGACTTTTACTCCATGACAGCAAGGATGTTTTTTGTACAAAAAAAATTCACTGATTAATTACCCAGCAGAGTACTCTTTTTACCTACTCAGTAGTATTTAGCCAACTTGCCCAAAGGTGCCCTAATGTCACATCTTCAATTCAGTTCAATCGCTATTTGTTGAGGTCTATTTTATACACGGCACTATGCTAACCACTGAAGTATACAAAGGCAAAATAGAAACAGTCTCTGCTCTCAGGAAGCTTATATTCTACTGTGAGGCTATAACAACATGCAATTAAAGTGTATACAAAGCAGTGGGGAGCAGGGTAAGGAGAGCACTAGTACCTGGAGAAGATCAAGAAAAACTTCCCAAAGGTGGCACTTGAGCTGAGCCTTGAAGAGAGGTAGGGATTCCCAGAGGCAGAGCTAAAGAGAGAGAGCCTTCCAACCATGGGATACCCAGATGCAAGAAATGGAAGGAAGCTCTTATACTGAGTAAGTCTATGATTGGAAATGATGTGAAAGATATCTGGAAAATTAGCTTGGAGGCAGGTTACAAAAGGTTTTCAATTTGGTCTTTCTCTTTTTATGTCAGCTGGCCACTGAAATCTAGGTGCTGTCTTCAGTTCACCCCTTGTTTTCTGACCTCTTGTGTTTTAAAAGTTGAGTGGGCTGGTGGAATTGTGAATTGATCCAACTATTCTGCTGAGCAATTTGGAATGATGCCTGAAGGACTTTAAATCTGTGTAAACCCTTTGACACAGCAATATCAACACTAGGTTTGTGTACCAAAGAGACTTAAAAAAAGGGAAAAGGACCTATTTATACAAAAATATCCATAGCAGAATTGGAAATTAAGAGGGTGTCCTTCAACTGGGGAACGGCTGAACAAGTTGTGATATATATGACTGTGATGGTATACTACTGTGTTATAAGAAAGAGTGAGCAGGATGCTTTCAGAAAAACCTGGAAAGACTTACATGAAATAATGAGAGAGTAAGAGAGAATGAGAGAGGAAGGAGAACATGGTACACATAACAGCAACATTATGTGATAATCAACTGCCACTGACTTAGCTGTTCTCAGTAACACAATGATCCAAGAAAATTCCGAAAGGTTCATGATAAAAAATGCTATCCACTTCCATAGAAAGAACTGATAGAATCTAAGTGCATATGGAAGTATACTATTTTTCACTTTATTTTCTCATGGTTTTTTTTTTGGTCTGTGTTTTCTTTTACAACACAACCAATATGGAAATAGGTTTTGCATGATTGCACATGTATAACCTATATCAAATTGATTGCCAATGCAGGGAGGTGGGAGGAAAAGGAAGAAGAGAATTTAGAACCCAAAATTAAAAAAAAATGTTTAAGATTATTTTTACATGTAATTGGGAAAAATATAAGATTTTTTTAAAAAGTAACCTAAAAAACATTGAAAAGGCTACTATTCTGTACTTTCTCCACCTCACTGGAATACCACTTGCAGCTTTGACTAGAGACCTCCAAAAGTGACATGTCTTAGTCTCTACTTCAGTGTCAGACTAACTTGGAGTTAGCAACTCCTTACCAATATTGAGCATGGTCTGTACACTCTGCCCACTTCTCCCTGATAAGTGGGCTGTACCCAGTTGGTTCCACATCTGCACATTTCCCCTCAAGTTCATGTCCTTCAGGGTCAAAGACATCCAGATAAATTTAGCTTCTTTTCAGAGACTTTCTATGATTTTATTCCATGACCAATTAAGGTTTGGCTTCTCCCCAGGAAGAGCTGGGGGTTGGCCCCTCTTCCTTGGAGGTCTCATTTGGCATTTCTGATGGCTGTTCTATATTTCCCGTTGCTTACAAAATTAGCAGCTCAGGGTCAAGTCAGGCCATGGACTCAATTTTGAAATTCATTCAATTCTTGGGTCATCTTCTCAGTGTTTTCTGGATGCAGAAATCCATCACCTCAGGATCTCCTGGATGAGCAGGTCTCTCTTCCCATTTCTTCCCACACCTGACATTCTGTGGTCACTACTTCATTACAGCTTGTCTACATTTACCTCATATTAGGACTTAACTGAAGTGATACTTCCTCTCTCAAGCCTTTGCTGATCAGCCTGGATGTGAGTGCTTTCCCTCCTCAAATTACCTCATATTTGCTTATCTGGGAACATGCTGTATCCTCCAGTAGCATATAAACAGGGCTGTGCTGGGACCAGCTCTAAGCAGGTCTGGAGCCAGTTATTAAATTTTCTGTGTATATATTTTTGGAAATTGGCAAATGCAACAAATAGGTACTTCCTTTATTGTTTTGCTAATTGTCCATACTTAAGAAAGTGATGGAGAAAATGTTAATGATACAGAATGAACTTAAAAGGGTGTCATGTTTTTTGGAGAGGACATCTCTGAACAGGAACTTCTTGAGGGCAGGAATTATTTTTCATTTTTATCTTAGTATGTCCAGCATATGGCACAGCGTCTTGATCATAATAGCCCCTAATAAACATATGCTAACTGGTATGGAGTTGTCTGACCTGCTCTAGGGAGGTTATGCAATTTAAGGTAAGATATAGCAGCTTTCTTGGCCTAGGAGGAAGGGGTGAAAACCATTAAGGCATCATCTCTGGGTGGCATCTCTTGTACTTGCCATATTTTTATTATACTACACACTTAGACCCAAACCAAGGAGCAGCCCATGTAGTCATTTACTATTTTTAAATCTTTTTTCCCCTTTCTGAACAAAGGGTAAAACTTAGTCAATCAATAAATATTTATTGAGTATCTACTATATGTCTTAGTACTGTATTTGGAGATGCAAAAAACAGATAGAAGGGAGGAAGGGAAGAAGGGAGGAAGGGAGGAAGGAAGAAGATATGGAGGGAAGGGAGGAACAGAGGGAGGGAAGGAGATTAGTTTGGCAGAAACCTGTGGGATGGATTGGAGTGGGGCAAGAATTCAGCTAGATAAATGCAATCCTTCAGACATGAAAAGCTAAGGGTCTGTACTAGGATGGTAGCCCTGGTGAGTGAAGACAAAGGGGAAAATCCGAGAAACATTTTAAGAAGAAAATGGCAGATATTTGTAGGTGAATGAGGTGAATGTGATAGGCAATTTTATGAGAAAATAGAGGTTTCTGAACTTAGCTTTGCTGGAACAAGCTGGCTAGTTGCATGGATCAGAGTGCCATGCTCATAGGGTCATGGTCATAGATTTGATTTCCTCTCCTCTTCCACAAGTTTTGTTTCCTTCCTTAGCCACAGACTAAGTTACTTACCCTAGCCAGATGCCCTGGGTTATAGAGGGACACTGGGCAAGACAGTACTGATGGTTCAGCACAAATCTGTTGCAGCTGCAAAATAACTCATATGCATTCCATATTGACTGTGGATCATAAGAGGTGGCATGAAATAATGGAAAGTCCACTGGACCAGGAATCAAACACTTAGATTTGCCTGCTTGTTCAGCTATTTTTTAGCTATATGGCACAGAAAAAAATCACTTAACTTCTCTAAGCCTATTTCTTGTTCTTTAAAATGGGGTAATTGCCCCACTTCCCTCATTGGCTTATTAAGGGGTCAAATGAGACAGTGTCCATGAAAGCGCTTTTGTAAGCCATAAAGAACTATGTAAATTTAAACTGCTGTTATAGATTAGGAAGGTTTGGCTAAGGAATTTAAGATTTAGAATGACAAGTGCACAACCAGAGGACTCCACTAATATGTCTCTGTGGTGTTAGCAGAAAGCAGGAAGGTCTGAAGCAATTTTGATAGATATTCCTTTGCAGACTTACAGGAGAATATATGGACATGGGTCACATAGGTTAGGCTGTAGTTTGGGGTACTAGAAGGAAAAACCAAATTGGTGAGATATTGGATCTATTTGAGTATGGAGAAAGGATCAGCTCAGAATAAAGCAATATATGAACATAACAAAGGAAAGGGGTCTTCTAGTCCAACCTATGCCCCCCCACAGAGAGAGAGAGTAAAAAAAGACTGCTCTTTATAGCATACCTGACAAAAGGTCATCCATTACCTCCTGAAGTAGCCCTCTCCACTTTTGAATAGTTTCATTGTTGACAAAAATTTCCCATACAAGTAGCCTAAACCCACCTCTCTTTAACTTCCATCCATTGCTCCCAATTCTTTCTTTTGGACTCTTTCCTGTAACATCCCTATCCTAATCCCTCTTTCCTGCAATATCCCTTCAAATACTTAAAAAAAAATTATAATGTCCTCTTCCCCTAAGTTAATATTCATTCCTCTCCCCCTAAGTTTTTGCTTCTCCTAGCTCACCAGTGTTCAGTTGAGTCTTTTATGGTATGTTCCTCAGCCCTCAAACCATCCTTTTCACACCCCTGTAATCATGCTCCAGTTTGTCAATTCCCTTGTTAAAATACACAATCCAGAACCACACAAATTTTCAGATGTTGTCTGACAAGGACAGGGTACAGCTGGATTGTCAGCTCCTGTATTCTAGGTCTTTCAATGCAACCCAAGAATCCATTAGTTTTTTTTGGTTTGTTGACTCAAATAAAGCTTACATTTGGAGGTAGAAGTAGGATAGAGGAGTTAGTGTCACTCAAGGCCCAACAGTATGAGAAGTGGCCCCAGGAGCCACTGGAATGAAACACCTGAACAGAGGACAGTTAGGCAATCTGAACATTATCAGATAGTTGTTTTTCCAGCATGGGATTTGGGTCTATGACATTTGTACCTTTACTCTACTCCAACTGATCCAGAAATTTGGGAGCCAGTTCTATTTTAAGCTTCTGCTAGACCTGTCACATGTGAAATATCTGGATAAAAACAGCTATTTACCAGGACAGAAAAGCCCAGCAAAACAAAAGGTTTTTATATTATCGCAGTAACTCTTTAAACCAAAGTAAACAGCAGGGCAAACAATGTTGAGTTTGTGGCTTTGGGTCACCTACCTTCCAAAGTTCCTGGTCAATTTCCCACTAGGGATTAGGTTGGGGATAGACAACTGGAAATTCCAATAAGCAGGGTGAGCCAGGGACCCTAAAAGTTCTGGGAAGCAGATTTCTTATCAAATGCTGAAACCTGGATAAAATTTGCATCCAGATCTTCTTTCAGAAAAATCAAAAAGGCTGGTTTTACTTGAAATTCATAAAAATCTGGATATTCTTAAGACTCATCAGTAGAAAAAAAAATCCATTTCTTGATTCACCCAGCACTTAGAGACCCTGTATTAAGTACAAGGAAGATGTAATATGTGAAACATGACTAATACCAATGTTCCTCAAAATAGGGTCAAAATTTTAAGGAGTAGTTGCAAGGGAGTTACAGTGAACAAAGTTTGTGAAGTTCCAAATATTTTGGTGGGGTGATAATGATCACTAACAATTAGTTGTATGAACAGAATAAAGCTAGCTTCCCCATTTCTTAGACTCTCTTCATGTATTCCCAGCTTCCCAGACATACTGCTATACAAGAAAAGGGCTGGTAAAAAGCAAAATGAACAAAACCAAGAGAATGTTGTCAACAGTAATAGCAAAACTGTTTTAAGAACAGCTTTGAGTGACTAAGTAATTTTAACTACTATGAATACACAAATTAAAAATAAAGGACATGTGAAGAAGGACACTATCTGCATCCAGAAAAAACTGATAAATAGATGTACAAAATAATTTCATGTGTGGTGTATGGTGTGTGTATGTGTACGTGTGTGTGTGTAGTGGTAGCCATCTCTAGGGTTGGACAGAAGGAAGAGAGGGAAGGAAAAAGGGAAAAAAAAGAAATTTATATCATAACTATTCTATATTTTAAAACAATAGCAAGTTGTATATAATAGATTTGCAATTTCATGAGCAATCATCTTTTTTATTATACTATATTATGGAAATGCTTATTTTATTCCACAAATTAAAAATTAAAGAAAAAAGAAAAGTAAAGGGTTAAGGACAGGACCTGTTATTCTATTGGTGTAGGGAACTACCAGGGGAAGAACCTCCCTCTACCTTTGCAGGTCAGTACCTTCTCTGCAACTTAGAATCTTGGAGAATTGCCTAGGACACTCAGAGGTTGTGACTTGCCCAGAGTCCCAAAGCCATTATGTCTCAGAGATGGGACCTGAACCCAGATCTTCTTGGATTCAAGATTGGCTTTCTATCTACTTTGTCATGGTACCTGCCTCTATCGTATTATATCAAACCATGTAAAATCAACAAGTTCTTTTTGACTACTCAAAATGTGCCTAGTACGGTGCTAGGTGATGTGGGACAAGAGGGAGAAATATGACAGTCATTGCCCTCAAGGAACTTTTAACTTATTCTGCATCATTAATGGTATATGTAAATGATCCAGAAAAAAATTTACTTTGTAGCAATATAAAATCAAATCCTAAATTATATGTCAAAATGGCAAAAGAAAAAAAATCAAGAATTGAAAAAGATCATTGTGGTCTGAAATAGTCAAAGAAAGTATCATTGATTTCAGAACCCAGCCTGTCATTCAAACCCCTTTACATTCTAGACCCTAATAAAGTTCTGTCTTCCATCACCTTCTTATAGGAATCCATCATTCAAACCAATTTGTTCTACTTGTGGTCCCCCAAACATCCCTTGCATGTTTTCAGAAGTCTTTATCCCCACTCTTTCCTCCATCTTGAATGCCTTCCATAAATCTATCAACTTCCTTTAAGTCCCAGATCAAGTTTCTCCTTCCCTGTGAAGTCTTCCTAGATGGGCTTCAACCCAGTCATTCCACCATCTCTGGGCTCATAGAACATTGTTTATACCATTCATCTGGCAATTAATCATGTGCTGTCTTGTGATAGTTCTTGCATTGTTTTTAATTTTTTGCTTGTTTAAATCTTATTTTCCAACTAGATGGAAAGCTTTTTTCCAGGAATGTTTTGCACCTGGCAAACTGTTGAATATTAGTTGAATGAATGACCCCCCCACCCTTTTGCCTTCTTTGGAAACTCTTTTGGTGCACAGCTGAACACATCCTATTTTTTTAAAAACCCTTGGAGTATTTTCTTCATGTTATGTAGTATTTCTTGAATGTATTTCAGCCTAGAATCTTGCCAACTCTTCACTCTGAAAAGACTTTGCCCAAAAACACTCCATTAAGAATAAAACTTCTACCACAAAGTTAGGCTGCCAATAGCAATAACTGTGGGAAGACTTTCACAAGAAAGGAAAACCTCCTAGCAGACCTCTTATATACCTACTAACTGACCCAGGGTTGCTTCCTTGTCAACATATTTTATGTAAGCTCATTTGAAATGGTTCAGGTAGCTACAGAAGGCATTTCTTCTTTCTGTCTGAACATATTTCAGAGACTAACAGAGCTCAGTGCCAGTTTTTACAGTGCCTAATCACTGAAGACAAGTTGTTGCCTTTTCTTTATCCCCACCATTTCTTCCACCTTGAATGCCCTCCATAAAAATATCAACTTCCTTTAAGACCCAGATCAAGTTTCTCCTTCCCTGTGAAGTCTTCCTAGATGGGCTCCAACCCAGTCATTCCACCATTTCTGGGCTCATAGAACATTGTTTATACCATTCATCTGGCAATTAATCGTGTGCTGTCTTGTGATAGTATTCTATTATCATAGGGCTGGGCATGTGGGATAGACCTGTGATTTCACTAATACAGGGAATTCCCAGATGAGGAAACTCCCCCTATCAGTGTAGATCACCACTGCCCATACAACTCATATATAACCTTAAGAAAGTTGTCAAGAGAAGGGTATCAAACACACCCACAGTACAGCCCATAATACTCTATCCCCAGCATGGCCTGAACCAGAGATATAATTAGGAAATATTTAGCAAAATAAATGAAAAGACAATAAAACATAGACAATATTACATTTTAAAACTAAGCCAATGTGTGATCAGCAGGAATACTTATGAATGGGTTAATGGTCTCTATTTCTATTTGAATTTGACAACACTAGGCTGGAACATTAAGAGAATGACCCCAGTGTTCCATAGCCAGTATGTATCAGAAGTGAGACCTGAATATCCTGACTCCAAAACCAGTTTTCTATGTGCTATGCCATGTGACCTCAAGATGATAAAAGAAAATAATAAAAAAAAACCTTTCATATATGTGTATGTGTTTGTGTGTGTATATACAATTTTCCCTCAACTTCAAGTTAAAATTATTTTTAACTTTTAGGGTATTTTTAAATTTTGAGTTCCAAATTCTATCCCTCCTCCCTCCTCTTCCTCTCCCTGAGATGGTAAATAATCAAAAAAAGTTATACATATGCAGTTACATAAAACATTTCTATATTAGTCATTTTGTACAAGAAGACTTGAATAAAAGAAAAAGAATAAAAGAAAGTAGAAAAATAATATTCTTCATATTATATTCAAACAATAGCAGTTCTTTCTCTGGAGGCAGATAGGATGTTTTATCATGAGTCCTTTAAGATTGTCTTGGATTGGGAGCCAAAATGGCGGTGTAGAAGCAGCAAAGTTTCACAGCTCCCACATAGCCACCTTAAATACCCGTAAAAATACAACTCTAAACAAATTTTAGGGCTCCAAAACTCACAAAAATACATCTCTCGCTGAAGGCAGCTCGAAAGGTTGGGCTCATCTCAGCAGGCCCAGCCTGAAACCACAGCATAGCCCCAAGGTAGCCAGGAGGAGCCGCAGCTGGAGTCTTCAGAAGAGTGGATTGGTGGCACCTGTGGCAGTTTTCAGATTTATCAAGCCAGAAGAAATAAGGACTAAGAGTAACGTCAGCAGGACTCAGCTAAATCTGGGGAAGAAAAGCAGTCCGGCCAAACTGCTCCCAGGGCAAAGAAGCAGAGGAAGCGGCAGTAGCAGCAGAAATGGCTGCAAGCAGCAGCCACCTCCACCCAGCTGCTTCAGAGCTCCTGGCCTACAGACTGCAGGGGAGCCAAATGATTGATCAAAGGCCAAGTACTCTTGCACTGAGCAGCCTGGATCTGGATCATGGTCTTGGGTGGTGGTCCTGGGGTGTGTTTTCAGAGAGCCAAAGCTGGTGGGGGTGCAGCACCCCTCTAATAGCTCCAGGAGCTGTGAAAACCCCAGCAATTTAGGACAGAGCTTTCCCCCCTGGAAGCAGAGTTCCACAGAGCTAAAAAAAAAAAATCAAGCAATGAACTGACTGGCCAATATGAGTAGGAAAAGGAAGCAAAGTAAGAACAGTAACCTAAATCCAGAATACTTTTTTTGGGGACAAAAAGGATCAAAACATGGAATGGGAGGAAGACAACAGAGTCAGAACTCCCATATCAAATGCTTCCAAGAAACATGAAGATTGCCTACAAGCCATAGATCAACTTTAAAAAGACTTTGAAAACCAAATAAGAGAAGTGGAGGAAAAATTGGGAAGAAAAATGAGAATGATACAAGAAAATCATGAAAAGAGAGTCAACATTACCTGAAGAAAATATCACCTTAATGAACAAATTAAGTCAAATGGCAAAAGAGGCCCAGAAAGCCAATGAGGAGAAGAATGCCTTAAAAAGTTGAATTT
>CM053593.1:62800730-62821188 GCA_028646575.1 Pseudocheirus occidentalis
GAGACAAAATGGAGTTAATCATTCCATATAGAAGAGGCAAGGGATAACTGTTACAACTTTACTTTCATTTACTCTCATTGAATTTGGCTTAGGGAAGGAATGACATAAACTCTAAACTGGGTATCTTGCCACACAGGAGAGTAGGGGGGATGGGAATGAGAGGTGGGATAATGGAGGGGAGGGCAGGATCAGGGAGGGTGGGGAGGGTTGCTAGAAGCACACACTTTAGTAAAGGAATAGGGACAGGGTAGAGAATAGAACAAGGAGGGGGGCTGGATAGGAGGGAGGGACATATAATCAGTCTCTCACAATATGTCCACTGTGGAGATATCCTGCATAATTATACACGTACAGCCTGTAGTGAATTGCTTATCCTTCCAGTGGGGAAGGGTGATGAGGGAGGAACTGAAAGAATCTAGAATTTAAAGTTCTACAATCACATGTTAATGTATTATTATTATTATTAACTACATGCAACTAGGAATTAAGATATACAGGCACTGGGGTAGGGAGACTCACCCTGCCCTACCAGAAAGTTACAGGGGTGTTAGAGGAAGACATAAAAGAGAGCAGATTGGGGGAGGGGCTTTACAGTGGGATCGCTGTTTTAGGTTTGTGGGTAGGGGAAAGACTGGAAGAAAATTTGTAACCCAAAATCTCGTGGAAATGAATGATGTAAACAAAAAAATAAATTAAATAATTAATTATAAAATTTTAAAAAAGAGTGTCTTGGATCATTGTATTGCTGAGAATAGCTAAGTCATCCACAATTCTTCATTATACAACATTGCTGGTCCTCTATATAACATTCTCCTGGTTCAGTTCACTTCACTTTGAATCACTGTTCACTGCGGTCCATATAAGTCTTTCCAGGTTTTTTCTGAAATCATACTGCTTGTCATTTCTTATAGCATAATAATATTCCATTACAATTATATATCACAGTTTGCTTAACCATTCCCTAATTGTTGGGCATTCCCTCAATTTTCAATTCTTGGCCACCACAAAAAAGAGCTGCTGTTAATGTTTTTGTACAGATATGTCCTTTTCCTTTTCCTTTTCTTTTCTTTTTTTGAAAAATATCCTTTCTTCTTAATGGTTCTAACAAAATAAAGTACAAACCCCATCTCTGACATTTCGAATGAACGATCATTTGGCTGCTTGTCTTTAATATAGCTATTGTTTCCTTAATTTGGTTTGTAAAATGATGGCACCTCAACAAGATTCTATGCATTTAAATTCAAAGATCAAGATCCAATAATCTCATAAGCAGCAATCAAAAGGTCTATGTTAGTTGGGTAATCCAATAAAATAAATGGTGGTTATTAAGCTTTGATGGTCTAGAAATGAGTGTCATATGAAAATGAGTATTATAATAAGATTAGAGAGGCAACATGGCATATGTAGAGTGCTGGCCTCAGAGCCAGGAGGACCAAGGTTCATGTTTCATCTCTGACACTTGTGGATTCTGTGACCCTGGACAAGTCATTTAACTTCTTATTGTTTTCAGCAACTCTCTAAAGGCTTTAAGTTGAAGAAAAAGTACTGGTCTACATAGGTGAGAAGAGTCCTACCACTTGTGAGTTGCCTATACCAATTAGAGGACTAGTCCCAATCCCCTGTTCCTAATCATTATAACATCATACATTTCTATTATGCATGACTGTTCACCATATTTTCACATATGTTATTTCTCATTAGATATTTATAACAACCATGTTTGGTGGATAGGGCAGGATTTATCATCATTATTCCCATTTTGCCCATAAGGAAACAGGTTCACAGAGGTTAGTAGACTTGCCCAAGATAACACAGGTCATCAGTGAGAGTCCAATGGGCACAGTGAATAGAGCACCAGCCCTGGAGGACCCGAGTTCAAATTCAGACTCAGACACAACACAAAAACTAGCTGTGTGACCTTGGGCAAGTCACTTAACCCCAACTGCTCTCCAAAAAGCAACAAAAAAATAATAATAATAACCAAAAAACTGATAAAAGCACTTAGGCATTTGAAAACTGGTAATATTAACTTCTTGGGGGGGCAGGTGATCTTGTTGTCATGGATGTTCAAATTAAAGCAACCATGAAATTTGAATATGTGAAATTTGATTCTACTGAAACTTTGTAAAAAACAATCTCTGAGACATAGTGTCTCAACAGTTTTGGACTCTGAAATTAAACTAGAAAAAGGCAAATGAATACAAATAAAGTGTGAAAGATCAAGGTGCAAGAATATTCTTCCTCCAAGAACCTGACATAAAAGTACTCAGACAGAACTAAAGGAAGTATCTGAAGATGCTATTAAAGTTAGATTAGTTACACCAAGGATGAGATACCCAAAGGAACTGCCTACATTAAATTTAAGACAGAAGCAGAAGTGAGCAAGGTCTTGGAAAAGAAACAAGGAACAGCGAGAAATAGCCAGGTCAGTATTCTGGAGAGAAAAAGTCATGATCAAGAAAAATTCAAGAAATTCAAAGACACCCATGTTGAATGACCTCATCTACAGTGTTACCAAAGTCTACAGAAAGTGTTTCAGAAGGGGACAGTGTAATGCCAACCACGCTGTTGTACCCAGGATGGCTGCTAGCACAGGTTCTTAGATCTGCTTTACTTGGAAAGACAGCTGTTCAAGGGGTCAGCAATCTTTTTTAATTATATTCATTAGTTAAAGGGAAAAATCAGCATCGAACTTCAGAAGATCTTATATCCCATTAACTTTATAGACAGTTGTCAGCATCTTCCAAACAAAGAAAATAGAGAAAATACAAACAGAGAAATAAAGACAAACAGACAGGGCATCTGACTGTCTGAGAAATTAGCACAGATCAACAGACAGATCCAACTATCTGATCAAGGCAATACATAGTTATCAGAGAGAGAAGCACCAACATCTGAGTATTTCAAAGTTGGGGGGGGGGGAGGCTCCTTAACAGCTACCCAGAGTCTCATTTGATCAAATCACACAAACATTCTTCCAATAAGTCCAAAAGCAAAATATTAACCTGAGTACATATATCATTTTCAGAGTCAGAGGGCATCACAACCCTCCTGAATCAGTGCCCAATTAGAAATTAACAAAAGGTGTGAAAGCCTTCCTAGAAGCGAGCCTCCCTTAAGCAAGCTTCCATTAATGGGCTATACAATAAGCCTGTTAATGGGTGGGGAAGATCATATATCCCATTAACATTGCATTAATGTAAAGCCAGTGTATTACCCATAGCAGCTGCTATGAATACGCATACATATTCCCAGGGTTTGTTCACTAAATATAATAAACCTACAGGCATCTCAAGAGTTCTCTCAGTGGAGCCTCCCCACAAGCAAGTTCCCCTAGGCAAGTTCTTTCCTCCATCTGCTTTTCTCTCAGCCAAGTCACTCTCTACCCACACCTCTCCCTCCACATAATACAATACAGACTTGTTTCCGATCAAAGACTTGATTGGTTTAGTGATGAGAAGCTTGGAAATCAGCACTTAATTAGAAAGGTGTGGGGATCCTTGTGACCCAGAGCCTAATTGGCTCTGTGTCAGGGCTCCATGTGAGGCCTATTTTTTTGACTTGTTTATTTACTTTTAGTTTACAAGATTCAGTTACGGAATCATTTGAGTTTCAGATTTTCTCACCTCCCTTCTCCCCTCTCCCCCATGGCGGCATACCATCACGTACGGAATCTGCAAACACTTTCACATTGTACAATAGTCTGGTCGTGTAGAAGCATTGTAACCAAGGAAGCAAATAATGGGAAAAAAAAAAAGAGAAACAAAACCAAACATGGAAAAGAACAATAGCATGTGTTGCTTCAGTCTCCATTTAAACTCTGGTCTTTCTAGATCTTCCTCTGATTGTAGATATCTCTTTCCATTCTGAGACTTGTAGAGCTGTCTTTTAACTATGTGTTGCTGAGAGAAGTCCAGTTTATCAAGGTTGGTCGTCACACATATGACGTACCTGTGACTGTGCACAAATTTTTCCTGATTCTGCTCTTCTCACTTAGCATCAGTTCATATAAGCCTCTCCAGGTAATTATGAAGTCCATCTCCTTCCCATTTCTTATAGCACAATAGTATTCCATTACATTCATACACCATAACTTGTTTAGCCATTCCCAATTGATGGGCATCCTCTAAGTTTCCAGTTTTTTGCCACCACAGAGAGAGCTGCAATAAATATTTTTGTACATATGGGTCATTTTCCCACTTCTATGATCTCTTTGGGTGTGAGGCCTATTAATGGGCTGGGAAGATCTTATATCCCGTTAACTTTATAGACAGTTGTCAGCATCTTCCAAAACAACTACTGCAGATCCTAAAGGTTATGTATTCACTAAAATTTCCCTCTGTTAAAGATGCAAAGGAAGATTCAGATTCTAACAAAATTGAAATCAAGTGTAGAACAATCAGTTTGGAGCCTAAAAGATAGAAAAACAATGCATGGAGCCACTCACACAACTTTTTCAAAGGTCTGATTAAAAACACCACAGAAGAAATATTAAAAGATTTGTTTTATGGCTCTGTTGGTGCAAAGATGGTCACAGAAAGGAAAATGGGTTCATCTTAAGGCTTTGGTTTTGTGGACTTCAATACAGAATAAAAAGCAAAAGTCAAAGAAGTCATGGGAGATGGGCACATTGATGGAAACAAAGTTGCTCTGGACTGGGCCAAGCCTAAATTGGAAGGAAGCTTCAGAGGATGTATTGATGATGAAGAAAGATTTAGTAGCAAAGCAGACTGTGGGGTCATGGAGGACTTTGGAAACAGGCCACGGAATCTTGGTGGTTTCCTAGGAGGCAGAGGAAAAGACCACAAGCCACAGGGAAAGAAAAGACAAGTTTAAATGGCTTCCCCACCCTATTCACTTTCCCCCCTGCTATTTGAAAGTACTCTGAAGGTTTTATCTTGGCATCTAATCAACAGCGTCTTCTGAGGACATTCCAAGACAACATGCAGTCTGGAGATATTCTTGGAAAAACCTAGATAACATTTCAAGGGAGAGAACATGTTGGTTTTGATTGAATGAGAGTTCCATATAAACTTCTTAAAGAGATGTTTGATTATTGGGGAGTTAACTTTTTGTCTATGAACTATCTTGAGTCTATAATATTACGTGTACCCCCATAAAAAAAGCATTTTTTTCTCACAAAAAAAACCTCAAAACCAACACATGGGATAGGGAGGCTATGAAAGCAGTGAATGACAAATTGATTCTTTACCTTAAGGCGATGCTTTCTAACCCACTTCATGTAGAAGTTAACATACTACTGGGTTAGGAAGTCCATATTGGAGCTATTTACCTGAAGGCAAAGGGCTTCAAATCTTAAAACAGAGTTTAATTATTCATTTCTTGCCATTGTCACTCTCGTTCCTTTTGTCCTCAATGCATTGGGCTGCTTATATCAGTGTGTAAAAAAAATAAAAAAAAAATAAAGGATTTTAAATGAGAACTATTAGAATTGCCTTGGGTACTTTTGTTGGACCCAGACTGGGAGAACAGGGCTAGAAAAGAAACCCTGGTTCACTTTCCCTTTCTCCCACCACAGTGTCTGGAGTAGAAGGGAAAGTAGGCAAAAGAGCCAAGAAGGGGATTTCTAATAAGAATTGGAACTTCATTGGGAACTGGAAGGTTTCCAAGGGACTTCAGAGAGTGGAGAGAGAGCAACTAAAAAAAAAAAACAAAAAAACAAAGAGATGGGGGAGGGGAAGAGGAGAACCAGCCAGCCCTGGGAGCTGCACGGGTTCCCTGTTCCGTCCAACACCCGCCAACTCCAATTATTAGCCAACATGGTCATATTTTTGTCTTTCTCTTTTCCTTTCCTCCATCCCTCCCTCCCACTGGCCGTCTTGTTCCCCTTCTACACACCCACCCACCCAGCTTAATTCCATCACCATGAACAAACTAAGCTTGTTTCTCACAGAGGCTTGCAGCTGCTGTTGCCTGGGAGATGTTCCCTCCTCTGTTCTTGGACATGGTAGTTAGTCTGTGAGGTCATGAAGGGGGACAGAGAGGGTGGGGCAGGGCAGATCAGGCAGACCGAGGCCCAGACTGGAAGAGTGCCCCCCTCCCTTGTGACATCATCAGGGCTGCCAGGACACTTGAGCTATCTTCAGCTGTTGACTTCAGGCTGGACAGCATTTCTATGAAAGGGACTCATGGGTGTGGATATGGGGCAGGTGCAGAGCCCAAAGGGAAGTGGGGCATATGGCAAATTCGTAATGAGATTTTCTTTTCCCTTACTCCAATTCTCTGACAGAATTCTCTGCATTATCAGAGAGGATATTATCTTATTTCCCCTTTCCCCTGTGGTGCTTTCCCTCATTCTTTCTTTGTGATAAAATATACCTTTGTTCTTTTTTTAATCCTTCATCTTCTGTATTCTGTTTTATAGACCAGCTGTTACGCTAAGAAATTGACATCAGATAGAAAGAATAGAAAGAAGACAAATTTTTCTCCCATAGGAGAGATACTGATAGAGACAGAGAGTCAAACGGTATCAGAGAATTCATGGAGTATGTGATGGATGTTTGTGTGTTTGTTTCTGTCTAAAGGAAGTATCTAAGTTCCTGGGAAGTACAGGATAACCAGATGTCTGGGGAAAATGAAAAATCAGGTTAAAAAAGTTCCCTTGGTCCTTGGGGAAACAGAGCCAAGTCTTTCCCTGGTTCAGCTTGGTAATCAGCATAAAGTCCAGTGCCCTAGTGAAGACCAGCCTTGTCTTTGGGTCTCCCTGCACCCTGAAGTTCTTTTAAATAAAGTATCAGATACCGTACTTTACTTTTTTAAACATGCCTGAGCAAGAATATTGTACATAGTACCAACGAACGACATTGCATAATGATGAGCCATAAACGATTTAGCTCTTCTCTGCAATACAATGATCCAAGGCAATTCCAAAGGACTCATGATGGAAAAGGCTGCCCATGTCCAGAGAAAGAACTGATGGAGTCAGAATGCAGATAGAAGTATACTCATTTCATTTTCTTTATTTTTTTAGAGTTTTTTTTTTCTTTTGGTCTGTTTCTTCTTTCATAACATGACTAATATGGAAATACGTTTTATGTGATTGCACATATATAACCTATACCAAATTGCTTACTGTCTTAGAAAGGGATCAGGGAGGAAAGGAGGAATAAAATTTGAATCTCAATTTTTTAAAATGTTAAAATTGTTTTTACATATAATTGGAAAAATAAAATACTATTTTTTAAAAGGTGCCTGAACTCTTTACTCCAAAAGCAAAGATGTTACTCAGTAAGATACGTTCTTTTTCCATCTCATTTAATGTTAAAATGCCCCTTTCACCCAATACTTCCCCTCAAGCTCATATAATACTAATGATGATTATGATATCCTGTACATACATATATGTATATACATATATACATATGTGTGTTGCTTTAAGGTTTGAAAAGTACTTTACATACATACACAGTCTCATTTTACCATCACAGAGAAGTGCTATTAGATTCTCCTCTCCAAAATGAGAATTTTATTTCTTTTCCTCAGTACCCGGACTGTCTCATATCAGTTCATTGTGGAAAAACTATTAGTTGATCTGTCTACAAGTGACTTCTCATGATTAAAGAGCTATCATAGGGAAGAGAGATTAGGTTTATTCTGTTTACACATATGCATGTGTATGAATACATGCACACATATGTATATGTGTAACATGTGCACATATAGTTCATTAGTTAGCTAGTTAGTCCTTGTGTGTGCATTGGGGACGCTATAAACACTTTATAATTTTCTATAGAAGCCTAGACATTAGTTAAAATCCAAGATTCTCAAGGAAACTCTTCATGGGGGCATGAGACAAAGAAAAACTATGGGACACTTCCTAGGATTTAATCAGTTCTCTAGAAAATCCAAGCCTAAAGTTCTAGGTCAGTTCTGGTAAGGTTACAATACCTTATGGAATTGTTACATCACTTAAGATGAGACATAGAAAAGAGTTTGAAAAATTATTTGACCATCTAAATACAAGTTATTTTTTATTATTTCCTAAGAAAGAGAAATGAATGTGAATAACAAAAATTAGCACATACATGGCACCTACTGTGTGCCAGATGCTCTGCTAAGCACTTCACAATTATTTCATTTGATTTTCATGATAACCCTGGGAGGTAGGTGCTATAAACTGAGGCAGACAAGGATTAACTGATTTGCCCAAGGTCACACAGCTGGTAAGTACTTGAGGCTGGACTTGAACTCTGGTCTTCCTGACTGACTTCAGTATTCTATCCCCTCTACCCACCTATTAGATAAACTCAAAGTCCATTCCCTACTGAAGTAGTTTTTTGTATTCAAAGGAGAATTGTCTTATGTAAATCATTTTATCTTGTTTGGACTTCAGGTCTGCCAATGAGACCCCTAAAGTGGATTTAATAGCATTGGGCTTGTAGCAAGGTGGATCTTAGTTCAATTTTTACCTCAATTATCATTAATGTGATCCTTGGCAAATCATTTTTAACCTCTCTATGCCTCAGTTTCTTCATTTGTAAAATGAAGAGGTCAGCCTCTAAGATTCCTTTTAACTCCAAATCTATGGACCTATGATTCAATGGATTGTATAGCAGGGATCATGATTTCTGCCCTCTCCTTACAGGCCTATTGTGAAACCTGCTGGGAAAATCTTGTCCAGGTAAAGCATTCAAATCTCATTTTACATAACCGCACAATACTCTAATTTATCATGAGGCCCTATCTACTTCTCTGGGGCTTTCTCAGGAACAGTTTTCCCCAAGCTACAGAGCCCAGCCTTCTGTGTTTGCTTCAGTTTGAAAACCACTTAAGGGGGAAATACAAGCAGGATGGGATCTCTGCAGGGGGCAAGGGAGGCAGCTCGGCCCCAAGAGCACAGGGCAAGGGTCAAAACGTTCCTAACTACAGAACTGACAACACCCATCTTCCTCCAGAGGCTGACAGCAGATAGGGCTGAACTCTGAAAGCAAGGGTTTGCTGAGAGGAACACTGGTTCTTTTGAACAAATGGAAAGAGACTTGCCCCAGAAAATATCTCTTCCTTTTCTTCCTGCTATCCTAAATTCAATAATAAATAGGAAGATCATAGGGAAATAAGATAAGTTAGTTGAAGGTTAGAGAAGATTGCTCACCTCAACTTATATACCTGACTATTTCATTATTAAAGTACCTTGGGTGCCTCCCTTCTCCAATTCAGCTGCCACAGGTCTGCCCACATCAGTCACTTGCCCCAAAAGCTCCAGTGGCTCTTTAATACCTCAGGAATAAAATATAAAAGCCTCTATTTGGCATTTAAAGCCCTTCAGACCTGGCTCCAACCTACCTTTCCCAGGTGATTAGACAGTACCCACTTTACTCATTCCCCAGTCTAGCTAAAGTGGCTGTCTTGTTGTTCCTTACACGTGACATTCTATTTCCTGCCTCTGCCTAGAATGTGGTCCTCCCTCACTGCTGCCTCTTAAAATCCCTAAGATCTCTCAGAATTCCTTAGATTCCCTCAAATTCCCAAATCGCCTCAAAGTTTAATTCAGATGCTACCTCCTACACAAGAACTTCTTCACACTCCTAGCTGCCAGTGACTCCTCTGGAAATTACCTGGTTTCTTTTGTATGTATTTGTAGCACCTCTACTCAGGGGCATCCTGGGCAGTTCCGGGGAGGGATAGGATAGCTCTGAGATACTCTAAGTTGCTTATGCGGAAGGAGATGTAACTCCTGATTGGCTGAGAGACCTCTGAGTTACGGGTGGTTTCGTATGTGTGTACACATACATATATGTGTGTGTGTATACACATATATACATATACACATGTTATGTGTGTATACATAAATACACACAAGTATAAATATGTGTATACACATACACATGTATACACATATAGTATCTGGTGTGTAGGATGCTCTTAATAAGTACTTGATTATCTGATGGATACTCTTCTAACTCTTCTCCAACCTCTGTCATCTACTTCCTCCAATCCTTCTTTCTTATTCATAAGTAATAACAATAATGATAACAGTGATAGTCTATCATTTACATAGCACTTACTATATGCAGGGACTGTGCTAAGTGCTTTACAGATATTATTTCATTTGACCCTCACAACAACCCTGGAGATAATGTGCTATTATTATCCCCATTTTGCAGATGAGGAAACTGAGGCAAACAGATGTGAAATGAATTGCCCAGTTACATAGCCCAGAAGTATCTAAGGATAGATTTGAATTCAGGTCTTTGTGACTTCAAGTGTAGTGCTCTATCTGCTCTGCCATTGTCTGATCACGTCAGCCTTTTGCTCAGAAACATTCAGTGATTTCCTAGCTCTCTGCAACCTGGCAACCGCCTCCCTTTCAAACTTTCTTTTTTATCAATCCCTTCTGTGCACTCTCTGCTCCAGTCAAATTACACTATTATCTATATCTAAATATGCCCTGTGGTTCCTGAACTACATGACTTTGCTCACATTTGGCCTTATGCCTAAAATACCATACCTTTTCTTCGTCTATTGAACCCTCACTATGAATTAGTATTCATCTTCAAAAGCCCAAATCAATTGGCACATTCTTCAGGAAACCTTCCCAGATTCCCATCTCCCTCCTCCAATCAGTAATAAAGACAATATGGCTCAGCAGAAAGAATGCTGGGACCCAAACTCAAGGTAGAATCCCAGCTTTGCTGTGAACTACTTGTAGGGCAAGTTATTTCATTTCTGAGTTCTCATTTCCCCCGTATATAAAATGAAAAGGGGCTGGATAAAGTGGTTCTTAAAGTCTCTGCTGGTTCTAAATCTGTAATCTTCATGACTTCTCTCCACTCTGCCTTCCTATATCCAACTTTACACAGAACTTTGTTTTGTAATCGCTATCATATGATACTATATATTATAGTTATCCATGTTGGTGTCAGTTTCCTACAAGATCATAAGCTCCATGAGGGCAGGGAAACTACTATATTTAAACTTTATATTTTTCTAAGTGCTCAGCATAAGGTTCCCCATGAAGTAAACTGTGAAAGTTTCTTAAGTGATTGTTGAAGTGATTCATAATGGTTTCCCCAGCCCAGATCTCTTGGTGCCCATGAGAAAGAAGAATAGTGTGACTAGCTGGATTATTCCTGGAAGCTGTCTGCCATGTTTAATAGAGCTATTGCTTATGTCAAGATGGTTCTGGGAAAAATAGCTTATGTCACCTTCCCAGACTAGGGAAAGATCTATGGTATGTGACCTGCTGCTGAAATCATTCACCCATTTAGAGACAACCTCCCAAGGCTCCCTGCTCTGAGCTCCCAGGGCTCCTTTCTTGGCTTTACTATAAGGGCCTGGGTAGCATTGGGGATTTATTTTGTTGTTATTGTTGGTACTAGATTTTGCTTTGTCTTTCTCTTAATTCAAAACAGGTGGCCTGAGGAATGAAGCAGTTGACAGTTATCAAAGCCACTAAGCTTTTGGTGTCTCTCAAAAGGAAGTAGGAAGCCAAAAAACTGCCATGCCTGATTCCTTCTCAACTTCAATAACACCCCCACCCACCCACCCACCACCAAGTCCTAATTTCTTTAAGACTTCAGCTGGACAGAAAGTCCAAAACAGGAATTGATCATTGCCATCACAGACCCATAGAAGCTTGCTGACCATCTACCTATCAGTCTCTGTGAATCTTTACCATATTAATCATTGACACTTGCATGTCTTTCCTGCAAAGACTTAGAAAAACTTTGTAAGCCTATTTCCATGACTACCAGTGCATCTCTAGAAGGTAAGGAAGCAGGATTTCAAGGCTCACTATCGTGCATTTTCAGGAAAAGAAATTCTGAAAAGGGAAATTGGATACAGTACTTATCAGCACTAGGAGAAAAAAAATACAGATTTTTATAAATATCAATTACCCAAATCCTCAATTAACCAAAAGTACTTATTAATCTCCTTGTTAAGCCAACAAAGTCCATTGACAAGCACAGAAGACATCAGGAATTTATTTTAAACAACCTTGAGACTAGCTAAGATAGCTTAATAGTGGGAATAAGTACAGCCCAGCTCCTTGATAATTATACCATGAGCATTCTAAGAATGCTGCACTAAGTAGAGATCTGTAAACCAAAGATGAAATTATAGCAGATCATCTTCCCAGACCAAGATCACAAATTTGACCTATAGTCAAGCGAGCAGAGTAGGAACTATGGATCAAGGAAGGGCCAGGATCGTAGACTCAGTGCCCAGACTTAGGCTAGAAGTATGAAGACACCCACAGCTGAACTTGGACTCAGCTTCCAACCCAGGCCAGCAATTCAGGGTCTCCCAAAGAAGATGAGAACACAGTCAGTGCCCCATAAAGGCCAGTAGTGCAGTGACACCCAGATGTCTTGGACCCAATACTGTTCTCAAGGTTACAAGTACATGGTCTCTTGGAAGGTTCAGGAATCAGCACCCAGAAGCCTGGGCACACTGTTGCACAAAGAAGATTATGGACATAGTTCTCCTCCCCTTCCCCAGCCCCAGGATAGCAGCTTGAAGTCTCTCAATAGGGCTACTATCACAGACTCAGCCCTAGGTCTAGCTCTAAGCTAGGCTAGCAATATGGAGCTGCCTAGAGCAGACTGATGGGGGGGGGAAAATGAGTAAATAAAAAAGATAAGCTTTTATGATGTTAGGGACATCCAAGACACAAACCCAGAAGAAAAATAACTACAAAACTACTACGAGCAAAGCCCAGAAGAAAACTTAAGAACTCTGACAGACCAACCATAATTCCAGAGGACTAATAATTTGGAAAGCTCCCCGTCTCCTAACAGGGACTATTCACACAGCAAAATTTAGGGATGTATTGAAATAGAAACAAAAAAGGAATTTAAAGAACCAGAGGAAACCCTATAATGTTGGGTATTTTGTCAAGGATAATAGGATTTGCAAGATAAACTTTGACATAAATTGCACAGGATAAGAAAGTGTAAATAGTTTTGCTATATGCACCAATGGAGGAAATGCCCATATCTATGAGATCATCAAGTTATTAAAATATGATTAACTCATCACTGACAGAAACCATTTTTAAAGTGTTGTTTACACAATGCTCTGTAATCTACACCATGAAAATGAATTACACAGACCTATGCCTTTGTTTGCCAGTGCTTAGAGATGGCTGTTTTCCTCCACTAAAGCTTCCGACATTGGCAAGGAGCTATCCAGCTAGAGCTCTTGTGGGAGAAGCTTGAAGGTTGAGCCAGTCTCACCTGTCCAAGCATAACAATGAACTCATACCCATAAGAGAGCCAGTGCAACAAGTGTTGTTGAATCAGAGTTCAAACCTTTCTGCCTGGGCTCCCAGACCATATCTCTGCTTTATCTTTGAACTTCAGAGATCTTGGTACCAACATAATGATTCTGATTTGAATTATGCCTCCTCTCTCTGAATCCTTAACTCCTCCATTCTCTAGAAGCTTCTAAGTAATCATTCCATGTTCCTTTTCTCAAAAAGTCTCAGCTTGAATCATGGGAAGCTCTCAACCTTAGTCCTTATCTCCAGCCCTGTGCAAATATAGGGTCTGCTTCATAAGAGCTTGTAATCTGAGACCACAAGGACACAGAATGATGAGAGAAGGGCCTTGAGTGTTGAAATAGTAGTTAAGCAAAACTTTATTGGCAGTAAAATATTACCATCATGGTCACAGAACATGCTTGGAGGATGTGAGCAGAATTAATGTAGCTTTGGAGCTAGAAGACAGACAGACAGATGATGGATAGCAAGATATGAGACAGATCAAACAAGCATTTACTAAGCGCTGAGGACTCGAATACAAGCAAGCAAAAGTAATAAGAGTTTGGCTTGTGCCTAGACCAACTAAAATGATGTCACCCACTTGGAAGATGTTGAAGGACCTCATTCCAGGATACAGTAGTACTGGCCCAAGTTTGAACATTCTGCATTGGCCTACCACATGGTTGGAAGTAGCCTTTTTTCCACTGGCTGCATAGCCAGAACTATCTGCATCTTTTAGATTACCTGATGACTGAGCACAGTCTGGTCTTTTTTTCCAGGTGAAGGACTCCATTTGAAGCAGGTGATGCAATGCAGTAAAAGGATAGGGCCTGAGGATCCCCATTTCACCACCACCCTCCACAGTCCTAAGGCCACATAGTCCTGAGAGCTGGACATGGGGCTTTGGCCTTTCCATTTTTGTTTTTCCATTATAGGCGTAGGGAGTGAACCAACCAAAAAAGGAAATACAAGAATCCAAAGTGGATATTGCAACCAGCTCAGTAACAATGCTGTAAGAAGCAAGGGTCCAAGTACACCACCAGCCCATGGGGACTTTGGACTTGAACTTGGTGGGATTAATACCATATAGGAATTGTGCTAAGCTGTGAGCTTACTCATTTTCTTTATGGTATAAGGAGATTATGTCCACAAAGTGTTGGAAAAGATGTTTTATGTTTGCTTTTGCTACATCCTCCAAGTAAATAATCCATTTCTAAAAGCTAATCCAATGCTAAATAATTAAATGGAACTGGTATACTAGTCATAACAATTAGAAAACACAAGCAAGCAAATGTGATAAGAGTTTGCATCATGCCTAGACCACCTAAAATGATGTCACCCATCTGGAAGATATGGAGGGACCTAATTCCAGGATACAATAATAGTGGCCCATGCTTTGTTCTCTGCACTTCTCATTTTAATTTTTTTTCTATCTATTAATTAGCCTTTGTGGTAAATAATGTTTCCTGGGTTTCCACAGGCCTTCCTGGGCAAAACGACCATACCCTTTGAACCAAAGACTTCATTACTAGGCTTATACCACAAAGAGGTCATCAATAAGAAAAAAGTTTTCATACTTTCGAAAATATTTTTAGTATCACTTTTGTGGTGGCTAAGAATTGGAAACAAAGGAGATGTTTATCAATTGGGGAATGGCTAAACAAATTGTGGTGCATGAATGTAAGAGAATATTACTGCACTATAAAAAATGATGAATGTGGTAAATACAGAGAAGCATGGAAAAGGCTATATGAACTGACGCAGTGAAGTAAGCAGAACCAAGCAAACAATATACACAGTAAGTACAATAATGTAAATGGGGGAAAATGACACATCAAAAAAACAAAAGCAAATGAGCAAAATTATAAAAATCAAGTGGGATTTGAATGAAGAGATAGAAGACATCCCCAACCTACCCCTTTGTGGAGGTAGGAGGCACACAGGCTTTATATATTGCACATGTTTTCAGACTTTTTCAATATATTGATCAGTTATGCTGCCTTTTTTTCCCCTCCAGAAATATTATTTGTCATAATGGAATGGATTTCTGAGAGGGGGAGCATGGAGAGGTAACATGGGATATTATGGTAATAGAAGAAACAGAAAAATCAATCAAAAACTTCTTAAAAAATTAAATGGAGGAGGGCTAATTCCTTTTTTTAACTAAGTTTTTTTCTTTCAATTAAGTAATTATTTTCTATTCCACCCATAGTCCTCCCATTGAAGAAAGGAAAAGAAAACTCTTGTAACAAATATCCATAGTCAAGCAAAATAAATTCCGACAATGGGCATGTCCAAAAAAGTGTGTCCCGTTCTACGTATTAAGTGTGTCACCTCTCAGGCAGCTGGTAGCACGCTTCATCGTCAGAAAGCATGTATGGTCGTGGCCTAGTTGGAGTTCTTAAGGTTTTCAAGGTTGCTTGTTTTTACCAACTTGTTATAGTATAAATTGTTCCCTTCTCTTCACGCTGTCAATCCATACAAGTCTTCCTAGGTTTCCCTGAAACTGTCCTTTTTTTTTTTTTCAAGGCAGTTGTGGTTAAGGGACTTGTCCAGGGTCACGTAGCTAATAAGTGTCAAGTGTCTGAGACTTAATTTGAACTCATCCTCCTGACTTCAGGGCTAGTGCTGTATCTACTGTATCACCTATCTGCTCTCATTATCATTTCTTTTTTTTTTTTTGGTGGAGGGGGGAAGACAGTGCAATTGGGGCTAAGTGACTTGTTGAAGGTCACTCAACTAGTTAAGTGTTAAGTGTCAAGTGTCTGAGGTCAGATTTGAACTCAGGACCTCTTGACTTCAGGGCCAGTGTTCTATCCACTGCATCACCTATCTGTTCCCATTATCATTTCTTAAAACAAAACAATATTCCATTGTGTTAACATATCATGCATTGAGGTTGTTTTTGTTTGGAAACAATTTAAATATTGAGAGGATAAAGACTTGGCAAATAGAATCAAAAGGGTAGTCCAGGTAGTACTGTCCTGTTTTTTGTCTCCTGCGGTTTAGACAATGACTCAGGGAACCTATCCTTGGCCTTCAAATAGATATGTGATGTCATGGAATTGGATGTCCCCTCCAACAATGGAGATTGCAACCCTTCCATGCTTCACCTTTCCATGTGACTCTTGCCTATATTCTCTTATAGATTTGCCCTAAAATGTCCACCCAATATGCTGGAAGTCTTCCTCAGTTTCCTTTTAAGGATATCAGTGGGACCCTCAGGCTGGCCACCAGCTATCCCCTGCCCTGGACATGTGACCAGACCTTCTCTGGTCCTGCCTTTCTGTAATGAATCCTTCTGGCAACAAGCAAGTTGAAAAGACCATCTCAAAGAAATAAGTATCAAGACCACAAGGCCGTACCAGAGGAGCCGAGGTGGCTGCCTGGAGTGGGAGGTTAGTAGGTAAATAGATATGGAAATCCACTACATTCCATGTGATGCAGCAAGCATTTATTAAGTGTTCCCTATGATTAAGGCAATGCACTAGGTGCCTGAAATACAAAATCAAGTCAAATAGTCCTTGCCCTTCATTCTACTGAAGAGAAACATGTAAATGGACAGGTAAATACAACCTTGGTATAGAGTTAGCACAAATAATTTCAGGGGCCTGGGGGAGGAGTAAAGAAGAGCCTTCTAATGACTAGGACCGTGGTTCTCAACCCTCCTAATGCCGTGACCCTTTAATACTCATATGTGGGCATATCTGCATGTGGGTGGACCCGCCTGGAGAAGGATAGAGGAGCAGTGTTCCAGTTCCTAAGGCCACCGAACATATGTGTTTTCTGATGGTCTTAGGCAATTCCCATGACTCCTGTGAAAGTCACGACCCACAGGTTGAGAACTGCTGGACTAGGAGAATTAGAAAAAGCCTCTTGTAGAAAGTAGCATCTGAACTGAGCCTTGATAAAAGATTGAGATTCCAGGAAGTAGAAGACAGCCTGTGCAAAGACAGAGGCCAAAAAAAAAAAAAAAAAAAAAAAAAAAAAGAACATTGTGTTCAGGGAACATAAAGCCAGTTTGTCTAGAATGAAAACAGTTTGAAAAGATAACCTGAAACTATGCTGTGAAGGACTCTAAATGCTAAACAGAGGCATTTGTGTTTTATCCCAGAAGCAATAAAGACTAATGTGGTCAAACCTGTATCTAATAATAAGAACCATTGCTGGGTGCAAGGGGCCGAGACACCGTACCACTCCCTCTCTCAACTCTAGATTCATGAATGTGACCTGACTGACTGGGTTCAGTCCTGGGGGAAATTGGCATCTGATGAAAAGGATTAATTATATTCCCTTTATTTCTTTTTTCAAATGGTCTTTGACTGGTTATGTCTCCCACCTTGGCAACCCAGCCAAAAAAATAAAACTGTTCAAGGCTTGGATGTTGGGTCACGTCTAGGATCTCCCTCAGGAAAAAATAAAGAGTAGAAGGCAATTTAGTAAACAGAGTCAGTTAGACAGGAGACTGACAATTATTTCCTGCCCACAACAGAACCCCAAAACACAAAACTACATAATACAATATTCAATTGAAAGAAACAAACTTTAAACTGGATTCAGTAATTTATAACTCTACTTATACTTTCTCAGGAGGTAGATACTTAAATCTTATCAGAGTATATAGCAGTTTTTAGATGATGGAATAAGAACTCTAACATTTCACCTTAGTCTTATATTAGTCAAATAGTTCCCAGTCCATGACTTCTGGGGGAAAAAAATGGGCCAGGCTGGAGCCCGCCCCCTTGATGGTAGTCTTTTCTAAGAATGATATAGTAGTTGCCAGAGACCCCTCCCCTTCCTTCCAGTCAGCTCCCATCAAAAATTTCCAGGACCACTGGCTCTCTCCAACTTAAAATTGATCTCATATGCCCAGACACATCCATTTTGGAACAGATACTCGTTCACCTGTTATCAAGAAAGAACAACACAAAAGAGGTAGCCCTAGACTCAAGGCCTTTGTTCCTTCAGGAATGACCCGTTACTTCTTCTGCCATGATGGAGCTGCTATGGTCCTCACCATTCCAGGAAGCGGATCGAAGTAGACCTGACATAATGTGACTGGAAGGAAAGGGAGCATTGAAGGCAGGCAGTGTTACTACCTGTTAAATAACCACTGAGCCACCATTGTTTCCTGTTCAGTAGCCAATAAGGTGAGGGCCTTATAATCTCGAAGCACTAAGGCCTCTCAGCACTAGGTCATACACTTGTGGTTGGCCAGAAGCAGGAAGTACAGCTTTTAGAATTCCCAGACATGGCTCCTGGGAATATGTGCTTTAGAATATTAATTTGGAAGTTTATGTGGAAGATGGTTTGGAGAAAGGGAAAAGAGACTGGATACAGAGACACCATTCAAGAGGTCACAGCAGCAGTCCAAGTGAAGCTGTCAAATCAAGGGAGAGAGAGAAAAATTCCTTTGTTAAAAAAAAGTTGAAATCACTTCTTTTTTTTGCTTTTTTTTTGGAGGGCAATTGGGGTTAAGTGACTTGCCCAAAGTCACATGGCTAGTTTTTGTGTCAAGTGTCTGAGGCCAAATTTGAACTCACTTCCTCCTGACTCCAGGGTTGGTGCTCTATTCACTGCGCCACCTAGCTGCCCCTTGAAATCACTTTTTTAACCATTTTAGCTCAGGTCCCACAATTCAATGGTGTGACATGGAGTAAAAAACAAAACAAAACATGGCTTTAGAGGATTAAAAAAAAAAAACAAAAAACCTGAGATTGAATGCCAGGGCTATTCCTAAGCAGCTATTTGACCTTGGACAAGTCTAAGCCTTACTTTTCTCATCTGTGAACTGAGGGAGTTGCATGAGATAACTTCTAATATCACTTCAAGCTCTAATTGTCCATGATTCTTAGACCATCAATGGCAATTACAGATACTGGCCCAGGCATCTTCAGCTTACCTCATCAACTGCTATTTTCATGGTCAGGCATTGATATCCAAGTTCATGGCTTGTTACAGAATCAGCTTTTTAAAATGTTATTATTTTATAACTACATCAGCCATGAGCTCATATTTAATTGATGGTGTCTGCTTGACTTCTCTAAATTAAAACTGGACTTTCTCTGTCAATTTTTAGAAGAATTAAAACAAAACAAAACCTGGAGAGTTAAATCAGTCAAACCAAACCCCAAATCTCTGCATTCAGATGATATTATATGCTGGTGACATATTCAATTAGAACAGGATGTCTGGTCTCATCCAGTGAACAAAGGGCAAGGAACCAGAAATGAAGTGATCTGGCTTTCAATGCCAGCTTCAAGTCTGAATTGTGTGATTTCCAACAGGTCGCTTAATCTCTCAGTGTCACCGTGTCTCAGTATGTAAACTGAAGACGTAGCCCACTAGATGGTTCAGTGGACAGAGCACTGGGCTTGGAACCAGAAAGAATCATCTCCCTGAGTTCAAATCTAGCCTCAGATACTTCCTAACTGTTGGGCAAGTCCCTTAACCCTATTTGCCTCAGTTGTAAAATGAGCTGGAGAAGGACATGGCAAACCTCTCCAGTATCTTTGCCAAGAAAATCCCAAATGGGGTCACAAAGAGTCAGACTGACTGAAATGAATGAACAACAACACAGAATGCCACAAGAGGACATGGATATAATTGGTAAAGAATGAGGAATACCTACATTAATGAGATTGCAGATCTATCAAAGTATCAAAATAGTCAACAAATAATTCAGTCTAATAATTGTTAAGATAATTATTTGGGGCAGTGGCTAATTCAAAGGCAGCTGGGAGGTGTAGTGTACAGAGCGCTAGATTTGGAGTCAGGAAGGCTTAAGTTTCAATTCTGTTTCAAACACTAGCTTTGTGAGCCTGAGAAAGTCACTTAACCTCAGTTTATGACTAAATTCAGCTTTTTAATCATCTGTAACATGGGGATAAAATAACAGCATCTACCCCACAGTGTCATTGTGAGGATGAAATGAGATAATATTTGTAAAACACTTCACAAATTTTAAAGTGTTATATAAAAGTTAGTTATTTACTAGCAATTGTAGTAGTAGTAGTAGTAGTAGTAGTAGTAGTAGTAATAGTAGTAGTAGTAGAAGTAGTGGTAGTAGTGGTAGTAGCAGCAGCAGCAGCAGTAGCAGCAGCAGTAGTAGTGGTAGTAATAGTAGTAGTAGCAGCAGCAGCAACAGCAATAGTAGTAGTAGTAGTAGCAGTAGTAGTAATAGTAGTAGCAGCAGTAGTAGTTGTAGCAGCAGCAGCAGCAGCAACAGCAGCA
>CM053593.1:62821688-62855048 GCA_028646575.1 Pseudocheirus occidentalis
CAGTAGTAATAGTAGTAGTAGCAGCAGCAGCAGCAACAGCAGCAGCAGTAGTAGTAGTAGTAGTAGCAGTAGTAGTAGTAGTAGTAGTAGCAGCAGCAGCAGCAGCAGCAGCAGCAGTAGTAGTAGTAGTAGTAGCAGCAGCAGCAGCATTAGCTGGAGGAGGAGGAGGAAGAGGAGGAGGAGGAGCAGTAGTTGTAATACATAACTCCCAAGTTATCCTCACAATTACTGCTCTGCCCTCCTCCCACCCCATTCTCCCTTTCCAGAACTGGAACCATAAATAAATCAACTTTGCCTTTGCTCCTAAAAATCATGTGTCAATCTATTCCCTCTGGCTTCACCATTCCAAAAACTTTACAACCCAAAGTGTGCTGGTCACCATTCACCTACATGCATTGTCTTCCACTATGAGAATATAAGCTTCTTGAAGGCAAAAGCTGCTTCCACTTTTCTATGTCTAATCTCCAGTATTTAACACAGTTCTTGACACATAGCAAGTCTTTCATAAGTGCTTTTTCATTCATTTGCATTTCAAATCTTGCTCTATATACATAGTTTTTTAAACTCTCAGTGACAGTCCAACTCCAAGACAAATGTTTGTAACCATCTTTGTCACCTTGGGAAGGGTGGGGTAGCTTGATGAGGAGAAAACACAAAAAGAATCCCAAAGAAGACAGCACAAAAAACAGAGAGGCCACAGCTTTAGAGGCCAACTAGAATCCATCTCACTGTCCAGTCATCTTTAACAGAACCCCTCTCTGCTGGCCCCAATTGTAACAACTCACAGAAACCAATCAGAAGTTGCTTTGTCACTTAGCAAAGTGCATAACATCCAGCAAAAAGCCAGGGCATACATCCGGTTCTGTGGTAGGGCTTTATCTTATGACAAAAAGATACGTGTTTGTGTATATACACACATATGCACATATGTGTAAATATTTGTGTGTGCATACATGTTATATTTTCAAATTATTCATGTAGATATATTTCTACATATCTTTAAACAAATAATATTGGTATATATAATACAATCTTGATGTGATTTCTGAATAGTAGCCTACAAATTATAAAATTATTTTGAAAAGTTTGACATCAAAGTTCATCAGCAGTCCTTAGTTCTTTTTTTTTTTTTGCTTTTTGGAGGACAGTTGGGGTTAAGTGACTTGCCCAAGGTCACACGGCTAGTTTTTTTTGTGTATGTTAAGTGTCTGAGGCCGGATTTGAACTCAGGTACTCTTGACTCCAGGGCCGGTGCTGTATTCACTGCGCCACCTAGCCACCCCCAGTCCTTAGTTCTTAATGATCTATAAGGTCAACCATTCTCTCTGGATAGAGAAAGCTGCAGAGGGATTCTACAATGCAAAGACATTCACCTTACCTTAGGTCCAGCCAACTCCAGCTCACATGCACACATATTTCCTTTCTCTTCCAGGCAGGACCCAGGAATTTTGTCATGGGATGGGGTGGGACTAAGTTGTAGAAAGCATAAATCCATCAAGTACCCTTACAGATAAGCCAAATTAAAAGGAAAAAGGAAGAAGTTACTTATTTTAGTTCTAGTTAGTTCTAATTTTACTGAGAGAATTTGAAGATGAATCAAGGACTATAAATCTCTCAAAGAAGGAAAAGAGACATTAAGAGTCTTCCTAGAAAAGTCTGCCCTCCTCAGACAGAATGCAAGCTCTTTGAGGGCAAGGAATGTTTCATCTTTGGGTATCTTCAGAACCTAGCCTAGCGTCTGGCACACAGTAGGTGCTCACTACACGACTGCTTGTTTCCTTGATTATTTCCTTGATTCCACTGTCTGATGTATTCTCAAAGCTCTATATCCCAGCCCAAGTAGGGTTTCTAATTTATAACTGTCAGATTAAGAGCTAGTAAAAGGGGAGGATTTATTCCATCTCTCCCATTCTGTAAACCGGGAGAAAGGATTGTAGATATTCAGTTTGCTAGAGTCTGGAGTCTAAAGGTTAGTGGTCACCATGTTGCTTGTGCTAACTTAAGAACACACATTGCCATGTTTGGGCTAAGTAGTCATCTCCTGGGTCCTGTACATAAGGGAATGCTCACAGTGATGGATGAAATTTTATTTAATAAGTTTCCATTTCAAGAGGAGCTCCCTGCTTCACCCACAAAACAGAACACCTTTAAAAATGCCATTTGCTCTGCTCTTCTTGCTGCATTGCACTTGTATATGCTGGAATGTCCTTAGATATTGAATCCCTGTGGCTTACTGTGAGCACTGGGATGTAATCGAGCTTCTGATGTCCAGACCAGAGGATCTGGATGCCATTAGATTGTCTGCCCACTTTGAACTGGGTCAACTCTTCCAATAAAGTCCAGTGAAAGGAAAGAAGCAAAAGAAAAATGTTTGTCCCTTGTTTTCAAAGAAGACCTATGACATCATGGAATGACAGCTTGACTTGTGTGTGAATTAGATTGCAGTGAGTCAGAGTGACCAGGACTGGAGACTTGCCACAAATTAGTCATGTGATCTTAGACAAGGCACCTCTTCTTCCTGGGTCTCTGTAACAAAAGGGGGCTAGACTAGGTAACTCAAGGTCCTTTATATGAATGGCATGTTGACTTAGAAAACCACATATTAGTATTACTTCTGCTGTATTGTGCTTTTATTTATTTTGTTAAATATTTCCCAATTACAATTTAAATTGATTGACAATCACTTTCAAGTGTCAGAGGCCACAATGTAGCCCATGGGCTGGGTTGTTTCACATCTCTGCTTTGTGTCACTAACATGATATAATGTTAACATAGCTAATATTGTAACATGTTATTATGCAATGAAGGCAACTAGACGGCCCAGTGGATAGACAGAACACTGGGCTTGGGATCAGGAGGACTTCATGAGTTCAGATTTGACCTCAAATACTTACTAGCTCAGTGAGCCTGGGTAAGTCACTTCACCCTGTTTGCCTCAGTTTCTTCATCCATAAAATGGGGAGAAGAAAATGTCAAACTACTCCATCATCTTCGCCAAAAAAAAAACCTAAATGGGTTTATAAAGTCAGATATGACTGAAATGACTCAACAGCAACAAAGCATTCAATGAAGTTAAAGAAGTGATAGAGCAGAGAAATATTGGGTTGTTAAAATAAGATTTCAGACACCATACAAATGTTTGTAGGATGCTGCCCATTATTACTAGGAGGTCAAGAGAATGGGTTTGCACTGCACAGCATATTTTTGGTTAACCTTTAGGCAAAAACCAAAAAAAAAAAAAAAGCCTCTCATCCATCTCAGGACTATGAAACAACAATTTAGCATTTTAAGTGAGGTTACAAGATCACTTCTGCTCAAAAATTTTCCATGGCTCCCCATTCTTGAGCCAAATAAAAATCCCACTTCCTTACCCTGGTATTTAAAACCTTCCACATCTTCACTACTTTTTCTACCTTATTTTGCCCTCACTCCCTTATATATTCCATACTCCAACCAAACTGAATTATTCATTCATTTCTAAGAACACTCTTTCCCATCTCTGCCCCTTTGCATGTCATTCCCTATCACCAAAATGCTTACTTGCACTCTTCTATCTCTACCTACATCCTCTGAGACCCACATCAACTATGAGCTATCACTGTTATTATTTATTAATAATAGAAGAACCTGCAGTCAGGAAGACCTGAGTTCAAATCCCATCTCCCACACTAGCTGTGGGACCCTGGCCAAATCTCTTAACTTCTTTACCTCAGTTTCCTTAGCTATAAAATGGTAATAACAATCACAATAACGATAATACTGTCTACCTTTGAGGGTTGTTGTGTGGATTAAATGAGATTATATTTGTAAAAATGCTTAGCACAATGTCCGACGCATAGTAGGAATTTGATAACTGCTTGTTCCCATTTTTGTCTCAGATGCAACTTAACACATTATCTATGCATTATCTCTCATTCCTCTCAATTCCTACAACAATAGCAACAGTTGGAATGATATAGTGCTTTAGGGCAGGCAAGGGAATAAGCATTTATGTTGTACCTACTGTGTGCAAGGTGCTTTATACACATTATCTTGATCTTTACTATATCCCTGGGAGGCAGGTGCCATTATTGTCTCCATTTTACAGATGAAGAAACTGAGGCAGATGACTGATAACTAACCCTGAGCCATACAGTAAGTAATTGTCTGAGGCTGGATTTGAACTTGGGTTGTCCTGACTCTAGATCCTGCACTACACCCACCAGCCACCTAGATTCCAGTAGTATATACATGCATACATATGTATAAATGTGTATATGGGTGTATGTGTATATGTGTATATAAATATGGATACAGCTATAGATAGGTATAGATATAGGTATGGGCATAGATATATCTATATCTACAACTATATTCATATCTATAGGTATAAGTATGGGCATGGATATGGATGTAGATGTGGATATAGACATAGACACAGACACAGATGCAGACACAGACACAGGTCCATCTGTCTCTCTCATCTTTGTTGTTGTTGCTGTTGTTTAGTTGTATCCAACTCTTCATGACCCCATTTGGGCTTTTCCTGGCTAAGATACTGGAGTGATTTGCCATGTCCTCCTCCATCTCATTAGACAGATAAGGAAACTGAGGCAAACAGGGCCATACAGCTAGTGAGTGTCTGAGGTCAGATTTGTACTGAGGCCCAGTGCTCTGCTCTGCTCTGCCACTGTGCCACTTAGTTGCTGTACTGTGCTTCATTGCCTATGATTCTTGGCCCCAACCACACTGTAAAACTGCATGAAGATGTTTCTTATTCACCTCTGCTTCTCCCAGAACCCAGCATCATGCTATGCATGCAATCAGTGTTGATTGCCTTGGGGGGAGGGGAATGAATCTGTTTTCTTCCTAAGTCACTTCCAACCCCTAGAACTGATTCTATAAAAAACCTCTAGATCATGTCTGCTACTGAAAATAATGAAGGACATGGTACAAAATGGTTAGATTTCGAACCAGCCTCCTCCTTGAGGGGCTTTCTAGTGCAAAAAGTGTCTCTAACTCCTGGTTCAGAGCTTTGAAACAGAATGCCAGCATTCGGTTAGGTTTTCTGGGCATCCCTTCACTATGAAGGCCTGAGTGCCACTCATTGGCGAGTGAATTTAGCACATAATGGGTTTTCCAAACCTCAGGCTGACGGGTACATAGAAGACTGTGTACCTGAGAGACTGCCTCATGTCTGTATGTCCTCTGGGTGCCATGTCTTCTATTCAGCAAACATCCATTAAGCTCCTACTAAGTACTAAGTGACCTCTCCTTTAAGGCCTTACCCTTTTCCTTAAGAATAAGGACTCAGACTGGCTGATTTCCGTGGTATATGAAATTTCCAGATAAGGAAATTCTTTTTACCAATGCAAATTGGCAACTTCTCTGGAACTTGTAAGTCTTAGTTGCCTAGCACATTGAGAGGTTAAATGATTGATTGATGATGACGATGATGATATCTAGCATTTACATAGTGCCTACTATGCACCAGGCACTATAAATATTGTCTCACTTTATCTTTACAACAACTCTGGAAGTCTGGTGCTATTATTATCCCCATTTCACAGTTGAGGAACCTGAGGTAGACAAAGGTTAAGTGTCTTGCTAAATGTCAAAAGGCTAGTAAATGTCTGAAGCCAGATTTGAATTCAGATCTTCATGATTCTAGGCCCAACACTCTATCAATTTTATCACCTACCTGCCTTGCTGGGGGCCACACAGGTAGTATATGTAAAAGGCAGGACCTGAACCCAAGCCTTCCTTGATCCAAGGTCAGCTTTCTATGCACTACTTCATGCTCCTTCCTCCTTGGGAATAAATACCTTCAGTTTTTGAAATGAATGTCCAGATGAGGAGCATAGAACCAAGTACACAGAACCAAAATGCAAAGCCTTTCATTGGAGATAGTTTATAGAGACAGGGCAATGAGTAAATCGTTATCATGTCTCACTTCTTTTTTTTTGCTTTTTGGAGGGCAATTGGGATTAAGTGACTTGCCTAAAGTCACATGTCTAGTAAGTGTGTCAAGTGTCTGAATCTGGATTTGAACTCAGGTCCTCCTGACTCCAGGGGTGGTGCTCTATTCACTGTGCCACCTAGCTGCCCCTATGTCTTACTTCTAAAGAAAGAGCCAACTCTGGGCATTGATGAAACATCATCATTCAAGTCAATGCAAAAAGCATTTCTTGAGCATTCTTTAACATTTGTAAAGCACTTTACATAAGTTATCTTATTTGATGACAAGTATAAACAAGTAACTGGGACATATGGGATATTCAGGGAAGACTGGCACCTCTGGCATGAGGGCATGCTAAGCACTTTTCAGAATGACTAGTCCACCTTTGGTGTCCAGCCTACCACCCAATTCTAACCTATGGCTCCAAAAAGCTGTAGTATGTGCAGTGGCCACACCAGTACAATTGTCTCAGGAGATGGGTGGAAGGTAATCAACAGGCCTCAAACCCATCAGTGAATTATGAGGATATCCACCCCAAGCAGGTGAAGATTTCTTCCAGTAGAATGGGCAGATGAGAATGGCCGCTGAAGCAAGCTCTGTGGAACACTTAGAGTTTGGTCAGACATCAGGAAGACACCAAGTTCATTCAACACATCCCAGACCATGATCACTCATCTTGACTTTTGTCTTGCCACTGGACTTTGATGACTCTGGAAGAGAGAGAGTGAGGCTGATGACTTTTTTGCAACTTAAATACAATTCATGCAAAAGTCAAGATGTCAACTAGCGATGTCATAGGTTCTCTTTGAAAACAAAAGAACAACACAATTAACTAGGCCATAAGATAAAATGTATTATGTGTCATGTAAGTGATATGGGAGTTCTGAGGAGGAAGTGATCACTTCCAGTGGAGAGGAAATGAAGAAAATCTTCAAAGACAAGGTCCTATTTGAAATGGGTCCTGAAGTAGAATGTTAGTCTTGAGTCAGGGTTGGGAAACCTGCAGCCTCAAGGTCAAATGTGACCATCTAGGTCCTCAAGTGTGGCCCTTTGACTGAATCCAAACTTCATAAAACAAATCCTAGATTTTATGTGGGTGGGTAGATGGATGGATGGATGGATATTCAATCCTAGATTGAAGTTTGGATTCAGTCAAAGGGCCGCACTTGAGGACCACATGTGGCCTTGAGACTGCAGATTCCCCACCCCTGGTCCTGGTATTCCCATCACAATCTCCTCAGCTAGGTAGCTAGGTGTTGAGGTGGCTAGAAAAAGAACTTAGAGTCAGGAAGACTTGAGTTCAGATCTAGCCCGAGACATTTAGTAGCTGGTAAGTCATTTAACCCTCTCTTGGTCTTAGTTTCCTCATCTGTAAAATGGGAATAATCGTAGCACCTACCTCACAAAAATATCTACAAAAAAATAATTTTCTATGTAGATGGATTTTGTTTGTGCAAAAACTTTTATATTTTTATGTTATCAAAGTTATCCATTTTGTTTTTTGATCCTCCTTATCCATTGGTTGGATGTGAACTCTTCCCCTTTCCATAGAACTGAAAGGTAATTTTTTTCCCCTTGCTCCTCTAATCTATTTATAACAGCATATTTTATGTTTAAGTCATATGCAAAATTGGAGACAAGATGTTGGTCTATATCTCATTTCTGCCTGACTGCTTTTTAGCTTTCCTAGTAGTTTTTGTTGAAATATGAGTTCTTACTTCATAACTGTGGTCTTTGCAAATTGCCCCCCTCTCTTTTCAATTTTACAGATGAGAAGATTGACTCTCAGTACCATGGAATGTGACCTTTGCCCAAGGTGACACAAGTAGACAGGTAAGGTTCTTTTCCACTATGCAAATTGCCTCTCATGTTGTAATGAGGTTTGGCTGGCTATTCACTGGGGATTTAATAAAAATGTTATAAGGCTCTCTTAAAGCTTCCTGGTGGATGGCATTACTAACTAGAATTGGTAGCTCAGAGACGTCATGGAATTTCTGTCCCTCAGGTCTCTTAAAAGAAGACTGAGTACCTTCCTACCTCATTGAAGATAGTTCTTCAAAGGCAGGAATTGACCTCAGGTTCAGCTGCCTTCAGGCTCCATTGTCTGGTATACAATACATGAGTGGCAAAGTTCCTCTTGGTGCTATAATTGTAATGGCCTTTTACTTCCTTTTTAGTAATATTTAAGTCTCGATGATAGATGCAGAATTCCTGGAAGAGAGGTTTCATACAGGCCTCTCTTTGTGGCCTATAAAACCCAGGAAAACAGCCAAGTTTCAGCCTTGTCAGGGTGAGGGGCAATCACTTGGGATTCGCTCAGAGGCTGTAAACACACACATACACAGACCACACACTCCTTCCTTCCTCTGAGATGCATAGTTTTAAAATGGGTTTAATATTTGACTCAACAGCATATTCTGAAAATATCTTTAAGTGTTCACATATTCAGAACCCTGCTTTTTTTTCCCTTTTAATGGCTACCAGAAAGAATCATGGATATAATATTAGAGTATTAAAAATTCTGTCAGAGCCCAGGTTTCAGCTTAAGTTTCTCCACTGTAGCCACCTGGATTTCTGAGAACTGTTCTGCCCTTTCTTTAAATGTCTGCTTCCAATCAATCCCTGGTTAACCTTTTTCTTTTATCTGCTTCTTTGCCTATCTGCCTCATCCTCCCCTTCCTCTTTATGCCTACTCCTGTACTTTATAATAAAGAACAATCTTGTTCGAACAGGCACAGGTCCAATTAAAAGCCAGCTCCTGTCAACACATATTATCTTTAAGAATGTGGTTAACATTTAGCCAGCCATTTAATAACATACTGTCAGACAGAGAAAATTTTCCATAACAGTAGAAAGTCTCTATTTTGGGTGATAAAAATATATTCACAAGGGTCCTCCATCCAAATCTCTAGCCAATGGTCTCAAAAGCTTTGAGGTTCCTGAAACCAGTGATGCTTGGATCTTCCTCACCTGTATAATGAAACAAGATTCCTGGGCATTGACCTACTCATGCCCCTAAACTGCCCCTATAATACACAGAAGGATACTCCTTCAGAAGTTAGGCAGGGAAAATATACAGTTTTTCTTACAGACCCAGAATCAGAATGTAAACCATAAATCATTCAAAAGGGCTATTAACTGTCTTGCTAGAGAATAAGAATGATTAACAGATGGAATTACTTGTCCTGTGACCTGCAGAAATTCTTCAGCACGGTAGAGTATAACTTGATTCCTACAAGAGAAATCAAATTATGAACTAGCTGTATGAACTTGGGCAAGTCACTTGATTCCCTTGAGTCTCCATTATCTCAACTATAAATTGAGGGAGGCTAGACTAGACAATCTCTATGGTTCCTTCTTTCAACCTTCTAGTTCTATTATTTA
Source organism: Pseudocheirus occidentalis (assembly GCA_028646575.1). NCBI lineage: Eukaryota > Metazoa > Chordata > Mammalia > Diprotodontia > Pseudocheiridae > Pseudocheirus > Pseudocheirus occidentalis. The sequence continues at coordinate 62,831,011 of CM053593.1, forward strand.
ACCTCTCGAGGCCACTCTCATCATATGCAAAATGAGGGGTTGGGGTAGATTATTTCCAAGGTCCCTTTCAAATCTTCCATGGACCCCCTGATGTCAAGGGCCTAACTAGGTTCTCCTGAGCCTGTGAAAAGACTATATTCTTAAGTCTCAAATCTTGTCACTTCCCTTCATCTGGTCGTGTGGTTTTTAACTGATTTTAATTGAAGGCTGTAAAAAATGGTGCCCATGTTTCTCGTGTCTCTAGCTTACAAATATGGCCCCTCTCACAACATCTTCCATGGGACCCTGGGTGATACGGTAGTGTAAATGACTTCAGGGGCTAACATTCCATGAATTATGTAAGCATGACACAGTTAAATCCCAACCCAATACACCGACTGCAGAGAACATAATGCTTCCCTTCTCCCTCTTTACACCCCATAGTGATTATTACAACAGTGAAGTGTGATGATATAATGGAAACAACGCTGAACTGTCGAAGAAGAATTTGATGTTCTAGGCTGGGTCCTATTACTAAGCCTCAATGTTTTGGGCAGTTCTTTAAGACTAAATTACAGAGAAAAAAATATGGCTATGCATGCACAATTAAATCACAAATCTGGACCAAAAAATAATCCATAAGATAAGTAGAATTCTCGTCTCTCACACATACAGAAGGACAATGGGATTCTATTCTCATTCCTTGAATCTTCTGAAATATTGCCTGTTGAGAAACTTTCTTTACCTCTTTCTTCAGAAAGGAAAACTGCAAACCATTCCAATTTTGAGGTCCCAGAAATGGAAACAAGACTTGAGAAACTCCCTCACCACTACCCCCAGTATTCTTCACAACTTTTAAACAGGAATGTAAGACTACCGTCTTTCATCTCTCCTACAGCACAGTCCCTGTTTGGGTGGAATTTCCACTTGACTCCAACTTTTAAGCTACACCATCCATTGTTAAATACCAATTTACAGTGTTGGAGTTGGGCAGAATCTTTGAGATCATTGAGTCCAATCTTTTCATTCCACAGATGGAGGCAGGAGATCAGAAACCAAGCCTCCCAAATCCTAGCTCAGCACTCTTGGTGACCATAACTTCGTTCTTTTTTCCAAAGTGAGAAATGGGACTGCATATCCCATCCCCATACCTAGAATGCTATTCTTTACCTCTATTGCTTAGAATGCAGGATTTCCTTCAAGCTTCAGCACAAACTCCAATTTCTAGAGGAGACCCATCTTTGGTCTCCCAGCTACCACCATCCCCCCACCCACTTGCTAATGACTTCTCCTCTAGGACTACTTTATACGTACTTCGTACAAATGCTGTCTGCAGAGAGCAGCTTGGGTCAAGCGTTAGTTAAAAAGGATTTTAATGAGGGATTGGTAAAGGGTTAGGTTTCATCTTGTTCTCATCACCAAAAGGAGGGACAAACTATCACCAAAAGTATTGGGAACACTGGAGCTAATTATTATAGGAAAGGAAGCCCAACCACTCACAGGAGGGGCTGGAGGGAGGATCTGCATATCCTGCAGTGAGAGGTTCAAATCCATCTCAAGTTCAAAAGGATTTCCAGAGGAAAATTCCATTCAGCATGTTCCACGGACAGCCTTTCCTGGCTGCCTATCACCTGCCCCCAGAGTTTCCTCCTTCGCTCCCTCTCCTCCCCAACCCCTCAACTGTCTTGTTCAGGGACTGACCAGGTTCCCTGCCCAGGCCAAAGCTGCTCCCAGGTCTCAGGCAGCCTAACATCTGGAAGATAGGAGTTGACAAACAATCAAACTGGTTGCTTCCCCTTCTGCCCATCTGGGGATTAAGTTTTTCATTGCTGGAAGACTCGTGTGTGTGTGTGTGTGTGTGTGTGTGTGTGTGTGTGTGTGTGTGTGTACTTGGGTGTCTGCATGTCTATCACTTCACTGCTGTACACAAATACTAATTTCCACCCCCAGTCCAAAGGAAAGCAGCAGATGGCTTCATCTCCTAATCAGGGGGGAAAAGCAGGAATTCTCTTTTTCCTCATTTTCATCCTTTGATCCAGGAATCCAGGGAGGGCTGATTATCTCCTTTTCACAAGAAAATTAGATAGCCTGTGATTGACTCACACATCATTGCAATTATCCTATCATACTTCATAAATCTCTTCATGATCATGCTTGAAGTTGGGGAGCAGGTAGAAAAGGCAGTTCCTCAGTTGTCAGTGCCACTTGGAGGGGCACAAAGTTATTTAAAAGCTGGCATACCCAAGAGAAGAAATGATTGTTGCTCAGTTATTAGTGCTTCTTGTTGGCAGGTGAACCCTTTCTCAAGGCCCAGACATTCCCAATCTTCCACATGCCACAAACTTCCCTCTGGCCTGACCTCTAGTGAATTAAGGGAAATTGTTTTGGTTAAACCCATTTTCAGGGGCACTTGGAGGCTTTCCCTTTGTATTTGCAAAGTTGAATGTTGTGTATCAAAGGTACATGTATTTTGCATCTATCACATATACATACATACATACATATATGTGTGTATATATGTGTATATATACATACATATACATAGATAGATACACATATATAGATATAGTATCCTCCATTGGAATATCAGCTCCTTGAGGGCAGGGGCTTTTCACTTTTTCTCTGTGTCCCTGGGCTTTGCACAGTGCCTGGTATATAATAAGTACCTAATAAATCTCATTATGACAACAGAGGTCTTGTAATAATTAATTTTCCCTGCAGGAAAATAATTTAACACAAGTCCAGCTTTCAGTTATTTGCATTGTATTATTAACAAAACAAGCAAACGCCCACATGAATTTAATTGAAGACTGACTTTCCCTCTACCACTCAGCAGGTCTCCTTTCTCTCCCTTCCCTTTGTGTTGACAAGTGCTTAAGAAAGGCAGTAGTATCAACATCATTCTACCACTCTGATGCCTCCTCATGAATTCAGAGATGACCCTGAGTTCTTCAAGGCCATGGCCAGAGGAGTACAAGCTCTAGCATATCCAACTATGCTGAAAAGGATTCAAATTCAGGCTTTGTTTTTCTTGTCTAAAAACCAGCCCAATGAAATGTAGAGAGCAGCTCTTAGCCAGGATACTGGCCACCAAGTGCTGCATTTTTCCAGCCAAAGCAACCTGAGAAAACTGTCTGCTAAAGGATAGAGAGAAGCACCTTCACTTTCACTAATGACATCAGTCACTGCTGGTTTATGTATAAGGTGGATTCAGTCTGCTAGATGGCCCCATGGATAGAGAGCTGGGTGTGGCCTTCTAGGTCCTTGGGTGAGCCCTTTTAACTGAGTCCAAGTTTTACAGAACAAATTCTTTTATTAAGGGGATTTGTTCTTTGAAGTTTGGATTCAAAGGGCTTCACCTGAGGACCTAGAGGGTCACATGTGGCCTTGAGGCTACAGGTTCCCCACCCCTAGTTTAGGGGATTACTCTTTGATAAGGTTTCTCTATGCTGCTGCTAACCAACTACAGGCAGAGATGATTGAAAATTGACTTTAAGACCCAAAAAATTGACTCGGAGAATGTCTTTGACCTGATGAAGGGAAGGGTCTGATCAGTGAGAGAGAAGCCAAGCATCTCTCTGAGAAAGGGGTCATCTTACATAAAGAAAGCATTCAGTATTATTACCTTATTTGATTTTTTTTTTCTATAAGAGTGGTGAGGTCTCTCAGTCTTATGTCCCTCCTTTCCTCTCTTCTCCAGGGTACCTCTGTTTGCAGCATCTTCAGAGTGAAACTGGTCAACAAGGCAGGCCAGCCAGAATTTATCAAATGTCTTTTATACACCCCCTTTTATGCCCATTGCTAAGAGGGGTGTGCAAAGGGCCCTAAAATGTGAAGAGCTTTAAGAACGTTAAGGAAGCAAAACCACAGAGAGACAGAGAGAAAGAGACAGAGAGAGAGACAAAAGAGAGAAAGAGAGAGAAAGAGAGACAGAGAGAGAAAGAGACAGAGAGAGAAAGAGAGAGAGAGAGAGAGAGAGAGAGAGAGAGAGAGAGAGAGAGAGAGAAAGGCCATATGCAAAGGCTGAAGACTATAAATGCAAGACAAGTTCAGATAAAGGATGATGGAGCCCTAAGAACTAGGTGTATGATGGAAGGCTTCCTGGAAGATGTGGCTTTTGAGGTGGCAAGTGAAGAATATGGTTAAGGTTTCGATAAGTGGAGCAGGACAAGGAGATCATGCTAAGCAGGTGAACAGCATGAGCAAAAGTCTGGAGTGAGGATACCTAGAAAATAGTGAGAAGAGCAGGAGGGTTGGAGTGGAAAGTAACAAAGAGGGTCCTATAGGAACAGCCAAGTAGCACAGTGTATAGAGTGCAAGGCCTGGAGTCAGGAAGACCTGAGTTCAAATCCAGCCTCAGATACCTATTACTTATGTGACCCTGGGCAAGTCACTTAACCCTGTTTGCTTCAGTTTCTTCATATGTAAAGTGAGTTAGAGAAAGAAATGGCAAACTGCTCCAGTATCTTGCCAAGAAAACTCCAAATGAGGTCATGAAAAGTCAGATATGACTGAAACAACTGAACAACAAAGAAAGTCATATAACAATAGTTAACATTTATGTAGGACCAAAGTTTGCAAAGTTCTTCAAATGTTATTGCTCTTTGATCTTCACAATACCTCTGAGAGGCAGGTTCCCCATTTAATAGATGAGGAACCTGAGACTAAGAGGATAAGTGACTTGCCTAAGGTCACACAACTGATAAGAGTCTATGGAAGGATTCAAGCCCAGGTATTCCTAACTCCACATCCACCCCTCTATACTGCCTTTCTCATCATCCAATGCTAGACAAAGGAACTGAGGTTTTATATTGTCCTATGGATAGCTATTTTATTAACAATGATACCAGTAATTTAGGGAGATTAATCTACTAGCAATGTGCTAGGCAGAGAGAATCAGGAGAGCCTGGAAAGAGGCAGGTCACAGAGCCCTGCGCTAGGTGTTGTGCAGATGCGACTGCTGAACCAACAGAGAAATAAGATGATGAAGACAAAAGTTCATTTAACCAATAGCCAGGGCAACCAGAACTTTGGATCAGGGTGGATTGTCCTTCCTTTTTTTCATTCTCCTCTCTTCCTCCCTCTTTCCCTTCCTTTACCTTCCTTCTTTTCATCCTTCCTTTCCTTTCTTCCTCCCTCCCTTCCTTTTCTCTTTCCTTCCTCCCTCCCTCCCTTTTCCTTCCTTCTTTCCTTCTTTCCTTTTCTTCCTCCTTCTCTTCTCCCTTCCCTCATTCTTTCCTTCCTTTTCTCCTTCCCTCCTTTCTTCCTTCCTTTTCCTTCCTTCTTTCACCTTCATTTTCCCTTCCTCCCTTCCTTTTCTTTCTTCCTTCCTTATTTACTTCCTTCTTTTTCTCTCTCCCTCCCTCCCTTCTTTCTCTCCTTCTTTCCTATATCTATTATATGTCAGATATTGTGGTTACCCCTGAAAACACTAATAGCCTGGAATCAAAGGACAGCTGGTCTAGCCTGGAATGACTGTGTTCATACTACTATGCTCCAAATGGTAGCTTCCTCTCTTATCTGTATCTCTTCACTCATGAACTGGGAACCTGAAGGCATTCTGGAAATAACCACCAAGTGAGAAGGAGTATGATGTTTTCTGATAGTCAAGGAGCGAATTAAGGCTCACCAACTGCTTTACATGCTTTATTTCATTTGAGCCTCACTGTGACCCTGTGAGGTAGGGCCCAGCATTTATTATCTCCATTTTTCAGGTGACTAAACTAAATTTCATGGATTTTAAATTACTTCCATGGTCACACAGCTGGTATCAGAAACAGGGTTCAAATCCAGATGTCTCTAAATCTGAGGCTCTTACCTCTATACCATACTGCCTGTTGTCTTCTGGAGACGAATTCTTCTGGCAATCAAAAACGGAAAACACAAAAAGGCAGAAATAGTCCCTGAGTAGTTCAGAAATTCAGGTTGGGTTGTTTCTGGCCAGAACAGGCTCTCAGCCATGCCTCTGAATCCATGCCCTTCAAATACCAATTTTCAGTAAAGAGTGCTGAGGTGTAGACTCCTACTTTTCCCCAGCTTTTGTGAATTTGTCATCCTTTCAGAATGCTAAGGTCAGGGTGCATTCTAATACTGTCTTACAGGTTTCTGAGCCCACTGAGAGATGGAAGAGGGAGCATCAGTTTCTTCTTTACCTTTGCACTACTCAGACTTCTGGGAACTACTTACTCTGAAACCAAGAGAGAATAATTCCAGAGGACCAGTGATGAACCATGTTACCTATCTCTTGAAAGAGAAATAATAGACTCAGGATGTTAAAATTCAAACTACAATGTGGTAGACATGGCAATGTCAGAATTTGTTTTGCTTGGCTGCATAATTCATCAAAAAAAATTATTTTGGGGGCAGCTACATGACACAGTGACTAGAGCACCAGCTCTGGAGTCAGGAGGATCTGAGTTCATATCTGACCTCGGACACTTACCACTTACTAGCCACGTGACCTTGGGCAAGTCACTTAACCCCAATTGTCCAGCCTTCCCCCTGTCAAAAAAAAGCAAAATAAAAAAAAAACTATTTTGTTTTGTTCTAAAAGAATGGGGAAAGAAAATAGAATGTTATTACTTGAAAAAAAACTGATTTAATTTAAAAAATTAAACAAAGAGGAATCTCACTCACCCCCATCCCTAATGCCTGACCAGTGTTCCACCAGCATAACCTTTAAGAAGACAAAGTGGTCTTCATGTCATTGTGAGGCATTGACGTAACTTGTGAATGGAAGTCAATGGTTCATTTACCCAAATGTAATGCCTGATACTTAATAGAGGAAATTGGGCAGCTAGGTGGCACCATGCATAAAGTGTGGGACCTGGAGTCAGGAAGACTCATCTTCCTGTGTTCAAATCCAGCCTCAAACAAGGTAAACCTGGAAAGTCACTTAGCTCCAATGTACCTCAGTTTCCCCAACTGTAAAATTTAATAATGGCACCTACCCCCCAGGGTTATTGTGAGTAGAGAATGACACGTTTATAAAGCATTTTACAAACCACAAAGCTGATAGAAACATTAGCTATTATTATTATTATTATTCATATTTGTGGTTGGATGAAAACCTGTCACCTTCCCACAAATCTCTGTGCCACGTGGCAGCAACTTCAGAGTACATGATTTCATCTCATTAAGTCTGTTTACATCAAGTCAAATGACTGATGCATTGGAATTTATTGTGTAGACAGAAAGCTCGAGCTAGAACAGTTGGGTTTCTAGTGTCAAGGTTAGGGCTGACTTCAGTATCATAACTTCGTATAACCTGAACCGCAGGGAGCCCTCTAATTGGCTGCTCACAAGTCTCTTTGTAAGCACTATAACCCTAGTCTCAGTACTGTATTTTCTTGGAAGACAATCATTGATCTGAGAAAAACCAATAAAGTTCCTTTGTGCTCAGGACACTAAAACTCATGAAAGCCATACTGAATGGTGCCTGGGAAAGTGTTGTCCCCTTCTTGGGAACCAAAAAAAGAAGGGAAGTGGCTTCTGTTAGTGGAAAGATTTGTAGTTAAAAGGCTTAAGTCTGAATCCTGACTCTGCTGCCTACCATTTACTGTCTGTATGACCCTGGGCAAGTCTTCTAATTTCCCTGGGACTCAGTTTCCTTCTTTGTAAATTGAGAAGATTGGTATCTCTGAGATCTCTGGACCATTGTATTTAGAGTCACAGATTCTTATTAACCGGCTTGTTATTTGATGACACAGTATTTTCATATATAAACTACTTCACATCAAGAAACCAATTAGGACTATGCATTCTGAGAAACTACATTGTATGTGTGTGTATGTGTGTGTGCGTGTGTGTGTGTGTGTGTGTGCGTGTGTGTGTGTGTGTGATTTAACCTCTAGGAAGAGTTGGAACCTTTCAGTGCTCATTCAGCTTCCACACCGAACCCTCCCCATCCCACCTTTAGGGACTTAATGGATCCTTAGAAATTCTATTCCAAGAAATAAGTAACCATCCACCCCCAAAAATCTACCTGATGGCCCTGTAAGTTGCCTGGCCCTTTGCATGAAGTTTGTCTACTCTTTCTTTCAAGTTCACTGCAGGACTGTTAGCCTAGTCAGGCAGGAATTTGCTAAGTAGTTTGGTGTCCAAGAGTCCATACAACTTCCTACAATGATAAAAGGATCCTAAGGAATCCATGAATATGTATCCCCATCCTCAATCTCAAGTACACAGAGTCCAAGGGTTGTTTATTCAGTGAACTAGGGCTGTTGTGAGTAGCTGGGGGAAATGCCCTGCATGACCATTCCACAAACCACCCAAAAGACAGAACATGTACACTTAAAATTTTCCAATCCCACAGTGGGGCTAGTTTCCGTGGCCTTAGGTCTGGCTCTCTGCCACATATGGCTTCAGTTTGCAAATACAATGTACTTGGCTTGCTACTCAGCCTCCAATCTGATTTAGCCTGAAAGCAAAACAACAAATGAAATATGCTGAAGCTGACAACTGACCAAAACTGTGGGCTGGGAGAAATGGTCAGATGAAGCACAAAAGGTTTTTTTTTTTTCCTTACTTCCTGGTCTGGGAAGATCAGAAAGTAGTACATTCTGTTCACTGCCAGCCCCTAGGGAACACTTGAGGATATAAGTATAGAAGGGTCCCCAGTGGAATTTGGGGCATCACTTCCAAAGGGGATGTATATCATCTTTCTAGATATGAGAAATCAAGGAAAGGTATTTATTTGGGGACATTTTAGTAGGTAAGGAAGACCTTTTGTGCTTGGCCTAGTAAGGTCACATCAGAAGTCTTTTGCTTGTTCTGGGTACCACATACTAAGAAGGATATTGGCAAGCTAGTAAATTACTAGAGGAAGGTAATCAAGATGGTGGAAGCCCTCAAAATCATGCCAAATGAAGATCTATGGAAAGAACTGAGGTTGTTTAGCCCATTTAAAAAATATATATATTTGAAGGTGGGAAATGACACGCTAGCTAGCTTTCGGTATTGGAAGGGCTGCCAGGTGGGAGAAGACTAGGGCTTTTGACATTCCTTGGTCTCTTAGGACAGCACTAGCACAAATGGGTAGAAGGTGCAACGTGAAAAGAAAACTTCCTAAAATTAAAGCTACCCCAAAATGGACTTGGCTAGTTTAAGACATAATCTAAGGTGACTTAAATGATCCCAAACTAACTGCCATTTTGTTCTAAAGTTCCAGCATTCTGCAATCCTAGAGGAAAATAGGGCAAAGGCATCGGGATTATAGACATTGCAGGTGATTTTAATACTTTACATTTAGAAAACACTTTCTCGTTTTTGAAGTGCTTTGTTATATTTTATTTCATGGGATCTTCATGACAGGTCTGTGAAATGTGTCATGGAGATGAAGAAATTTAGATTCTGGAAGACTGGTTGTCTTGCTTGGCCAAGGTCAAAATGTGAATTAGTAGCAGAGTCAAGTCTGGAGTTCAGAGGTCCTGACTCTGAGCTTGGTGTTTAAAAAAATAATTAATTTTTTACAATTAATACATTTTTTTCATCTTCCCATCTCCCTCCTCTGCAACTAAAAAGAAAACAAAAAAAGAAAGCCATAAATTTGCATAGGCAAGCAAAACAAATTCCAACACTGGCCTTGTTCAAAAAATACGTTTCATTCTGCACCCTGAATCTATCACCTCTCTGTCAGGACTGAGCAGTGTATTTCATGTTTAGTGCTCTGAAGCCATGATTGGTCATTGCATCATTCAGAATTCTTCAGTCTTTCAAAGTCATATTTTCAGTGTTGTTATTGTATAAACTGTTGTCCCAATTCTGCTCGCTTCACTTTGCATCAGTTCATACATGTCCTCCAAGGGCTCAGTACTCTCTTTATGATCCCAAGATGACCAGAACTCTGCCCCAGATCTGGTAGGAGATAGTTTCTAGGGGTATAAGTCATAACCTCCACTTATCAGGAAAAGTTGGGTCACAAAAATAAAAATTAGTGCAGATTTGAACCTCCCACGTCCTCTCAATCTTTATAGACAGCATCCTGTAAACTGATTTCTTCCTAGAATGATTTTTGGAATTGCTAACCAGTACCCTGGCAGCTGAGGACATATGGAGTTTTGTCCAATGCCATAGTGACCTTGCTACCATGAAACCTGAACCCTCCACAGTACACATTCTGGGGGCCAGAGGTAGGATGGGAGGACTTTTGTTATGTAGGGCAATAAAGGTGGAGGCCCCATGTGCAAAGAGCGGGTTGAATATGAATTTTGGGGGGGGCAGGGTTTCAGGGGGGAATGCAGCCAAAGCTTTTACAAGACAGAGAATGAAAGAGGGAATTCCACTGCTGAGCTCAGAGTAACCACCTGACAGTTCCTGTGTGGAGAGTCACAAAGCATGGGCACTGAAACGGAGACCCTCGCCTGGACCTCATTAGCAGCCCTTGTTTGATCAGCCCAATTTTCTGTCTTCCTCCCAGCGTCTGACCTGGTGTTAGGGTTGTTTATGATTGGGAGTACATAGTGTGCCAAGGTGCTGAGTCACCCTTCCAAGGTTACAGTGTGGCTTACATAAGCTGATGAATCCCATGTGCTTACTGACTTGGGAGCCAATTCAAGGGAATTTGGAAGGAAGAGGGAAAGGGGAACGGAGAGAAGCCTTAAGACGACAGAGGTCCCTGGCCATTGCTCTGCCCCTGATGCATCTTTGTATCACCCCTCACCTTGTGTCGAGGAAAGTGTCTTTCATATAGTACTGAGGGAGACCTGAGTTGGAATCCCAACTCAGACACTTGCCAACTGTTTGAGCCTGGGTGAGTCACTTAACCATCCACATCCTTCATTGTTCTCATCTGTATAATAGAAATAATAAAAGCACCTACTGGGCAGGGTTGTTGTGAGGACCTAATGGTGGTAACGTATGTAAAGCACTAGCAAATCATAATGTGCTATATAAATGTTAGCTATTTATTATGTATTTTATTATTGTTGTTGTTGCGTTAGTAAGATCTCTATAAATGTTTAGTGAGCTGAATTTAATGCAGGAAAGATGACAAGGTTACCCTGGGTAGGATAAAGTTGGACCCCTGTGGACCACACTGCAAACATTCCAAGAGAGATTATAACTTGGATTTCAATCAACCATGAGTAATTAACACGGCGTCCACGTATCTAACACTGGGAAAATATTAGGCTGTACATAAAAGAACTCAGGTAGTGGCAGAATAAGATTAGTAACAAACATGTTATACTGCCCAATATAATCATCGACACTCCTTGTCGAAATCCAAGATCATTAATTATCCTTGACCCCAATAAGTCCATTGTTGAAAATATAACCTTGAAATGTTATCAAAAAGAGCTATCTGCTCAAAGATTTCTCAGTGAGCTATTATGAGGGCTGGAAGAAATCTTTGAGGTCATCTAATCCAAATTCATTATTGTTTTATAGATGAAAAAACTGGGCCCTAGAGAAGTAATGTGACTTAATCAAGGTCACACAGTGAGTGGCCAATTTGGATTCAAACCCATAATCCCTGGAGTCAAAACCAGTGCCTCTTCTTCTTCTGCACCACTCTGTTGGGAAAACCTAACTTTCCAAGGATGAAAGAATGGCTAAATAAGTAGTGGTATATTAATGTAATGGGATAGTGCATGAAAATAAGATTGACAAATATGAGAAGTATTTTTAAATTATCTGTAATGACCTTTATGTGATAATGTAGAATAAGGAGAACCAGATTAACATCATACACACTAACATGAGAGGAAAAGCAAATAAGAATGAATAAACAAAGAATCCTAATGGAAACAGGAGGTACTAAAATGTTGTAATGTTTTGTGCACTGAAATTCCTTTATTTAAATGTGAATAGTTGCAAAACGAATTATCATTAATGCTGATGTGTAGTACTAAGTTTCTAACAAATATCAGATCTAGCAAAGAAACATTCTATATGTGGATAAAAGTGCAGGTGAGAAGATGGTGGGATCCTTCCCCTAAGGCTGCTGTTAGACAAGATTTCTTGTCATTGAAATCCCAGCTGAAGAAGAAGAAAATGGCTTGGGGATGGATTTCAAGCTCAGCATGAGTGGAGAGTTTAACACCAGCCAAAAAAAAAAGTTAATGTGCACTTGGGTTATATTAACAGGAATATACTGTCCAGAAAGATGGAAGTGATAGAGTCCTGTATTCAGACATCTGGAATATTACATGTAAATATATATGTGTATGTGCATATATATACATGTATGTGTATATATACACATGTGTGTGAGTATATATGTAGTCACACACAGAGTTCAGGGTACCATGTTTGAGGAAGAATATGAACAAGCTAGAGCATATCCAGAAGCTGATGGGGAGATTCACTTTTCCTTTTGAGTATTAACTTCAGGAATTAATGATGATTATCCTGGAGAAGAGAGAGATTTTTATCAGGGATATGATCCCTCCTAAATGTCACCCCTATGAATACCATCCCTGAATATCTGAAAGACTATACAGAGGTCAGGCTGCCTGTTTTGGTATAAACCTACAAACTAAGAATGTTTTTTACATTAGTCAATGAAGTGTTATTGTACTTTACAATGTGAAAAACGATTCTTAGTTCAGGCTGTACAAAAACAGGCAGCTGGCTGGATTTGAACCACAAGCTATAAATTTGCTGACCCCTGCAAAGAAGGATTATACTCTGGGAAAAAGACAAGGACCCATGGGTAAAAGCCACAGAGAGGCAGATTTCCGCACAGCATACTTTCCTTCTTTTTTTCCTTCCTTCATCCTCTCTTCATTTCTTTCCTTTCTCTTTCTTCCTTTCTCTAGTTCTTTCTTTCTTTTCTTTCCCTTAAAGTTCTGAGAAGTCTTTGGGAGATTACAAATTGTCCCTACTATGTAAGAGGAGGAAGAGGAATACGAAATATCCTCAGCTCTGGGATTTATCTGTGCAAGCCTTCTGACTGTTAATTGACTAGTGGTCAGTCAAAGTGTGCAGGAGCTAAGAAATTTGGGAGATGTCATTCTGGAGAATCAGAAAATGATTCCAAGGCAAGACATCATACCTCTTGATCTTGGCACACTTGAGTTTCCTCAATTCCTCATGCAATTCACCTACCCCTGAATCCCCAGTTCTTAACCTCCTTCCTTCTACCCCCTTTATCCCACCTTAGAAACGCAGACTACAACCCAATTTTCTAGCATCCCTCATCTCAACCCTGTGGTATAACTCTTCTTCCTTTGCAAGTCTGCCTTTGTTCCTTATATAATTCTCAAATCAGCATCAGTAGTTATCTTGCAAAAACACAGAATCTCATAGCTGTAAGAGATCCTGTAAGTCATCTAGTCCAACCCGTTCCTTACCATAAATCACTTCTACATCATCACCAATAACAAAGAGGCTCCATCAGCTTCTGCCTCAAGACCTCTAGCAATGGGAAATTTACCACCCTCCCAAGGCAGCACATTGCACAAAGCGACTCTAACTATTAGACATCTTTTTCCATGGAGACGAAACAATAGATGTTGGCTCTTCAGGGTTCTTTAGGATTTGAAACCCAGATTCTCTGTACCCTCTCCATTGTTCCACAGTGTACTATCTCATCACCCCTAATAGTTATATAAGCATTTCCATAGCACCTTAAGGTTTGCAAAGTGCTTTTCAAATGTAACCTTACTTTATCCTCACAGCAGCCCTGGGAGACGGGTGCTATATATTATCCTCATTATACAGAGGAAAAATAGTGACAGACACAGGATAAGTGGCTTCTCCAGGGTCAGATAGCTGGTAAGTGTCTGAGGTCGTATTTGAACTCAGATCTTCTTGATTCCAAGATCAGTATTCAGTCTACTGCCCCACCTTGCTGTCTCATGTGCTCCCTCTTGGGCCAAACAGGAAAAGTCTAACCTTTCCATATGGTGATATTACAAATATCTAAAAACACGTGAGAAGGCTATCATGAATTCTCTTCTTCATGCTGAACATCCCTATTTCCTTCAATAGCTTGCCCTCGAATACACCTTTTAGATCATCTATAACCATTAAAATGTACTGATTCTCAAGCCCCACTTATTCATTGTTTGACTCCTGATTGGCTCAAAGTGAATGTAAATAGCAATTGATTCTGATTTGACCAGAAACCCTAAGGGTCTTCCCCTCTCAGGTTGATTTTTTTTAACTAGGTAAAGAGATCATTCTTTGCCTCTTTTATTACTTAGCCTTAATCACTAAATGGGCATTGCCTCCATCAAACTGAGACCTATTTAAGACCTTAGCTTAAAAAGGCCAAGTTTTCCCGGCAGCCAGGGCCATCACCACTTGTCCTGATCTATATTTTGCCAGTGGACCCAAATGGATGCAGAGGAGAAAGTGAGCGTGGTGACTTTGAACAGACCTCCCTCACTTAAATACAATTAATTTGCATGTCATGGCATCACTTCCTGATGCCACGGTCCTCTTCAAGAACAAAGCACAAAAACAACATTAGTTCTCTAAAAGTGAGATGTTTGTTCAGGTTTTCTAGGAGATTGTCTCCTCTTTGGTCACTGGAGATAGAAGTCATAAATGAAAGTCTCTGGCCTGAGGGAGCTTACATTCTACTGGGATAATGCAACATATAAACTGATAAGCAAATACAAAGAAAACTCAAAGCAATTTCAGCAAAATGCTATGGAGGGGAGAAGATGAGGAACACCCCATAAAGGTGACACTTGAGCTGAGCCTTGAAGAGAAGTAAAGATTGCAAGAGGGGGAGATAAAGAGAGAGAGCATTCTGGACAGAGAATTAATGCAAGGGCACAGTGCCTTTAGGGATCGATGGGGAGCAATGAGTGGGCATTGGAGAAAGTATGAGAGGAAATGACTTAAGTCTGGAAAACTAGAATGGAGCCAGACTGTGGAGGAGCTTTCAAAGCCAAGCAGGAATATATTGCATTTCTGCTAGAGGCAAGAGGAAGACACTAAAATTTAATAAGCAGGGGAGGATTATGCTTCTTCCTGTGTTAGTCAGTCAACACATGTTTATTAAGCACTTTGTGCCAGGTACTAGAGATACAAAGGAAGACCCCCCCCCCCAAAAACACACAAAAAAAGTTTTTTAAAAAGGTCCCTGCTCTCAATAAGCTCATGCTATACTGAAGTATGAATTTAGCAGCTTTGTGAAGATGGTTTGGAATAGGGAGAACCTGAAAGTTGGGAAGACCAATTCTATTATTGAAATAGTCCTGGCAAAAAAAGCTATGAGTGTCTGAAATAGAATAGTTCCCATGTTAACAGAGAGAACAGAAGGAATATGAGAGGTGCTGGGGTGGTAGAAAAGAAAGGGGGCCTTTATAGAATCATAGAGCTAGAGCTGGAAGTTCAGAGGCCCAGTCCAACCCACCACATTTTGCAGATTAATAAACTGAGGCCTGGGGAAGTTAAGTGACTTGACTAAAGTCCCAGAGATCATTTCTGAAACAAGATTTAAAACCCAGGTTCTCTGTACCCTTTCCATTGCACCACAGTGGACTCTCTCATACAGCACTGTTCACGAATATTTGCAAAAAGAACACTATGAAATAATTACCCTTGAAGAGCCAACATCAATTGTAGAGTATGGATAGGCAGAGAAATTTTACAAAAACCTAGTCAAGCCTCTGTAAATTAAATCAATCTGTACTTTGATATTCAGTGACTTTAAGTTCCTATTATATACCAAGCAGCATGCTAATCCCTAGAGATAAAAAGAAAGGTAAAAAAACAAAATAAAAAAACAAAACAAAACTATGATCTATTTCCCAAGAAACTAATGAGGGAGATAACATACATAGCTAACACACATATCTAAATATATACATGCATTATATAGATATATGATTATAGATGTGTACATATACATGCATATATATGGCGTACATATACACATATCATATAAATATATGCATGTGTATACACACTTATATGCCTACACATGTATGTGGATATACATATAGGTATGTGTACATACATGTATTGTTTACAAATGTGCATGTGTTTATACACACATATAAGCCACAGGAGATTTGAAGAGGGATGAAAAATGTTGGAAAAGCTGCTGTAGTGAGTGGGATGGTGTAAATCTCACGACTGTGTAAAAGGATTGCCTTGTCACAATAAAGACCCAGTTGAGACTGTGTAACATAAATTTGTAGTGGACCAGTCAGCACAATTTGGTGGTTTTCTCCAACTACATTCAGCAGCACATGAGTTGGGAGTACAAACAGCAGATGGTAGAAATAATCCAAGGCTAAGACTTGGCAGGGCAAGACTGGCAATTAGACACAGATGCAAGGGATTCTAGAGAAGAGAACTGTGGAGTTGAACTGCTTTTATCAGGGTTCAAGATGGAAGGAGAGGAGCGTAGTTAGCAAAAGGGTGATGGCCTGGGGAAAAAAAAAAAACGGAGCAGCCAAGGGATTGGAGATCTCAGAGGAAGAAAAACCAGGATCATGGGTTCCAAGACAGAGGGAAGAATGAAATGACAATGGATTGTGATTGCATAAGGGTATTTTCAGAGTTCATGAATATGGAAGTGGGTTTTTATTAGTCTTATGGATTTTTAAATACCTTTTGTTTTTATTTCACCTAGGTCTTCCCCTGTTACTTCCACCTTTTGGGGAAAGAAAAAGAAGGAGGAAGAGGAAGAAGAGGAGAAGGAGAAAGAGAAGGAAAAGAAGAATAAGTAAAACCAATCAATACATTAAAAAAATATATCTGATACTATATCCACTACTCCACACAATGTTCTACAAACTTCCTTCCTCTCCAAAGGAGTGGGGGGAGTAATCTGTCATATTTCATCTTTGGTGCCAAGACTGTTGTTTAAAATTTCCCAACATTTATCTTTGTTTTGTGGTCAAACCATGCATACTGACTTCATGACTCTGATTACTTCACTTTGCATCAATTCACATAGGTTCATGTTTCTCAGTATTCATCATGTTTGCCATTTCTTAGAGCATGGTAATATTCTATTACATTCATGTACCACAATGTATTTAATCATTCTCTACTTAATGGGTGTCTGCTTCCAGTTTTGGTTTTTTGTTGTTGGGTTGTGGTTTATTTGGCCACTGTACTCCCCCCCCAAAATGCTGCTATAAATATTTCAGTAATATTTAGCGACTTTAAAGTCTCAAAGTCACTTTGGCCATAATGGGGGAAAAATTGAGAAAAATACTATGTGGGAATAAGAAATAGGACGACATAGAAGCCCCATAGCAATAGTTCATGAATAAGTTCTTGGAGGGAAAAATTGGAAATAGGAAAATTGGAAATTCAAAAATTGGAAATTCAAAAATCACCAAATAACAATCAAAAAATTAAACTGATTATAGTTTAATAAGTCCTATATTATTTACTCCTTTCAAGGTTTCAGTGCTATCTAGGAAAGAAAAAAATAGAAATGAAGTAAGGTAACACCTTACCAGCTATTCAGGTTTTAGCTGGAATGTGTTTATCAGATTAACCAGGAGAAAGTAGTATCTGAGAAAATGAGACCCAGGCAGTCTTTTGGGGATGTGGAAGAGGGGAGGGAATGGTCTAAACTCTAAGGTACAGAGTTCCTGATTGGGGAACCTTCTGAAGTAGAGAAGTTGAAAAAGGACACTGGTGAACTGAGGAAGAAGGTCACCAAGTAAGAGAAGTTATTTACAAAAAGAAGAGATGGGAGAGACAGGAGAAAGATTTCACTCACTTTAGAATATTGCCATGGGCCAACCTTGGCAGGTCTCTGATTGGTAGGAAAATGAGATTAATTATCCATTCTTCCTGTATTTACCTTTAACTATATTTAACTAGTCACCTAGACCCAAGGAAACCCTGACTGAGGTCACCTGGAGAAACAGCCATATCCTGTTCTTTTAAAGATCATAAGATTGGCAACTAGAAAGGACCTTAAAGATTATCTAATCTAACTCCCTCTTTTACAAGTGAAGGAACTGAAACCCAAATGGGAAAGTGATGTCCTTAAGGTTCTGGGGGTAGATTAAAATTCAGGTCTTCTAACTCCAGATTTTGGATAGTGAGAGTGGGGAAGGAGTTAGAAGGGAATCTTTTTGGGTGACAAGTTCTGCGTTCCCAGTAAACTGATCTAGCCCAAGGTCCTACTGCCTCTCCTCCGTCTTCACTCCAATAGATTTGTCCCCAGATGTACAGAAAGGATGCAATAACACAGGGAGACCTGCTTAAATCTCTCATGGGTTTGCACACTGCCATGGGAATAGCTGGTCAAAAGGGAGAACAGGTTTCCAAACGTGGCATTTTAATCTCCTCTGGTGTTCCTCTTGTGTCCTGTCAACTCTTGGTGCCCTTATCTAGAAGCTGTGTTGGTCATCAGCTCACATTTGCCGAGGCTCTTTGGAGAGATCCAGAAGGCAAACAATATTAGAAATATTCACAGGATCATAGCATGGAACTGGAAGGGGTTTTAGGTACCATCTAGTCCAAACCCCTCTTTTTACAAATGAGGAAACTGAGGCACAGAGGAACTAAAGGACAGCATTAGAATTCAAATTAATTTCTTTTTTTTTGTTTTTGTTTTTGCTTTTTGGAGGGGGAAGGGCAGGGTAATTGGGGTTAAGTGACTTGCCCAAGGTCACACCGATAGTAACTGTTAAGCGTCTGGGGCCAGATTTGAACTCAGGTCCTCCTGACTCCAGGGCCGGTGCTCTTCTCACTGCACCACCTAGCTGTCCCCTTTTTCATTTTTTAAAATTTTATTTTTAACATTTCTTAAAATTTTGAGTTCCATATTCTCTCCCTTCCTCCTACTCTTCCCCCACCCATTAAGAAGGCAAACAATATCAAATTCATTGCCAACTCCTGTCATTTTTTTCCTTTGTAATAATAATAACAACAATAGCATTTGTATATTAATTTAAAGTTTGCA
The DNA here is from genome assembly GCA_028646575.1 of Pseudocheirus occidentalis. Lineage (NCBI taxonomy): Eukaryota > Metazoa > Chordata > Mammalia > Diprotodontia > Pseudocheiridae > Pseudocheirus > Pseudocheirus occidentalis. Next base: position 62,849,831 of record CM053593.1, read on the forward strand.
AAGTATTTTACAAATATTGTTTCCTTTGTGTGTCCAGGATCACAGAGCTAATGTATCTGAGGTTAGATTTGAACTCATATCTTCCTGAGTCCAGGTTCAAATCTCTATCTACTGTACCACCTGGCTACATCTGTGTTCTCTGTGAAATTCATAAACCTGAATCTCTATTGAGGAAATGATCTGAAATTTCTTGGCACCTTTAACTTCAGCATCCTTTTGGTGATGAGTATTGCCTCCAAGGATTTGTTACAGACATCACCACCTAGTAGGCACCCAACTCCAGAAACATCTCACTCCTTGAACTTACAAGGTAGCCACAAAGGCTGGAAATGTCCATCTCCCAAAACTGTTTCGGTCACCTGTTTGGTTAGTAGCAATATCCTAGCTCATTTCTCCATGCAAATTAGGTTAGTTTTTCCTTCAAAAGTATTGAGACCTTCCTTGAGATTTAATTCTCAGAAGCCTAAAAGCTGAGACTATTGATGTCACTCCTCATTACCTAAAAAACTCCAGATGCACTCTACTGTTTGGCTGGTACATCAGGATAGGTAATAAAGTCAAGGAAGTTTCTCTCCAATGAATAAACTCAAGGTTTCCTCAATGCCTATCCTTGCTAAAAAAAAAAAAAAAAAAAAATCTGTCTGCAGCTATGGTTAAGTAAATCACCTAATTAACTGTTAAATGATCTACAAGTATCTCATTTTCTTGTAATGTTGAAGCTAAACTACCAGGTAACCTGAGTCAACCCCAACCCAGAACATTTTTCGTGAGAGGGGGAAAAAAGCACAAAGCAGAAGAGGCTGCCAGGGACTTGAAATCCAGTCTCAGGCTCACCTAGGCAAGCATATGTATTCTCTGCCATGTGTCTTTATTGCTGTTGGGAGGATACAGAGAGAAATCCCTTCCCCCTCCCCTTACTGAAAGTCCAAGGGAATGATGGCCTGTTTTTGGAGGGGGGAGGGCAGGGTAATTGAGGTTAAGTGACTTGCCCAAGGTCACACAGTTAGTAAGTGTTAAGTGTCTGAGGTCAGACGCTGTTCATCAAGTGCTGTTCATCAAAGAAAGAAAAAGAAGAAAATGTTTCTCCTGAGTTGCTCTTATAGCTTGCTAAGTCAGTTATAAGTACATCTTCTATAGGTTTATTGAAGACAAATCCAGGAGCAGATATAATTGAGGGGGGACGGTGTGTGATGCATACTTCATCCTCTTCTCACATACATTTGATTTCTTCTACCAGTTTTCTATATTACAAAAGCTTTTCATCATCAATTATTATTATTATTCATCAAATTCTCATCTTTTTGAAGAAACTCAGGGAAACAGATTGGGAATACCACTATCCTGCTTGTGTGTGTATGTGTGTGTATGTGTATGTGTGTGTGTGAGGGAGAGAGAGAGAGAGAGAGAGAGAGAAAAGAGAGAGAGAGTATATAAAAAATGTTCTGCAAACTACTGAATAGGTGGCTCAAATAGCTGATTTTGAAATTGCATAAAAATATTGGGAAGTAAGTAAGTTCATCTTCAGCAGCTGGGGCAGCTAGGTAGTACAGTGGATAGAGCATTGGGCTTGGGACCAGAAAGAATCATCTTCCTGAGTTCAAATCCAACCTGAGACACTTTCTAGCTATGTGACCTTGAGCAAGTCACTTAACCCTATTTGCCTCAGTTTTCTCATCCATAAAATGACCTGGAGAGGGAAATGGTGAACCATTCCAGTGTCATTGACAAGAAAATCCCAAATGGGGTCATGTAGAGTCACACACAACTAATAATGACTGAACAACAACAATCACTTCATTTTCTGTAGGTTCACTGAAAGCTTTTCTGTGACTTCACTGAGGATAATATGTACTTCTTCCCGCTCTCACTTTGTTCCCTCTTTTATTTATTCCACTAGGTCTCCATGTTTTGAAAGCTTTTCATTCCACATAGCTTGGAGATTATGAGTGTCGGGTATGACAATTTCTATTAAAACTTCATTCTTAAATATTTATGTTCATTATTATGTCCAAGAAATTGTGGGTAACAGTTTTGTCTGTGACCATGGTCTTTTTCAAGTACAGCTTATTAGTTAAATTCTAAGTGCTATGTTGAAGTCTGTATTTGTAGTGTGGGAGTGTCATTTATTAGTTACAAGAAAGATGAGGAACTTTTTATTTTAAGCCAGTTGTCCTGACAGTCTTCTATAAAACCAGCCTAAAACTGCACTCTCCCATCTTTTCCCATGATTCTTAAGAGCAGTTGTATAGCTTCAACTGGGGTACTAACCCAATCAATGTTTGTCCAGAGCCCTCGTTTTTGCTTAACTATATTTATTTATTTAAAAAGAAGGCTTCTATGGGGCTTGGGATGAGGAACTGGTAATGCAATATTGAAAATATGCAGGAGAAAAGGAAGTTCAGAAGAGGACACAGTGAAATGAGCAGAGTCAAGAAAACAACATATACAATGACTACAATAATGTTAACAGGAGGAACAATCACCATAAAACTGTCAAAACGAGATGTTCCAAAATTACAAAGAACAAGCCTGGCTCCAAAGAAAAGAACAAGCATGTCGTGTGTACACACACACTCCTTATAGGGATCCCCAGGTGTGGAACACAGCACACATTTTCAGATTTTCTCAATATATTGACTGTTTTTTTGCTGATTTTTCTGCTCCTTTCCTCTTCTTTAAAAATACTCTTTATTATAGAGGATGGCTCTCTGGGAAAGAAGTAGCTAGGAGGAGCAAAGGGTAAAGTGCCAGTCAGGAAGATTCATCTTTCTGAGTTCAAATACAGCTTGAGATACTTGTTAGCAGTGTGATGCTGGGCAAGTCACTTAACCCTGTTTACTTCAGTTTTCTTATTTGTAAAATGAACTGGAGAAGGAAATGGCAAACCACTCCAGTATCTTAGCCAAGAAAACCCCAAATGAGGTCATGAAGAGTCAGACACCACTGAAACTACTCAACAACAATGACCAAAGAAATACCTGACAAATATTACCTAATGCTACTCTTCCAACAGGGTCTTATGGAAGACGGAACCCCAAAACACAGAATGTTAGAACTAGCATGAGAACAAAAACAAGTCAAAATGAGAACAGTAAAGTTTACAACAAGACTGTCATCTATGAGCACTGGGCTTATAGTCACTTCATACCTTTCTGTACCACAACTTTGTGAGGTAGGTAATGGAAGTATTTCCATAGGCTTTAGAGCTGGAAGGGACTTTGGATTACATGAGTCTATGATTATATGATTTAATCAAACTCCCTCATTAAGAGATGAGGAAATTGAGGCTCTTGAAGAACTCAGGTTACCTGCCCATACTCACACATCTAGAATAGGGCTGACCTGGGATCTGAACCAATTTCAGCTACTGGAAGTCCAGTACTCCCCGGATGACAAGATTTAGAACTGCAAGGGGTCTGTCTCACCCAATCAGTCCCTATTTTACAGAAGAAAAGGAGTCACAAAGTGATGGAGTGATTTGCTTTACATACGAAGTAACTACTCCAACCCGTATTAAAACCTAAGTCCCCAGACTCCAAATCCATTGTTCTTTCCATAATGACAAACTGTCTTCTGAATCAGTAAAGAAAAATTGATTGAAACAGATAGAAAACATTTGTTCTAGGTGAGAAATATTGTGCTCCATTCTCCCCTGGAGTCAAACTCTAAACAAAAAAAGGAAAAAGAAGAGAGCTCTTCTAGCTTCCAATATTTTCACCAAAAGGCCACTATTGCTACCTCTGTCACTTCTCAATGGGTGAGAACAGATACTGGAAATAAATTAAGCAATATCTGGATGGAAAAATGGACCACAAAATAAAGCTCAATGTCACTCTTTGTAGATAACACACTTAGAGAATCCTAGGGAATTAAGTAAAAAACTACTTGAAATAAACAACTTCAGCAAAATTGAAAGGCATAAAATAAACCCACATAAATCATCAGCACTTCTATATAGTACTAACAAAGCCCAACAGCAAAAGATAAAGAAATTTTATTTAAAGTTACCATAGACATTATAAAATATTTGGGAGTTTGCCTGCCAAAACAAACTCAGGAAATATATGAACACAATTACAAAACACTTTTTACACAAATAAAGTCAGAGCTAAATAACTGGAAAAACATCAGTCGCTCATGGGTAGACCAAGCTAATACAATAAAAATGGCAATTCTACCTAAATTAATTTACTTATTCAGTTCCATACCAATCAAACTACCAAATAATTATTTTAAAGAACTAGGAAAAATAATAACAAAATTCATCTGGAAGAACAAAAGGTCCAGAATATCAAGAAAATCAATGAAAAGAAATGCAAAGGGAAGGTGGCCTAGTTGTACCAGTTCTTAAATTGTATTATAAGGCAGCACTCATCAAAACTACTTGGTAGTAGCTAAGAAATAAAGCGGTAGATCAGTGAAATAGGTTAGGCACAGAAGACACAGTAGTTAATGACTATAGCAATCTGCTGTTTGATAAACTCAAAGATTCCAACTTCTGGGATAAGAACTCACTGTCTGACAATAACTTCTGGGAAAACTGAAAAATAGTATGGCAGAAACCAGGCACAGACCAACATCTTACACTATATATCAAAATAAAGTCAGAATGGGTATATAATTTAGATATAAAGAACCATGCTATAAGCAAACAAGGAGAGCAAGGAATAGTTTACCTATCAGATTTATGGAGAATGGAAGAATTTATGACCAAACAAGAGATGGAGAACATTATGAAATGCAAAATGGATCATTTTCATTACATTAAATTAAAAAGGTTTTGCACAAATCTAATGCAACCAAGATTAGAATGGAAGCAGTAAGCTGGGAAACAAGTTTTACAGCCAGGGTCTCAGATAAAGTCTTCATTTCTAAAATATATGGATAATAACTGAGTCATTAGTGTTCCAGTTTTCACACATCTTCTCCAGCATTTATAATTTTCCTGTTTTGTCATGTTAATTAATCTGATAAGTGTGATGTGGTACTTCAGAGTTATTTGGATTTGCATGTCTCTAATCAATAGTGATTTAGAGCATTTTTTTCATATAACTATAGATAGTTTTAATTTCTTTATCTGAAAACTGCCTATTCATATCCTTAGACCATTTATCAACTGGGGAATTACTTGGATTCTTTTTTTTTTTTTTTTTTTTTAGAGAATCTCAAAACTTTATTGGAAATTACTTAAATACAGTTCCTCAGGAGTTTCATAAAG
>CM053593.1:62855548-62876665 GCA_028646575.1 Pseudocheirus occidentalis
AGGCCGCTCAACGCAAGAGCCCTTGGCCTCGATGGGTCGCGTCAGCCCCCCTGCTATTTGCAGGCCGAGGGCTCTGAAGCAGCCCAGGCGGGGCCGCTGCAACAGCCTCCTCCCGCTGCCTCCTTGCCCTGGGAGCAGTTTGGCCGGACCCGCTCTTCTCCTCCCCAGTTAGCAAAATCCACTGACCTTTCTCTTAGCCTTTTTGTCTTCTGGCCTGATAAATGTGGTAACTGCTCCTCCAGTGCAGCAGATCTGCTCTCCTGTAGCCGCCGTTCCCCGCCCGATGCCCCAGGGCCTGAGCCGGCTGGCGGGGGTTTCAGCCGTGGCTCCCAGACTGCTGCGAAGAGCCCCGCCTGCTGTGCTGCCCGTAGTGCTTTCTGTCTTGTGGAGAGTTTTGGAGCTTGAAAATCTGTTTAGCGTCCCATTTTATGAGTTTTTCAGCGTATTTGTGTGGGAGCTGTGGTGCTTTGCTGTTTCTACGCCGCCATCTTGGCTCCGCCCCACTTGGATTCTTTCAAATTTGACTCAGACTTGTGGCCCTCAGTACAACAAAGTAAACGTTAATTCATGGTCTTCTAAATCATTATACAGACAGCAGTGATTTCTGTTGGAGGTTGATGTCACTGCTCCATAGTATCACTCTACTGGCCCATTTACTGTTCCTCACATGGACATTTCTGCAGTATATGAAAGAGTGTAATATGACAAAACATTGAAAAAGTAGAAGAAAGGGTCTAGGGGTGAAGAGCTTTAAATGTCAAACAGAGGAGTCTATATTTATCCCCAGTGGCAATAAGGAGCCAGTGGAGTTTATTGAAGAGGGAGGGTGGCAGATTTACATCCTAGAAAAATCATTTTGGTCACTATATAGAGGATGGCTTAGAGTTGGAAGATGATTAAGACAGGCAGTACCTAAAATATTAAACTCCGAGATTAAGGGCTATTTCAGTACTCCAGAAGATAGGTAATAAGAGCCTGAACTAACATGGTAGCTATCTGAATGAAGAAAAGGTATATCCAAGAGATGTTGTAGAGAAAGAAATGACAATATTTGGCAACTGATATATATATATATATATATATATATATATATATATGTGAAGCAATCAAAGGTGAGGAGTTGACACCAAAGTTGTGAACCTTGGTGACTGGAAGAATGGTGGTGTCCTTGGTAGTAACTGGGAAGTTTGGAAGGGTGAGTTGAAAGGAAAAACAGAATCCTGTTTTGGACACATTGAGTTTGAGATGCCTACTGGACATCAAGTTCAAAATGTGCAATAGGCCATTGGTGAAGGAATTCAGAAGAGAGACTAGGGCTAGATAAAAAGATCTGAGAATAATCTGTATCAAGCTCATAATTAAATCTATGGGAATTGTTGAGATCACCAAGTAAGTAATTACAGAGAAAAAAGAGAGGAAGACCTAGGATTGAGTTTTGGTAGATGTATATTATGAGATATTTATTAAGGACCTACTATTTATCAAAGCTAGAGAAGTTAGGCGGCAAAGTGGATACAGCACTGGGCTTCAAGCCAGGAAGAATCATCTTCAGATCTGGTCTCTGACACTACCTGTGTGATCCTGTGCAAGTCATTTACCCCTGCCTCAGTTTCCTCACCTGTAAAATTAGCTGGAGAAGGAAATCGCAAACCACTGGAGTTATCTTTGCCAAATGGGGTCTCAAACAATCTGACACAAGAACCTGATACAATCTGACACTTAACAATACTGTATATACTTTTTATGCAACTAGTTATCTACATACTGTTTCTCCCATTAGAATGTGAGTTCCTTGAAGGCAGAAACTGTTTTTGCCTTTTTTGTTAAACCTGGTGCTGAGCACAATTTCTGTTAGAGTTAAAACTAGTAAATGATTTTTGACTGATTAATGAGATTACTCTTCTCACATCCTCTTTCCCCCCCACCCCCAACCCCAGTAGGTTTGGAAGCTGCATGAGGTAAGAAGGAAGGTACAAAGAAAAGAAAGAAAGAAGGGTTTAAAGGGTTGGGTAGAAGTGATGGGAAATAAGAGAAGAAAATTAGACCTAGAATAAGCAGGAAATTATTAAAGGGCCTCTCCTTGTTATTTTGGATAGACACTCCGGACCCAATCTCTGGTCTGACCTTAAGGATCTGTGTTCCAACCTGAAGAGTTCAAACTGACTCATCATTACTTAGTTTTTCTCACAACATTGCAAATTAGGAAAGGGTAGATATAATCAGCCTTATTCAGTATAAAGAAAATGGACTCATGACAGAAAACGGCAAAAGATCCATCATCTTCCCTCCATATTCTGGGTTAATCAGGCTTTTAGAGTATTCTGTCTGGGTTGGATCACTATATTTCCAAAAGGACTGTGGAGAAACTGAAAAGGCTTTGAGCAGGGTAACAAATGTGATAACTAAACTTACTTTGATCAATGACTTTGACCAATGTTACTGGTATAAACATTCCCTCTGTGTGATTCTTATCCAAGTCCTGTAAAAAATTCTAGAATCTCTCTGATGTGGAAGGCCTTCCTTTAAGATTCTTTATTTTATAGTCAGTCCATCATGAACTTTTACTAAGCACCTATCATATGCCAGGCACTGTACTAAAAGTTAGGGATACAAATAATGGGGGGGGGGGGGAGAGAAGCAGTCAAGGAGCTTCCAATCTAATGGGGGAATAAAACACACAAAAGGAAGCCAAAGGGCTATGTTGCAAAGCAACCTTATCTGCTGCAGCTTAATTGAGTTTCAGTTTGGATTGGTTCAGAAATGACACAGTCTCAGATTTTATATACACACATACATATGTGTGAATAAAACTAGTATTTATTTATACACTAATAATAAAGGTCTCAATCAGTAACTCAACAATAATATACATCTCGGTCACAACAGTTATGTCACAATCAGTAAATCTCAATAGTTATGTCATAATCAGTAAATCTCAATAGCTATATCCAATATTACCACAACTATCAGCACCTGGGGGAATTAGCCATACCTGGATGGCTACTGGGGAGTCCCGGGTCAGCCTCCAGAATCCCCATGGGAAGATCTCAGGCTACGCATCCATACCATAGGGAAGATTCCCCAAAGATGGTTCAGGGAATACCTGCCTTTAGTAATTCCTTCTAACAAAGAAGACATTTTGCTAATTGAATGCATAATCTGTGAGAAAGCTGCCGTTCTCAAAACATCTTTGAGAGCTTTTCGGTTTAGGAATGTCTGATTCCAAGGAGGTGTGGCCAGCCCTCCCAGGGAGCAGACTTGATAAACAATTCTTCAACGCCTAACTAAGAATAAGATTAGAGTTGGATTGCAGGCTTACTGAGTGAGGTCAGAATGTCCTAAAGAATTTTTGCATCACAAGGGCATCCTGGGAGGTACTAAGGACAGGGGCAAGATGGAGGAATCCAAAGGAATGCTGCTGGTTGGGAAGTGAAAGACAACTGGTTGGGGACACCTTCATGGACATATACATATAAGTGTGTGTGTGTGTGTGTGTGTATAATGTGTGTATATGTATGTATGTGTATATATGTGTGTATATACACATATATTAATACATTTTATATATAATAACATAAATTATATATATTAGGGCTACTAGTTTAATACTACACTGGCTTTGTCCATTTGTTATCCCTCCCCCTTGTTACTCATCTGCTTTTCTGGTCCTACAGATCCTTATTAATGCCTTCTGTACCACTTCTTAATGTAATTAAAGATAGAGAAAATAGATCCTTGGGATATAATTAAAGAAACAGGTCATTAAGCATAGGAAAGGGGAGGTGGGCATTACTGCAAACTTCAAGGATTACGAAGTATTTATAAGAAGACTGCTGATCAATTGAGCAAGCACTAAGTATTTATTAAGTCCCCAATATGTGCTAGACCAGGGGTGGGAAACCTGTGGTCTCGAGGCCATGTTAGGTCCTCAAGTGTGGTCCTTTGACTGCATCCAAACTTCACAGAACAAATTTGGGGACCAAGAAGGCCACATGTGGCTTCAAGGCCACAGGTTTCCCACCCCTTTGCTAGGTAATAATCCACTGTCCTCCATTCCATAAGGACTAAATGAGAGAAAAGAGGCTAAAAGTGAGATTTCATTTGGATAGAAGTGAAACTTGATTAAATACTGGAATATTCTGTGGAGTGAAACTATTGAGTTCCACTCACTGGAGGGATTTATGAGTAGATGTAGTTCTCTGTCCTGGTTAGATGATTTAGACATTAACTTACCTAATGGTTGACATATTGGGACATGGTGATATTTAAAAGTCTTCTCCATCACTATGCACAGTAAAAACTATGCTATAATGATGACCAACTGTGAAAGACTTGACTACTCTTATCAATACAATGATCCAAGACAATTCCAAAGGACTCATAATGAAAAAATGCTATCTACTGACTGCCAGAAAGAGAACTGATGAACTCTGAGTGCAAATTGAAGCATAATTCTCTCACTTTATTTTTCTTACTTTTTAAAAAACGTGGCTGATGTGGAATTATGTTTTGCATGAGTTCACATGTATAACTGATATATTGTTTGCCTTCTCAGGGGGTGGAGAGAATGGGACAGAGGGAAAGAATCCAGAATTCAAAATTTAAAAAGAAAAGAATGTTTAAAATAAACAAATACATTTTAAGAAAAGAATAATAATAAATCAAAGTCCTCTCTAGTTCAGTGATTCTGTGATCTAGGTGACTAATTGTCAAATGAAGAAACATTATAAGACTTAAGGTAACCAGTAAGGAGTAAAGGTGTTTTACAAAATGCACATTTCTCCAACATAAATTTTCAGGCATTTGGGCATCGAATAGCTTCACTGAAGCTATTAAAAATTAATTATTATTTGGGGACACCTTCATGGACATATACATATAAGTGTGTGAAATAAATAAATACTAATAAAAATTAATATTTAAAATGTCTGGTTGGCTATCTGTCCTTGAAGATATAGTTGGACTCAAACTCAAAGGTAGTCAAGGAAAGAAGGAGGGGGGGGGGGGTTGGGATGGGGTGTTCCTAGCTTTCTCTATTTCCAACTAATCATATTTTCTTCCATCCATGATGCAAGTCTTCCTATTTTCTGTACTCTCTCAAACTATAAAAAAGGAGGAGAGATCTTCTCACTTGCCACTCTTTGTGTGTGGGAGAGGGAAAGGGGGAGAGATGGAGGAGAAATTGGTCCTTTATTAACTGATTCTCCCTCCAGCACAGTTGATGAAATTAAAAGATGGAGGGGGAGGAGGAATCAAAGGATTAATTCCAACCTACAGTATTAGGATATCATCTCTTTGAAACTTCTGGCAACAAGTTGTTCTGGCAGTCAGTTCGAGGCAGTATAATTTATTGTTAGGAAAGGTCACTGTAGTTCTCGCCATTTATGTAACTGGCAGGGATGGACGGGCATATAAAGCACCTAAAATATCCTATCACCTAATATCTCTCTAGTGGTTTCAGTACAATTCAACTCAAGGAGAATTTATTAATTGCTTGGTATTTAGAAGGCACTGTGTTAGGAGCTTGGCATAAAAAAAAAGACAAAAATGAAACTGTTCTTGCCTTCAGGGAGTTTATATAGTCAACTGCAAACCCTGTGCAGTTAACTGTGTTATCAAAAACAATGACCTTAGAGCCAGAAGACCTAAATCTGAGTTCCACTTCTGAGATTCTCTCACCACACCACTTTGTCTAAGTTAATCTCTTTGAATTGTTTCTTTATCTGTAAAATAGAGCTAATACCTGAACTATTATGGGATCAGCCCAGAGCTATCGTGGAAGGACACTGTGACTCCAAAGTGCCATTAAAATTATTATTTTATCAAATAATCCATCAATAAGTGTTTATTATATTCTTGTTATGTGCTAGACACTGTCCCGAGTGTCAATATAAAAACAGAAATGAAGCAGTCCCTGTACTAAACTCTACTTGAATATATACAAGACTACATTATGGGCCTAATAATAAGACCAGCTGTCCTGTGTGACTTATAAAAATGAGTTATTTTGACTGCCACTGGAGAAGGAGAATGAGTTGCTTTGGGTCTCCATGTAGGGGAGATGCTCCAGGACCTCTCTCATCTAGAGCCCACCTGAAGCCGAGAGTCTCTGCCATATCCATTCCGTCTGGCTTTTACCTATAGAAGTCTGAGATAGTTATGACCTTAAGAGCTTTGAAAGTTCCCTGGAGGGAAAAATGCCAGAATTTAGAGGTAGAAGAAGGTTTCTATTGAAAGAATCAGATTGATTCTATGTCCTTTTTTTAATTGATCTTATTTTAAATTAATTGATTTGTCTTATAACTGCCTAAGTCATGATTCTTGGCCTCTGAATTTAATGAATATGTTTTGTAATGAATTAAATTTAGAAATACAACTACAATCACTATTCTATTCTGGTGTCAAGGAAATGTTACCCTTGAAGGATTCAGGTAGACACCAGGGAGTCTTATCTAGTATCTTTATACCACCAAAAGCTATCCTTCATGGATGTCTGCTTTGTTATCCAAAAATGTCTGGTTGGCTATCTGTCCTTGAAGATATAGTTGGACTCAAACTCAAAGGTAGTCAAGGAAAGAAGGAGGGGGGGGTTGGGATGGGGTGTTCCTAGCTTTCTCTATTTCCATCTAATCATATTTTCTTCCATCCATGATGCAAGTCTTCCTATTTTCTGTACTCTCTCAAACCATAAAAAAAAAGTTCTGTTAAGCCCATAACTGGGTTGTAGCTTTGCTGGGGATAATGAGCTCCTATTTATTAGTAAATTCTTACTTAATATCATCCTCAGAACTTTGTGCCTCAATCTATCTTAATTTTTTAACTGTTACAGCTTGGCAAACACTAGGGAACCTTGGGGAAGAAAGCTGATCTCCAGGGCAGCCTCTTGAGTGGAATTCCTCTTTAAGAATGCTCAGGTAAGATTGTCTACCCAGGGATTTCTCAGTTGAGAGCTGCACCAGGATTAGACTGCCCTCACCTCAGTCCTGGCCTTTCTGAGCTAAGATAAGGCCCCTACAACTATTAGAGAAGATGTTAACTTTACTTGCTTATCTTCGTGTTCTGTTTGTGTTTAAGTGTGACTATTAAATAGTATTTGATAATAGCAAACCCAGGAATCAGAATTAGGGATTAAGACTTTTATTTTGTGGGGGGGGGGTGGGGTGGAGAGGGGGTAGGATTAAGACTTTTAGAGAAATTGTGTTTTCTTCTTAAAGGGCTCCTGGTTCCCAGCAAGTTGCTGCACAAACTATTGACATCCCTTCAGAAAAGTACTGTAACATTGAAACACTCCTAGGCAATTTGCCAGTTACCAAGGTGTAAAAAAGAAACAGGGATTGGGGAAGCATCAGTCACAAGTAACCATTTTTGGCAAGTGGTACAACCACAGATGGTGAGTGACCTGCAAACTGGTATAAGATTCTTTTTAGTTAAGAAAAGGAAAAAGATATAAGAATTTCATAGGGTCCTAGAATTTGACCTAAAAAGAGAACTTTCATTTGTGCAAATTGAATTTTTTTTTTAAGTAACCTTGTTAACAAGTACTTTGGAGTCTGTCTTGTTATATTATCTATGTTTAAAAATCAAACTAGTTCTTCCTGGAGCCATATCAGCCCAAGGAGAAAGAATAAAAACTTTTTTCGTGAGAAAGAATCTCAATCTCTTTCTCTTTCTTCCTTCTTCCTTCCTCTTTTCCTCCCTCCCTCCCTCCCCAAGTCAGGGAGTCAGACAAGAGAAATACAGACAAGAGAAAGCTATCTTCTACTTTGAATTTCCAAATTATAGTCTGAATGTTTTTCTACAAATGTTGAAATGTTTTAGTGAGCTTTAATTCTCCATAGAATGTGTTATGAGAATAAAAGAATAGCTGTGAAAGTTATAGGGAAACAACACTTAGATCTTGTATTATTCTTTGCCTAGAAAGTGACAGATTTAATGCTTTAGTAGGGGGAAGGTAATTTCACTAATTAGAGAAAAGAGAACTGAAACTAGTTAGAAAGTAGTATCAGTGAAATTCCAAAGTGAAGAGGGGGGAAAAATAGGTTGCAACTTGCATTTTGAATAACTGTGGCACTTAGGAACTAACTACCTATTATTAGTTTTTTAATGGTTCATGGAAAAAGAAAAATTTATGTAAAACAGGGAACAACTGAAAAATAAATAAGTTTTATTAAAACATCTAATTAGATACTTGGGAGTTTTACAAATTAAAGTTAAATACAAATCAAATTAGAAGGAAATTTTTGAATTGGTATGTGTTTTGAAATTTGAAGTTTGGCCATAAATTATACGAGACTCCTTGATTTGGGCACAGATACTAATTAGAGTAGATTTTGAACTTGTCAAGAAGAAAATGAGACTTCTACCCATTTTATAGCAGCTTAAGTGAAAGTGCTAGGTGGGATTTGGAGCTAGATCCTCTCAAATCAAGTGATGCAGAAATTCACTCTGCTTCTGTTAATCAATCTCTGCTAAAAATTAAGTGATATATCTCCATTTTCTGCCCTAGGTGGCATAAAAAGGGTATAGACAACCTTTGAAGCATCTCCATAGATGTATAGGAGAGAAAGAACAAAGGTAGAGAAAAATCTCCACCCCACTCCATGAATGGAAGGAGGGTTTACACCCCTAAAAGGTCTTCCTCCCCTACTCCATAACACAAAACTGCAGGTTAGAGAATGAGAGGTCAGTTTGGGTTAAATTTCAAAACCAGTTTACAATTATAATTTTTAGAACTGTCTTGCTTCTTGCCAATGGAGAGAGAAGCTTATGTAAGGAAACTACTTAAATGTGGGTAACATTTAATTTGTTGCAATAATCCACCACCTTTGCACTGCTCTAACAGACGCAAATACAGAAGATCTTACTGGTTTCCATCTGAGTTTGTAGGCAACTAAGTAAATTAGTTTTCAGGCTTATCATTCCCTTGCTAATAGTTATATATTCCTGTATAAGATGAGTTCCTGAATGATATGGGAATAATTAGAGAAAGATGAAAAAGTTTGTGGGACATAATATAAATGCATTAATTAGTAAGGCTAAAATCAGAAATATCTTGCATTTGGTCCCAAGGAAAAGAAATTCCATACAATCACTTATCTTAGGTGGTGAGTAACATAGTTGGCTTGTATTAAGTTTAGACACACAATTCTCCTGCCAATCACTGTTTTATTTTTGTGTCAAGAAAATCTGTTACACCTGAAGCATTCAGTTGCTATCTTGTGTTACCTCAAAGGAAAAATCCAATTTTACTTAGGTTTATGATTTAATTTGTGATTAACACTTGTATAGAGCATATTGTGAAGTACAGGCAATTGCAGGCAGCTCCTTGGAAATATATGCTGCTCTCTGTATATATTCTGAGATTAAGTACTTAGTGTATGTACACATCCCATCCCAATCTTTGTTGGTTCCAATTGAAGTTAAATAACTGTCTTTTGCAAGTCCATTTGTGTGGCCAATGAATCTAGGAATGAAAGTTATATGCTGACAAAGAATGCTGATGATTCTATATTTATGTTTAGGATTATATCTCTAAATCTCCTCTTCCTAAAGAGGGAATGAGTTAGAGTAGATCTTGAAAAAGCAACAAGATCAAATGATTATGTATGTCAAATGTAAATTAGTCTAATTGGATATATAGACATTGAGTATATTCTAATAATAATTTCTAAAAATTGAGTTCAGGAATTTATATATAATTTATGTATATTTATATATTTTATATTATAAATGTATATATATAACATTATAATTATATTTTTATTATATTATTTTATATATTTATATATGAAATTATAATAATAAGTGTATTGCTCACCCTCTGTATAAGCTGGTACTCTAGAATTTTTAGTTTTTGACTCTTTAGTTGAATTTCTTAAATATGTCAACATAACAATTTGCTCATTAATGGCGCAGGATAGTTATAAGTAGTAAGTAGTAAAACTGAAGTTTTTCACTTTATGAGGCTTAAATCTGAAATAAAGAATGAAATACATAAAACACCAGTCTTAAAAAGTGAAATGATAATGAAGTCACTGCCAATTTAGAAAAGCCCTCTTAGCCCTAACTTACATCTATACTTCAGTAAATATTAAATCTTTAAGCAGAAGGGCTCATTTCACAAGTCAAATCAACACAGATTCTTTTTAAGAGTCTTCCTTCAGACTGTTGTTGGCAGTGTCTGTATCAAGTATAGGGTTTAGATAAATGTTGGAATAGAAAGGGGTATGTAAAAACTTCAATTCCCTGAAGTTTCAAGTGAATTATGGGTTCCTAATCTTTATAGATCTATTATTAATGGGATTAAAACCATAAGATTTGAAGTGGTTTTCACCACATGAACTAGATATTGGAAAAGCAAAATTTAAGGGTTTCTATTAAATTGTATTGAGTTTTATTACTGGTAGATTTTAACAGAATTACCTAGGAATCTCTGCAAGTGACTTGGAACCAGAGAAGTAAACCCACTGAAATGGAGCCCCCTTCACAGCTGTTTTGAGAACAAGCTCTATTCCAGAATGTCCAAGAAAAGATATTCCAGAGACCCTGATGACTACATGGGATATTTAAGATCCAAGATGAAGTGAGCTGATTAAATGGACATTGGAAGTGTGTTAGCAAGCTACAAAGAGACTAGATGGTAGTTAATGCTAGTTAACAGATGATTACTATTATGTTACTTGGACTTTTTGTACGTGTGCTGAGTTTTCTTGGTTACCTTGGTGACATAAAAATCTCCTCTCTAAAATTAGCCCATGGTTTTAGATATCCTTACTATGATTGTGCTATGATTAATCAGTCTTGTTGATCTTACATTAACCAGTTGGTAGAAATTGTGACAAGACAACATAAGATCCAACAAATTATAGCAGAAATGCAACCACAGGTAACCCTTGGTTGAATCCCTTCTCTCAGTTCACTTGGCTGCAGGAAAAGAGACTGTTAACCCTTAGTAAATGGAAATGTATTGCCTTCTGTCTTGAAATCCTTCTTAGACTTTGTATTAGTTGTGTTAAAAGCTGAAGTTGCACTAGAAAAACTGATATCAGTATTAAAAATGACTATATTAAAAAGTCTTATTGTATTAGCCTATAGATGAGTATAGATCAAAAGGGGGGGGGAGAGATTGAAATAATTAGATTGATTCTGTCTTTTCTGAATTGATCCTATTTACAGTTGATTGATTTTGTCCTGTAACTGCCTAAGTCATGATTCTTTGTCTCTGAATTTGATTCAGAAATTTAGTTGGCTTGTATTAAGTTTAGAAATCCAATTCTCCTTCCAATCACTGTCTTATTCATGTGTCAAGAAAATCTATTACATTTGAAGGATTCAGGTGAGTACCAGGGATCTGATCTAGTATCTTTATACCACCAAGCTATCCTTCATGGATGTCTGCTTTGTTATCCAAAGACTGCTACCTCTGTCCTTACAGATGTTATTGGACCCAAACAATGAACATTTCTTAGTTCAAGGAGGAAAGGAGGGGAATGTTGCTAGCCCTATTTCCATCTAATCATATTTTCTTCCACAATGCTAACCTTACTATTTTTTGTACTATCTAAAACTATAAAATAAAACCCCAAAATTGGGTCTTAGCTTTGTAATGGAAGCTGAGCTCCCATGTCCTGGGAAATTCATACTTCACTAATAAATTGATCATCCCCAGAACTTTGTGTCTCAGTCTTCCTCAGTTTTTTAAACTGTTACATTATGTAATAAATTTATGTTCTAATATTAGCTCTGTGGCTACTATGTGGTCCAAGGACCATTTCTTTTCTTTGGGTCTGGCCACTTCAGTAGAATCAAAAGTTTGGATTAGGTAATCTCTAAAGATGCCCTGAATCCCATGAGTATATGCAGAGGTGTGCTAGAGCCATGTTGTATAAATTCATGAGAGTCATCTGTTAAATCTTCCTCTTAAAAATTGGCAAGCACCACAAATTAAGGTTTGATGTATTGTTTATCTCATTGATTAGATTTGAGGAAGTGACAGGGAAAATATTAATAATTCATATTAAAGTTAAATGTGTATCCTGGGGCACAGAGAGTTGGTTGTTAAATATTTGCCAGCACAGAGCTGATATTATGATTTAATAGAATTTCAGCATTGAAAGGGACTTGGGAGGGAGGGGCACCAAATAGGCTTTAGAACTAGAAGGGGCCTTAGAAAGGAACTATCCCCTTTTTATAGATAAGGGAATAAGGCCCAGAAAAGTTGAGTGACTTGGACACCTTCACACAGGTTCAAAGATAGGTCTTTCAGCTCTAGTCAGTCTAACAAGGGATACTCTAGCAGTTCTCATAAAATTTTTTTTAATGTGGGAGGTTTAACGGATTACAAGTTCAATATTATTCCACAGTGTGACCCAGAAGCAAACAAAATAAAAACAAAAAACAAGTAACTGGATCTCAGGCTCTTTTGTTTACAGAAACACAGTGTCCAGAAGGAGGGAGATGATAGCCTCACTGGACTCTGCCCTGGTCAGACCACTTCTGGAATATTGGGTTCAGTTCTGAGCCTGGCATTTTGGGAAGGAGTTTGATAAACAACAGAGCATCCAGGAGATAATAGAATGGTGGAAAACAGGAGACCACAGGAGAAGCTGCTAAAGGAATTGAGAATGTCTAGTTTGAAGATTAAGACTTAGGGGAAGGCATGATCTCTGTCTTCAAACATTTCAAATGTTCTTATGTAGGATTTAATTTGTTCTATTTAGACCCAGAGGGTAAAAACAACTGGGGAAGGAGGGAAGTTGCAAATAGATAGATTTAGGCTTCATATAAAGAAAAATTTCCTGACCATTAGTGCTTTCCAAAATGGAAAGGACAGCCTTAGGAGACAGTGGGGTCTGTCCCTCACTGAAAGTCCGTGAACAGAAGCTAGATAGCCCTTTAGCAGGGATGGAGAAAGAATTTCTGTTCTGATGTGGGTTGTGCTCAATGACCTCCAAGAACTCTGCCAGTTCTAAGTTTCTATGATCTGATTTTTTGATTGCTTTCCACTTGAAAATCCCTGTTGAAAAGGAATTTGTCACCAGCTACTCCCATTCTCCCTCCATTCAGAGGGCCATCTCCAGTCATCCTGATCTATATCTGGCCAGTGGACCTAGATGGCTCTGGAGGAAAAAGTAAGGCTGTTGACTTCATATAACCCTGCCTCATTTAAATCCAATTCATCTGCATGTCTGCATGTCATGGCATCACCTCCCTGAAGTCATGGTCCTCTTCAAGAATGAAAGACAAACGACAATAAGAACCCTCCATTCAACTGTCTGAGTGATCTTCCTAAAGCTCCAGTCTAACCATGTCATCCCCCTACTCAAACTCCAGTGCCTGCTTTTTATCTCCAGGATCAAGTATAAAATTCTCTGGTATTCAAAGGCCTTCATTAATGGCTCTCTCCTATCTTCCAACTTTTTTCCACCTTGCCTGCCTCTATATACCCTGTGATCCAGTGACACTGGCTGCCTGTCTGTTCCTTGCACAAGATGTTACATCTCTGTATTTTGAGACATTTTCACTGGCTGTTCATATCTGGAATGTTCTTCCCTCTTCATCTCCATCTTCTAGCTTCCTTGGCTCCCTTTAAGTCCCCAGAAAAAGTCCAACCTTCTACAAAAAGCCTTTGGTCATTCTCCTCAAGGTTAATGCCTTCCCTCAATTGATTTTCTCGATTTGATCTAGGATATATCTAGTTTATACATAACTATTTACACACCATTTCCCCCATTAGACTGGGAGTACCTTGAGAGCAGGGACTGTTTTCAGTCTTTCCTGGTATCCTCCGAGTTTAGCAGGGTACCTGACACAGAGTAGACAATAAGTCATTGTTAAATTGACTTACATTCTAATAGGAGAAACAATGTATAATTATCATAGCAAGAAAAATTACCAGTTCTTTGAAAGCCCTAAAGCTCTTTACAAAATCTAGCTATCATTATCATCATCATTATTGTAACTAGCATTTACATGGTGCTTTAAGGTTTGCAAAGTGCTTAACAAATATTACCTAATTTTATCCTCACAGAAACCCTGGGAGATAGGTGCTATTATTAACCTCATTTTATAATTGAGTAAAATAAGGAAGATCAGTCAAGTGACTTACCTAGGGTCATACAGCTAGTATACATATGAAGATGAATTTGAATTCACATCCTCCTGACTCCAGGTCCTGTGCTATATCCACTGGACCCCTTTGTATATTTTGTATTCTTAGAGTTTAGGACAACATCTTGTATATGGCAGGCACTTAATAGATGCTTATGGACTATCTAATTGACAATCAACCACCATTTCTTATCCCTTTCTCCTCTTCCTATGCCCTGTACCCTATTCCACTTTGGGGTAATTCTAAAGGTCAGGTAATTTGTTCCTTTTGTTGACTCAGAATCAGCCTATACTACTGTCTCTACCTTCTCTCCTGGTTTTTCCCTTCATGATCAAGCAAAATAAATTGAATCTCTCTTTCACATGAACAACCCATGAATATTTGAAGACAGCCACCATGTCTCCCTCTTCATCTGCATTCCAAAACATTTCTCTCAACTGTTCCTTGCGTGGCCTGATTCTGAGTGCTCCTCCCCAACCTGAATGATCTCTCTACTTCAGTCAGACAATGTTGTTCCTAATGTATAGAACCCAGGGCTGAAAACAATGCTCCAAAAGTTGTCTGACCTGGGCAGAGTGCCAGGGGGCTGCTCAACTCCCTAATTCTGGACACTACACTTCTATTAAGACAGCCTAGGTTTTCATCATGTTTTGGCTACCATATCAATCACACTGCTGATTCTTGCTGAGCTCAAATGCCACTAAAATAATCCCTAAATCTCTTTCACAAAAAAAGATTATATTTCATGACAGGTGAGTAATCAGTGTACCTCATACCATTTTAAGTAATATAATAGACCACACAGCAAATAAAACTAGCCTTGGGCAAAATTATATATTAGAAAATATGCTTTTATAGTACCATTTTATAGTCTTCTTTACCATTCACCACTCTCCCATCCCTTTTTCTATCGTTCAGTTAATAAACACACTAAGAACGTACTCTGTGCTAGGTACTGTGCTAAGCCTGGAGGTACAAAGAAAGGCAAAAGACAGTCCCTGCCCTCACAAAAGCCACAATCTAACAGGATGATGACACATGAAGAAAAGTTGAAAAGAGAGAGGAGAAAGTTATCAAAGGAGAGGGAAAAGGAAACACTGATGATGAAGCTGGATGGAAAATAAAGAGATACCTGCTTTGGACACATTCCTTAAATAGGGAATCTGGGAGGAGCTCTCAGGTGGCCACTCTCCACCCTCTCTAATAAGGAGAGAGGGAGTTGAGGGGAAGAGAATACAGAGGAGGCATGAGTTCCTGAGATGATATGATCTTACAGGATGATGAGGTCCTGAGAACATAATGATGTCCAGAGGAGTGAAGTCTGATGGGAAGTTTCTTGGTGGGTTTTTTTTTTTTTTGGCGGTTTGCTTTGTTTTTTTCCTCTCATTTGAATCTCAAGGAATCCCTGCAAAATATCTTTCATCTGTCTGATTTAGATATCCCGAAAATAGGCCAAGGACTCCCTGATAATTAAGGCATTAGCAGATTGTAGCTTTAGGTTTAACTTGTCCTATGGGGCATTTGCTCTTAAACAAGGAAAGACACCCAAGGGAATAAAGTGCCAATCGCGACATGATAAGCAATGAGACTGCTATTTTAGAATGAAGGGCTCCACTAAGATTCTAAACATAAACCAGCCAAATGTAGTTTGAAGGAAGTTTAAAACATTTAACATCTGAAAGCAAACTCCACGCTCTCCCTGCCTCTACCACTTTCTGGCCTCAATAAGAACCACTCTTTTTTTTTTTTCCTGTATTCATGGAAGGTAGCACACTGTAGTTTGAATCTTAGGTGTACAATACAGTTAGAGAAAGACCTTAATTCCTGTCTCACAATCTAGCTGTGTGACCCACTTAACTTCTCTGGCCTTGAGATTCCTCATTCATAAAAGGGGATGATAATATAGCCTATGTCCCAAGGTTGCTGTGAGAATGAAATGAGAGATATTTGTAAAGCACTTTACACTTAAATCATTATAAAAGTGTTGTCTTTCAGTCATTTCAGTCATGTCCAGTTCTTCATGACCCCATTTGGGTTTTTTAGATGATACCGAAGCAGTTTGTCATTTTCTTCTCCAGCTCATTTTATAGATGAGGAAACTGAGGCAAACAGGGCTAGTGACTTGCCCAGAGTCATAAAGCTAGTAAATGTCTGAGGTCAGATTTGAACTCAGGAAGATGAGTCTTCCTAGTTAAAGAACCAGTGCTCTATCCCCTTCACCACCTAGCTGCCCCCATAAAAATACTAGTGATAAGATCCTTGAATTTAGAGTCAAAAGACTGGGTTCCAAATTGCTTCTCTACTGTTTGCAAGCCATGTGGACTGGACAAGTTACTTAGCCTCTTTGATAACGCTACTCTTTTTCATCGATAAAATGGAAATAACACTTGTAACTATTTCCCTTATGAGGTTCCAAGGAAATGGCAAACATGAAATAACATATATACCATAAAGGGCTCGATCCATGTAGCTGTGGAAGTGATAGTGATGATGTTATCCTGAGAAGAAAGGGGCAGCTGAGCCACATCCTTGGGCATTCAGAGAGCCAGCAGGGGAAGGATGCTACGTGGAAATGGGAGTCACTACAAAAAAGGAATAAGGAAAACCCCAAAGAAACTATTTCTGTGGCCTTTGTAGTACAAATAACTAAGCATAGGATTCTCCCATTTATCTCTGGATTTGGTATGAAAAGGAAACAGCCACAATCTTAGTATCATACCTAACCCTGTTAGTTTAAGCTCCTAGCTGGAACAAAATGGGGCACTCAGAAGTTAACAAAAGGACTTTGACTTTGCTCTAACATAGCAAGGAGATTTGAAGAGGAGTTGGGACACTTAGTTTCTCTGTATGTGTCCCCATCTCCACATGAAAGTGCATCTGGTCAGCAGGGCAATTTATGGCGTTTCATGTGATCTCCAGAAATCCACCATATTGGAAGAGCCCAACATATGAATGGTACTTTTTAATGCACTTGAATGACCAGGAAACTGTGTCAAAGGAAGCAGGGTTCAATCAAGTCCAAAGGACAGCTTTGCTCCCTTTTAGGGAAAACTAATCCCTATGTCCAAAAGACAACAGGGGAACCCTAGTTTTTTCCCACTCAAGTTGCTTCTTGAGTGACAAATGTTGGCTGTCCAGAATCTCCAAACTCCGAGTAGAGTTGCTACCTCTCTGCTTTCTCTTTTCCTTTCCTTCCCATCCCCATACCTCCAAAGCTTGGTTTCATGTTATACCACCTGGACGGCATGGGTGGCAGCCAGCACAGGGCAACAGATGAAACTGGAACTGTCTGAGAGCGATGCCAGGCCTGGTAGAGGACAAGGAAGAGAGCCAAAGACCTCTGGCTATTTCTGTCCCTTCAAACATTCCAGGTCTGCCTGGCAAGGTCCCCTAATGCCAAATTTGAAATCTGCAGAGCTCATTCACGAGAGCAGGGAGGTCAGACAGGGTATGGGACAGTGCCTACCCTTTCTCCACCCCACCTCCTGCCCCACCTCCTGACACACCCCCAGCAAAGGCCAACACCACCCAAAGATAGCAGGGGCCCAGTACATGAAAGAGAAAGGTCAGTTGACTTAAATAGCCACAGGATATATGGTACTGCCACTTTCATGGCCTACCAGAGCAGATATGGACTAGGGGGAGGTGATAATTCTGTGAATCCATTTAAATATGTGAGCCTGGATTGAGGCCTCCTGGAACCTAGTTAAAGGAACCAGAAGCTGGAGTGCCCATGAGCTGAGAATACTGTTTATTCCCTTAGGTAAGAGGACAAGACATCTCTACTCAGCAGAGGGAGCCAGTAACTCTCCTCATAGACTCTGGAATTAAGGAATGCCAAACTTTGAACTATGGGGAAATTCAAGAGTAATAGATTTGGTATCTTTCCTCAAGAAGCATCTTCAAAAGAATGACCATATTGTTGGATTCCCAGGGGTGGGCTCTTTTTCTCTCCACTGTGTAATCTTGAGCTTCTCGTCCCTCCTCCTACTCATTCTTC
Organism: Pseudocheirus occidentalis; assembly: GCA_028646575.1. Classification (NCBI taxonomy): domain Eukaryota; kingdom Metazoa; phylum Chordata; class Mammalia; order Diprotodontia; family Pseudocheiridae; genus Pseudocheirus; species Pseudocheirus occidentalis. The sequence continues at coordinate 62,873,659 of CM053593.1, forward strand.
ACACAGTTGCCAAAATAATCTTCCTAAAGCAATTTTAATCGTGATGTTCCCCGGCTCAAAAACTGTCAGGGGCTCCCTATTATTTATAGGACCAAATGCAAACTCCTTATCCAAGTATTTAAAGCCTTTCACAATCTGCCTGCAACCTCCCTTTCCAGTCCTATTTCATACTACACTGATGCTTTCAAACAGTGGAGTCATGTGTTTCTAGAAGTATATAGAATGCAAGGTGAAAGATGAGCAATACTCTATACTCTATGATTCCCAACTCTCCCTTTCAGCTTGGCTGTCGCTTTAAAGAAAACCCTTCAGAGAGATAATCAGAGTTAAGTGATTTGCCCAGGCTCTCACAGCTAGTAAGCTTCTGAGGCCACATTTGAACTCAGGCTCTCCTGACTCCTGGGTCTATGTATTATCCACTTAGCCACCTTTCTGCCCCTGTCTTTCATACCTGATGTAGGAAGAACAAAGGGAATAAAAGGTAGCTGAAGTAGATGGTCTCTTAAGAGCTAACAAGCTTTCTTCCTCTTTTCTCCACCAGGACAACTAGTTTTAGTTGTGCCTAGGTTCTGGTCTGGATTCATTTGATTTCCCTGCTTTTGGGAAGTTATAAATTACAAATCAACAATAATTGTCTTGTTGTTCTGAACTCCCAACTTTATTGTAGCACATTACATCCTTTAATAAAGAGAATTTAATGGGGTGGCTAGGTGGTGCAGTGAATAGAGCATAGGCCCTGAAGTCAGGAGGACCAGAATTCAAATCTGGCCTCAGAAACTTAACACTTACTAGCCATGTGATCTTGGGCAAGTCACTTAACCCCAATTACCCTGCCTTACCCCTCCAAAAAGAAGGAAAAAAAAGATAATTTAATAAAATAATAGTTAATGCCTTCAATGAAGACTATGAATCTCTCTCCCTGGGTATCCTTGCCAACTATCTGTCCCTCCTTATGGGCAACATTACTCTCAAGGATACACTAAACCAATAATTTATTATACAGTGACTTTGTCTTAGAAAAAACTAGTTTCTTTTAAAACATGACAAAACAGAAAGCAAACATTCTTCAAAAGCATTGACAAAGAGGCCTTCTCATTCCCTAGAGGAGTTGTTCTTAATCTTGGATCTGTGAACTTGTACTCAATTTTTTTTATCTTGATAAAACTGTATTTCAATATATTTCTTTTGCAATCCTATGCATTTTGCTTTATGTATGTAAAAATATTATTCTGAGAAGGGTGCATAGGCTTTACAACATTGCCAAAAGGGTCCACGACACCAAAAAAGTCAAGAACCCCTCACCTCAAGAGAATGAGACAGTAGGAAAGAGGTAGAAGATGAAGAGTGGAATTCACCAAACTGTATCTCCATAGCTCGGTGGCTACAGTATCCTTCATACACTGCTTAGGCATAAGAGGCTTTGTCAAGAGCCCCTGCTTCCTCACACAATCTCCCCTACTCTCCTCTTAACTGAGCTAGCTCACTTTGGTTCCCTAAAGCAGGTCACAGAGGTATGGTGAGGAAGTAATACATAGAGTCTGGGTCCACCCTAATCAGAAGGCCAGTATCTGAGAGCAGCACCTAAAAGTGCCGTGTTGGAGGTGGAGGCTAGAACACAATGAGCATGGGTTTAGATTTTAATCTCTCATTTGACACTATTTTTTGGACCTTGTATAAATTTCTGGGCCTCAGTTTCTCCATCTGTAAAATGAAGGGTTCCAGCTCTAATTCTGTAATGCTAGTTCTCCAACTCCCTTGGGTGAAAATTCTCTCTCCCTCCTCAGATATTCTCCATGTGCCTGTCAAATTCTGTCCTATATTATGCTGATCTGTACATGTACCACTTACTTCCCATTTGATTGTAAGCTCCTTGAGATAAGGGACTCTGCTATTTTTTTCATCATTTTATCCTCAGGGCCTACCATAATGCCTTATATATTGTTAAATTGAATTTTAAATTAATCAAACTGACCACTTCTCAGGAAGTTGTAACATGAGGATGTTCATAGATTCATAAAATATTAGAACAGTCATCTTGAATTCAACATGGTACAGTGGAAAGAGTCCTGGCTCTAGAAGCAGAGATCCATAGTTCAAATCCTGCCGCTGATGCTTACTACTTTTGTAGTATACTCCCTTGGCCTCAGCTTCCTCATCTGTAAAAAGAGGAGGTTAAACTAGAATATATCTAATGATCCATCCAGCTCTCAATCTGTGATCTGTGATATCTTATGGTATGAATCTTTTTTTCCACATATGAATTGGACTAGATGTTTACTGAGGTCCTTTCCAACTCTAGGATTCTGTGAATTAGCAAATGGAAAAACAGTGCTCTGAATCCAGTAGGAGAAAAAGGGAGGTGCCATGCACACAATCCTTGTGTTCCTTTGAGTTTCTGGATCTTCAAGGAGGGTGTTATTTTGTTTTCATGTGTGGTTTGGAACCCAAAGTGGATTTGGTTAAGGTGGTTGGGATGTTTGAGGAAGGGATGGGCCAGGGGACTTAAAAAGGTAATTACTACTTGGCTCCCAACGAAAAGAAATGTGAACAGTTCTGTTCCAGCCCTGCTCTGCTCAACTGGACTCATCTCTGCTTCCAGGAAACATTGTTAAATAACCCTGAAACAAGTTCTTTCATATAAAGACCAAGGGATAAGAATTAAAGAAAATGCATACGGCATAATTTGCCTTAACTGCCTGGGTCAAACCTTATTTTTCACTGTTCTAGCACATCCCTTTACGTTAACAACATTCATCTCCTGTACCCCCAGCTGCCTGCTGTGCAAGAACAAGATTCTGATTTGATAAAAAGCCCTTTGGAGAACCATCTGGGTTTTAGTAGATATCTGCTCATTTTCCACTGAACTGGACCAAAGCAAAGGAGAAGAAGAAGAAGGAGACAGAGATGAAGAAACAATATAAGTGTCAAACTCAGAAATACATAAATATATAAATACATAAAATACAGATATACATAAAGATATCTGCTGATGCAGTTTGATTTAGAA
>CM053593.1:62877521-63027564 GCA_028646575.1 Pseudocheirus occidentalis
CTATCTGCAGGCCGAGGGCTCTGAAGCAGCCCAGTGGAAGCAGCTGCGGCTCTCAGACGTTCCTGCTGCAACAGCCACCTCTCGCTGCTTCCTTGCCCTGGGAGCAGTTTGGCCGGACCCGCTCTTCTCCTCCCCAGTTACCAAAATCCACTGACCTTTCTCTTAGCCTTTTTGTCTTCTGGCCTGATAGATGTGGTAATTGTGCCTCCTGTGCAGCCGATCTGCTCTCCTATAGACGCGGCCCGATGCCCCAGTGCCTGAGCCGGCTGGGGTTTCAGCCGCAGGTCCCGGACTGCTGCGAAGAGCCCCGCCTGCTGCGCTGCCTGTAGCAACAGATGTGCTTTCTGTCTTGTGGAGAGTTTTGGAGCTTGAAAATCTGTTTAGTGTCCCATTTTATGAGTTTTTTAGCGTGTTTGTGTGGGAGCTGTGGTGCTTTGCTGCTTCTACGCTGCCATCTTGGCTCCGCCCCCCTCTTTAACTGATTCTTATATGGCATTAACTTGAGGCCCTTCATGGTCCTCATTGCCCTTTTCTGAATAATCTCAAGCTTAACAATTTGCCATTTATATGACATTTTAAAGTTTCAAAGAATTTTATGTTTTAAATAAGTGACTTGGTTTTCTCTCCCCCTACCTTAAATGTAGCTAAAAGTGAATGGAAGTTGTAATATGGGAATGGCCAACGAACCCTGTCCTTATGAGCATGAGCTAAATACCTCTGATACAATCTTCCATATGGGTGAGGTTGGAAAGCTTACTTCTAGAGGCATGGTTACATGCAATAGGAATGCCTTGGAGGGACTCTGAAGCACGTGCAGACATCCTGAACCACTTACCACAACAGGAAGAGGGGACTATTGATTAGTTACTTATATAGAAATTGAATGGGGAGGGGGCATTCAAAAGGCACTAGTTGGTCTTATCCCCTTCTCTTGGTTTAATTTCTTCCATCTGACAGCATTAAAGTGAGAGATAACATTGTAGAGAGCATCCTACAAGAAACAATTTTCAAGACCCAGCCTGGTAGTAGACGAGATAAGGACTCATTCAACAGTGTTGTTACATTTGGACATGAACTTGGTGAGGACGAGGTGATGTAGAAACCATATAAAGTCTGAGCCTTCTCTCTCTCCATACACTGAGGTAGCAGAAGGGAGAGTAGGCCCTGGACCTTGCAGGGAAGGGGATGTTTGTACATTTGATCTTGCTGTATCTTCAAAGCAAATATTCTATCATAAAAACTAATTTATGTTAATAGGCTAAATGGAACAGGGCAGCTAGTTACTGTTAGGTAAGAATGGAGGAGAGAGGTACAACATACCTGGAACAGGGGCTTGAGTCAGGGGCATTAGGGAAGAGACACCAATCCACTGTGGAAACCATGAACCCTAGTGGGGACACGTAGTAGGCTCATTTGGGGAAAACGAGTTAAGAGAAAAATTCCCAGCACATATTATCACATTTATGCCTTTCAAGAGCTCAGTGAAGTGAATGTTATAGATAACCAGATTTTATGCAGAAAGAGACTGAGATACAGGGAGATAAAGTGACTTGCTTGCTTTCCTTCCTTCCTTCCTTCCTTCCTTCCTTCTTTCCTTCCTTCCTTCCTTCCTTCTTTCCTTCCTTCCTTCCTTCCTTCCTTCCTTCCTTCTTTCCTTCCTTCTTTCCTTCCTTCCTTCCTTCCTTCCTTCCTTCCTTCCTTCCTTCCTTCCTTCCTTCCTTCCTTCCTTCCTTATAACCTCCTATATAACAGCAGTTTTATTCATGAGCCTAATCATTTTGCTTATCTACATGGAAGCTTTGTGCTCTATTTCTGAACCAGGTCAGTTCATTGCTCCTTAGTCGTCCTGGTGTTCCATCACTCCTGGGGGCTCATATTGGTGTTGGATTTAGCACTGATATCCAATTGACTACAGTTTACAACTCCTGAACTCACATAATCCACTGCCCCATGCCTCCCCTAGAAGCAGAGATTATAGGCATGTATCACCATGAGTCCCCCAAATGACTTTCCGTTTAAGTCAATAAGCATGTTTTGAGAGCAGTTTCTTTACAGAGAAGTGTTGGAAGTGAAACAAAGTTTAGATAAGACACAAGGAAAAGTTATTAACATAGATAACTATAACATGCAATATTATATGATAAATACATTAGAAAATTAAAAACAAGGTGCTCTGGGAGGTGTAAGAGGGACAATCATTACTGCTCTGTGGAATGGGGGGGAGGGTTTCATGGAAGGTTTCTTGAAGATGATGGCATTTATGTTGGACTAGGCCTTTAACAGCATTCCAGGAAGAATGAATAGGATGAACAGAGGTATGAAAGTACAGTGTATTTTCCAGAGGCCAAAAATTGCTTGTGTTGGCTGGAATGTAGAGAATGTGGAACAAGATATAAATCTAGAAAGAAAATGGTACTAGAATGAAGAAGACATTGAATGTCAGAGAAGCTTGAACTTTATCCATAGGCAAAAGGAAGCAATGAATAGTCTTGATCAGTTAAGTAATATGATCATATCTATACGTAAGAAAGATTATTATAGCAGGTGTATGGAGAATGGATTATAGTCATGGGAGTGGTGGAGAATGAAGGTAGGAAGACCTTTTAGGAGGAGGACTTCACTCATATTTGCATGTTGTCTTCCTTAGCTAGGACATGAGTTCCTTATTGGTACAGACTATTTTGCCCTGACAGTCTAGGCTCGGGTAATGAGGTCCAATAGGTTGATGGCAGTGGTAAGAGATAGATGGAAAAGATGTAGCAGAGGTGGATTTGGTATAACTCAGTAACTGCTTAGATATAAGAAGTGGGCCAGGCAGAATAGGTTATGCAGTTTGTGTCCTTCTCAATTGTGGACCCACTGAAAGCTTCACCAAGTTCAGGGTCAAGGGTCAGCAGCCACTTGAAATCACATCCCCTGAGCCCCAGCTTTTGTTTTTTTATATCACATCAACCAAGAAATACATTAGTTCAGATTTAAAAAAAAAGACATTTAATGAAACAACAACAGCAACAAAAATAACAAAGAAAATCGCTCCCCACCCTATAGGGATAAACTTTTCAAAGATCCTCCCTTAATGCTAGTGCCTTCCCTCTGAAACTATCTCCAGTTTCTCTTGCACATATCTTGTTTGTACATAGTTGTGTGTACGTTGTCTCCTCCATTAGACTGTCAACTCTTTGACAGTAGAATTTTTTTTTTTACCTCCCTTTGTATCTCCAATTACTCAATAAATATTTTGGTATCTACTACATTCCAGGCACCCATGGAGATACAAAAGGAGGCAAAAAAAACCAAAACAAAACAGTTCATGCCCTCAAGGAGCTTAAAATCTAGTTCCCAGCACTTTGCGTGATGCCCGGCATATAGTTCAGCTGACTGACTGACCATACCACCGGTGGAAGAGGGTATACATATCTGGAACACAAGTGACCAGGGAATTCATGTGCATAGGGCAAATGCATAAAGAGGTACATATAGGGAGAGCACATGTAGTCAGGGTTACATGAGTAGAAGACGTCACTCACACAGTGAACATTTATAACTAAGAAAAATGGAGACAAAGCAGCTCACATTCCTAGAGCAACTGGTTTCCCAGAATACCTCTGCTGCTCATGCTTGCAACCCCAAAGAACCACTCCACACTCAAGGCAAGGAGGCGGAGTGGAAGGTGGTCCTTTGTTGGCCCATTCTCTCTGCCACACTGCCATCTGCTGATGTCTGGGCCGATTCCTTCTCAGTCGGTTCTTTGTGATGCCATCTGCTGGTTAGAGCCGCTGATAGTTAAACCTTTTTTTTTTTTCCACAAGGAAAGTGGATCCTAGATACCAGATCTAGGAACAATCTCAGTTCTTTGATTTATATCTATCCACCAGAGAAACCCTTAAACATTCAATCTGTCTTTTAGAAGTGTTTTTCTTGGTTCTCGGCTGCCATTTTTTGAAATCAACCTCCATTTTAAAAATTAGAATGAGAAAAAAATTCTCATCATGCTTCCTGGTCAGCTTCATGCAAATCACTCTCAAGGAGATTTTCTTGGTGAAACTAAAGGGGAAATGTGGAATTATCAACTTCCTGTCTTCTCACCAGCATCAAACTTAATGCCTTGCCTACATTACCAAACCTGAGAGACAAAGCGAATGAGAGTGTCTAAGACAGAAGGAGAGAAATCATAATAAGTATCACATTTAGAGGTAGAGCCAATAAGGTCAGTTTTTGAGATGTTAGATTTGAGGTGCTAGTGGAATCTACAGATGAAAATATCCTGAAAACAGCTGGAGATGTGGAGCCAGAGCTTGGAAGAGGGATGTCGGTGCTGGAGATACAGATTCTGAAATCATCTGAAGACAATTGCTAGTGAATTTTCCCAGGGTTCACAAAGGTAGGACAAGGCAGAATGTGGGACCAGAACCCAGGCCTTCTGATTCCAAGTGTGGAGAGGACAGCTGCCTCTATGATTTTCAGTCAGAAGGGACCTGGATTCAAATCTTGCCTCTGACACTCACTAGCCATGTGACAAATCAGTTAACATTTCTGAACCTTAGTTTCTTCAGCTGTAAAATGTGGATAATAGTACTTGCGATGGTTGTCTCACCTGAGACACACAGGGCTTTTGTGAGACTCAAATGAGAAAAATATGTGTAAAATGTTTTGCAAAGCCTCATGTAAATATCATCAATATTATTACCACCAGCAGCAGAATTAAGTAATATGGGTAGCTAAGTGATACAATGGATAGAGTGCTGGCCATAGAGTTAGGGAGACTCATCTTCCTGAGTTCGAATCTGGCCTCAGACATTTACTAGCTGTGTGACCCTAGGCAAGTCACTTAACCCCGTTAGCCTCAGTTTTCTCATCTATAAAATAAGCTGGAGAAAGAAAGGGCAAACTACTCAAGTATCTTTTCCAAGAAAACCCTAAATGATGACATAAAGTGTTGATGGTATCAGTGACCAACTAAAGCTGCTCTGGGCAGATCAATCTATGTAAGTAGGAAGAACATCATTGTCAGTAGGTTGGCCATTCAGTGATAAATTCATGCCAACACTGAATCAAGGGAAAATTAAAAATATCCCTCAATCAGTCTGTCAATCAATAAACATTTATTCAATACCGACTATGCACCAGGCAGCTAGATGACTCAGTAGATAGAGTGCTGGATTCGGAGTCGGGAAGATGTGAGTTCAAATCTGTCCTCAAACTTGAGGTCACTTAAATCTAGCCATTTACTTACTAGCTGTGTGACCCTGGGCACTTAGCCTCTGTTTACCTTGGAGGAAGATAAATGTCTCAGTGAACAGAGTGCTGGGCCTGAGAGTCAGGAAGATCTGAGTTCAAGTCTAGTTATGTCACCCTGGGTAATTCACTTATTATCTCTGTTTTCCTCACTCAACTGAAGAAGAAAATGGCAAACCATTCTAATATCGTTGCCAAGAAAGCCCCATATAGAATCAAAAAGAGTCAGATCTGATTGAACAACTCAACAATAAATGTACCAGGCACTGGGCTAAGCTTTGAGGATGCAAAGAAAGGGAAAATATAGTCCTTGCCCTCAAGGAGCTTACAATCTAATGAAAGAGACAACATGCAAACAAATATGGACAATCCAACTATGCACAGCATAAATGGGAAATAATCAGCAGTAGGAAAGCACTGGAATTAAGAGAGATCATAACAGTCTTCTTGTAGAAAATGGGGACTTGAAGGAAATCAGGAGACAGAGATGAGGAGGGACAACCTTTCAAGCATGGGAGATAGCCAATAAAAATGTTGAGTCAGGAGATGGAGCTTCTTGTTCATGGAACAGCCCAGAAGCCAGTATCACTGGATCAAAGATGACACGTGTGTGTGATGGGGTAAGAAATGAGAATTCTGGAGGGATAGGGGTGAGGCCAGGGTATGAAGGACTTTGAATTCTGACTAGATGGTTTGTATTTGATCCTGGAGCTCCTGAGGTTTATTGAGTGTGGGGATGGTGTGGTCAGACACCTTTTAAGAAGATTCCTTTGACAGCTGAGTCAAAGATGAATTAGAATAAGGAGGAATTTGCAAACAATAGTCATGGAGTGATGAGTGAGCATGGTGTCAATGGCAGAAAGGAGAAGGAAGCACAAGCGAGAGATGTTGTGAAAGTGAAAATGATAGGTCTTGACATCAAATTAGATATGGGGGGGGTGAGAGAGAATGAAGAACCAAGGAAAACACCCAGGTTGTGAGCCTGGGTCAGTAGGATGATGTTGGTATCATCAACTGTAGTTATAAAGCTAGATAGAGACAAGAGTCTTAGGGAAAAGATAGAGTCCAGTTTTGGACACAGTGAGTTTAAGGCATCTACAGAACATCTACTTTGAGATGTCTAATTGGAAGCTGGAGATATAAGTCTGTATATTAATTACCCCTGTACTTCTTCAGGGATAGTGGGAGAGTGCTGGAAAGGGAAAGAGAGATTATTAAGACTCGTGCATATTTTCTTTCACAATATGACTACTGCGAAAATGTTTTGTGTAACTACACATGTATGACCTATATTGAGTTGCTTGTCTTCTCAATGGTGGAGGATGAGGAGAGAAGAAGGGAGAGAATCTGGAACTCAAAGTTTTCCAAACAAATGCTAAAAAAATTGTTTTTGCATGCAGCTGGGAAATAAGATATGCAGGCAATGGGGTATAGAAATCCATCTTATCCTACAAGAAAGTAAGGGGTAAGGGGAAAATGGGGGGATAGAAGAAAGGGCAAACTGAGGGAAGGGGTAATCAGTATGCTTGCCATCTTGGGGTGGGGGGTAGGGGAGAGATGGGGAGAAAATTTGGAACTCAAAATCTTGTGGAAATGAAAGTTAAAAACTAAAATAAATAAATAAATTCTGGAAAGTAAAACAAAAGAAAGTCACACACATTTTTGACCAGACACAATTTTATTCTAATATCTGGATACATTAATTTAGTGACTAATGGCTGATGAATGTACACACTACTGGAGGAAATGAATTGTGAATACATGTGGTTCTCTCTGGGTGCAAGGATAGGACCTGTTTTTTATTCTGTCATGAATTTCCAGCACCTAGTATAGTGCTTAAAAAGAGCAGTTGGTGCTACACTTATTAAGCACTTGTCAGACTGGTTTGGACGGGAAGTCATATTGACGTTCTCACTGTCTATTAGCATAGAAGACAAAAGGAAGTTGGAGAGAAAGATCAAAATGACTCATAGGTCCTCCCTGCAGAGGCAAACAAAGGAGGTGGCAGAGTTCATTTCTTTGTGTTACCTAATGGCAAGAGTGAAATTTCAAGGGACGCGTAGCGTGTCCATTTTATCTCAGTGTTCATAATGCAAACAAGTCCACCATGGAAAATAAGTGCATCTGATACACCAAGAGCTGTTGCAGGAGAAGAGGAAGAGAAATCCTATGAAGAATTTGGCAAGATATTCTGAATCAAGTCAAGATATCCTATAGTGTTTAGTGATTTCAACAGGAAGCTAAGAATAAAGGGTGATAGTGAGAAATATATTGGAAAATATATGGTAGTAGGTCAAGCCAAGCCAAGCCAAGTCAAGCTGGGAGCTTCCCAGCCATCCCAGTGATTTTGTGGGTCTCCTTCACCTATGCCCCCCAATACCTTCAAACAGATATAGAAAATGCAACAAATTGACTCCTGATTGAGAAATCTAAGAAAATATCAGAATGAATTAGTTTTCAGTCCAGGTTGTCGTAGAAAGGTAGACAGAGAGGTCTCTGAAAAAATGTGGATGGGGTCTGGTCAGAAGTGTTTAGTGATAAGAATTTCAGTGCAAAAAGGGGCGATGCACGAGGGCAAAAGGAAGTCTTCGATCCAGCACAGAGAGGCCTAAACTGGGTAAGGAGCAAAAATAATTTGTTAACTGGTGACTCTGTCACTCATTACTCAATTCTAGGTCACAGATCCAGGTGGACTGAGAAGACCTGTACCTAAGTAAGGGTGGCATTCCAGGATGAGAATAGGACATGGGTCTTAAATTGTTTAAGTAGAAAGGGGCAAGCCCCAAAGGAAGCAGCAACTATGCGACTAGGATCCCAGGAACAGATCAAGGTCTCAGTTTCAGCTTCTAGGTTAATCTGAAGCCTGTAGGGTAATCATGGCCAGGCATCCCAAATTAAAGAGAAGCCTATAATTCGGTTGCTCAGAACAAACAACATTTTCCAGGTGATATTACTGTCCGAGTTGTAGCAGCCTACTAAACTCCAAATGGGGCAAGCCAATAAGAAGGTTGCTCAGAATTCAACGTAGGCCAGGAATTTACAAAGTCAGACCAAACCGACAGGGTTAATACTTTGTACTACATCAGACCGCTGTGGAAACTTAATGACTCTGCGAGACAATAAAAAGTATTTAAACAAAGCCAAGAAACTTGAAAAAAATAGAAGAAAATGTAAGGTACCTTATAGCAAAAAATATCTGACTTGGGAAACTGAGAAGAGATAACTTAAGAATCATTGAAGCTACAGGGAAAAAAAAAGGCTTAGACATCATATTTCAAGAAATATTAAAACAAAACTGCCTAGAACTCTTCGAACCAGAGGGCAAAGTGGAAATTTAAAAGTTCAACTGGTCACTTCCTGAAAGAAATCCCCAAATGAAAACTCTCAGGAGTATTACAGCCCAAATCCAGAGCTTCCAGGTCAAAGGGGAAGGAAAGATGAAAGGAACAACCATTTATTAAGTTCCTATCACATGCCAAGTGCTGTGTTTGACAAACATTGTTTCATCTGATCCTCACAACTCTGTGAGGTAGGTCCTACTATGACCCTTATTTTACAGCAGAGGAAACTGAGGCACATAATAGTTGTAAAGTCGGGGTATTAATACTCATTCTCACTACAACTTCACAGGATGGTTCTAAGAAGAAAACTTTGTAATCATCAACACACCATTTTAATATAGTCTAGTATTCTGAAGACAAGGAGGAGAAACCCTTTGAAAAATACATTTGACAGTTCCATTTTTCCTTAAATTTTCCTTCCCTTGGTTTATTTCCCTCAGCAAAGTGTCCACAAAGTCAATGGATTCCTCTCTTTATTGAAAAATCAAAGTAAAGCCTTGGAGTTTCCTCTTTTTTACATTTTCCTGGATTGCTCAAGTCAGATCTGACTTGGTAGTTTGGGATTTTTTTTTTAAAGTAGTTTCCAAGGAAGATTGTACTCTGCTGACATCTATAGTCTGAATTTTCTGCTGAAGAGCAGTCATGTGATTAAAGTCTCTTCTGACCTTCTTGCTCTCCACTCCTCTCCGTCTGCCCAACACGCCACATTGTGCAATCAGTCTACACAGGGACTCTGGAGCTTGAGATGTCAAAAGAAGCCAGTAGCTTGCAAAGAGACAGTCATCGATTGCATACAGGACCATTGGGTAATCAGTCATCAGGGCTTCTGACAAAGACAACCCATCACAAACACTCAACTCTTTGTAAAGTCTAGAAGTTATACTAGAGAGATGTCTGTTAGATGTGTGAAGAGTTTACTTACACACTGAATATTCCTCACAGGGTTTTCTTAAGGGGCCAGTTCCTTGCAGCTGAATCAGGAAATCCATTGCCTTTGCTGCCAAACCCCAATCACCCAATCAGCATACCATCCAAGTCACTTGATTTAGCTCTCAACGGAAGATTCAAGAGATAATTAGGAAGTGATTCTACCCTTTGTTTCTGATTATACCCTCTCCAGCTCAAAGACACAGCTATCATGTATCCTCTCTTCACTCCTCCCTGCCCCCCAGCCCCACCAGTTTTCTTATCCTTACACGTACTTCATCATTCTAGTTGCACTTCTCTTCAGTTTATTAATGTTTTTAAACTGTGCTGGAACTGAATGCAGCACTATGGATGAAGTCTGACAAAGGCAGAGTACAGCAGGATTATCACCACCCTGGTCTTGGAAGCTGTGCCTCTTCTAATTCAGCCCAAAATCACATTAAATTTTTTGGCTAACACATCACACCACTGATTCTCTTTGAGCTTGCTGTCCACTGAAACCCTCAGTAGCTTTCTGGAAAACCTTCTATCTATCTTTGCCTTCCCTTTCTTATATTTATAGACCTGATTTTTTTGTACCAATTGCAAGATGTGGTGTGTATCCCTGTTGAATTTAATATTGTTAGATTTAGCCCATTTCAAGATCCTTTAGATTCCTGTCTCTTGTCATCCAGTGTGTTCCTGATCCCTCTGGTTTTTCGCCATCACAAAATCATCATCTGTGACTCAGTGAGTTTGGAAGGACTAATTGTCAATGCCTGAAGGAGAGCCCCATGTAGATTAAAGGGATATTTTGTGTATTGGAGGGCATGACGTCAAGATGTTCTGAGGAAATTTAGTTCCCTTAGTCAGCCATTGATGTAGAAGTAATAACAGAGGTTTATAGTTCTTGAGGAAAACCCAGGAATAGAATCACAGACCTTTGTGACCTTGGGTAAGGCATTTAACCTCTCTCTCTAGATCTCTGTTTTCTCATTTCTAAAAATGAAGTGGTAGGAAAAAATGATCTCTTAGAGTTCTTCCAGCCATAAATTTATGATTCCTATGATTTTACAAATGTTCCTTGAGAAAATAAAATTTTAATTTTCTACTTGATTCCATTCTGTTATTGATTCTCTCTTATAACTGTCTAAACCATGTTTCTAAGTTTAGTTTTCCTCTCTGAATAGTCCCATAAGTCACCTTAATTCAAAGAAATATATACACATCTTATACCCATCCACAATGAAAGGAGTCCTGTTATCCTATTGACAAGCCTTACAGAATGAAGGTGGGTGCCAAGAAGGCTGTTATCTCTGTCCAACTCATGAGCAGATGGACTCTATCAATCAACCTTTCCAGACAGCAGGATGGAAGGAGGGGTTGTTGCTAGCCCCAAATGTCCAGCCAATCATATTGTTTTTGCCATCTACGATACTTCAGACTTTGTAACTAATCAGTGTTTTCCATCTGTGATGCTTTCTGTTCTTTGTTCTCTTGTACTTCTCAAAAACTACATAAAAGTTAGTATGCCCTACCTCATGGTCTTCTGGATGACTGAGGAGCCAAGAGAACCATTTTATTGGTAATTGCTAACCTTACCAATAAATTTAAAGTGTTTAGAATGTTGTGCCTCAGTTTACCTTAATTCCAATCATGACAGAATGGCAGCCATGAAGAGATAGAAGTGGGGGGGACAGTCCCTGCAATACCTTCCCCCTTTCCCCATGATGGTACTGATAGAAATCATAGAATGCTAATCAGCAAAATTTTCTAACAAGGGTTTCTCCGTGAAGTACCACAACCAGGGGTCTGACTCTCCCTCTGAGTCCTAATTCTTCCAAGCTAAGTCCCCTATTGTGGGAAAATCACAACTTTGTTTGCCGTACTCTGTCTTTGTTTAGTGTGATTGCAAGTAATAATAAAACCTATACCTAAAAGGAAAACCTAAGGGAATAGGTGATGTCCCTTTGAAGAAGTAGAAGTCTGTAATCAGACATACTGCCCATTCTAGATGGGGATTGGGAAAGCCTGGAAACAGGGATTCTTCCCAGTTGAATAAAAGGGGGGTAACTAAAAATAGAGGTCAAAAAGATTAAATTTAATAACAAGGGGAATCTTTCTAGCTGTCACCTAGAGACACCCTTACCTAAATTGGCCTAAGATGTATAAGAAAAGTCCTAAATCTGTTATGAAAAAGGAATTCCTATCTGTGCACATTGATTTTAAGTGTTTTCCTATCTGTGTTGCCGTATTATCTATGCTGGTAAATCAGACCAGCTTTTTCCTGCCACCTTATCAGCCCAAGAAGAAAGAGAGAAAAACAAAACAAAACAAACAACCTTTTCTTAAAAAAGAATCTCCCTCTCTCTCCTTGACTCTGTCCATGTCAGGGAGTTGGACAAGAGAAACACAGATAAAAGAAAAGAATACCTTTTTCCCAATTTGCACAAGTTTGTGACATTGTAAATTAGTTAGAAACTGAGTTTGTGAATAAAATGTAAATTTTCTACTGAAAATTTCCAATTGTGATTTGGATGTTTTTTTATAAATGTTGAAATATTCTAATGAGTTTTTATTGTATTGCATTTGTATATATAAGATATTCTTTAGAATTTCTTTTAAAGAAATTTAAAGAAAAAAACAACTGAATGTTACATGGACCTTTTATCACTCTTTCCTTGGGAAGTGATAGATTGATTATTTTAGTGTAAGGAGGAGGTAATTTTATTTATTTTTTTTAAAAAAGAGCTAAAGCCAGTTTGAAAGGAGCATCAGTGAAATTCCAAAGAGAAGGAATAAAGAGATTGCAGTGTGCAGTTTGAAGAGCTGTGGCATTTAGACACTGTCTATTATTAACTCTTTCCTCATTCATAAAAAAAGAAAATTTTGTATAAATCAGGAAACAACAAAAAAAAACTTATTCAATACTTGAGAGTTTTACAAATTAAAGTTAAGTACAAATCAATTTAGAAAGAAAATTTTGGATTGTTGTATAGTTTGCAATTTGAAATTTGACTGTAAATTAATTCAGACTCCCCAGTTTGAATAATATTAATTAGAGTAGATCTGAATATGAGAGAAAGAATAAACGGAGGGAAAATCTGAACCAACATCTCCACCCTGCCTCCTCCCAAGGGGAGATTATATATCTAAGAGATCTTCTTCCCCTATTCTATATCAGAAAACCACAGGTTAGAGGAGGGAGAGTCAGTTTGGGCTAAATTTCAAAGTCAGTTTGCCATTAGAATGTCTTGCTTCTTGCCCATGGAATAAGAAGCTTATTTAAGGGAGCAACTTAAATGTAAGTAAAATTTAATTTGGAAAAATGCTTTATATTATTTCTGTGAATAATAAAACAACTTAATTGTTTGGGTAAATTAGAAATAAGTCACCAAAGAGTATTTGATAAAAAGGATATGAGGAACACTATGTATTTTTTCTTTGTGATATGGAAACTATAGTAATAAAAATGGGCTTGTGGGCTTCAATGAGGTAGATGAGAATAAAAGACTGTCACATTAAATTTTTGGCAGTAGACTAACTGAGAGTAGTAGGTCCTGTAATGTGAAGTGCTAGGTGTACCCCTAGGGCCTTTGGGAAATTGAGATTTTGATTTTGTGATTGTAAATCTAGATTTGATGTAGTAGAGGTTGGTCCTGAAACAAAATTTGTAACAAATTCTTACATAAAGGCAAAATGCTGAAAGGACATGGATTCAGAAAAATGTAAATTAAAAATCTGGTCTCTGTAAATTTGTTAGCTGTGTGACATTAATCAAGCTACCTTATCTCTGTTTAACCCAGCTAACTTATCTGTAAAAGGGATAGAAATAGCACCCACCTTAAAAGTGTTATTTTGAGAATCACATGATTGCTATGTCCTCAACAGAAGACCGGGCATATTTAAATACTATATAAACATTATTTATTGTTATTTCTTTAACTGAATGCTGTACTAAGTTTTAGATGTGGTAAGTATAAAATGCCAAAGGTATTAAGATGAATGATTTTCTATGTTAGATAATTTGGAAATAAATTCAGCTGCATTGATGTCATCTGACTAGTAATACGTTTTATTTCATGTTTTAAGTTCTTGATATTGTGAAAATTATTATTTCTAAATTTTCTTGTGTTGTAAATTCTGGGAAGTCATTGGATATGAAATGCTGTTGAGAGGATGATAAAATTGGGTCATTGGAGAATTTCATGCCTTTTAATCTGGATACTGTGAAATTATTAATTTATCGGAGGCTATTGTTATAATGTTAAAAACCTTTGAAGCATTTAATTGGATATTTTTTAAAAGGGAAGAATAATATTTACTTAATGGAAAAAAAAGAAAGAAAGAAAAAGAGAGAGGGACCTTATAAAATCTCCTTATTGGTAAACTTGCCAAGTTTCTTGGGACCATCTACTTGGGCAAAGTCATAAAATCTTATTGGCCTTGTGAAAGAACTTATGACTTGGTTTATTGAGAAAATGATATCCCTTCTTCCATTATAAACATTGACAAGGGTAAGGAAGGAGAGGGTTTACAGATTTGTTCATAATATAGGAGTGATTTATGTGATGATTTGTGATTATGAAAATTACAAAGTTATATCTGGAATAGTATATATTGAAGTTACATCTTGAATAAACTTAGTCTTAACAGGATTTCATCTTAAAGATTTCATTTTGCTTTAGAGATTAATATACAATACCTCAAGAGACAGATATGTTAGTCTAGAGATTCACATTAATTAACCAATGTTTTATTTTTGAATTTGAATTTGAATTCACTATGTGGAATTCCAGAATATAATTAATTATTTTCTTGATTTCTAGTGATTGATTTTTACATCAGGATGAGTTAGAAATTGGAGGAGAATAGAAAGAAAAATAAAATGATGTTCACTGAATATGTGTGTGTGTGTGAGACCTGGTAAACTATTGTTGCTAACTAATTTCTTGCAATAACGTGAGGGTAATAATAACTGTATCTAGCCCTAAGCTATGATTAGTGAAACTTTGTTATTTGAGGCGAAATCTCATAGAACTGTAACTTGATTTTACTTTCGACTTTTAAATTCAGGTATAATTGTCAAAATTATAATTAAGTCAATAATCCACCATTCCAGGGAAATACCAGTAGCTATTCAAATGGAGTATAGCCTGAGAACTACTACAGGTGGATATTTGTGCCTGGGAAAGGTTGATGAGATGACCTTGGTGTAGACTAACATAGGATCCTCTTGACTTGGTTTCTCATTGTGTTATTTCCTTTCTGAAGAGGAATGTTTCTCACTTAATTAATCCTGAGTCTGGCTCTGATATCCTGTGGATATGGTGGAACTTTGTTGTATGATTAGCTGTAAATGTGACTCTTGCCTGAAATAAAAAAGAACTAAGGACGCTTTTTCCTATTCTTCCTAAGAGTGATTCTGTGCCCTTAGGCTAAGGTCTGGAGGACCAGTTTTGATTCTGTTACGATCATGTACTACTTCTTCCTTTTATAACAAATTTCTCTAATCAGGATAGGTAAACCTATAACTTTAAAATATATATATTGAATCTTATTGCAATATTTCAGCACTTCTATACTAGTATAATAGGGTACAAGGTCCTTGAAATATCATAAGATGATATGAGAATAATTAGTCAAAAAAATTTGTGGGACAAAGATATACATATGTTAATTAACAAGGTTGAAATAAGAAACATCTTCTGTTTGGTTATAAGGAAAAGAATTTCCATGCAAGCAGTTATCTTAGAGGAGAATAACTTGTGAACTACCCAATTTTATTTATTATAATGTTAAAATCCAATTTTATTTAGCTTTATTATTTAATTTGAGATTAACCCCTTTATGGAGAGCATGTCCTGAAGTGCAAGCAATTGTAGACAGCTTGTTTGAGACATACACTCCTCTTTGTATACAATCTAAGATTACACATATTTACACATTCCATCTTTTGGCTTGTGTTGTTTGTTACAACTGAACTTAACTAAGTATCTTTTACACAAATCTATTTGTGTAGCCAATGAACCTAGAGATGAAAGTAATTTATTTACAAAGAGGGATCATAGTTACATATTCACATTTAGGATTAGATCCCTAAAGTATGTCATCTTCCTAAAAACGGAATTAGCTCAAGTAGAAAATATTGAGAAAGCAACAAAGCAATCAAGATTAGACATTTGTATATGTCAAATGTAAATGATTCTAAAGGGATATATAGGCCTTGAACATATTCTAATAATAAGTTCTAAAATTTAGGTTCAGGATTACACACACACATACATACACACACACGCATACCACATATAATTGCATCCTTTGTCTTCTGCACAAACCTGACATTTTCTGTTTGGGGATTTGTTTGTTTTCAACTTAATTTGGAAAGTTTCAGAGTTCTTCTTTCTGTGATACTTTAAAATGTTTAGTTTTGATTTTTCAGTTATTATTTGAATTTCTCCCTTCCTGAATCACTGCCTTATCATGGAAGAAGGGCTTGTGTAGCTCAATAAAACTATGAGCTGTGCCATGCAAGATTACTAAGATGGACAAGTAATAGTGGAAAATGCTGACAAAAGGTGATCAAGTGGAGAAGAAAATGAGAAAGCACTCCAGTTTCTTTGACAAGAAACCCCATGGATAGTGTTAAAGATATGACAATGGAAGATGAGCTCCTCAGGTCAGACGGTATCCAATATGCTACTAAGGAAGACTAGAGGACACCTACAAGTAGCTCCAGTACTAATAAAATGACTGGACCAAAGCCCAGAAGAAGTCCAGCTGTGGATGCATCTGGTGACAAAAGGAAAGTCTGATGCTGTAAAGATTAATATTGCATAGGAACCTGTCATGTAAGATCTATGAACCAAGGTAAGCTTGTTGTTGTTGTTCTGTTTGTTCAGTCATGTGTGACCCTTTCTGACCCCATGGACCAAGCGATGACAGGCTCTTCTATTCTCTGCTATTTCTCTAAGTTTGTCCAAGTCCATATTTATTGTTTCCAGAACACTATCTATCTAAGGTAAGTGGGATATGGTCAAACAGGAGATGGAAATATGAGCGGTGAATTTAATTCAGGTGATCATTACAAATACTACTGTAGGCAAGAATCCTTAGAAATTGAGTAGCCCTCATAGTCAATAAAAGGGTGAGAAAAGCAGTATATATAATCTTAAATAGAATCTTAAAAATGACAGAATAATATCTGTTCAAATCTAAGGCAAAATATCCAACATCACAGTAGTACAATGCTGTATGCTCCACTGATGCCAAAGAGGCTAAAGTTGGTCAGTTCTATGAAGACCTACAATATCTTCTAGAAATAACATTTTTAAAATGTCACATTCATAACAGGGGATTGGAATGCTAAAGTAGGAAACTGGAAGATAATTGGAACAGCAGACAAATTTGGCCATGGAGTTGAAGCAAGGCAGAGACCAATAAAGTTTTGTCAAGATAACTTGCTAGTCACAGCAAGCATGCTTTTTCAACAACCCAAAAGGTGACTCCACACATAGACATCATCAAAGGATCAGTATTAAAATGAAAATTATAGCCAAAGGTGAAGAAGCTCTATATAGTCAGTTAAAACAAATCCTGGCACTGACTGGTTCAGATTCTGTGCTTCTTACAGTGAAATTTAGACTTTAATTGAAGAAAATAGGGGAAAACATCATACTATATAGATATGGCCTAAACAACATTCCTTATGAATATGAAGTGGAGGTGGTGAATAATTTAAGGGATCAGAACTGGTAGATAGAGTACCTGAAGTATTACTGACAAGAGTTTGCAATATTGTATAGAAGGCAACAACAAAAAACATTCCAAAGAAAAAGAAGAGCAAGTAAGGCTATCTGATGATTAAAATTAGAGGTATCAAGTTTCCAGGATTTCAGTTCCAATGAAGTTGTGTGCTTCTAGTTCAGGTTGATCACATCAAAGAGCAACAGAAATGTGTGTGAAGAAGTCACACATGGAGAGATGGTCTGAGGGATACCTAGTGCAGGAAGAAAAATAGCAGTGATGGTAGAATCTTTCTGTCCACCTGCCAAGAACCAACTGAAAAGAGTTGAGTGTTAGGGGGCAGCTAGGTGGTGCAGTGGAAAGAATGCCAAGCTTGGAGCCAGGAAGACTCTACTTTGTGAGGTCAAATCTGGCCTCAGACACTTATTAGCTGTGCGACCCTGGGCAAGTCACTTATCCCTGTTTGCCTCAGTTTCTTCATCTATAAAATGAGCTGAAGAAGGAAATGGTAAACCCTATCTGTGCCAAAAACCCTTTAACTGAAGACTTGGACACAACTGAAATGTCTGAACAACACCAAGTGTGAGACACATGATGGAATTGTGATGGTTAAGAGTGACAGATCCTTCAAAGAGAGAGTTAGGCACGGTGTGAATGGAGCTTCCCAACGTTTCTTCCAATGCCAAAGATATTTTCAAGTCTTCCACAAACTGCATCATGGATTTGGGAGTATTTTCCCTGCTGGGGATAAGACTTAAATCCCCCAAATTTGTGTACTGAGGTTCCTTTTCCTATTCCTTTACTTATTGTTTTGCTTCTGATGAAATGTTTTACTTTTATAGTGCATGTTCTTTCTACTTTGAAGGGTGTAAACAGAATTTAGATAATCTTGGGAGTTTGGGGCAGCTGATCAAGAGATAAATGGCATCTAGATTTTGTATGTATGTATATATATTTTTTCTTTTCCAAGTGACCTTATTTGAGGCAGTTGGTGGTAGGATAGAAAAAGCATAGGTCTTGGAGTCAGGGAGACCTGAGTTCAAATTCAGTCTTAGATGCTTAATAGTTATAAGGAAAGTTGAGCACAACAGAATCAATGCTTTCAAATTGTAGCACTAGAGAAGACTTTTGAGAGTCCTCTGAGCATCAAGAAGGTAAAGTCATTCAATACTTGAATTAATTCAGGCTTTTCACTGGAAGACCAAATGCTGAAACTAAAGCTTAAATACTTGGGCCGCATAATGTGAAAAGGAAACTCATTAGAAAAGAAGCTGATATTGGGAAAGGTTGGAGGCAAAAGGCAAAGGGGATTGCAGAGGATGAGATGGATAAATACTGTCACAGAAATAACAATAACAAACTTGGACAGATTTCAAAAGATAGTGGGAAATAGACGTACTTGGAGTGCTATGGAACATGGAGTTATGAATAATTGGACAGGACTCAAGAACAACAACAAAAGCTATGTGACCCTGGGCAAGTCATTTAATCCCTATCAGTATCAGTTATCTTGAACTATGAAATAGGGATAATGATAGTATCTGTCTCCTAGGGTTGTTGTGAGGATCCAATAAGATAATATTTGTAATTATTTAGCACAGTACTTGTCACATAGTAGCCACCAAACCCAATGCTTATTCACTTCCCTTTTCCCTTTATTCAAGTTGGCTCCATTCAAAGACATTCTCAATATTTCTTAACTTTTTGTTACTCATTAGCCAAGTCCCATCTACCACTTAATACTTAAGCCACTAACAACTTGCCTTGACTTGAGTTCAGATTTCACCTTGGTCACTCACCACCAGCCGCATGATGTGTCTAAGACAAAACAAGGGACTTTCCCCTTCTTTGGGGCTCAGATTCTCCACCTACAAAATTAGGGAGCTGGACTAAAGGATCTACCATGTCCCTTCCAGCTCGGAATCTATAATCCTTTTTTTTTTTTAATGAAATTTACACACTGGAGCCAAATTCAACGGATATATCCAAATAGATCTTTCTAATATTGTGATTTCAGTTTGAATCATGCTCCAGACATTCGCTTCTATGTAACTCTGCGCAAATCATTTAACTACTTTAGGCCTTAGGTTTTTTATCTATAAAACAAGTCAGTGAGACAATATGGCTTTTGAGATCCCTTTCAACTTTAAGCCTAGGTTAGACGAGAAGACCGAGGCTGAGAGAGGTTTGTTGACCTATAGACATCAGAGGTAAGATTTGAATCCATATGTTCTGATTTGAGAGCCATGATTCCTTATAGCATCTACATTACATCTTCTGACCCACATTTAGGGTTTTCTTGGCAAAGATACTAGAGTGGTTGGCCACTTCCATCTCCAGATCATTTTTAAGATGAGAAAACTGAAGCAAACAAGGTTAAGTGACTTGCCCAGGGTCACACAGCTAGTATGTGAGCATCTAAAGTCAGATCTGAACTCAGGAAAATGAGTCTTCTTGACTCCAGGCCCACCACGCTATCCACTGCACCACCTAGCTGCCTAAAATAAACATGGAAACTTTAAAGCCCTATATAAATGTTAGTTATTCTCATGTTTCATGAGCAAGATCTCTACCCTCCTTACATTAAAGCCACAGTGTAGTCATTTTTTCTCTTCCTCACTCACACATTCCTATAATAAAAGTATTTGAGAATGAAGTAATGAAGTTCTTTCTATCTAGAATCTCCCTTGTTTCTCTCTCTCTCTGTCTCTCTCTGTCTTTGTCTCCCTCTCCCTCCCTCTGTTCCTCTCCCTCTCCCTCTCTCTTCTCTCTCTCTCTTTCTCTCTCTCACTCTTTCTCTCCCCTTTCCTTCCTTGCTTCTTTTCTTTCTTTCTCTCTTTCTTTTTTTTAAACTGTGATGCAATGACTACAAAAATACAAATGAAAAAAGCTCAGTAAAAGGAAATAAAACTCCAAGTAATTGAAAAACCAATAATAGTCCCTGAGAACAAATAATGAAAAATACCTTTCTATCCTTGGCAAAGAAACAAGGCACCATGTAGGCAGAATCTTGCATATATTGTCAGATAAGGTCACTGTGATGGCTGTTTTTGCTTAATTAATTTTCCTTGTTATGATGGAAAGTTCAATACTGAAAGAGTGTGGAAGCTCCATAGGGGCTAGGTACATATGTGTAAATAATTAGGAAGTAGAAGAAAACACAAGGGGAAAAAAGGCAAAAAAAAAAAAAGTAGAAAGGAAGAAAAAGGGGAAGCAGATTGAGCTGGGAATTTAGAAATGTAAATTTTAGTCCCCACTCTGGCATTTTCTGACTGTGGGGCACTTGGACAATTTACTTTAAATTTCCAAATTTCAGTTTCTTCATCTGTAAAATGGAAATACTTTCAATTATTATTTCTCAGAATAGTTGTAAGGCAAGTACTTTGGAAACCAAGGAAGCACAATATAAAGGAGAGTTTTTTTCATCCCTTAAGTACTGGCATCAAAAACCAAGCAAGGGAGGGCAAATAATTTAATTCAATCAGTCAGTCAGTCAGTCAGTCAATAAGCATCCATTAAATGCTTACTATATGCCCAAGTACTGTACTAAGTGCTAGGAATACAAGCAAAAAAAAGAGTCCCTATCCTTCAGGAGCTTATATTTTATTGAGAAGAACAACACGTAAAAGGAAGCTGAAAGGGGTGTGGGGAGTAGGCCAAGGGGCAAGACAGAGAAGTCCAGCATGGTGGAAAATCAAGAGTTGATTGGTCTGGGCTCACTGGAGGTTCAAGGAGGAGCCATCTAATCAGAGGGAGGGTTATAAGGGACAGAGAGGACTTGCAAGGTCTGAGCTGAATAGATCTTGCAGAATGGAAACATTTCTAGGGCATGATGGGGAAATTGGGAGAAGTAAAGCCTGCTGGGAAATTATGAGATGGTTGGCTCTCAGGCCCTCCTTAATTGGAGGTTCTAACTTCAGACAGAATTCTACCAAACTCACTTCCAAGATATTCCAAACAAATGAACCCAATGAAGCACATAGAGAATTTTCCAAATAAGGGAAATTCTTCCTAGTGTCTTCCTCATGGTTATTTCTGTTTATTTTAGAGTTGCATGCTACTCTCATATTTCTTTCCCCAGGGTATTCATTTGGTTGGTGGAATCAGAAATCAAGACCACAGAGTCAGCTCAAATTTAAATCAGGCCTTGTAAGTCTCTTCTATTTTTTATTGAGGTGGCTGAGGTAGAATGGGAAAAACCCCAGAAAATGGATGGCTACGTCAAGGATGGGTTCTTCCAGAATTACTTCATGTCCTTTCTAGGTAGTATTACTAGATGGGTAGGTTGGAAGAACACTATAGACATTGTTTACCTAGATTTTTAAAAAGCATTTACCAAAGCCTTTCAAAATATTCCAAGATGATGGATATCATGAAGTTCCGATTCAGGCAAAGGACTGCACTTGATTACCCAGAAGACCACATGTGACCTCGAGGCCACAGGTTCCCCGCCCCTGGATAGGTCAATGGATTGAGAACAAAAACTAATGGATTTCTACAGTTGCCCGTTTATTATTATATAAATAATACCAGGTAACACATAAGTCTTTCCTTCAGGTAAGACATGTGACTGTGGAAAAGGCCAAGAGGAATCACAGAAATCATATACTGAAGAACCCAGGGCAGGACAGCTAGCTGGCTCAATGCATAGAGCACTGGGCATGGAGTCAGGAAGACCTGAGTTCAAATCTGATCTCAGATACTTACTAGCTGTGTGACCCTGGACAGGTCACACAACCCTGTTTCCCCCAGCTTCCCCCAGTTTCCTCATCTCTAAAATGAGCTGGAAAGGGAAATAGTAAACCAGTCTAGAATCATTGCAAAGAAAATCCCAAATGTAGTTACAAAGAGTTAGACATGACCGAAGTGACTGAACAACAGCAGCCCAGGGCAGATGGCAGAATCGGGGTAGGGCAGGAAGGTCCTGTGTTAATAAATGCAAGCAGAATATATCCTCACTAGGGGAGCCACCAGCTGTTCTCAGCTTATGCTCAGCCAGAGATGCAGAAAGTAGATCCTCCCATGCCCTCCGCCTTCCCTAGCCATAGTTCTTCTCTAAACTATAGGTTGGATACAGCTGAAAGTTTAGTCCAGAAGATACATAGGAGAAAGAGAAGGGAAGGGAAGAGCTTTGTTGCTACAGTAACAGGATTGCCATGCCTGAATAGTTTTCTTTTTGCTGGATTCCAATTCTTCAGCGTAGGTCCTGGCATTGGCCATCTCTGGGCACCGCAACCCTTGTACTTCTCATTTCTGGCATCCGGCTGAGCAGTGGCCAGACCAGTTTTCTGTAAGCAGGCTGGGTAGCTAGTATTGAATGCTTCCTCCTGACCTTCTCCTGTTGCCCTCCCCAGTTGGCAGGGGTGATGGTGGAGAGCGAGGGAAAAGTTTCCATACTATTTGAAGAGAGAACATTTCTATTTCCCTCTCATTTCATTCTCTCCCCTTACTGTCTTCCCCTCCCTCCCCCTCACCACCAACCTTGTCACTCAGACCACTGGCTAGGGGCCTGTCCTTCCACTGGCCCAATATTCTACCAGGGCTTATGTTTATCTGGGAGACTGGGCAGGGAGAGAGTTGTGAACTTGCCTTTCTTAGGTCATAGATACTGGATCCATCACTATTGCTCAACCTGCCCTCAGTATTACTTCCAGGAGCTTTCTGGAAACAGATTTGGAAATGCTCTAATTAAAGACCAAAATGGTGAGAATCCCACTGGTACAGTGACATACTGGGTTGTCTCCTCACATAATGTAAATTTTGATGGGTCACTGGAGCCAGGTTTGGGTTGGGTAAAGTTTCTGTAGGTGCAGCCAATCTTTGCCAAATGACCATTTTCAGACCAAAGGAATCTGAGCATCAGAAGGGTACCCAGCAGTCATCTAGTCCTGTTGAACTAGACACAGGAATCATCCCTACAATATCACTGATATCCAGCCCCTGATGTAACACCAATAGTGATGAAAGATTCATTATCTTTTATCCAGGATCAGTTGCACATCTATGATATCCAGTGGCTGAGCTACAGACTGCATATCTGCACTATTGATCTCTACCCTTGACCCTTCAGACCTCATGATGCCCCCAAAACATGTGAGAAAGACCTTCTAAAGGACATCTGCAAGGTCTGCAAGGTGACCCAGACCCTGGATTCTCATTTTGGACAGAAACACCCTGACCATTTCTTCTGGGATTCTATGGCATTCTACTCCCTTCTCCAAAAAAAATGCTGTGTAGCATATATCTATTGGACAAAGCTCTTCATCTCTCTTTTTCTTAACATCCTACCCTACAAAATGAAGGGGTCATACCAGATGACTTTCAAGGTCTTTTCAATTGCTAACATTCTTTGGTTCCATCAATGGTTACTTTTTAAAACCTGTGTTTTAAAATTAATTTGGCTTAAAGAGTATGATGAGTATTTCCTAATCAGGAGGAGATTCTCTGAGGACAATAGAACATTAGAGCTATGACTTTCTGAGTGAGGCATTTGGGGCTTACTGGTCTCCCCAAGGGCTACTCCCCCACGCCTAAAATGTATTCCCTCTGTATCTCTGCTTGTTAGGGTTTTCTTCCTTTAATGCCTTCTTTTTCTAAAGTGCCACCTACTCTGTGAAGTCTTCCCTAATTCCCCCAGTTGAAAGTGTTCTCTTCTGAAACTTCTGCCTTTTTTCCGGATCTGTGTTCCATATATTCTGTTGTATATCACCTTTATTTTTGTGTATTTAGTACTATATATTCTCACCCTGAAGATACTTCCAGTTCTGCATCTCCTCCTTTGATTAGTGAGTTCCAGTTCCCTCTAACTATTTTAAGAAGAGCCCAGATCACATGGCTACTCCTGTCCTGGTTCTATTCCTGATTCTTAGAACTTTTCACATTGGTCCTACCTGTTCCCTCTCCCCCCAACTCAACTTCTGGCTTTATAGCTCCTTTTTGTTATTGTCTTCTTTCATTAGGATATATGCCCCTTGATGATAGGGACTGTCTTTCTTTACTTGTATTTGAATCCTCAGCACTTAGCACAAGGACTGGCATGAAATAATTGCTTAATAAATTCTCCCCCTCTGCCTCTTGGTAGACTGCACAGATTGCAAGCTCCTTGAGGATAAGAACTGTACCATTTGTTATCTTTCTAGTCCCAGTACTTAGCAAAGGACAGTGAACATTTAAAATACATTTTAATAATTGTGTTTTAATATAATTTGTTTCATTTGTAATCCTATATATATATTATTTTGTGCATGTAAAAATATTATTCTGAGAAGGCATCCATAGACTTCACTGAGTGCCAAAAATGTTCCATGACACAAAAAATGAAAGAACCCATGGAGTAGATGCTTAGCAAAGGGTGGTCAGATTGAATTTTGTTGAATTCTCTGCCTTAGCCAGTGCCTTGACTAAAAGGTAGTGGGGATAGATAACACTGGAGTTCAAGTACACTTACCCCCAAATAGGTGGGATAATAAGAAGAAAATCTTTTCAATCACTCCATTTGTCTGATAAGGGAGAAATACTGAGGGGAGCCAGAAATAAATGACAATTAAGGTTGGGATCAAAATAATGAGTAAGCAGCAAAAGATGGTACAATAAGGGTGGAGTTGACAGTCAAGAATCTTGCCTCTGCCTCCAGCTTTGGGAATGTCCTGACTTCTCCATGCCCCCATTTTCTCATCTGTAAAATGGAGATGATGATTTTCCCACCTTAAGGTGTTGTTCCTTAAGGGCAAAATGAGATAAAAGACATTAAAGATGCTAATAGATGAGCATCGAGGTGGTGCAGTGGATAGAATAAGGGGGACCTGAGTTACAATTTAACCTCAAATACTTATTAACTGTGGGACCCTGGGCAAGTCATTGAACCCTGTTTGCCTCAATTTCCTCATTTGTAAAATGAGCTGCAGAAGAAAGTAGCAAACTACTCTCATTATCTCTATCCACTAAAACCCCAAATAGGGTCATGGAGAGTTGGACATAACTGGAAAAAACTGAACAACAAAACAAAAGTTTTAAAAATATCCTATAATTGTGCATCACCATCATGTACTAAGACAAAATAGGGGAGCAAAAGGAGGAAGGCCAGAGACAAGAAAGATTTGTGGACTAACATGGCAGGAACGCTGGTGTGCTAGGGAGAGGTCAGGAATTACACAACACATGAGGAAAAGAAGCAGAGCTTTTATTTGTTTTTAAAAGCTTGATTAGGTTTTTAAAAAAATCTTCCCAAGCAGCTAAAAAGCAGAATAATGAATAGATGCTACTTTTATCTTGATTGAATTTAATCAATGGGGAATTAGGCCTGTTGGGTTAAGACAATGGATTGATATTGCTGTCTCTGTCTCTGCCTCTGATGGGGATGAATCAGGGGGCTATTTACATTTCTGAGAAGTTGGTGCAGGCTAGAGGGCCTGCAATCATAGCAACAGAACAAACAGAAATGCCCTAAATTTCCCAAAGATGAAAAGAACATGAATCATAAGACCTGGGTTCTTTGTATTCTGACAATACATACTCAAGACAATTCATTCCTGAGTTTCTGTTGTTTCATTTGTAAAATGGGGCCTACAGGTCCTGATCTACCCATCTAATTAGATGTCTTTATGAGGCCCCTTTCGGCTTTAAGATCTGTCATCCAAACCAGGTAATTGTGAGGATGAAATGAGATGATGGATGGGAACCACAAAAATGCTGGGTAAAGGTCAGCTATGTTGTTCTAACGTCTACATACAAATTCCACGGAGGTGTCAGGTCAGACAGTGAGGTGCTGTGACAAGAACACTGGGGTCCACAGGATTCACACAGTCCCAGAATCTCTGAGTTTGACCTGTGAGGTCATCTAGGTCTGTTCCTACCTGAATGAACATCCCCTTTATAGTATCATCAGTTGTAGGTCATTCAAGTCTCTGTTTGATGCCACCAGTGAAGGAAACACATCTGAGGCAGCCTGTTCCACTTTGGAATCACTCTACCTACTAGGAAGTTTTCCTCTATGTCAAGCCTAAATTTGCCTTTTTTTCAATCTCTACCCATCATTCTTTGTTCTGCTTTCTGGAGCCAAGCAGAAGGTCTGACCATTAGAACAATCCTTCAGATTCTTGAAAATAATTATTCCCCAGCCCCAGCCGCCCACCCCCAGTCTTGTCTTGCAGAGGAAGTCCAGAGGAAGATGAGAAAATGAAAAGACACAGGCAAGAGAGAAAGACTTCTCAGAAACCTAAGAGACTAAGAGTGGGTAGAGCAGGAGTCACTAGTCCAGAAGCTGAGTGAAAGAAGTAAGTGGCAAAATGTCAGTGTGAAGGCTCTATTAAGTGTCAGCATGGAAGGCTCTATTAAATGCTAATTTGGTGTCAGGCACTGTATGGTCCCTGCCCTCAGGGATCTTACATTCTAATGATAGGGACAGCCTGTAAATATCTAAGTACCTATAAGGTATATTGTATGTACATTCATGTATATGTGTGTGTATGTATGTATGTATGTATGTATGTATGTATGCCACAGTGGATAGAGTATCAGGTCTGGAGTTAGTAAGGCCCTAAATTCATATATAAGTCCACTTGGTGTCATTTACTATGTACGTGAAGCCCTTCTATGTCTTGAAGCCTTGTGAGCCTAAACTTTGGGGAAGGAAGCTGGCTGGGGAATGCCAGATGCTTCTATTCCTCCCTTCCGTCTGGGGAGAGGAAGCAAGTCAGAGAAATGAGAGATGCCCAAGGGATGCCAGAGTCCTTCATATCACAAGAGCCTCTCTGACACTGGGGTTCTATATCCATGAATATCTATTTTGCCAGAGGTTGGTTTGTTCTTTGTTTTTTAAACAAGAAAGACAGCCGATGGGCTGTGGCATCACCGCTGTGATACTGATCATAACAGCTGGCATTGACATAGCAAAGCAACTTTGTCTCTATTATCTCCTTTGATCCCCACCTGAGAAGTATCTGCTATTGGTATCCCCACTTCAGAGATGAGGAAACAGAGATGCGGAGGGTCAAGTGATTTGTCCAGGGTGATGCAACTAGTAAGTTTCTGAGGTAGCATTTGAACTCAAGACTTTCTGATTTCAAGTCCAACATGCTTTCATTTGCCCCATTTTGCTGTTTTTGCTGTTATTTTTATTTTTTAATAAACGCAAAATTCTTTACTTGGTGAGGAAGATCTTTCAATTCAATCATTCACAGTATACAGTAGGCTAAATTTTAAAAAAATGAAGCCCTAGTGGATGAGGCAGCCCGTTTATACTAGTAGCACATCTGACTGACCCTTACCTCCCAAACTGAAGAAAAGCTGTCTTCACAAGTAGGGCTGGTTCCAGGCAGAATTTCGAAGTCAGCAAAGTTTGTCTTCCATGACTCTTCTGTTTTTTTGGTGCCACCTTTATTTCTGGTACTTGGTCCAGTGACCTGTTACCCAGGGATTGCTCTTTCAGCCCGAGCACTTTATCCCATGTCCTTCCTTGGACCAGCATGGTGTGCCCTCAGAATCAGGTGGATCGGGCTCTAGGATGATCTCTGCTACTACTCTCACTGTGCAACCTTGGATGAGTTACTTTTACTCTGCTTTCAATTCTTTCATCTGTAAAATGCAAAAGGTATATTAGATTGTTGTTTTTCAAACTCTATTGTATGGAATCCTGGTGTATAACCCAATGTGAATAGAAGTACCAATAAAAAATTGCAGAAGTAGTAATATGTTCCCATCTAAATTATTTTTGGTGAAATCATGCATGTAGACACACAAATAGGTAAGTGTATTGATTTTAAAATAGGAAAGCAGCCTTAATTTCCCCTGATTTCATTGGTATAGGAAGCTCACATGTTAGTCCCTTGAAATCTAGCTATTTCTCAATGGAAATTACATTCCCTAAGGTTACCAAATGATATCTTAATTGCTAGGTGCAGTGGTCTTTTCTCAGTCCTCATTCTATGAGAACTTTCAGCATCTTTAGCTAACATAAAAATTATATTATTATCATTTGTAATAACATTTTTATTTGATGATATAAATTATCCCTTCCTCCCAAATTCTCTCTCCTTTGGTTTTCATGACACTCTGCCCTCTTAGTTCTCCTAATTGATTGATTCTTCTCATTCTCCTTTGCTCAACAGTCATCCCCACAAGCAAAGATTTTTCCCGGAAGTATTGTAGGCCCTTATCTATTTTCTCTCTATACTCTGTCTTAGCAACTTGATCCACTCCCATAGGTTCAATGGTCTCTATGAAGATAATTCTCAAATTCATATATCCATATCTAATCTCTGTCCAAAGTCTCACATCATTAATTGCCTAATGGACATCACCACCAATTCAATATATATAAAACAGAATTCATTATCCTTTCCCATAAACCAACCCTTAAACCAAACTTCCCTAGTTTCTTTTGAGGGTACCACCCACTCTTTTCCATTCACCTATGTTCACAATTTTAGAGTTTTCCATGACATTATGTTCAATCATTTGACAAGTCTTGGTGATTCTGTCCCCTCTTTCTGCTCATGCAGTCACTATATCTCAGTTCAGGCCTTTGTCACTTCTCTCCTGAGCTATTACAATAGTCTCTCTTTTTTTTTTTTTGCTTTTTTTTTGGAGGGCAGTTGGGGTTAAGTGACTTGCCCAAGGTCACATGGCTAGTTTTTTGTGTTAAGTGTCTGAGGCCAGATTTGAACTCAGGTACTCCTGACTCCAGGGCCGGTGCTCTATTCACTGCGCCACCTAGCCGCCCCACAATAGTCTCTTAATTGATGTGATATTAAAATAATACCACTACTTAATTAGCCACCCCTCATTTGATGGATGGACATCTACTATGTTTCCAGTTCTTTGCTACCATCAAAAGTTGTGCAATGACTATTTTGGTATATGCATAATAATTTTTTTATCATTGAACTTCTTGGGATATATGGTTAGTAATAAGATCTCTGGGTAAAAAGGTATGGCCATTTAGTCACTTTAAAAAATTCCAAATTGTTTTTGAGAATAACCAATTCACAGCTCTATCAATAGCACATTAGTAATATTCATCTTCCCATATCCCCTCCAATATTTTGATCTTTTTCTTTTCATTTATACCAATTTGCCAAGTATGAGATGAAATCTCAGAGTTGTTTAAATTTCCATTTCTTTTATAATAGTGATTTGGAACAATCTTTCATATAGTGGTTAATAGTTTACAAATCTGCTTCTGAGAAATGTTTGTTCATTTCTTTTGATCACTTATCAATTGGGGAATGGGTATTGGCCTTATGTACTTGCATTCATTCTTTATGTATTTCAGATATCAGACTTTTATAAAAAATACTGGCATGAAGACATTTTCCCTGGTCTGTGGTTTCCCTTGTTATCATATCTGCATTGTGGGTGTATGAGTGTGCTTGTCTAATGCAAGGTCTTTTCATTTTCATATGTTCAATGTCACCTGTGGCTAAAGGCTACTTCAAGGATGCGGTGATCACATAGACCAAGTTTCCTTCCCCGGGGCTGACACACAAAGGGTCACTTTCTTTCTTTAGTTTGTACTTTGTCCTCAGAGTTTTACTTTGGGGTTATTTGCAAAATGAAGGTTAGGTTTGGGTTATGTATGGATTTACTCACATGTGGATAACAAGGTACCAAGTACCACATAGTCATTCAATCAACAATATAGACTTCAAGTAGAGTTTTACCCTTATTTTCCCCACCACAGAAAACACACAGGTTGAGTAGGTGCCTGTAAATAAACATAGTATCTTAAAACACTCAAAAAGACATTTAAGATCCATCTGAAAATAGAAACAATTTGGAAGTCTGCCAAACAAGTACTTTCCATTTACTTTGGACCATCTAAACAATTCCTGTCAATAAATATCAGGGCTAGAAAGGTCCAGATCTCTCGCATCTCCTTTGGTATGGTTGCAGTCCTACTGCTTCACAGGGATCCTATGTTGGTGGCACTCTTCCTTCTCTGAGGAACATGTTACTGAATGAGTCTTTTCCATCTAGGAGGGCAGTATCTGATTCAAGTTCAGGAACTCAATCCCTTGGGAGTTCTAGAAATTATAGGTCCTCTTAAACTCACAATTACTTATGAAGTAACCCCCAAGGCATAGAAATGGACACGTGTCTGACTTGTGGTCAGAAAAAGGAACAGAAAGTCATAAGGCATCTAGGAACTTGAGGTCCAAGAACTTCCCTTCTCTGACTACCAATTCAAAGATGGATATGCACATCTACTGAAAGTCACAACCTTATGCTTTTGTTGTCTTTCGATCTGGAAATCTTAAGAGAGAGAAAACATGGAAAAAGGAAACCATGACTAAGTTATTCAACAGCCCAGTTTTATAGGCCATCTAGAAAAGATGGCTCTCTAACAAGTCCATCCTCTCTGACTCTCAGTCCTCAATCACTTTAAAGTAATCCCCTTTCACTGGGAACCAAACAGAACTTCCTATTGTCCTCTCAGAAAGGTGCTAGTGAGTGCACTTTGTTCTGTGGGAAGTGCTCCTCAGGAGATTCACACCCTATAATCTCATCCAGTTAACTGAGTGAACTTTTCAAATTGATCAGGCATTCTTCTAATTACTACCCCACCCCCATACATTTCTTTCTTTTCTCTATCCCCCGTTTAGATAAGCATCCCTCTCCCAGAAAGAGTTGTGAATGGTAACTCCTTCTAATTTCCTCCATTTAAACAAAAACGATGTGGTCTTTTATATTAAAGTTACATCCCTAAGTATTCTCTTCACTTCCAGGTCTTTCATGATGCTGCTCTGATTTTTCCCCCCCAAAATAGTTCTAGTTTTTGCAGCAGTTCTTACCAGATACATAGTTTTTCTTCAAGTAATTTACACTCTAGGATTCACAGAACACTGAGTGAGTCCAGTTGTTTCTCATTTTTGCTTATCTAGTCTGGTTCACTGAACTACTTTATTATTTCTTTAATAAGGACCAAATAGTTTTATGATATACTTAGTGTTTCAGGTCAGGAAGTGCTGTTTATTTTTTCTTCATTTCTTTTTTTTCCTATTTTTTCTTTGCTATTCTAGGCCTTTTGATCTTCTAAGTAAATTTTGTTATTATTGTGACTAGTTCTACAAAGTAACTTGTGGATAATTTGATTTATATAGCACTGAATATGGAAATTAATTTTTATCATATTTATATTGGCATAAATCAAATATGAACAATGAACATTCTAGTTCTCTTTCTCCATTTTATCTTTCGTTTGTTTAGGTATGATAACCATATTTGTCTCAAAAAGAAGTCAACAAAATTTAGTAAGCATTTACTATATAGAGAGCGTTGTGCTTAGTGTTGGGGATACAAGGATAGAAAAAAAAATCAAATAGGACCTGCCTTCAGAGAGTTCAGTTGATGGAAAAAAAGGATTTTGTAGAGTTTTTACATAGTTAAAATGATGGGCTAGCAAAAGTATCTAAGAAGTATTTTGAGTTGGGATCATAAAATTAATCTAATCCAATTCCCTCAATTGAATATTGAATTGAACATATGAGGAAACCAAGTCTCAGAGAAGTGAAAATACTTGTTTAAGATTATATAGTCTTTGCTCCAAATATGTTTACAATCTAAGAGGGGGAGTAAAACATGTATCAAAATAAATATGCAGTGAAGCAATAGAGTCAGGATCTGAACACTTGCCCTCTGGGTGCTCCATGCTGTCTCCCTTCAAGCATTTGATAAACTTTTAAAATTTAATTGTTGAACTAAAAGGGTTCATTTAGGCAAAGTCATTATTTTGCAAAAATTAAAAATCTTTTTTTTTTATAGTAATCATTGGTAGTCATAATTTACTCTTTTTCACACACCCTCCTGTTCTTATCTTTGAAGAACTTTTTTGGAATTACAAAGAGCTCTTTCCCATGGATGTGAAATGTTCTTCTGATGGCAAATATTCCAGGGATGGTGTCTTTAGCTATTATATACAACACAAACTCCATGTAAGTTCCTGGAACATTTTGAACAATTGTAACAATCATATGCTTGAGGGTGTGTGTGTGCTTGGTGGTGTTGAGGATTTTGCTAGTATTTGTAATAATTGTTGCCATTGTTAACATTTTTATATTCCTTTGTCCCAGCTACATCCAGATCTTTCATGTTCAGAATTAAATATTTGGAGAGATTCATTACAGGACCCAGGAATTTCCTTTGCCATGAAAGTGATTGAATTTGCGAGATCATTTGGTAGTCGTGTGTGTGTGTGTGTGTGTGTGTGTGTGTGTGTGTGCAAGAGAGAGGGAGAGAGAGAGAGAGAGAATTAGTAAAATGAATGATGACCTAGATTTAGGAGAATACATTTAAATATTCAAATTGATAGATGATACTAAACACTTACACTTGTTTTGCTTGGTCAAAGAGAAGCGATGAAAAGAAGCCACAAGTCAGTTAGATATTTCAGTTCAATATAGGTGAAAAACTTCCCAGCAATTAGAGCTGGCACAGATGAAATGAGCTACTTTGATATGTAATGAGCTCTCCAATTAGTTGCCAGATGTTGTCATTTCTGTCTCCATATCTCTTTCTTAATGATATCTTCTCTTCACTCAAAATTGTCATTCTAGTTCACCCTCTCTTTACTTTTCAGCTGGACTTGGCCAATAGTCTCCTCCTCAACCTCTAAGCCTTAAGTCTCTCACCACTCCCTCCAATCCCCATATCACCATCAAAATGATTTTTCCTAAAACTTAGGTCTGTACACGTTACGCCCTTACTTGGTAAAGTTCAATGACTTCTTATTAACTTTTGGATGAAATATAAATTAATCTGTTTGGCATTTGAAGATCTTTGCAACCTGTCCCCTTCCTCTCTTTTTAGTCTGCTTCTCCCTCCTACAAATTCTACAATCCAGAATTTGACCTTATGTGCTGTCTCTCACATGTAATGTTCCTTCTCATATATAGCCTTTGCACTGGATGTTCCCCATACCTGGAATGTCTTTCCTCTTGCCCTCCACCTCTTACCATATTTAGTTTTCTTCTAGACTTAGGCTGTGATGTTCTAGACAGGGTCTTTCTGATCACTTTATGTGCTAGAGCCTTTCCTTCTAAGGTTACTTTGTATCTACTTTGCATCTATTATATTTATCTATACATGTTGTTTCTTCCATAGATTGTCAGCTTCTTGAGGGTAGGGACTGTTTTTGCTTCCCCTTCCCCCATATTAACCATGTTTCAATAATCATAATACTAATGAATGAGTGAAGAAAAGTATATTTCACTCTATACTCAGAGTTCATCAGTTCTCTGGAAATGGATAGCATTTTTATTTTCATGAGTCCTTTGGAATTGCTGTGTATCCATGTCTTGATTAGAGGTTTGTTTCTACATACACATACATGCAACATACGTGTATATATTTGTATATACAGACATACATACATAAATCATATTTCCCTTGCACTAGTTCCTATGCCTAGCACATAGTAAAGTTTAAAAAATGTTTGTTGATTGATTCTGCATTGCTGTAGGTGTTCAATTAGAGGCTAAATGTCCACTTGTAAGGGCTGGTATTGAGGGAATTTCTGAATTAGGTAGGGATTGTACTAGATAACTTCTCATTTTGATCATCATAATGGCATATTTCTAAAGGACTTTCAAGTTTCAGAGTATTTTCTAAAGTTGTATGATTTCTTCCAGGTAATGATATACCAAAGATGATTAACTAATGCATCAATTAATAGACATTTATTAAATGAGTTGGGTCTTGAAAGAAGACAGGCAGATGGGGTAGGGAGCAGTACTGTGTAATTACATAAAATAGAAGAGGGCAGAATGAGATCAGAGTTTGGTTTGTCTAGAATATCAAGCTCAAAAAAGCTAGAGTGAGTGAGTGTGTGTGTGTGTGTGTGTGTGTGTGTGTGTGTAAAATAGAAAATGTATAAATCCTAAAGGGATTTTGAGCAGGGTTAACTTGATCAGATGTACATTAAGAAAGTTATTTTGGGGGGCGGCTAGGTGGCGCAGTGAATAGAGCACCGGCCCTGGAGTCAGGAGTACCTGAGTTCAAATCGGGCCTCAGACACTTAACACAAAAAACTAGCCGTGTGACCTTGGGCAAGTCACTTAACCCCAACTGCCCTCCAAAAAGCAAAAAAAAAAAAAAAAAAAGAAAGTTATTTTGATGACTGTGTTAAGGATACATTAGAGATGGGAGTGGCAGGAAGATAACAAACATATGCAAATAATTATCCCTAGAGCTTTTTTAGAAGTCAGGGCACACTACCTACCGGCTCATAAAGAAAGTACTGCGTAAACCATAGCAGTCAACACTTGCTAGCAAGGTTTCCTTGGACATCTCTTAGCCTCTCTGCCTCAGTTTCCTCATATGTAAAGTGAGGAGGTTGTATTTAGTAACCTCTAAAGTTTCTCCTAGCTTTATCAGGGGTTCTTAACCTTGGGTCTGTGAATGTGTGCGTTTTTTTTTTAAGTTTCTGTAACTGCATTTCAATATAATGTTTCCTTTTTGAACTTAAATATTTTATTTTATTCATTTAAAACCATTATTATGAGAAATGGTCTACAGACTTCACCAGACTGCCAAAGAGGTCCCTGAAAAAAGTTAAGAACCCCTGCTCTACATCTATCATTATATGAACCATATGACTCAGCAGCCAAAAATGCTGATGTGGTCTCAGGATACATTCATAAAAGTCGTAAGTCCAGACAATGGGAAGTGATTATCCTTCTACACTCTGCCCTAGTTAGAATGTAGCTTGAGCATTGGGATTATTTCTGAGCTTTATATTTTAAAAAGAGCATTGAAAAATTGGAACTCACCCTGAAAAATGTGAGGAGAACAGTGAGGATGTTGCAAGCCATGCCATGAGAGGCACTCAAAGGAGGTGAGGCAATTAGTTTAGAGAAGGTACACTGGTGGGAAAAATGACCAGCCTTCAATATCTCAAGGTCTCTCACATGACAAATGGTGTGGACTTGGAGCCAGAGGACAGAAACTGGAATAATAGGTGAAAGTGATGGCAAGACAAAATTTGACTCTATTATGTAAGAAAGAAACCTCATTAGAAATCAATTAGATTTATGTCAGAAGCTCCTCATCAGTGGAAGACTTCAAGAAGATAGATATCTACCTGCTGAAGATGTCATAAAGGTTCCTCAGCTGTGGAATGACCTTCTAGGTTCCAGTTTAAGCAGGTTCTAGAGGGTCTCCTTCACTAAAGTTCTATTCCAATGTCCCACTGTAGCATTGAAGTGAGCCTGGATTCTCTCTCTCTTTTTTTTTTAGAGAGCAGTTGGGGTTAAGTGACTTGCCCAAGGTCACACAGCTAGTTAAGTATTAAGTGTCTGAGGCTGGATTTGAACTCAGGTCCTCCTGACTCCAGGGCCAGTGCTCTATTTACTGCACCACCTAGCTGCTCCCATGAGCCTGGATTCTCAAAGAATAGGGCAGCAGAGTGTAAACTCTAACACAGAGGTTCCCAAACTTATTTGGCTTACCATTCCTTTAAAAAAGTTACTCAGTCCCCCCCCCCCATCTACTTTCTTTAACCCTTTAATACTTTAAAAATTTTCTGTAATTTCCAAAAATAGAAAATATTTTTTAAAAATATGACATCTTCAATTTAATAATTTATTACACATTTATGGGGTTTTTCCTGCGTTGAAATTTTGATGATGCAATGTTGTGTCATGTAATTGTATAGTACCATATTATAAACAAGTCATTACACGAACATATTCCTGCCAATGCATGCTGGACTTCCCAACAATGTGCAATATGCTTGCCTGCCAACACTTGTTTGTTGAGACCTGTTGACAGACTTGACCACTGATTGGTTTTGGCTTGCATTTTATGTTTATTTGGAAAATAATGTAATTACTATGACTTTAACTCTGTTACACAACAGATGAAACATGTATGAATAGTTTTTCAAAATGTTCTTTTCTTTCCTTATGCTTCCATATCCTCATTTTTTTTAATGCCCCTCAACTACCTCTCTCTTGGATGATTCTAGTACCCCCAATGGCGTGGGATAGCCCACTTTGGGAACCTATACACAGGTCATACTCAACTGGAAAGGTTTCCAGCATGGACCGATGTGGGTCACTTGTCTAAGAACCAATCTAGTTAAGGTTTCAGTGATACCATCGGGTAATCATATACTTTTCCAACCACAGTTATTCATTAAACCCTCTTCTACAACATAAAGGGTGGAGTGCAATCTATATCATTGGAGGGAATGTACTTGCCAATGAAAGTATGGATCCTCAAAGTATATGTTGAGATGTAAAAAGGGCTTACATCATGTTATAGAGGTCTTTGGTGGGTTGTTGAAGGAACTTGTCATTATTTTGAGAGAACACGCCCTTCACCTTTTGATCTTGGTATCAGAGAGAATCATACTGTTTTTGCACAGGAAATTCCTTTGTGCCATTATTACCAGAGTCAAATGTTGACTTGGATGCACCGTGATCCTGACCCATCTTGACATTTCTTATATTCCAAAGGACTAAGTAGATGTTTAGATTCTTTCCTGTTTAATAAATTATCTACACAAATGTTCATTGATTGAGTGGATGAATAAATAAATGGATAAATTAGTGAATTGGTCAGAAGCTGACCTCTGTAGTAGGTCTTTGGGTGGTATGTAACATGCCCAAGGATATGGCCATTGATATGAAAATAGTTATAAATTGAATTTATACTTTGGGTAAGGGCTGCTATTTGAAGTCTCACCCAGCTTTGGTCTTCTATGATTCTATTGACTGACATCCTATTGCTTTCTAGAAATGAATGCCTGTGTCTCAAGTGAAAATGACTTTTAAAAACTTGTCCCAGTTTTCATTTTTTCATATCATGACACCATATGTAGTCCAACTTTATTTTCTATGTGAAGACTGCTCCTGTTTTGTGTCAGGAGTCTAAATTGCCTCTGAAGTATATCAAGAACAAGTTGAAGACCACAGCAAGTTATATACTTATATATGGTTGGGGTTGATTTTTTTTGGGGGGGGGATTTGCCTTAACTGAAGAAAGAATGTAGAATGTCTTGCACAGGGGTAAGTTCCATTTTACTAAGGAAATAAATTTACCCTTAGAGACTCTAGAAAAATAAGAAAAAGAACTGATCTAGAAAAGATACTGTTGAAATTTAAACCTAATTCTTCCATTAGAATATTTGAAAGTAATTCTGCCAGGAGATATTATATCCAAAGTAGAGTAATAAAAAATTGTTTACTAGCAGTGATACAATGAAAAACAATCCTAAATAACCCTAGAAAAGAAGCATAATTGATAAGATATAAAAAGGATAAAGAAGCCCCCATATTGAACTCCCCTAACCTCATTCTTTCTTTTTAAGAGCTTACCAACTGGTTGACTGGACAATTGTAGTTTTAGGGGAGCCCTAAAGGCTCAATCTGGAGGAAGAAAGAAGAGTCATTTGACCAGGACCTCAAGATGAAAGAGAGCTTCGGAAATTTTTAAGAACTACTACTGTTCAGCTGTGAGACAAAAGCATCTGAATTATTTCCCCATACTTAATTAATAAAGATAGATAATTCAATATATAAAGTACACAGCCTTCTTTTTGGCTTTCTCTCATGCCTGGAATGCTCTGCCTCCTTGAATTTCCAATTCCCTTCAAGACTCAGTTCAAGAACTACCTCCTACCCAAGGTGTTAACCTGATTTTGCTCACATTGGTAATCTCCCCCATTGGCTGAAATTACTTTATATTTAACTATCTGCGCGCGTGTTTTTTCCCTTTTGTAGAATGTAAGCTCTTTGAGGGGAGGGAATTATTTGAAGATTTTGTCTTTATATTCACAGTGTCCAGCACCTAGTAGACACTTTAAAAATATTTGTTGAATCAAATTCAATTTAAAGCAACACAGAGAGAAAGCTTAGTAACAAATAGGAACAGAGAGAATGGCCCCCACACACCCTAGCTCTCTTCTTCATTTCTTTCAAGTTAATGTGAGCCAAAATTTCGGGGCATCTGAAGGGGGTGGAGGCTAATCAATGACTTATCCTGGGTCAGGAGCCTGGGGAGGGCCTCCACCTGCTCAGAGCAAGATTCTGGACAGATGGGAGGTCAGATGACTGGGGTTATTTCCAGGGTCAGGGGTTTTTCCTTCCCCAAAAGTAGAAAATGCAGCCCAGTCTGCAACCAGTCCCTCAAAGAGCTTCTCCAATTGTTGCTGAAGCTTTAAGCAGTTTGGATTTCAAAGAGCTAACCCTAAACATAGTCCCAAACTCCCCTACTTAAGTGCTTCCACCAACACACATACCCTGTGACTTTTATAACAACAAAGGATGGCCCGTGGCCATTGCTGATTAAGCTAGCAGACATTTGTTCATTTATATGTGTTATCTCATGTAATCTTCATAAACACTCTGGGAAGTAAATGCTGCTGTTATCTCTATTCTGTAGCCGAAGGAAGGCAGGCACAGTCAAAGTTCATTAAGTCAATCAATCAATCAATCAACCACTCATTAAACATTTTTAAGCATCTACTGCTTGCCAGGTACTGTGTTAAGAACTGAGGATACAAAAAGAGTCCTCAAGGAGCTTACATTTTAATATCAGAGACAACAAAAAATGTTAATATAAGTGCCTTAAGGTGGGATGGGGGGGGTGGGGGGGAAGAGGTCCATGCAGCTAACAAGGGTTTGATGCAGCTTCATGAACTCATGCATTTCTGACTCTTCTGTCCAGTGCTCTATCTGTTAGTCATCACTATAGGCTATTTGTTTAGTAAAGTAAGGCAATATTGCCACTGAGGGGCCAGGGAGGATAGGGTGATAGATATTGATCGATGGTGAGCAATCACTGAGATTGAAAATCTCTCTCTGGGCAAAAAATGGGTTTGTGGTTCCAAATCAAGGTCAAGCAAGTGTAAGCACAAGCCAAGTCAGGTCAGAAACTCTGATTTCTTAGAAACTTCAAGACATAAGGTTCTGTGAGGTGAATGGGGGTAGAGGTGGAGGGCTGAGACCACACAGAGATTTCAGGCCTGGGGACCACAGCAGGTTGGGAGGCACACTTGCAAAAGTGACTATGAAATGACTTTGGAGGTAGATTCACCACGTCTTTTCCTGATGTATCTGTAGGAAGGGAGAGTTGGACTGCAGGAAATCCTGTCTATAGAAGGTTGAGTGCTGAGGTTGTGTCCTGTCTACTTCCTGGAAAACAGTTGGGCACTGAAGGACTTGAGGGATTTGGGATGCCCAAACAATCCCCTTGTGGGTCATTTCACAGCCATGCTGAAGAGACTTAGAGGTGATACGGTGAATAGAGAGGCTGGACCTGGAGACAGGAAGACCTCAATTCAAATCTAGCCTCAGACACTTCCTAG
The DNA here is from genome assembly GCA_028646575.1 of Pseudocheirus occidentalis. Taxonomy (NCBI): domain Eukaryota; kingdom Metazoa; phylum Chordata; class Mammalia; order Diprotodontia; family Pseudocheiridae; genus Pseudocheirus; species Pseudocheirus occidentalis. Next base: position 62,917,056 of record CM053593.1, read on the forward strand.
CTGTGTGACCCTGGGCAAGTCACTTCACATCTGTCTCATTTCCTCATCTGTAAAATGGGGATTATAAGAGCGCTTACTTCCTAAAATCATCGTGATGATCAATTGAGATAATAGTGTAAAGCACTTAGCACAGTGCCTATCACATGGTAAGCACCAAATTAATATTCTTGTTTTATTCTTATTATGTGCCTATATGGTGGGAACTCTAGGGATGAGCTTCTGGCTGGTCAATTCTGACAATTCCCCAATTAGCTGTGGAGTCAGGACTCTTAGAGATACAAAAGGGGTGAATTGCTTCTCTCCCATGCCCTTCCTTTTGGCTCAGAAGCCCGACAGCAGCTGCCTCTTGAGAGCCGGGTTGAAGAGGGGTAGTTGACCCTTCACCCAGCCACACGGCATCTGAGAGCCCATGCCCTGACTAGGCAAGCCTGAGCCTGGGTTTATGTCTCCTCTTTGGGTTTGCTCTTGTTGAGGAGGACTCCTGCATCAAAAATGAGGTTCCAAAGGTCTGGCGATCTGCTAGTGGTGATGACCGCAGCATCTACCAGTATGGTTGTAGTAGTAATGACAGGATCCGGCTGGCAGCGAGTGAAGCATCCATAAGCCACCAAAAAGAAAACCAAGGTCAGCTGTTTGTTTAGACAATGCCAAGCAGAAGTGAAAAATTTTAGAAGATTAATTAGCAACCTTGCAAAAACTCGCTTTTTCTTTATATGTTCATATGAGACAACTCCTGGGCCTCCAGAATTTAGTTAAATTACTAAATTCTTTTCTTATCCTTCTGTTAATACACATTATGATTCTCTTATGCATATTGTTGCTTTCTGTACAATAGAGGAATTAACAACTTGTCCCAACCCAAAGAACTGGGAGAGTGGTGGGGAGGAAAAAGTAGAATAGGCAAATAATTAACAAAAGGAATAAAATGGAGGAAAAAGAAAAGGGAAAACCTCAATATAGAACCATATGTTTATCTACATTATGGGGGGGGGTCAAGTACCCCATTCCCTTTAAGTCCCAGAAGTGGTTCCTCTATGTTATATTAGTAACAGTCTCACAATTTAAAAACCAAACCAAACCAAACTAAACCATGATGCTCAATCAGAAAGAAACTGGGCTTTGGGCACTTGACAATTTCTTTTTTTTTTTTTTTTTGCTGTTTTTTTTTTTTTGGAGGGCAGTTGGGGTTAAGTGACTTGCCCAAGGTCACACAGCTAATTTTTTTCATTCAATGTCTGAGGCCGGATTTGAACTCAGGTACTCCTAACTCCAGGGCCGGTGCTCTATTCACTGCGCCACCTAGCCACCCCCCCCCCCCCCCCCGGGGCACTTGACAATTTCAATAAAAATGACTCTGTGGCCCAGTTGCTTCTTGCTGACACAGTCACCCTTGCTGGGTCTCCAAAACCTGTGTAATTAACTATCTGCATTTTAGAGATAAAAAGATTACAGATAAAATTTTCAGAGCTGTTTCCACTTGCATTTTTACAGATGGGGAAAACAGGCTTATAGACCTGTGGCATAGCTCTCACAGCTAGTAAATATCTGAGGCAGGGTTTAAACCTGGGTCTCCTCGCCCCACCTGACCACATCTCCAAGTCCAAGGTGCTTCCCATGTATTTCCTGACCCATGGGACAAAGAAGCAGCTAGTTACATTGGGAAGGAGGTGAATGTGCAAGAGAAGGGGAAGGAGAAGGGAAAGGGAATGGGGTGGGGGTGGGGAAGAAGAAGAGAGAAGGAGGGGAGCAAAAGGGGAAAGGGAAGGGAAAGGGGGAAGGGGCAGAAGAAGGGGAAGGGTTGGGAAAGCATCGTGTTTACTGGAAGGATCAGAAGTTCATGAAAGCGGTGCCAGGCTGAGTAGGAGAGAATGACAGCTCAGCAGAGCAAAAAGAAGAAAAAATATACAATGGACCAAGAAAAAAAAACCCAACTCTCATTTGTGCCAATCCCCTCCTTCACTTTTCACTTGCTTCTTGTATCATTGGCTCACAAACAAGGAACACGGTCTCCTTTGCCCAGTGACTCTGGCTCTGATTCCTCCTCGCCTTCCAAAGGAAATTTTGGTTTTCATGGGGGTGCTTTGTAAGAATTCTTTTCAAAACTGTGTCTGTAGGAGTGCAAGGAGTGGGTCAACGGAGAGAAGCAGGGAGAAGGAACAACTCATGAATTTGCCCTCCTCACTGCAGAAAACAGGCAAAGCGGGAGAGAGGAAAACACAGTGTTCCCTGAAATCTGATTGCCTTGGTGCAAGCCACTGTCTTACACATCTGGTGAAAGCAAAGGCCCAGAGAGCTGACTGCAAGCAGATGAGGCTTTAGGGGAGAAGCGAGCGTGTTTACTGTTCCTGAGCAGATTGAAAACACATTGAAAATGGAAAGCGGAATGGGAGGAGGGCAGGATGGTGTCTGTGTGGGTGGGTGTGTGGGGTTGGGGCTGAGGAGCAGAGGTGGGGTGAAAGGGCAGGGGCCAGGGTTTGCACAGTGACTGTTTTGTGTGTTGGAATTCCATAGGGCCTCCTTCGGATTGGAACAACGTGGTATCGCCCCCTTTTTTCCCATAGTTAAAAACTGGGGACACTGGAGGGATTGGGAGAGAGTATCTGAAGGAGGTCAAAGAACAAAAAAAAAAGAAAGAAAAAAAACAAGAAGCCCTATGTTTACTATCTGTCTATCTGTCTGTCTGTCTATCTATCTATCTATCTATCTAAATAATTTTTGTGGTAGCAAAAACTAAGTTATAAATAAAATGAAATGTCTGAGTACATTGTGTGATATATGGATTGGGATTCCATGATTATTCCATATGCAATGGAGACTATGAAGAATTTAAAGAAACATGGGAAGACTTGTACAAACTGATGCAAAATCAATAAGGAAACCTAGGAAAATAATATATATGACTTGTTTAGTCATTTAGATATGTCTGACTCTTTGTGACCCTGGGGACCATAGCACCCCAGACCCTTATCTGTGAGGTTTTCTTGGGAAAGGTACTGGAGTGGTTTTCTCTTCCTTCTCCAATGGAGCACCTTTGGTCTATCTTGGGTAGATCTGCACTACTGAGCTCATACTTTCATTGAACTACGCAAGTCCCTCTGCCATGACAAGGCAGGGATCCAGGAGGGGAACATACATGACTATAATGCTACAAATAGAAGTAACTGACGTGAAGTGAATGTTGTGCAATTGTAACTTCTTGTTGCTGCTTAGAACAGAGGAAATGTTCCTCCCTTCTTTCAGTTCCAAGGTGGGGAAAGAATGTGGGGAAATGCTGCCTTTGCTGCCAAATGTGATTATGATATTGGTTAGTTTTGTTGAGTATTTTTTTTCTTTTCTTTTTCTTTTTTGGTCATAAGATAAGGTTCACAGGATATGGAGGGAGGGGCTGTATTTGAAAATCACTCATATAAAAAGCAACAGTAAAGTAAATGTCTCCCAGCTTTAAGTCCTTCCATTTCAATAAAGCCCTAGAGTAAAAGGAGCTGGTCTATTTGCTCAGGGGTTTCCCAGCATCTCAGGTTCCTGGGTCTGTCCCAGGTTGAAATGGAGGGGGCTTGTTGGAAGAAGAAGGAGGATTCCAGGAATCTTTGTGAACAGCCATCAGAGACCATTATGAACAGTGAGTGATAGACAGGAGGGGACAATGGAGATGTTCCCTGGCTTAGCTGTGGGCCAGAATGAATTTATATTGTTGAACAAAGCTAATCTGGAAGGAAGAAATGGCAACTCTTTTCTCCTCCTTTTCTCCTCTTCCAGGGAGAAGCTAAATGACCCTGTATGCTGGTCACTCTCACTCCTTGCTTCCATTGATACTGCCAGGTCAGGTTGGAGAGGCAGCTGAGGGTTAGAAGTGTCCTTCTTTTCTCAAATGTTTGCTTTTTGTTTAAAATGATTAAACTGAGAAAGTTGTTGGTTAACAAAACACCCAGGCTCTTTGATGTATTGCTTAATGTGGATAGTGAAGAAGGGAAGAGGACCTCTCACCCCTACCCTTTTTAGGGACAATGGGCATGTTCATCCAATAAGGCTGGGCGAGGGTGCTGGAGCCTCAGAGGCAATGAATGGAAACTGTTATTTTCTTCCATAAACCTTGAAAATGTATGCTCTACTCATATGCTTATATTCTTTCCATTGAGTAAAAAGACAATGAACTCAGAAATAGTGACTTGTAGGGTACAGGGGAGAAGAAAGAATATCTACCGTGGCTTTAGTTGAGAGGTTTCTAGCTGCAGAATTCTCTTCCTACATTTCCAAAACATAGCTTCTATGGGCAGGGAGGGAAACTGTAAAGACTCTGGGTACAGTAGCTTGGCTGGAGGGCATGAACTGGGCATTTGTGGAAGAGGAAAGGAAGGAAGGAAAGAGAGAACCACTTATGGGATCAGTCCTTCTGGTTCCATTCAAGTTGGCAGACTTGGACCTTAGAGGGCATCTTATTACTCCCCTTAAAATTCTGAAGGTAACCTTGAGGGGCTGGGTTTCTAGGACTATTGCTCAAAAGCTCCCAGTGGTGTCTTCACATTGACTATAGTCAATAGGCTCAATTAACTCTTAGGAAAAGGTTTTATTAAGTAGGTATAGCAAGGAAAGTTATAGAAACAGTCTCCCTAAAAATGATATGCCTTCCTCTTATACATGTACAAGATCCCTAGGAAGAATGAACTCAGACTTATAGTACACATGTGGCCAAACTCTGGGTTCTTTGTATTTCCTTTACTCACTTTATGGAGTCCTCATTAAAGTCCCCTTATAGTAGTGTTCTGTTGATCTTTCAAGGTCATTAGATGAAAGCAGATGATACCATTCAGCAACTTGTGATTGACTTAAGGAATCAAGCATATGTCTGGCCTAAGAATAATAAAGCAAACCAGTTGAGAGTTGCATACTACAGCAGGAAGTTGATGAAGTGGTCCAGGAATCCAGTGGGGAAGGACTCCTAAGAGAGAATTTGGGGGGAGGAAGGGGAGGATAAGGGTGCTCTTTTTCTTTCTCTCTCTCCCCTTCTTTCATCAACAAAGGTTGACTTTCTTGAGTGTGTCTGGGTGGTCCTCCTGCCTCTCAGCTGCCAGTGAAGATACAGACAATGTTACAGGTTCCATCATACTTTCCTAATGGCTATCTTCTGATTGTTTTGAAGTTCACAAGGTCATCATCTGGTCATTGGGAGAGGAGGAGAGAGAAAATGTCCTATCATTCTGCTGCCCCAGAGCAATTCCCTTTGAGGAGTGCTTGACCACTGGATTCCCATATCATTTGCTGCTGGAATGTGCAATTCTAAACTGACTTGTTCCATTCGTTCAGTCAACCACATGATGCTTCATGGTGTCACTTGCTTTCATCTACCAATCCAAAGTCCCCATAATCTTTTTAAATTGATTAGGGATTTATTTGTAAACAACTTACTTTTGATTGGGGCAAGATGTCTAGGCCTTCTGTGATTATGCTAATCAGGTTGGGGTATAACCTTCACTCTTTTAAGGAAGGAAGAGGAAAGTAGGAAGGAAGGACAGAAGAAGGTAGTATCAAAGGGAAGGAGAAAGAAAAAGAAGGAAAGAAATGAGAGAAGAGAGGACAGAAGGAAGATGAAGGGACATGTAACAGCAATCAGTTTAGCAGACTTAGTGCTAAGTATGGAAGGTGTAAGCCCTGTCCACTGTTGAGAAGGTGTGAACTCCCCTGTTGGTGGAAGAAAGGGACTGGTTGAGAAAGGAGGCCAGTGTGTATATAAAGAAGAATTCTAGAGACAGAGACAGAATTGGAATTTTCCTGTTGGAGGAAGCAGGATTGGGTCAGCATCTGGGAGCTGGGTTGCTGGAAGTAAGTTGGAGTTTTCTTGAGAGCAAGAGCGAGAGCAAGAGCGAGAGCGAGAGAGAGAGAGAGAGAGAGAGAGAGAGAGAGAGAGAGAGAGAGAGAGAGAGTTAGTTTCTCTCCCAGTAACTGGAAGCTGATTGAGAAAAGAGATGGAGTTTTCCTGAGACCAGAATCTGGTGAAGGCCACCCAGAAGGCTGATATTCCTTCTGGGTCCTAGGGCCTGCTGAACTGCTGGAGGACTGAAGAAGCATGACCAGGATAAGACTTTGTTTGTTCATGGCCTGGCTGACCTTAAGTTCCAGGCAAGAGAAGTGGTGAAGGGTTTGAGATGTGCTGGACCCTGTGAACCTCAGCGTGTGCCAGGGATTGCCCTGAGGATTGGACAAGGACCTGGGAGCTGTCTACTTCTGAGGACTGGATGAGAGCCTGGCAGCTGTTTGTTTCTGTATCCAGGTGACTGTTGGGTGGATTCAGGTGGGACCATAGAAGGGGATCCAGGGAATCAGAGAGACCAAATTTTTATTTATTTTGTTGAAAACTTTTAGATTATTTTAGTCCAGCTCCTCAGTACTGAGGAGTTCTGTTATACAAGTGACTGCAGGATGTGAGTCTGACACCTCTCTAAATGTAAAGGGAGATAGTGAGGTTATGAACCTAAAAAAAAAAACTAGTCAAATGGGAGTTCATGCTATAAAAATACCATAGGTTTAGGGGAAAAGCTAGTAAGTTCTATTTTGAATATTCATGCCAGAGTCAAGATGAAGAAAAAGCTTCCCCTTGGACAAAACTGAGGTTTGCTGGACACCAAGGGGTGAAGGGTTTGTGTGGTTTTCTAATGACTGTTCTAGTGATTAATGATATTTAGTAACTGGGAATCTAGCTTAGTGACTGACTGCTAGATGAGTAACTGATTAAGTTAATGGTTGCCCCATGAGTGGAAGATTGGTATATTGTGAATTGATTGAATGAATGATTAAGTGAGAAGGGTTTCCCCCTTAGGGAAACCAGATGATTATTCTTTTGTTTCTTGTTCTAAATATTGTGGCCACTGTAGTGAAAACTGTGAGGCCATTCTAATGTTAAGCTGTTATGAACACCATATTGTGACTTTCTGTGATAAGATGTAATATTGTGAATACTATATTGTGAACATTTGCCTTCATTTGTAATGGAATAAACAGAGTGTTCACTATTACTGTGTAATCTGAATCTTAAAAGCTGTCCATAGTAGCATTCTTTGGGAATCTGCTGGTGCATGGTGTTACAGGAAGAAAGAAGGAAGAAGAAGGAAGAAGGAAGAGGGAGGAAGATGTTCAGGCAAAAGGGGACTTGTATTCTCTTCCTCTCTGCCAAATTCTCTTCCTCTAGAACCAGCTATATTGCCTTAGACTTGCCACTGAGAGACTATATGATCTTCAGTCAGCCATTTAATTTGTCTGGGCTTATTTTCCCTACCAAAAACAAAAGCCCAAAACAAAATTGAAGAGACTGAGGGAAGCCTTGTGGCATGAGAACAATAGTGAATTGGAGGTAAGAAGACCTGAATTCGACTCCTCACTATATGATTACTTCATTCTGCGACCTTTAACAAGTCATTAAAATTTTCTGGGCCTTAGTTTTCTCACCTATAGAAAGGAGTAGGTTGGATTAGACAAGGTTCCTGCTGGCCTTGACTTCCTACAACTCTATGATTCTATGACTATGTGAGTTGTAAGTGTCCTTCCAGTTCCAAAATTCTCTGAGTCTTATTTGGAGATGGGATTGGTAGAGACAGAAGAAGAGAGAATGAGAAAGCATTCACTGTGAAATCCAGGATGAAAAATTATCATTCCCTGAAGAAATAGGGAGTGGAACAACTTCTAAAGACCTCTTCTGGCTCTAAATCTATGTTCCCATGATACTATGCAGTAGTCAGGGCAAAGAGAAAAGGCAGAATTTCAGAGTGAGAAGGGAGAGCAAAATTCAAGCTTAGTTGGTGATCATTTGATTAGACTGTTCAACATTATAAAGATGTAGCAAACTGGTTGGTTGATTGAATTTGCTTGTTGGTTTTCTATGGTCATATTGCCATTATATAGCTAATTTGTGGTTAGTATAAATAGTGGCTACATATAATAAAATTTGTACTTTTCAAAGTTATAATGATGTAAAATATGGTCATTGGTTCCAGCCCAATGAAAATATGTAGTATTGACTTAAATAACAGGACCACTAAAAGGAGGTTTATTTTTGGTGCTAACTGGGACCTGACTGTAAATTTGGACAATGGCAAAGAGACAGAGTAGCTAAGGAGATGCTCAGCAACAATGGCCTCAGCTACTGATCAAAGCAGGGTGAAGTCTGGTGGTGACCACAGTTTGGAAAAGATTCTTGTTCATTCAGTCTTTTAAATTGCATCTATATGCAGAAAGTGTCATCATTGTGTAATAACAATATTATTATGTTATATATAATTAATTATGTTATATTATAATATCAGTAGCAATAATAGTTGGCAGGTAGATCTTTAAAGTTTATTTTACATATATTATCTTATTTGAGCTTCATAATAACCCTGTGAGATGACTACTCCAGATAGCATTATCTTCATTTTATAGATGAGACAACTGAATCTCAGAGAGGTAAAATGATTTCTATTCAGCCCCACAGCTAATAAATATCAGAGGTAGGACCTGAGTGTTACTGATTCTACAGCATTCTCCTCCATCATGAAGAGTGTAATACTATAACACATACACACACACACACACACACACACACACACACACACACACCCTCACTTGTCCAGAGTATTTAAAGTGTGAATCAAGAATCACTTTCCTTTTCAGCACAAAAATGTTTATTTCAATCCTTTAATTTTTATTTTGAGAGAAAATTAGCTCCAAAAAGTCAAGTGATTTCTTTCAAGTCCTCTGGTTTGCTAATGGTAAGGCCAAATCAAGGCATGTGATTCTCTGAAATGAAGAGGGTTATTTCCTACCCGTCTGACCTCTACTTCGCCCATCCTCCACATCATGCTCCCCAACTGGGGGAGGGGGTTTCCAACATTCATTTCTAGATCTTCTTTTCTCTCCACAATCTTTCTCTTAGTGACCTCATCAGCTTCCAAGGGTTTAATTAGCATCTCTATGTAGATGATTTAAAGATCTCCCTGTACAATCACTGTTAGACTTCAATCCTTTGTTACTAACTGTGTAATGGAGATTTCAAACTGGAACATCCCTGAGATACCTAAAAAAGCAGGTATATCCAAAACAGAACTTACTAGCTTTTCCCCTAAACCTATGGTATTTTTATAGCATGAACTCCCATTTGACTAGTTTTTTTTTTTTTAGGTTCATAACCTCACTACCTCCCTTTACATTTAGAGAGGTGTCAGACTCACGTCCTGCAGTCACTTGTGTAACAGAACTCCTCAGTGTTAAGGAGCTGGACTAAAATAATCAAAAAGTTTTCAATAAAATAAATAAAAATTCATTATAATGTAAATAATGTTAATTTGTGGTTTTCTGAATCAATATGCAGACTGCAGGGATTGAGTTTGACACAGTATCTCTCATCCGACCCTTTCTTTCTAATCATAGGGTCACCTTATTTTAGGTCCCCATCACCTTTCGCCTAAATTATTACAACAGCTATCTAGTCTCCTTGCCTCATGCCTCTTATCACTCCGTATTCCACTGCAAAAGAAACCTTCCTTACCAGATCTGAACATGTGACTCCCCTACTCAACCAACTCAAGTAGATTCCTGTTGCTTCTAGAAGTAATGATAAACTCCACCGTTGAGCTCTTAAAGTGCTATACAACCTAGCCCCTAATCTATTTCTCCAGTCTCATTGCATATTGCTGCTCCTTTTAGAATCTTTGATTCTGCCAAACAAACTCACTCTCATTCCTCATTCATGACACTCTGTCTCCCTTTTATGTGAAATTGTGCTAAATATCCTACATGTTTAAAACGCATTCCCCTCTTACTTCTGCCTCATAGAGTCCCTCTCTTCTTTTAAGATGTAGCTCAAGTACCGTCATCTACTTGGTCTTTCTTAATTTCCCTTCCCCAAATGCTAGTGTCCCCCATCCCTTCTAAATTTTGTTGTTCACTCATCTCAGTCATGCTTGGCTCTTCATGACCCCATTTAGTATCTTTCTGGCAAAGATACTGGAATGGTTTGCCATTTCCCTCTCTAGTTCATTTTACAGATGAGGAAACTGAAGTAAAGAGGGTTAAATGACTTGTCCAGGGTAACACAGCTGGTAAGTGTCTGAGGGTTCCTGACTCTAGGTCTGGCATTTTTTCCACTGCACCACCTAGCTGTCCTCCCTACTAAATTACTTTGTATTTATTAATTTTATATTTATGTTGTATATATCTATATGTATTTGCTTCTCCCGTTAGGGTGTAAGCTCATTGCAAGAAATAACTTCATTCTTTTTGCATGAACCCCTAGCACCTAGTACTGCATCTGGCACACAGTAGATATTTAACCATTGTTTGATTGATTATTCCTTGACTTCCCACTCTTACTTACCCCACATATCCAATCAGTTGGTAAAGCTTGTTGTTTCTGTTTCTATAGCATCTCTCACGTCTGAATTGTCTTTACTCAGCTACCATTTTTTGTTCAGGAACTTATCATCTCTCACCTAGATTATTCTAACAGCCTTCTAATTGGTCTCTGTCTCAAGCTTCTCCCTTCTCCAGTCTATTCTCCACCCAGCTGCCAAAGGGTTTTCTTTAATGTAGATCTACCATGTCATTCTCCTACTCAATTGACTCTTATGTCTCCTATTGCCTTTAGGTTCAAATTTAAACTTCTCTGCTTAGCTTTTAAAGCCTTTCACAACTCAACCTCAACCTGTCTTCCCAGCATCACTGGACCCTTCCCAAACTCTGTAATCCATGCAAATTAGCCTTCTTCTTATTCCTCACACATGATACTCTTCTTCTGATGCTGCTTTTGTATTTGTCTTCCCCCTTGCCTAAAATGCACTTCCCATTAATCTCTCCTTCATAGAATCTAGTCCCTTTCTTCCTTCAAGAAGTCACAGAGGTATCACCTTTTGCTTGAAGCTAGTACTTTCCCTCCCAAACTACTTTTTATTTAAGTTGCTCTCATCTTCTTTATGTTTGTTTTCTATATTCTTATGCATGTTCTTTCCCACCTCCTGCCCATAATGTCTTTGAGAACAGAGATTGTTTCTTTTGTTTCATTTTTTCTTTCCCTTCCTTCCTTCTGTCCTTCCTTCCTTTTTTCTCTTTCTTCCTCCCTCCCTTCCTTTCTTTCTCCCTCCCTCCCTTCCTTTCTCCCTCCCTCCCTTCCTTTCTTCCTCCCTCCCTCCCTTCTATCCCTCTTTCCCTCCTTCCTTCCTTTCTCACTCCCTTCCTTCCTCCCTCCCTCCCTTCTTTCTTTCTTTCCTTATCTTTCTTTCTTTCTTTCTTTCTCTTTCTTTCTTTCTTTCTTTCTTTCTTTCTTTCTTTCTTTCTTTCTTTCTTTCTTTCTCTCTCCCCTCCTTTCCTTCCTTCCTTCCCTCCTTCCTTCCTTCCTTCCTTCCTTCCTTCCTTCCTTCCTTCCTTCCTTCCTTCCTTCCTTCCTTCCTTTCTTTATTTCCTTCTTCTGTATTTGTATCTTCAGTACTTAACACAGTGCTTGGCACATCCCAGTAATCTTTTAATGAATGCTTGTTGATTGATTGGCTAGCAAAGAGGGTACAAGTTTCCCTTCTGACTGGATTCTCTCCTCCACTGTTTCTTCCTTTCCCCAATCCCAACTCATTCATGTTATCACATAGTTTGTCTTTCCTTTTCTTTGGAGAAAGCAGGCATTAATATGCTAATGCTAATATGATTAGAGTCATTTGTAACCTTCTCCTTCACAGACTACACTTGTTTGTTGGTCATGCTTACTGTCCTCCAAGGCACCTCTGTCATTCCTTTCCCTATTTCAAGGAGAGAGTGTCCATACGACTGATAAGCTACCTTGTCATGGTGGGTGGAAGAAGGGACACAACAGATAAAGAAATCTTGTTTCGATTCTCATGCCATAAAATCCACCCACTGGCATTGAATTCACCTTTGACATTTTCATTCTCAAATGGGATAGGGTTTAAATGAAATGAGTAATCATACTCTAGACTCAAACAGTACCTTCATTAAAGCATTAACTTAAATCTTCACAACTGCCCCAAGGCCTAGAGACTCTGACTAGGGCCAAGCGTGAGTCACTGTGAAGGAGAAATGGATGGTGCCTTGCAAGACTGCCTTTGTTAGAATGGGGCACGTTTGCTTGCTAAGAGATAAGAAAGAAATAAGAAACTGTTCATTTTCTTGCTCATTTTATCCTGCAACTTAGAGAAAAGGGATTTTAGCATAGACTTCACAACTCTAGTTGTTACTGAAAACAAATTGCTGCCTCTATTTTTCCTTTTTCTTTTTTTTTTACTAAATTAAAAAAATATTCTAATTATATATTTTTAACATTCATTAAATTTTTTTCTACTCCAACCACTCCCTCACCCATTAAGAAGGCAAGAAATGTATAAAATCATGTGAAACATATTTTCATATTAAACCATGTTGCAAAATAAAAAAGCAAGTAAAATAAAGTGAAAAAATTGTGTTTCAATCTGCATTCAGATTCCACCAGTTCTCTCTCTGGAGGTAGATAGCAGTCCTTCAGAATAGTCTTAGATCATTGTATTAATAAAAATAGCTAAGCCATTCACAGCTGATCATTGTACAATATTGCTTTTACTGTATACACTGTTCTGTTTCTGCTCACATCACTTTGCCTCAGTTCATGTGTCTTCCCAGGTTTTTTTGAAAGCATCTTGTTTGTCATTTCTTATAGCACAATAATATTCCATCACAGCCTCTTCTTTGGGACCAAGATTAATAATTGCAATTTCATAGCATTCCATGTTGTTGTTTTTTGTTCCCAATTTCGCTGTCTTTAATAATTGTGTGTCTTGCAACTAAGTTTCTACATGCTTCCCTTTATCACTGTCAAAGTAGATACACTGCTGGGTCTGGAATCAGGAAAACCGGAGTTCAAATTCAGTCTCAGATTTACTAGCTCCGTGATCCTGGGCAAGTCACTTAACTTCTGTTTGCCTCAGCTTCTTCATGTATAAAATAGGGATAATAACAGCACCTACTTCCTAAGATTGCTGTGAAGATCAAATGAAACAATAGTTGTGCCGTGTTTAGCACAGTGCCTGGTATATAGTTAAGAGCTATGTAAATGTAAGGGCAGCAAGGTGGTTATAATGGACAGAGTTCTGGGTTTGAAATCAGAAAGACTCATCTTCCTGAGTTCAAATCTAACTGCAGACACTTACTAGCTATGTGAGCCTGAGCAAATTACTTAACCCTATTTCTTTATCTATAAAATGAGCTGGAGAAGGAGATGTCAAACCACTCCAGTATCTTTGCTGAGAAAACCCCAAATGGAGTCATGAAGAGTAAGACACGACTGAAATGATGGAACAACAACAACAATAAATGTTAGCTATTATTAAATGAATATACCACAATTTGTTCAGTTGTATTTTTAATTGATGGGTAACTTTGCTTTTAGTTCTTTGCTACTACGAAAAGTGCTGCTCTAAGTATTCTGTTGAATGTGGGACTTTTCTTTTTATTATTGACCTCCTTGAAGTATACACCTAGCAATGGGATCTCTGGGTCAAAACATACATAGATTTTCCTCACTTTCTTAGTATAATTCCAAGTTGCTTTCCAGAATGGTAGGATCATTTCGCAGTTCCATTAACAATATATCAATGTACCTGTCTCTTTACAGTTCCTCCAATATTGACCATTCCCATCTTCTATCATCCTAGCCAATTTTCTAGATATCAGGTAAAAATCTCAGAGCTATTTTAATTTGCCTTTTGCTTATACTTAATGATTTGTAAAACTCTCATACTTGTTTCCATTTCTTTTAAGAACTTTATATTCACATTATTTGACTGCTTATCCTTTGGGAAATGGCTTTTAATCTTATGTATTTGTGTTTCTTTCTAAATATCTTACATACTAGCTCAGTTTTACCAAAGATATTTGATGTAAAGATTTTTTTCCCCACAACTTCTCTTCTTATTCTAGTTTTATTAATTTCATTTATGAAAAGGCTTTTCAATTTAATATAGTCAAAAATTTCTATTTTATCTTTTGTGATTGCCTCTGTTCTTTGTTTGTTTGAGAATTCTTTATTCTTACCATAGCTGTTTAAAAAGCCTGGTCTTTCTCTTCTAATTTTTTTGCATGACCTTTAATATTCAGGATGCCTAGGCATTTTGAGATTGCTATGTATATTGCATAAGATGCTGATGTACATGCAATTGCTTCCGAACTACTTCCATGTTTTTCTTCAAATTTTTGTGAGATAGGGAGTTCTTGCACAAGTGATGTATGTACTTGGGTTTGTCAAATACTGTGTTACTGTGGTCAATTATTTTTTATTCTTATCTAGTCTGTTTCAATGATCCACTTTTCCCCTTCTTAGCAGTGCCAAATAGTTTTGATTATTGTGATTTTCTGTTTTGAAATGCTATTACCTCTTTAATCCTATTTTTTTCCCCATGATGTTACTTGAGATTCTAGATCATTTGTTTCTCCAAGTGGATTTTGTAATTTTATTTTTGTCTAGTTCTATAAAGTATCCCCTTAGTAGCTGAATTGGCATATAATTAAATCTGCAAATTAATTAGATAGTAGCACAATTTTTATTCTATTGGCATGGCCCAGCCATGAACACTGAATAACCTGTTAAGTTATATAAGTTTTCTTTATTTAAAGATAATTTGTAATTATATGTTTATAGGCTTCGAATATACATTTGTAGATTGACTCCCAAACATTTAATGTATTTTACAGTTATTTTGAATAGAACTTTTAATTATTTTATTCTGCATTTTGTATTCCTGTATAGAAATATTTTTTTAATGGGGCAGGCAGAGATTTTGTATCCTGCTAACTTACTGAAACTATTAATTATCTCAGTTTGTTTCTATATAGATTCTTTAGATGTATGTTGGGTTTTTTCCAAGTAAATCATCATGTTGTTAGTAAAGGGAGATCAATTTTTCTTCTAGTTTCCTATCTTTATTCCATTAATTTCTGTCTCCCATCTTAGTGCTATTGCTAACATTTCTAGAATTGTTTCAAATTATAGCCAGGAAAAGGGGCGTCCCAGCTTACCTCCTATATTTAATGAGAAAGTTTTTAGTGAATCCTGGCATCCTAGATGCCACATGGGCAATATGACAAGACTTGGGACAATTATTCCAGAACATTCCTTTAGGGCAGGAGCTGAAGTCTGACCTCTCTGTGGTCCATCATTGCCTATGTGGCAAGTGACTCATCTTTGAACAGTGACAGGAGAAGAAGTTGGGCCTCAGGTCAGCACCCAGTGTCAAGACTTCAACACTCTAATATGAAATGATTAAAAGTCATTTTCCCAGAGGCTCCAAAAATCTCCATTTAGCTAGTGCAGGGATCATCATAATATTGACAAAAAGAGATACTGTAGTGATCCCACAAGCACCAAAAATATTTTGAGAATGCCAAGTATTTTGTTTTAAAAAATAACTACTAAATCCTATGCTGTCCTCAGGGTTCTTTCCAGGGCTTCTAAATTCCATCTGGGATGAATGAAGCCTCAGGAGCCTGAATTCAACAAGCAATTATTATATGGCCAACATTCTGACAGATGGTGTAGATAATACAGTAGAAATGTATGCTATGATTTATGCCCTCAGGGAGTCCATGATTTCTATGACCCACATAAGTATTCCTCACCTATCCCCAGTGGTGTAGGCATGCTTTTTTGATGTAGATTATTCTAACCCCACCAATAAACTCCATAGCATTATAGGATTTAGAACTGGGAGTTCCTTAGAGATCACATAATCATAGGATCCCAAGATTTTAGATCTCAAGTGTCCTCAAAGCCTGAGACAAGCAGTGAACAATTCATTTTATTTTTAAATTTTTCTTTGGCACCTTTTGTTTATATATCACCTTCACTTCCACACATATCTTTGCTTCTCTATTCAGAGAGGGTTATATCTCTTGTAATAAAGATGAAAAAAGAAAACGGGAAAGAAAGGAAACTCAGAAAAAGTAAAGAACATGGCAACAAAGTCTGACATCATATGCAATATTCCCCACCTGGAATCACCTACTTCTCCAAAGAAGGAAGGGAGAGTCATTCTCTTTTCTCCTCTTTGGCAGTTCCACCATTTTACGGAGGAAAGATTGGAGATGCAGAGAGGGGAAAGTGGCTTTCCCAGTTGTAGTGGGACAAGTAATGAGTTTGGAGCCCAAGGGACACGAACTTGAGATCTAACTCTGCAGCTTACTAGCTGTGTGACTAGGAGCAAATTGTTTCACCTCCGGGACAGTCTCCTCACATGTGAAATGAAAGGGCTGGAGAAGAGAGGCCTTCAACTTTCCATCGAGATCTATGACCGTGACTATGACACAGGTATACTGTCCTCCTCTTCCATGTTTACCCTGACCCTCACCAATGCAAGTCCTACACATCTCTGAAAGCTGAATTCTAGCTCCCAACCCTGATGAAGCTGAATCCAAGTATCACAGTCCTTCTCCCACCCATCTTTCTCTCTTCTAGACTCCTTCAGCATTTGTAGCTGACACTACTGACTTTCATATTTATCCACACTTTTGTATTTTTCACTATAATTTCTTACCTTATGTGTTCTTATCCATTCAACTAGACTGTAATCACTTTGAAGGCAGGACCTATGCCTTGCATTAAATGTATTCGACACATATTTTTTTCATGATAAAATGATAGCTACAATTTAAATCGTCCTTTTAAGGTTTCAAAGGTGCTTTGCTTATGGAGGAAGAGGCAAGGAAGAAGTACGTATTAAGTACCTACTTATGTGCCATGTATAGCACATAAGCACTTTTAAAATATCATCTCATTTGCTCCTTATGACAACCCTGGGAGGTGGGCATATAAACAGAGAGAGGTTAAGGACCTGCCTGGGGGTCCCACAGCTAGTAAGTGTCTGAGGCCAGACCTAAACTCAAATATTCCTGACTACACTGTATCCAATGTACCATCTAGCTGCTTCATTTAATCCTTACAACAACCCTGAGAAAAGTGCTTTTCTTTTCCCCATTTTACAGTTGTAGAAACTGAGGCAAATGGAGGTTAAGTGACCTGTCCAGGATCACGAAGCTAGTAAGTATCTGAGATCAGATTTGAACTCAAACCCCACAATAACCAATGTACCACCTGGTTGCCTCGTTTGATGTTAACTCACTTGAACCTCACAATAACCCTGGGAGGTAGGCACTATTATTCGTCCCCATTTCACAGATGAGGGAAATGAAAGGCAGCAGGATTTGAACTAAGGTCTTCCCAACACTAACCCCAGTACTCTAGCCATTTGTATCACCCAGCAGCCCTAGATTCACTTGCTGATTTGATGCTGTTCACATACAGAACGAGTTTTTTTGATAAAACATGTCCAGAAAGGGTGGAGACAAAACCAAGAGACCCCAAACATTACATGAAGAACTCTAGAAGGTTTGCAGGCTGCTATTATACATAAAAAACTCCATTTTTCAAACAGAAAAATAGAGAAATGTACACAGAGTTGGGAAGGAACAAGGAATGTTTACACAGCTGTGGCTAGCAATTTTGATATCTGGGGAAAAGCTTCATGGAAGGAACTTTTAAATAATTTTTTAAAAGAAATATTAAATTGAGTAGTGATAGAGACCCTGAGTCCCCACAGGAGCCCCTAAGACACAGTATGTTGGGGAGATTGCTCACCAGTTGGTGGGATGGGGTGGGGCAGAAGATGAAGAGGGGCATGGGCCCAGGGAAACTTGATTAGGGTATAGACATAAGAAGAGGGAAGCCCACCATCACGTAGTTTTCTATTTCAACTAATTATTTTTTATATTATTGCTTCATATTCTTGAAAGTTTAATTACTGTAATTAGCACCCTCTAAATTTAAGCATTGTAGAGCAAAGCCACAGCTTCTCTCCCCTAGTTACTTCTCTGTGGTTACAGAACAGCAAGGAAGCAAAATTGAGGGGAACAGAGGATACAAACTTGCCTTTGGGAATAATAGGAGAGTTGAAATAGATAATAATGATAGCTAGTATTTATGCAGTGCTTTAAGGTTTCCTAAGCGCTTCACAAATATTATTTCATTTGATTCTTACAATAAACCTGAGAGGCAGGTGTTATTGTCCCTCTTTTACAGATGAGGAGACTGAGGCAGATGGACGTTACATGACTTGCCATGGATCACACAGCTAACATGTGGGGATGGATTTGAACTCAAGTTTTGGGAGACTTTGGAAGCTAGAAAGAAGAATTCAGACTCGATGTGGTAGGAAGTACAATGTTATAGACAGCTTCTGAGCAGTGTGGTGGCAAGTTGAAATCTACATTTTAGAAATATGAATTTGTAGGTAGGACTAGAAGAGGGGTACCCAAGAGCCATGAAGGCCAGTTAGGAAGTATATATATATATATGTATATGTTTTTAATTTTTTTTTTTTGCTTTTTGGAGGGCAGTTGGGGTTAAGTGATTGCCCAAGGTCACAAGGCTAGTTTTTGTGTGTGTGTGTGTTAAGTGTCTGAGGCCGGATTTGAACTCAGGTACTCCTAACTCCAGAGCCAGTGCTCTATTCACTGCGCCACCTAGCCACCCCCGGAAGTATATTTCTTCAACCCAAGAGGGACTTTGCAAGTACTTATGCTAGTATAATGACAGTATGAATGGAGAGAAAGGGTCATCAAAGGGTCCTTCAAAGGAAAAATAGACTACCAACCATCTCATCTGGTGATTCCAAGGTTACTTCCAAAGAGTCATTGTGGATACATCAAAGTGAAAGTGATTTCTTAAATAGGATGAGTAATATATAAAGATTATCTAGGAATTATATTTGAATATTTAGAAATATTTATTTAGCCCTTTGCTCTGTCATGCCTGCCCCATCCTATAGTTATCAGTACCTTATCCCTCTTCATATTAACTTGTATTTATTTGGAACCTAAGTTTTCAAATTATATTTACTTAAATATCTGTGTATGTTGTATCCCTGTTCTTAAATTGAATACAGGTTTCTTGAAGGCAGGGTCTACTTCTTCTTGTCAGTTACTCTGTCAATAAACATTTATTAGTCACTCGCGCTATGCCAGGCACCTTGCTAAGCACTAGGGATACAAAAAGACACGAAAGCCATTCCTACCCTCAAGGAGCTTACAATCTCATGGGGGAGATAACATACAAACAACTATGTGCAAACAACCATAGGGAAGGAAAATAATTGGAAATAAAAGAGGGAAGGAACTAGAATTAAGAAAGATTAGGAAAGGCTGCCTGTAGAAAGAGGGATTTAAATTGGGATTTGAAGGAAACCAGGGAAGAAGGTGGAGAGGAGGAGAGAGAGCAGCCCAGGCATGGGAGACCATAATAGAAAATATTCAGATCTGAGAGATGGAGTGTTTTGTTCACAGAATACAAAAAGGTCATTGGATCAATGGAAGGTGTAAGGTGTTAGAAGACTGGAAAGGAGAGGGGAGTAGGTTTTTAAGGGCTTTGAAGGCCAAACAGAGGATTTTATATTTGATCTTGAAGGTCATATGGAGCTACTAGAGTTTACTGAATAGGAAGGTGATATGGTCATACCTGAGCTTTAGGAAAATCCCTTTGGAGGCTGGATTGGAATGAGGAAAGACTTGAGGCAGGCAGACCTGTTGTTCAGTCATTTCAGGTGTGTCTGACTCTCTGTGAACCTATTTGGGGTTTTCTTGGCAAAGATAACTTGAGTGGTTTGCCATTTTCTTATCCAGCTCATTTTACAGATAAGGAAACTGAGGCAAATAGAAGGGATTTGAACTCAGGTCTTTTTGAATCCAAGCCCAGTGCTCTTATCTGCTGTGCCACCAGCTGCCTCCAAATTTTTAACAAGTCTTAAAGAAGTCTTCTGCTTTGTGATTTCTCACAATTGTCCCTTCTTGTCTATAATGGCTCTTCTTCCAGTCACAGCTCTTATCCAGGCTGCCATTATTTCCTGCCTGGATGTGTCAGACAATCTTCATACCCTCTATGCCTCCTAATTTCTTGACCTCATTTTCTTTAAGTGTTGATTGCCTCACTCCACAAACCTACTAGAGTGCTCAGCCTCACAGTTTAGAGGAAAAGCATCTAATTCTCAGTTGTAATTCTTCTATGTATAATCCATGCGACTCCTAATCCCACTTCACCCCACCTGATGACACCTATTCTCATCAAGCGAATCCTTTTACCCTCTCTCTGATCCCATCTTCTCCTGCCTTCTTTGCATTGAGACAGGAAGGGAAATAGGAGAACTCTTGAGCCAATTCTGTAGACCCATCATAGTCATTTTTGCTTCTCTCCTATCCACCTACCAAGTTATGTGTTAATTGAGTAAAAACAATCAGGTTAACATTTTACCTTGCAGTGCTGACCTTACGTTCTTTAAAGGTGGTAGTGGTGGGGTAGGAACTTATGGGGGTAACAGTGTTTATGTAATTTGGTAGATCACCTGACACTGGCTCAAGTCACACTGACTTTAGAGGAGATAAGGGCTATCTGGAGGGTAGGGGGTATTTGGCCAAGAAAGGGATATTGTGAATGGGTGTTTGTTCCAACTCTTCCATTCAGGGCACTTCATTAGAACACAGATGAGCCACTCTAAATTTTAAGTTGGCAGTGCCCAAACCCCCCATTAGCAGCAATCTGTTTCATCAGCGAGTGAGAAAGGTTGAAAGGGTTGAAGTTTCTCATCCAATTTTTAAAGAAAAGAAGGCATAAAAGTCCAGTATAACTCAAAAACACTTCCTTCTCTTCACTCATTCACGTGGAAATCCAATCAAACCAGAGGAAGCTAAAGTGGTGGGGGGAGCACTAAGTTCAACAAGGGCACATTTCAGAATGACCTCCAGGTCCCTTTGTTCAGCCCTCTGACACGGTAACCCCTCCTTCCCCTTCCTCCAACTCAGTACCAAACCAAATACTTGTTGTCTTCCCACACGTAGTCCCAGTGTGAAGGAGCCTCTAGAACTTCCCAGGCCTGCCAAGGACAAAACGGTCCTTTGACAGTGCAATCAACAAGATGAATCTGCATGATTGGAATAGGAATGGCATTATTAATGGCCACCAAAAACCCACGTCTGTGGGTTGTTTGCACCATGGAAAGGGATCTCAGGATAGTCAGCTGCCAGTGTGAAGAACTGGGAGGGAAAACTGAAGATCCTGTTTTTGGAAGTAGAAGGACATGGGGAAAGATCCATGTGTGTTTGTATAACACCAGGACTTTGGACGCCAGATGTTCAGGGACTTGTTTGTATGCTATTCCTGTGCTAATTATTTAATGGATAAGTGCTTGTGCCTTGTACTAATCATGAAAATCAAGGTACTAAAAAAAAATCTAGACCCTCATTTAAATGATCTTACATTTCAAAAAAAGACCCTCCAAATAATGCAGGGCTCATGGGATTGGGCAGAGGATGAGTTTGGAGATACTGAACACTACTGCCAACCAGTCAACCAACAAACATTTATGGAGCTCCTACTATGTGCTGGTCCCTGTGCAAAAGGCTAAGGATGCAAAGACAGAAATGGAATAGCCCCTACCCTTGTGGGACCAGGATGTAGGTTTTTCTATTAGATGGTTGGCATCTAGAATTCCCCCTCCTCATCCATCCTGTCAGCTTATGGCACCCTGTCACCCCTCCTAATCAGAAAAAAACATGTGGAAGAGGGATCAGTCAAACAAACACCCTAGCTGATAGAGAAAGGGCAAACTCCAAGGCACATTGGGGAAATGCAGAGGAGAAGAGCTGCATTAGCTAGCTATATGCTACAGCTGCAGACAGGGTGGATTTGAATCAGCTCAATTTTCCCCTTCCTAAAAAGATTGTACAATTCATTGTCAATCAATAAACTTTTATGAAGCACCTACTATGTGCTCATGATACAAAGAAAGGGAACTCACAGTCTAATGGCAGAAACAATATGCAAACAGCTAGTCTGAACAAGATACATGTGTGATAATAGGAGATAATCAACTGAGGGGAAAGCATTAGGATCGAGGGAGATTAGGAAAGGCTTCCTGTAGAGTGTGGAAGCCAGGGGAGCTGGGAGATGCTGGGGAGCATGGGGTGGCATGAGGTGTAAGAAGACTAGAAGGGTGGGAGGTGGGGCAGATTAAGAACATCTTCAAACACCAAAGAGACATCATCTACTGTCCCATAGATTCCACAGAAGTTAATGAGAATGAAAACCTCAGTATAAGAAAAGTTCTGTAAGTCTGGAGGGATAGGCCCCAGCCTTAGCAAGATCTGGGTTTGAAATTCCCCTTTTTTGGATGGAGCACCTGAGGGTGACAAACTGAAGGCTGTCTATTCATCTAACCTGAGCTTTGTTTCAAGTTAGCACTGAGTTGAGCCAGCACTGAGCCCTTGTACTCTGGACCCCTCCTCCCATGATCTCTTGCCTCAGATTTCCCAACTCTGTAGATGCTTCAGATACCAAGCCCTGCCTCTAGCTTCTTCTTTCTCATTGACTTGTTTGCTTGGTTCTTGATATGGACTTGTTACCCCATGTAGCTGACCTCTGCCTGTCCTGGGATTTCTCAACTGCCTTTTTTTTTTGACCCCCCGAACAGGGGAGGTTTTGTTTCATAATTTTAATATTTAATTTATTTATTTATCAATATTTTTATTTTTAAATATTTTTTCTCAATTACACAGAAAAATCAATTTAACATTCTTTTTTTTTTTTTCAAAATTTGAGTTCCAAATTCTCTCCCTCCCTGCCCTCTCCATTGAGAAGGCAAGCAATTTGACACAGGTTACACATGCACAGTTATGTGAAATACATTTCCATGTATGTCATGCTATGAAAAAAAATACAGAGAAAGGAGAGACAGAGAGACACAGAGACAGAGAGACAGAGAGAGACACAGAGAGAGACAGAGAGGGAGAACAGGGAAGGTTTTTGCAGCACAGTGGACTCTGTACAAATCCAGTCCTTGCTGGACTCCTAGGTTAGGACTGGAAGAGAGAGCAGAGTCTTTTTGAATCTCAGGAAAGTTCCTTTCCCCCCTGGTCTAGATTGGGGCTGCCACACAGAACACTCTCCACTAGTAGCTGGTTCTGAAATTCAGGTCTCAAGAATATCACCGTGCAGTGAGAACTGAGTCATGTTACCACTGAGAATATGATCCTTTGGGGCAAGGTGGTCACCCTTAATGACTGGAATGTGAATAGCTCCCAAGAAGTTCTCAGAATAGGTTTCAGTCTTTGGTTTCACAATCTAATTGAAGTGATTCTTTGATTTCTAGCCTCAGGACTTCCACTCAGAGACTTCACAGATAATTTTTTTATTTCCTCATTGACAAGACAGGCAACTTGCACTGAGCAATTCCCTTCCAGAGAAATGACCGTCCATGGTTCAGAAATGTTGACAGTCTCCTGTAAGAGCTATGAAAGTTTTCTAATAGGTCAACTCTGTAAATCTCTGAATTTATCAGTCCCCTGTACCAACTCCCTCATATCACCAGAAATGGCTTGATTCTTCTTCAGAGAAATCTCTCTGAATGTATTCCCACTTCGTTCCCCAGTAGAGGTGGTGGGGGGAGGAGGGTCAGTCAATCCTATGAATACGACTCAACTTATGGCCTTGTGAAACCCTACCTTAAGCACCCCCCCACTAGAAATATAGTATGGACACATATGACATTGGTGAGTCGGACTACTTCAGTGGTCATGCTGTTAATGTTTAGAGATACTCTACTAGTACAGTAATACTAGAATTCTCCCTAGATAGAATAACTTGCAAGGTCTGTGTGACCTAGGGAACTCCTTACCATTAGTTTTAGCCTCCTGTAATGACAGAGTTGGAATGTATTTTAAAGACCATCTAATCATATCCTTTCATTTTATGGAAGAGTGACCGAGGCTCAGACACGAAGCAACTTTTCCAAAGTCATAACTCTAATCAATAGCAGGTCTGGAGTTAGAATTCATGTCTCCTGATTTTTAGTTGAGTGTGCTTTCCCCCAATAGAAGACACTGCTTAACCACTCTCCGTCACCTAGCTATGTGAGTTGGCAAGCCTCCTTTGGAACCTTGCCATTCAGACTTGGACCAGTATGCCTTGTTTTGTTTGTGCCCTTTGTAGAATGGGGCCCTCGGAAAGAACACATTGGTTAGTGCCACTCTACGGGAAGTGGAAAGGGGCTGGTTTGATCTGGTCATATTAAGAGAGCAACACCTTATTGATAAAACCTGGATCTGATTGCAGAACACTTTTGTCTGAGAGACTAGCTCCAAAGGGCCTCATTTCTGTTCTCTAAGTGCCCTAACACTTGCCTATTCTTCCTTTTGGGGTGGGGTGTTCCTTCCCTGTTTTCATTCTTCTTCCCTCGCCTTGCTTTTCTCCACCTAGATTTCTTAATTGGATGCTTGCTTATGGAAGAAAAGTTTGATTATTTCATGGGATCATAGAACCATAAAATGTCCATGTTGTGAGGAATCCCAGAGACCGTTCAGCCTGTACCTAACAAGAAACCTCTATGTCTTATCCCTGACACACTATTATACAGACTTCATGTAGACACCCCCTGCTCTAGGAATCCACCACCTGCCAAGGTAACCCATTTCATTATTAGAAAATTCTACTTGTTAGGAAATCTTTGTTGACATCAAGCTAAGATCTTCCTCTTTGCAACTATTATCTATTGCTCCTAGTGATACCAGACCAGCAGGAAAACAAATAAACAAACAAAAAACCCCAACAAAACTCTTTTGTGTATGACAGTTATTCCTGTAGGAGACTTTTTCTCATCCTGGCCCTCTCCTCCACCTCCCCATGGTTAATGCCTTCCTTCTAAAGTTGCCTTTCACTTACACTGGACTTACCTTTTTTTTTTTTTCCTATTGCTTTCTCCATTAAAATGTGAGCTTTTAGTGGGCAGGGATCATGTTTTTGCCTTTCTTTCTATCTCTAGGACTTAGCAACGTCACTTGCAGATAGCAAGAGCTTAATAAAATGATTGTTGATTGATTGACTATTAAGAAACATGAAGAAAACTATCATGCTTTCCCTAAATCATCTCTTCTCCAAGCTAAAGGTCCCCCCAGTTCCTTCCACCCATTTTCATGTGTATAGTATAATCTTAAGACCCTTTATCATCCTGCTAATTTCCTTCTAGACACTAGCCAGTTTATCAATTTGGATTCAAAAGACTTGGGTTAGAATCCCAATGCTGTTACCTATGACCTGCATGACTTTGTGCATGTCATTGCTCTTCTTTCAGCTTCAGTTTCCTCATCTGTAAAATGAGAGACTTGGATCAAGGTTCTTTTTAGTTCTAAATCCTGTGGTCCTATATCTTGGGAAGGAAGAAATGGGAGAGATTCAACAACTGAACTTAAAAGTATAAATGGTATTTAAATATGCTGCTACTTCATTATAACCCTCTTCCTCACAGAACAATCCTTGGCATAAGACAGAGATTCTTAACCTTGTTTTATCATGGACCTCTTGGTCAGTCTGGTAAAGTCTACGGGCCCCTTCTCCGAATAAGGCTTTTAACTGCATAAAGTAAAACACAGAGGAATATAAAGGAAACCAGTTATACTTAAATAATGATGTATTTTCTCCCATCCAAGTTCTCAGACTCTATTAAATCTGTCCATAGAACCCAGGTTAATAACCCCTGGTAAAGACATTCTTGGAGTGGACACCAGCCAAGGAGATTTGCTTATTGAAGTACCAGAGGACTTTAGGGTAAGCCAATCTCACAGCATGGACTGAGAAACTTTTATAGAGAGGTTCCAGTGTACACAAAGCATTTTATTTGTCTTTGAATCGTTTTTCTCCTCCTTTCATTTGTGGGAGTGTGGAATAGGGAGGAGTTTGTTTTCTCTAGCTTTTGTTTGGAACTGGGAAAATAGACTTACACACCCTCCCCCTTCTTTCCCTCATGGCTCTGCCCAAGGTTGTTTGGGGTCAGTTCCTTGCTAAGAATGTATATTGAGAAAGGTCTTAAAGAAAAAGGGGCAAATCTTGAATCCTACTATTAACCTTTCTGTTAATTCCTATTCAGGCCAGGAAGAGAAATGTAGTGACTATAGTTATTCATGCCTTGGACAACATCCCATAAAAGATATCATCTGGACAGGACTGGAAAACAGACTACCATTTTGAAATGTTTCATTTATGAGTTCATACCTGTTCTATGCTTGAAAACTGGCACAGAAAACTAATGTTTAGACAGCACTGGAAGATTTGCAAAGAGTATTATGAATATTATCTCATTTTGTCCCCACAGCAACCTTGGGAGGTTGGTACCATTATTACCTGGATTACTGAGACTAAATGACTTGGCCAGGGACACACAGCTAGTAAGATTTTGAGACAGGATTTGAACTGAGGTCTTCCTGACTCCAGTTCCAATGCTCTGTCCACTGAGTCACCTCACTGTCTCAAATGGGACAGTCATATTTGTTGATGCGTTACTTATACTGCTGATGCAAGACAAGAATATTTGTGTTTGTACTGTGACCGAATGATGGTTCACTAGAAATGGTTCATTTAAAGCCACTTTGGGAAAGAGGGAGAGAGGGAGAGAGGGAGAAGAAGTTTATAAACAGCCTTGATCTTCAAATACAACACAAGGCATTTTTATTAATGGAGTTGTTGACTTTAAACTCTTGGTTTCTATCCTATTCATTCAACATTCAAGCCATATATACAAAGTAATGATGATGGCAACATTCTGACCGTTCTCAAGAATTTATTCAAGTGCAAGTTTAAGTTCAGAGTAGTGGCCAGTGCATATTTAGCTAAGGCACCTTCCTTTGGATGGATTTATCCTAAGGTATCTTTAGTTAAAACCAAGTCACAGGAGGGACACCAGGAATGTAGTTCTTACACAGGTGAATTAAGCCAGGATTAAGCAAGGAGTGATTGCTTTGGGACAAAAATGACACAGGCCAGCCAAGAGATATTTGCTTTGGTCAGACCAGATCTATATTCACTGAGTTCACCTCTGGCCAATCAGTCAATCACTCAATGAACAAGCAATTTATAAAGCAGCTACTATGTGATGACACCACATTTCATTTTAAGTAGGGTACTGACAAGCTGGAATGGGTGCAGGGAGCATGACTATGGTGATAAGGAGATTAGATACCATGTCATAAGAAAGAATGATTATGCTTACTCCAGTGAAGAGAAGTCTTAGGGGAAATACTAGCCGCTTTCAAATAGGGTTGTCATATACCTATACTCTAGAAAAGGGGTATCCTTTCTTAAACCTCTACATAGTAGTCATAGGAATAGAAATAGTAGTAGTAGTTTATGACACAACATGACATGATGCAGTCTGACCCGACACAACGCAACATGACATGACATGAAATGACATAACATAATATAAACATATTACATTTTATTCTTCAGTAATAGCTAACTCTTTGTGACCCCTCTGGGTTTTTCTTGGCAAAGATACTGGAGTGGGTCACCATTTCCTTCTCCAGTGGATTCAAGCAAACAGAGGATAAGTGACTTGCACAAAGTCAAACAGCTAGAAAGTATCTGAGGCCAAACTTGAACTCAGATCTTCCTGACTCCAGGCCCAGCACTCTATCCACTAAGCCACCTAGCCACCTAGCTACCTAACATATGACATGTTATAAAAATAATAATATAATAGTTATTAGGATATTTTACTAATATTGTGATATCATGGTTGTAATAATAGTAATAGTAGTTATGGTTGAAAAGAAGAATGGTTTAGTAGATAGCACAGTGTACTTGGAGCCAAGAGACCTGGGTTTAAGTCCTGCTTCTAATACTTGTTATGCAAGTGTGGAGAAGCCCATTAATTTCTCTAACCTCAGTTTTCTCATCTATATAGTCCAGATGAGGGGGCAGGTAGGTGGTACAGTGAATAGAGCACTGGCCCTGGAGGAAAGAAGACCTGAGTTCAAATTCGGGCTCAGACACTTAACACAAAAAACTAGCTGTGTGACCTTGGGTAAGTCACTTAACCCCAATTGCCCTGCCCTCCCTCCTCCAAAAAAGCAAAAAAAAAAATCATTATACTGTAGATGATACTTATATAGACTATCTCATAGCACTACAGCAAGGAGATCACTGTGTAAGCTTCCAAGAGCTACATAAACTCAAGTTCTTACAAACACGGTCTTGTACTTGGTTTTCTGCTTCCTGGTGCTTTTCATCTATGTAGTTTTGTCTCCTGTTTCCTATTTCTTTTGCATTCCTGACTAGGTGGTGCAGTAGATGTATATATTGGGCTTCATGTCATTATCTTTCTGAATTCAAATCTGCCCTCAGACCTTTACTAGTTATGTGACCCTGGTCAAGTCATTTAACCCTTTTTGCCTCAGGTTCCTCATCTATAAAATGAGCTGGAGAAGGAAATGGCAAATTACTCCAGTTTTTTTGGTCAAGAAAATCCCAAATGGGGCCACGAAGAGTCAGACACAACAACAAAGAACCTAATATTACACTGGGCATTTAGTAAAGGCTTAATAAATACCTCTTGACTTGGTTAGAGGTCTCTGGATTGATCCACTTCTCTGTGATAAATCAATAGATAATAATTGTAAGTACTTAGCACAGGGCTTGAATCATAGTAAGCACCATATAAAAGTTAACTATTATTATCAACACACTGATACTCTTCATTACAAGTTAGCAGACCTGAGCTTGCTCAAAGACACTCTAGTTACTCAGTTAGGAGAAAGTGAACTGATCACCCCAAGGCAAGCTCAGTGTCCAGACGTGTGTCACTGAGCAATAAGGACCAGAAGAGGCCCTGGACAAAGTATCTTCTTGTTCATCATTGTAGTATAGTCTTGGGGAGAGAAAGCATCACTCCTGGAGCTTCAGATTCTGTGTTTGCCTCTTACAATGTGCAGGATCTCAGGCCAAGTTGTTTTTGCCTCTCTGGGACTCAGTTTCATTTTAATTCTTTTCCTTTTTTTTTTTTTTGGAGGGCAGGGCAATTTGGGGTTAAGTGACTTGCCCAAGGTCGTTAAGTTTGAACTCAGGTCCTCCTGACTCCAGGGCTGGTGCTCTATTCACTGCGCGACCTAGCTGCCCCCAGTTTCATTTTTAAAATGGAGTTTGGTGGGCAGCAGAGTCAAAGGAAATGGTCTCTAAGGATCACAGGACTTTAGAACTGGAAAGAATCCAAGTCACTTAGTCTACCTAAGCCTCAATTTTCTTATCTGTAAAATCATATTATCTTCATCCTTTGCTTCACTGGGTTGTTGTGAGGAAAGCATATGAGTAATTTCTATTACTTCAATCTCACACCTGCTTGTGCTGTCTACTGAACCCTCTCTGCTAGCCCACATTTATTAGAGTTGGCAAAGGCAAATGCGTTTTAATTAGAGAACAGCTTTGTGGTTAATTCCTTTGGAACTGGGACCTGGGAGGAGGGCTTCTACTTATCAGCAATGGAGATAAGTATTGGGAGTGTCTTATACTCCTTTCCATCAACTACCAATGCATTCTGAATCACATGCCTAGGTTCTTATGTTCTGGCCAAGTATTTTTTTTATTGCCTGGACAAGCAGCTAGTTGGTAACTAGTTGGTAGAGTCCTGGACCCAAAGTCGTCAGCAAGACCTCAGTTCAAGCCCTGCCTGAGACATTACTAGCTGTGTGACCTTGGGCAAGTCACTTTATCTCATATCTCAATTTCCTCATCTGTAAATAGCACTTACCTCCCAGGGTTGTGAGATATTTGTAAAACACTACATAAATGCTAGCTTATATATGTGTGTATATTTATTTAAACAAATGTATAATATGACTATATACATATTAAACTATGATTTAAACTAATATATATTTAAACTAACATACATATCTATTTAAATGAATGAGCCTTCTAGTCAACATTTTTTCCTGTGAGCAAGCTGGGAAAACAAGCAGATTAGAATGATTCATTTTATAATATTGATATTTTAATGTAAATTGTTCTCCTGGTCCTGTTCACTTCACTTTGCATTAGTTTATACAACTCTTCCCAGGTTTCTCTAAAACCAGCCCCTTCATCATTTCTTACAGAACAATACTATTCCATCACATTTATAGACCATAACTTGTCTAGTCATTCCTCAATTGATGTTCACCCTTTTAGCTTCCAGTTATTTTCCATGAAAGTTTTAAGCATTTTTGTACACATAGAACCCCCTCCCCATCTTTTGATTTTAAGCCTAATAACAGTATTTCAGGGTCAGAAGGCGTATGGAGTTTAATAACATTTGACTTCTGTACCTTATCATAAAATGATATGTAATGCTGATTTCTTCAGTTCTTTAATGCCCAAAGATGATCTGGATTGTTATTAATAGCATTAGTAACTCTGAACTAGACACTTTAATCTTTCCCTACTTTCCTCAACCATAAAATCATCAAAGGGGTCAGACTAGATGACCTGTACAATCACTTCTAGTTCTGATATGTTTTGGGTCTGGGGTTTTCATTACTCTTGTCTTACTTCCATGAAGATTTCTTTTACTTCCTTTTATTCCAGGCAAGCAGATATTTAAGAAACTGATTTTAAAATAACATTGCTAAGGGGAGAGGGAATCTGTGTAGAAGAAGAAAAAACACCACAAAGATAAAAACAATCTAAGCACAATCTTACCTGTCTGTCACATTTATGGCTTGTTGGCATTCTAATCTGTATCCCTCCCTTCATATAACAAACATTTACTAAAATAGTGGTCTTTTTAAAAAGCTTCAGATCTGCTCCTCAAGGATTTGAAATCCAAAAGGAGAGTTGATTGTGCTGCCAGGCACACCTATAATTATTACTGTCTGGTAGGCTAACTCATGGATCAGTTGGATTTGGGCATTTTGAAGTTCAGTAGGACAATCAGCTGTCTCACATCAATATGGTAAGCCCCCAGCCACCAAACCAATTGAGGTTGGAAAAATTGAGCAGGTTCAAACTTTTGTATCTATAGGCAGTGGTATTGGGCCAACAAGTAGACATCTAGCCTGGGTGAGATTGAGAATTTCATGTTGTTCAGTAGTGTCAGTCATGACCAACCCTTCATGACCCCATTTGGGATTTTCATAGCAAAGATACTGGAGTGGCTTGCTATTTCCTTCTCCAGCTCATTTTATAGATGAGGTAATTGAGGCAAACAGGGTTAAGAGACTTGTCCAGAGTCACACAGCTAGTAAGTGTCACACAGCTGGTAATTTGAATTCAAGAAGATAAGTCTACCAGACTGCACGCCCAATGTTCTATCCACTGTGACACTTAGCTGCTCTGAGATGGAGAAACCCAGTCTTAAATAAAGAAACAAAACTAAAGGGAAAGAGATCTAGTGGGTAATGTAAGATCCGTATGAGTAGCTGACATCCACATTGAGCCTCCGAAAGGCTTGGTTTGATTTTACTAATCTAGCCCATCATTAGTCAGTGTAAATGTTGTTGCCATGCCATCAATGCAAAGCAGATGATGTATGAGTAGAGAAGATTCAGAGACAGGAACTAGACCAGGGATTGTTCAGAGAACTCCTGGGTGAAGAAACTCCCTCTTATCAATGCAGGTGAGCACTTTCTCTGCCATTTACAATCCTAGAGCAGAGGTGTCAAAGAGCCCACAAAACTCTGGGGAACCAGATTAACACGCAATTGGGAAATGTTTAACAGATTAAGTAAAAATACAACATAGATAATCCTAATTTGTAGCTTTCTAAGTCAATGTTCCGCTATAGACATTTGTTTTCATTTGCATTTGACACCACTGGTCTAGAACAAGCATTGACAGATTGTTACCTTGCCCAGGGGCACAAAGAGAGAGTCAGTCAGATTAAGGACTTTCACCTAACTCTTCCTGGTTTTAAGACTGGAAGGCGGAGGGATTTCTGTACACACTTATCTATACTTCTAGAATTGGAAGGGATTTGACAGGGTATGGATTTGCAAGTTACTTGCAATAATGATGTAGATACTCCTCCCACTAATTGCAATCTATCTACTTTTCATGATGTTTGACTCCCATAAGTTTCACAAATCCTCCATGGAAAATAGCCCGGTGGGACTGAGACCATTCTTTAGGTATTTTATCATTCCGTGAGTACCAAACTAGGGTCTTAAAGTCAAAAGAATGGCAATGTTGGGTGATAAGACTGAGTGTAATGAGCAAACAAACAGAAGTGATCTCCCCCCTCTAATCTCAAAACACTCTGTAGGTACTGATTTTAATTCATCTTAGATTTATTTGTGCACACATCTTAGCTTTCCTGTTTTTTCCTTGAGGACAAAGATGTGTTTTATTTATCTTGGTATCTCCTCTAATTTTAGCACGTGGCAGTTAACACTGAAAGACAAACATGTTATGGTGAAAATACCAGATTTAGATTCAGAGAACCTGGGTTTGAATTCTAGCGCTTGCTTGGGTAAGTCCTCCTAGGCTTTACTTCCATCTTCTGTCAAGTGAGGTTGAATTAGATGACTCTTGAGGTGCATTTCAGCTCTGAGTCTATGTTCCTATGATGATTAGGTGGTATTAAATAACTATATTTTACTTGAATTGCTGAGGATTGATTTAAGGCTCAAATTTTTGGACAACCTATATATCCAGTATCAATTAAATTCAACAAACATTTATTAAGAGTTTATTATGAAGCTAGGAATTAAAGGAGAGATAAAGATGGATATGACCCAGATGAGACCAGGAACAAGCTGGTAAATTAGGAGAGACTAGGTTAGTGCCAGGCAACATATGGGTGGAGGAAAACCAGCACGTGTCAGGACTCTTGCTCCCTGGCATGGGCTGGGGAGGCAGATTGCTTTGTAAACTGATCATTCCAACAGGAACAATTTCAAGGGGATCAGCACTCTGCCCTGGGACAGTGGGGTCCAACAAATTGATTCACCTGCCAGTTATATTAAAAGAAAAATAAAACCTTGGAGTTCCAGATGTGGATGGAAGAGTTGTGGGGAACAGCTGGCAAGTGAGGGCATTAGAGTCTGCCTGTCATACAGGAAAGAAGGCATCATTTAGATTCCGGAAAGATGGGATTGTTATCCCAGAGCTGTGCCCTTTGTTCAAGTCACTTTCTCTAGCCCTTTTCTCGTGTGAAGAACAAAGAGAGCAACGTTTGTAGTTTCTTTCTCAAAGGGTTGTTCCCCAGAGGGTTGATCCTCAGATCTAAAGAGATAACACTAGCCAGCATTCATATAGTAGTTAAGGTTTGCAAAGGCTTTGCATACGTAATGTATTTGATATTCACATAATGAGGTAAGTGCTATTATTACCCCCATTTTATAGATAAAGAAATTGAGGGTGAAAGAGGTTGACTTAGCCCAGAAGCAGACAACTAGTTGAGATCTGAGCTAGGATATGAACTCAGGTCTTCCTTACTCCAAGTCGCAGGAGCCACGTGATAACAGATAATATCTAGAGTACTTTGCAAACCTTAAGACACTGTAAAATGTCAGTTATAACTGTTTTATAACCTAGAGAGGTTTTCAGGACTCTTGCAGCAAAGACCACCAGAAGCCCACTCAGCCTATTCACGCGTGCTCCCCGTGGACCCAGCTGCAGGTCACCCAATGGTCTCTTCAGTCTGCTCCCCATGCATCCTCAGGAATCACCCCCCTCTCGCCTCAACAAAGGACGGCAGCTGTTTGGCAGTTGCTGAGGCAGTTCATCCGCTTTGGGGATTATTTTATGGGCTGTTTATTCTGCTGAGAGAAACAGAAGACTTCAGTGTGTCGGAATCTTTCCTCCTTCTTCCTCCTCCCTCCTCCTCTCCCTCCTCTCTCCACATGAAGGCGGCTGAACAAATAGAGAAATCAAAGATGATTACACGGTGTTGGAAACCCGCTTCCGCCTGAGCCCTCTCCCTGCCAGAATCTTACATAAGGTGCAACCTTGCTCAGACCAGGAATCCAAGAGGGAATTTCACTTTGAAAGCTCCTTTGGGGCCACTGAAACACCTAGCTCTTTCCCTGCTGGCTTTCCTACCTGGGGTACACCTGCCCCATGAGTAACAGGAGTCACTGGCTCCTATTTTTGTTTGGTTTGGCCTTCCCTCCTCTCCTTTTCTCTTCTCTTACAGAAGTTAAAGGTGGGTCAACACTGGGGAATTTACATTGGTATTAGTCCAAGTAACTTAGGAGTATTACATACAGTATGACTCTGCCCAGGCATCTAGATTGCTTTTGTAAACTTGGAGGTGGGTGCTGTTTGGGTGTGCTTTTAATCTTTCCAAGTGAATAATTCACTTTGCTTAGTTTCTAGGGCATAAAAAAAATTGTAATCCCCAGAGGTAAACTATTGGTAGAGTAGGGCTAGCTATGGTGACTGTCAACCAAAGGTCCTTGCTTATACAAATGGTATTAAATAAAGGAAGGGACCTTAGAATTAATTTACTATAAGTTCTCTCTTTTATAGGGGTCAGCTAAGTCATGCAGTAGATAGAGTGCTGGGCCTGGAATCAGGAAGATTCATTTTACTGAGTTCAAAATTCAGGTTCAGATACTTTAGGTCACACTAGGTGCGTGACCCTGGGAAAGTCACTTAACCCTGTTTGTCTCAGTTATTCATCTGTAAAATGAGCTGAGAAAAAAATGGGAAACCACTCCAGTATCTTTGTCAAGAAAACCCCAAATGGGGTCATGAAGAGCAGACATGAATGAACAACAACAAAATCCTGATTTTATACATGAGAAAACTCAGCCCTAGAAAGGAAGAGTGACTTGTGCAGGATATCGTAAACACTTTGTTGAAAAGTTAGGATTAGATGACCCTGGGTTTCCTGCCTCAGTGTTTAGGGCTCCCATTATTGGTTGCTCCATGCTGCATTCTGGACAACTGTGGGTTCCTTCTGATGCTTACTAAGTCTGTCACTGCATCTCTTCAGCTGACTCAGATGTATCCTCTATGGGAAGTAAATTCATATTTGTTGAAGTGATTTGCAATTGACCATGCACCTGGCCAAAGACCTTGTTAGCAAACTGAAGAGAAGAATGATCTGAAGACCCAATTAATAGAACTCTCAGGGTTGGTCTGAGGGGTAAGATGACTGGGACAACCTGGCATGGATTGTGTTGGGGAGAGACTATGTATGAAGAGTCATTCTGAAGAAATGGGTATACATAAATAACCCAAAGTCATTCCACATTCTATCATGTTGGGAATCCCTGATATCTTGCCATTATTC
This sequence comes from Pseudocheirus occidentalis, assembly GCA_028646575.1. Lineage (NCBI taxonomy): Eukaryota > Metazoa > Chordata > Mammalia > Diprotodontia > Pseudocheiridae > Pseudocheirus > Pseudocheirus occidentalis. The sequence continues at coordinate 62,952,134 of CM053593.1, forward strand.
TAAGGGAAAATCTCACTTCTCAGACTCTCATTATAATCCAAGTTCATGATTAGAAGGGTTACTCTTTCCTTTTGTCATGGAAACATGAAGCAATTGAGTTCAGTAAGTCCTGGGTTATGCAACTGCCCCTACCCACCCTCTCCACCCATTATCAGAATCTAGAGGAAAAACTGGGAGAGACGGACCTCTCTATAAGAAAGTTCATTTCATGTGCTTATTTTATAGGTAATGATTAAACCAATGTACAATCCATCGTTATTGTTATCTATAAAAGAAACAGAATCTGCGTGGTAAAGAAAGCTCCCTAAGTTCCAGCATTCTAGATCTCTCACAGGTGAATTCCCAGAAAACACCATCAGTTTCACTACACAGCATTCCATTTTGGTTCTCATCACTGATCTCATTTATACTGTTACAGTTATGGTGTATATTGTTTTCCTGATTCTACTAATTGATTTTGTGTGAATTCAGGTAAATCTTCCCAAGCTTCACTTTATCACTAAGACAATGGACAGAGTGCTGGACCTATAGTCAGGAAGACCCGAGTTCAAATTTGACCTCCAACACTTACCAGCTGTGTGATCCTAGGCAAGTTACAGAACTGATCTTTGCCTCAGTTTCCTCATCTGTAAAATGGGAATAATAATAGCACCTGTCAGGGTTGTTGTGAAGATCAGAAGGATAATATTTGTAAAAAGTGCTCAGCACAGTTCCTGGCACACAGTCAGTGTTATGTAAATGTTAATTATTGTCATTATTATTATTCAATGACTGTGATAAAATGTCATCTCTTCAGTTGGACACCTGCTTCTACTTATCTTTCCAAACAGTTCATATTATTTCCTTTTGTTCACTCTGTCAACAGCTGTAGACATACTAAGTGTTTCGTAACCTTAATATTCCACCTTCCAGGGGTGGCTAGGTGGCGCAGTGAATAGAGCGTCAGCCCTGGAGTCAGGAAGATCTGAGTTCAAATTTGACCTCAGACACTTAACACAAAACTAGCCACGTGACCATGGGCAAGTCACTTAATCCCAATCGTCCTGCATTCCCCCCTCCAAAAAGCAAAAACAAAACAAAACAAATCCAAACAAACAAGTAAGCAAAAAGATATTCCACCTCCCAGCTTTTGCACAAACTATCTTCTACTTTCATTCCCCTTCCTAGCCTATGCAGGGTGTTCCAAAAGTCTTAGTGCAATTAAACTTTTGGGACATCCTGTAACATTCTCTCACTATCTCAGTGTTTCTAGGCCCCAGCCAGCTCAGCTGAGGTGCCATTAAGTGAAGTCTTCCCTGGTGCCCCCAGTTATTCTTGCTCTCTGCCTCCTCAGACTACCTTGTGGTTGTACATGTGTCTGTTAACATGGTGCTTCTCCACAGTAGAAGGTAAGCTACTTGAAGGTAGAACCTTTTTCATTTTTTTTTCTCTTTTTATCCCCAGTGACTGTTAGCATGATGTCTGGCAGATAAGGAGCACTTGCCAGTATTTATCTTAATTTGGGTGGAGTTTCTGACCTGTGTGTCTGACTGCCTGGCTGCATAACTTGGGATAAGGGCTTAATTTTGAATCTTAGGTTTTCCATCTATATAAACAAGGATAAGGGACCACACCTCTTTGTAGCATAATTTTTCTGTCTGAAGAAGGTTGTGTAGGTAAAAGATGCCCAGCCTAAAATCTCAGATCCCATTGGTATTGACCCAGAGAGAGCATTCCAATGAGAACAAAACTTCCAGCAGGAGATAGCTGCCCATTTCAGTGTTACAATTTCATAAGATGCCATAGATTTGGAGCTAGAAGAGATTGTATGGATCATGGACATTCTAGTCCAAGCTCCTCATTGTACAGTTGACAAGACTAGATCCTAGAAAGGAGATGTGACTTTTATCCCATGTTTACATGGCTAGCGAGTTATAGAGTCAAGATTTGAATCCAAATCTCCTCTCTATATCCAGTTGCCCTTAACAACTATGTTGCTTAATGTGCTGGAGAAAAGGCAGTTGGGGGAAGAGTATCTTTGCCAGAATATTGTCCCCCAAAAGCACAGCAAAAAGTCTAAATAGTGATTCATTAGGAAGGAGCTTCTGAGGTGACATTTCCCATTCCTTTTATGTGCTTGGTTTTGAAAGATTGGAGCATTGGATGTCATAAAGTGGATGGGGAATGGTTCTGGGTAAAGGCCAGTAGAGGGAATTCCAAGGGGAGTCGTTCCTATTCGTGGATGGTTCAGTCAAAAGTTACAGTACACAACTGTATTTCATTATGCTTTTTGTGTTAAAATAAATGACCAAAGAACAAATATGAGCATTAGCTAATTGTTATTTAATAATCTGACAGTGAAAAGTTTGACCAAGATTTAAAGAAATAAGAATATTTACATATGAAAGATTGGTATCTTCACCTCCAAATGTCAACCCTCCTCGATCATTGCTTAATCTGATCTTAGAGTCAACAGCTTTCTAGGGTATACGTGTGAACCTAACATTTTGAGACCAAAGGACAGTTGAACCTGAAAATCCTGTACAGAGATTTTGGGGTCAGTTTTTAAAGAGAAGTCATTATCTGCTTACAATTTATCAGACAAAAGGAATCACATTACTGAATGAATGATTACTAATTAACCCTTTGAGTGTTCCCTACTCATTTTGACTCAATCATTTAATAAACATTTAATTTGCACCTGCTGATTACAGAGCACTGTGCCAGACACTGGAGGAGATCTAAGTTTAGATAATATACAATGCCTGACCTCATGACAGTTGTAGTCTTTTTTTTTTTTTTTTGCATTTTGGAGGGGGGAAAGCAGGGAAATTGGGATTAAGTGACTTGCCCAAGGTCACACAGCTAGTAAATGTTAAATGTCTGAGGCAGGATTTGAACTCAGGTCCTTCTGACTCCAGGGCCAGTGCTCTATTCACTGCATCACCTAGCCACCCCATGACAGTTGCAGTCTTGATGGGGAACAAGAAAGAAACACAGACAACTATGTAACCTGTGGCCTAGATCACTATAGAAATATATCTGCGTACTCAGAAAGATCACATTTAATCTCGAAGACTTCTAAAAAATAATGCCCTTTGTTTCATACCTACAACCAGCGTTTCTTTCTTCTAAGAACATCAAAATTAGACTCATTTTGCTTCTCAGCTTAGCACTATGGCTAACAAGGTCTCTGATACAGGGCTCATTTCATGAAACCTGACAGAAAGAAGAAGAAGACTGACATCCAGGGCCATTATTATTGAAGACAGATCCCTTTCCATCTGCAGGAAACTTGTACCTTATGTGGTAACCTATACAGTGCTCCAGACTTACAGTGCTACTCAGCACCTCTCCCTACCCCACCCTGACATTGATAGAAAGTAAAGTAACTGGTCTTCTGGTCATTCTCTTAATTCTCCAGGAAACTCTGGAGTCTTTCTTACTCATGATACTACTCCAGATAGGAGTCCACATTGGTGAAAAGATTTGAGGCTTCCAGGGAGCCAATCCAGCTTTCCTATGTACTTTACCTTCCTCAGGGACCTATGTAGTCATCCCAGACTTATAGCACCTCTCTCCATCCCCAGTCCCCAAACATAGGAGAAAGAAACTTGGGGCTCCTGGACTACCTGATTCCCAGTACCAGCTCTTTGTCTCATTTCTCCTCTACTCTGGATCCCCACAATTCCCATCTCAAACCAGGAATTTCTCTTCTTGATCCCAGAAGTACTCTGCCAATCCACTATTGGGCACACAGGATTTCTCTCTTTGCTGTGGGAACCCTGTCTCTCTTCTGCCATTGTAGTTTACAAAGAGTTGTGGCAGATTTAGAAATCTTTAGGAAAAAGTCACAGATTTATAGCCCTCTTGATAGTCCTAAAACTACAACTGCTTGGCACAACACAAAAGGCCATCTTTCAAAATCTCCTGACTTTTTTCCTTCCAATCAGAGGTCCATGGTTATCACTCTTACCTGACTTAGGGTGACTTCATTCCATTTACCTCTTCCCTGCCTTAGGTCTCAAGGATATGTTTCTTACACAGCTAGTACTTTCCAGTAGGATGGAAAGGCAGAACAAAAGAAAATGTGCACCCCTTTCCATTTTTCTTTCCAACTCCCATCATCCCCTGCTGGTGATGAGAATCAAGACATGGAATTATCCTGAGGCTCATTATAATACAAGGAACACTTGAGTGGGGGAGCAGCAGGACTGACAATGCTGTGTTAACAGCAAATGTATTTGTGCCCCTATGATGGTTATATATATATACTATGCTGCATGTTAAGGACACTAGAGAGTACTAAGTAAAGTGTCATGTCAGGTCTGACTTTCTGGAGGGTGTTAGGAAAACATTTTTGAAGGCAGTAGCATTTGAATGAAGCTTTATAGGATGGGTAGAAATTCAGCAGGTGAAAAGCAGAAGGGGAAAGGGAAATTCCAGACAAAGGAAGCAGTGTTAGTTCAGGGATGGAGGCAGAGAAATACAGAGGATAATATTAAGGAAGTAAAATGTTACAAGGAAAAGGCAATGTGAGTATATAGATATGAAATGGGGGTGCTAGTAAATGTTTAACAACTTGATCTGTGGGGGGTAAAAAAAGCATGTGCACAAGACATACCTTTAAGATAAATCTACATTATTGACAATTTTCTTCATCATTTTCTTAAGTCTAGACAATCAATGAAACAATAAATCAATCCCTTATTTGCAGCATTTGCTAATTTCTTTTCTTTTTCTTTTTTGGAGGCAATCAGGGTCAAGTGATTTGCCCAAGGTCATACAGTTTGATTTTCTAGATGTAAAAGCTCACACACAAAATTTAACAATTGGCTTTTGAAAGCTAATATAAGCTAGCTCCATCACTGGACAGGGGAGATGCTATTGATAGGGCACCTGATGGAATGTGGAGGAAGTGTAAGGAGAGAAAAACAAAATGATCCCAAGTTTTAAGAGACTGGATGACTAGAAGGATGGGATCCCCACCAACAAAAAACAAGAACTGTGAAAGGAGGGAAAGGTTTTGGGGAAAATTATGAGTTAAGATTTTAATATTTTGAGCTTGTGGTATCAGCAGAGCATCTAGGTGGAGATATCCAACAGACAGTTAAAAATAGTTTGGGCAAAAGAAGACTCACTGTGGGGGATGGGGTGGGGAATAATAGCTGTTTTCAGGAATTTAAAGGACTGTCTTGTGGAAGTGAGATTAAATTTGTTGTGCTTGAAAAAAGTAAGGGAAGTGGGAAGAAGTTACCAAGAGAGACATTTAGGTTTGATGTCAGGAGAAGTATGAATCATGCCAAAATGGCAGGCATTGGCATGAGATGACTTGAGATAGCATGGGTTCCTTCTCAATGGAGATGTTCCCATGGAGAAGCGGTTCTCAACCTGTGGGTTATATTCAATTTAAATACATCCTGCGTATCAGATATTTACATTACGATTCATAACAATAGCAAAATTACAGTTATGAAGTAGCAATGAAAATAATTTTATGGTTGGGGGTCAGCACAGCATGAGGAACTGTATTAAAGAGTCGTGGCATTAGGAAGGTTGAGAATGACCACTTCTCAGGGATATTATAATGGATACTTCTTGGTGTGGGTTGGACAGGCTGATGCTAGTCCTTTTACAGCAGTGAAATTCTGCTATTTGCTCTTCCTTTTGAGACTTGGGCTCAGAGCAGAGATTGGGCTAAATGTGCAGATTTGGGAGTCCTATGCACAGTGATGAATCCTGGTAAGCATGGGAGGGGATAAGATTACCAAGGGGGAAGAGAAGAGGGCTCAGGAAGTGGCACAATGAGTCAGCAAATGAGAGATGAAGAAAAACCGGAGGATAATCAGAGGAGAGCAATGTGAAAGAAGTCAAAGGAGAAGAAAATATTCAGAAGGAGGGAGTGATAAGCAGCTATCAAAGATGACAACAAAAGTAAAAGAATATGAAGCCTGGGGAAAAGCAATCAAAGTTGGCTACTGGGCATTCATTCGTGACTCTTAGATACAAAAAAATATTTATATTAACACTTTTTGTTGAAGCAAATGTAGTCCTAAGATGAATATTCTCATTCCAAATATGACTTTCACAGATGAGTCAGATTTCCCTAGAACAAGGGTACATCTGCCTTCTCAGGGTTCTAGCTTTATGCCTCCCTCTCCTAACAAGGGTTTTACAAAAGTTTTTGCTTCCTCATTTGAACACGGCCAATAAAAAAGAGGAAATGCCTCTATTGGACTGGTCAGTGCCTCCAGCTCAGCAGGCAATCAAAACTCCCTCTCTTTGGAATGTGGCTAGTGGACTGCAACCAGTAACAATGTTCATGCAAGCTCCAAGTCAAGGAGCAGAGCCCTACCATTATATATTATCATGTCTGTCAGAAGAAGATCCCCCAATATCTTGCATGTGGGCTAGCAATGGGCAGGGTATATGCCATGCCTCTTCTGAAAATGAGACTCCCCCAGGCATGTCCCTCTTATACACACACACACACACACACATACACACACATCCATACAGTCATACATCCATACACACACACCTGCACAGACATGCAGACACACACAAACTGGAAAAAAGTAGGTTCTAATGAATTTGAAAATGAATTTGAAAAAGTAATTGAACAAATGAGGGTATTTTCATGCCATGGGATATTAGTGTACTATAAGAAATAACTAAAGGGACAGATTGAGAGATCTGTATGAACTGATCCAGAGTAAGTGAGCAAAACCAGGAAACAATTTACAAAATGCCTAATAATATAAAGAAAAACAAGTTTGAAAGAATGAAGAACTTTGATCAATGAATAACTAATCATGACTCCAGAATACTGATGAGGAAACATGTTTCCAATATCTTGTCAGGGAAGTGATGGACTAGATGTGCAGAACAAGACATACTTTGTCAGACACAGGCAACGTGTGACTTTTTGTTGCTTGAATAAACTTATTATTATTACAAGGAAGGGCTTTGTGGGGGTAGATCATGGGAGGAAGAGGTGGTCAGTGATAGTAATGAAAAAAAAGAAAGCAGAAAGAAAGGAGCATCAATGAAACAATGGAAGGGTAAAAAGAGAGATACATGCCAAACAGAACATGGATAAGGGCACTTTTGTTATTGATGCATTGAGTCTAGTGTATGCTTTTGACTGGAACTTGGAAGGTGAGGCAAAAAATGGATTATGCGGCAAATGGAATAGCTAGTAGAAGTCCAAGGTTATTAACCAAATAAATAAACAGAGATTTAGGGAACATTAGTAATCATCAATAGAAAAGGAACTCAGTAGTCAGAGGAAAAATCCAAACTAATTGATCAAATAAACAGGCAGATACTTAGTAAATATAATGAATTAGCAGTGGAGCAGAGCAGGAACATAATGAAACTATCATGATTAGCATATAGACTAATTGGTTGATGCCTTATTCCAAGTCTATTCTTTTTTTTTTTTTTTTTTGCTTTTTGGAGGGCAGTTGGGGTTAAGTGACTTGCCCAAGGTCACACAGCTAGTTTTTGTGTTAAGTGTCTGAGGCCGGATTTGAACTCAGGTACTCCTGACTCCAGGGCCGGTGCTCTATTCACTGCGCCACCTAGCCGCCCCTTCCAAGTCTATTCTTACACATGCTCACTCATGCCATTCTGACTTGTGTAATATAGCCTGCCACCCAATATCAGGCAGAGCTGGATTTTTTTCTTATAGAATAAGGGACTGTTAGCATTAGATTAAGATGTTCTAAAGAGCAGCTGTAGTTTGTTGGACAAAGCTACCTAATTGTGCCTAAGTGTTTCTATTTCTTTAAATCATGCTCAATTATATAGTATATTCTTTATTAATTAGAAATTTAAGACAACTGATACTCATGTTGTTACTGTGATAAAGTTCTGTCTTGATAGAGTTTAACTCTGCTATTCACACCTTAAGGAAGTCTAAATGATTGATTCATATACTCATACTTTAAGCCACCACCATTGATTTCATTGCAGCTGCCCAGATTTTAGGCATAATATTTAGGAGGAAGTAATCAACCCGAAGACCTAGCCTTGAAAATCTAAACTTCTGAGTAACAGTAAACATTAAACTTCTCTGTTGTTTGATTTAAACTGGAGGAAAGATTATGACCTCTTTATAAACATTATTTGCCCTCATCTCTCCCTCCATTCAGGATTCTTCTCCTTCCTGTTCTTTCTCTGCCTGTTTCTAGTCACTTCTGAGCTCTTGCCCTACTTTCCGCCTTTCATAGCACAGTATTTCTGATCAACTATACATAAATGACCTGTTTCCTATATAAGTAAGTTTCTTTAGTGTTTCTAATTTTTCAGTTCACTTCAAAATCAGTTTCTTTCTTAAACAGACCAGATACTTTTCCCTTCTGATCATTTTGAAACACATTTCAACAAAAGGTGTATAGATGTACATGAAAGATGTAAAAGAGGTTTGTTTGTTTGTTTTTCACAATAATAGAGGCTATATCATGGCAGCCAGTCTCCATTTATGCAGCTGAACCATCACCTAAAATGAAGAAATGGGTAATAAGAAAGCTTCAAATGCTTTCAGAATGTACTTCACAAGACTGTCTGCATTCTTTGGTTGTGAAATTTTGTTTTACCTGTTATTTCAAAAATAAGTGTACTACTGTCTGAACTTTAGAGATTTTAAAAAATAGTTTTGATATGGCATTTTAAAAAAATAACAGAATTTCAACTATATGCAAAACAATAACATTGCAAGGCAATGCTCTTACAATCCAATTTCAATGTCTTTTTTTTTTTTTTTAAACCTTCTCTAATTGTGGTCTTCTGTTCCTGGATCAGGGCAGTAGCATTCCTGAAGCTAAGATGCACATGCCCATACAATAGCAAATGGAACTGAGCATGAAGAATTCTCCACAGGTATTTTCCAGTCTTGCTTCCAAACATAGCCATGCTACTCTGCTACTGGCCAAAGGTGACACCTTCACCACTTGGAACAGATGGGTCAAACAGCTTTTTAAAGGAGGTTTTTCTCTAAATTTCACCTTGGAATTTGAAGGTTATTATGTCAAAGTTATTAACATTGTTCCTTTTATAATAAACAAAGAAAAAAACATAATCTTTTCAATGCTCTTTTCTCCTCATTTCCTGGGACAAACTCCAAGGTACAATTTGGGTGGGTTCAAACAAGGAAAGCATAAAGAAGGGGTGGGAAGTGAAGAGACATTCCCCATGCACATGGATTGGCTTCCACCTCTCCATCCCCAGAGCCAGAGTAGCCTTGCCTCCCTCCACCCCCCAGAGAGATTATTCTGTGGCTTTGGCAGTGGGACAACAACCTAAGGAAAAGCAAGACCAAGGATGGCGTTGCCTTTCCCCGTCCAACCCGACTAGAGCCTTATTTTGCTGTGAGCCTGTCACTGTGGGAAAATCGCTAAAGTGTAAAGTTTCCTCCTTTGTCTGCCCTGCGCTCCATTTACCAAAGAGCCAAGTTTCTAACAGAGCCGCCTCTCAGAGGGCTCGTGAATGACTCCATTTTCTCACAGCAGCCTCTGCTTGCCCATTGTCCAACTGTCAGGCCCACTTGTATAGGTGTTCTCTGCAGGAAGGAGCTGTTATGTAATGCCTGAAGAAGGGGCATTGAGGGAGAGAGAAAGATGGGAGAGACACAAAGAGAAAAACAGAGTGACATAGAGGGAGAGAGGAAGGGAAGGAGAAAAAGAGAAAGATCGAGAGACAGACAGAGACAGAGACAGAGAAAGACAGAGAGACAGAGTGACCGAAGGAAGGGAAAAAGAAAGACACAGAGAGAAAAACAGAAAGGGACAGAGACTGATAGACATACATATAGACAGACAGGCAGACAGACAGACAGACAGACACACACGCAAAGTGCAATGAAGAACAAAATGTACTCCAGAAGGGGAAAAAATAATTCTAGGCATTTATCAGTATAAGGATGCATTTGCAGTGTTTTTGCCCTAGGCTCATGTTATGCTTTATAATCATCCTCCATTACTTGCCCTTGCTCTCATCTTTAATCAATATGAATTGATTGTTGAGTTCCCTAAGTATTCACTGCAGTCAGTTCCTCTTTTTCTACTTCATAACAGGTATGTGGCATGATGGTACAAAATGCTTGACTTGGAATCAGGAAGACCTGAATTCACATCTTGCCTCAGGTACTTAACCATTTGTGTGACTCTGAGCAAGTCACAACCTTTCTGTGGCTCAGTTTCATCATCTATAAAATCAGGATAATAATAGTACCTATCTCACAAGGTTGTTGTAAAGGTTACACACATACACACATACACACACACACATGTAATTTAAAAAGGTTTGGGAGGCATAGTGTCTGGGTAACTTAATCATTTTATTAATAAGGTCAGCAGGTTATTCCATCTCTTTTAGACAAAAAACAATCATGGCAGCAGGGCTCACCATTTATTTACCCTTCCAAAAAGAAGCTGTTGGATCAGGGGTTGAGGGTGACCTCATATCATTTTTAGACAAAGAAATTATCTGTATAGACAGATCTACCAAGCTTTGAGCTATCTAGACAAAAGAATCTATCTCCACCCAAGCTTGAGAAGAACATAATGGGCTTCCCCGCCTTAAATTCCTTGTAAGGTTAGGTGGAGTCTGGGAGGAAATGATCAGTAATGTTCTTCAAGCCACTGAACTTAAGATCAGGACTTTGGAAGAAGGGGAGGGCTCTGAATCTCCCCAAGATATTTTTTCAATATATATAGACACATGTACACATATATGTGTCTATATATATATATACACACACACATATATATGTTTATATATAACATATAGAGAGACATTCATTCATATGCCTCTTGCTATAGACTGTGGGGGGGAGGGGGGAGAGAGGAAGAGAGGGAGAGAGAGATTTGCAAACCTTAAAGCATTATATAAATGGTAGCTGCTATTATTATTAACTTTCTTTATGTTGTCTTTGAAATCTTCTTTACCACAATTTGAGATGATGCCTGTCAGAAACATTTCGTTTCCCTCTCCTCCCTCCCAAATTTCAATATGGAATGGTCAGTTCTGTTGAAGGTCACCCTCATTTCTACTTCAGCATCTGGTCGTTGTACTTGGATGAATTTTACAGAATTTTAGTTATCTCTCATCACTTTCTCTTCTTTTTGAAGCCTAAAGCCAGTCAAAAATTGCTCAGCTTTTAGGAGAGAAAACTTCAGATGTCTGAATAATTAAGTTCCCCATGACTACTATAGCGTACTTCTGTTTCAGACTTGTGATGCTGCTTAAAACTCCATCTATAACTTCTGTCCAGGTGAACTATAATCAAATCCCTCCAGTGATCTTCCCTCAAATGCTCTCTCCCTGACTATTCTTCTCATTTTAACCTATTCTGTCCTTTTTGAATGAAATCTACTGCTCTATAACCCTATTTCATCTACAGATCTCACCCTTCCAATGATTTCTCCCTCTGCCAAATCTGCCTCCTTATGTCGGGAGCTCTAGTTCACCTTCCTTCTTACCTAGTACTTCAAGGGTATGTTTGTTACCTGGATATCTAAGGACATGAGTTTTATTGATTATTTTCTTCTTGGACATTATTTCTTGTTAATGGCTGATAATTTCAGCTATTATTTTTTCATTACACATCCACCTATGTGGGTTGGGCCAGTTTCCTCTCTGGATATGACTTCTGATCGACTAAGAGAACTCTGAGCTGTGATGTTGTGTACCTTCATGTATGGTGAAGGGCCATCTTCAGATGATGGTTAGATGACTTTAGAACAGGTGATCAGGAGAAGGAAGTGCAGACTTTTTGAAGGGCAAGGAAATCTCTCTGTAGTTTCAGACATGTGGATAGCAAGCCCCCAACTTGTCTCTTGACTTCAAGTGTTTGGAACCCAAGAGAATGCTAAGGGGAACCCATACTTGGTCAGATTTTTCTCCTTGATTGAGTTGAAGTATTTTTATCTTGCTGTGAAGTCAAAATGTTCATTTACTTTCGTGTATTCTTTGGTCTACTCTAATCTATGTAATGTCCCTAATTTCTTTTTACTGATTACTTTGATAAAGACATGTGTTAGCTATTCATGATGGTCTTTTGTATAACCAGAAATTGGTAAGAGAGAGCTTAGCTGGTGATAGTAAGCTCCAAGTAAGTTAATCCTCCCCATGAGACCAAGCAGAGAAAATGGTATGTATCCTGTACTTCAAAGCATTATACCCAAAGATAACCAATGTTTGAAGTGTGGTGGATGGATATAATTCTAGCTCAGTATCCATCTTGGAGAGAGAAAAGAGGAATAAACATCCAGGAATTGCCATCATCCTACTCCCTACAAAGGTAGAAATCATAATTTCCCTTAGAGAGGTGTGGACCACATCCCAGAACAAATGAATACATTTCATATGTGAATAAAGCCATCTTTGTATTAAATTGTTTCCTGCACACATATTCTATATTTCTTTCTATGTTGTACTTGCTACTCTATAATATTTAGAAGTTTATATTGGAAGATGCATTGTAGGCTGATTTCTTTTTTTCCTCTTTTCAGTTTAAAGTGTTGTTGATCAGATATATGACTCAGGTATACATATACATACATATATTTTCAGTTATTATATATTATAATCATAACATTTATAATATGTAACAATTATATTATTACATAATAAATTATATGTAATTATAATATACAATATATCATAACAGACAATTATATGTTTATATAATTATGTAAATTATTTTGTATTATTATAATTATAATATAGTTATAATAATATATAATATAATTACAATATATAATTAAGTATTATATATATATGTATATATATTTTACCCCCCAGCATTCACTGAGTATACTCCATCTTTGACTCAATATTTATACTCTGAGTCGTGGTTCAGAAAACAAGATTCCACTCAAAGTTTTTTTCAAGGAGTTTTGGGGTGTTTTGTTGGTAGTAAGAGGCTTTGCCATCTGTTAGCATATAAAAGATAGTGAGCTTGTGATATATAATTCTAGTCACACAATTGTGCCCTTCTTGGTATCCAGTTGAGGCTTAACTTTTGGTAAGTTATAGTGATATGTCGTACAATTTCCACCACTTCACCGCAAGACTCAACAACAAATAAATCCAGGCTCCATAAAGGTAACCTTTCTATAATTTCTCATGGCAATGAATCTGATCCTGAATCATTATCATAGCCCTTTAATTTCTCTGAATATATTGGTATGGCTCTGCCATTTGTTCAATATGTCTTTGTTGATAAATTATTGGATGAGTTCAAGTCGATGGTGTTCATGGAACATTTTTTAATCCCACTCTCAGATCAAATGACAGAATATGTATAATGTGCTTTGCATACCTTAAAGCATTCCATAAATGTTAGCTATAATAATTAATTGTTATTATTGTCGAGCTGCACAGATGGACAGCCATGGAGAGATTGTAATCTGTATTAATGGAAGGAACTCCCAAATGGATGAGACTGAAGATTTTTGTATTGAGTATAACCACAATTGCATCGCTATTATATGACTGCTACTACTACTATTACTACAAATGATGTCATTTCATAAATTCTAGTTAGAGATAAAGACTTTTGGCACATTTAAGAAATCCAGTGGTGTATACTTTTTTATCAGACTCTACTATTACTTTATAAACTGAAGTCTGTTTATTCCAAAAGTTTTCATGTGAATTTTAACTTCTTTATTCTGTAAACTGAGAATATCTCAATTCTTCCTCCTTTCTGAAAAGGAAGTGTTCATCTTCCTACAGTTGCTTTGGGATGACCCATGTGTATCTTTAGTATTGTATCAGTTTTTGTTTGGACGTTTTGTAAATCCATTCCAAAAGTGTATCTTAAGATTAGAATTAATTGCCCCAAATATATGCTTTTCATTAAGTTTTGACTTTAGGATTCTAGTCATAGCCCTAACATGCACAGCATCGGACTTTTTCCTTCATAGCCTTAGCTCAGTGCGTCTTCCCTAGAGAAGAAAAAGGTACTTATAACTATGTTCTTCACCATTTGGTTCAATTTGGCCTCTGGATTCAAACTCCAAGCCTTCACTCTTTCTTCCTGGAGCAAATTAAGAATTTTAATATTATTAATTTTTATACAAAAGACCATCATGAATTATTAATATTTAATAATATTAATAATATTTTAATATTATTGGAGAAAGTTTGCATGAGGTGAAATAACTGATTAATGTGCTTTTGGTGGAGTTATATAACTCAGAAGCATACATTACTAGAAGTGATTAATAGGATGTTTTGGTGCAAGTCTCTCCTTGATTTGAAAGCCACATAGAATTCTATTTGGGAGTGATGATAATGAACTTAAGCGTTCCACTGTGGTGGCAGTTTACATAGTATAGTGCTTTGAGATGGCTTTTTCAATAATCACAGAATTAATAATAAGTTGCTTTTTCATGCCCAAGATCTTTTTGCTCCCAAACCAATATATTGTTTTAAGTGCTTATAGGTCTAATAATAATAGCTAGCCCTTATATAATGCTAATATCTGCAAAGTGTTTTATAAATCTTAACTCATTTTATCCTTACAACAACCCTGGAAGGTGGGAGGAAATGAGGGTAGAGGTCAGGTGACTTGACCAAGGTCACACAGTATCTGAAGACAGATCTATACGTAAGTTTTCCTGATTACACCTTTTTACTCCTCTAGCTGTCTTAGCTAGCAATGCAAGTTATGAAAAGTTTGCAGAGCACATCATATGATCAGTAACATGCTGGTACCAGCTTGTACAGGCTCTGTAAAGCCAGTTGTTAAAATTTCAGTATGAGCATTTTCACCTTGTAAATGAACAGATGTTAGAAATCAAGGTTCATTTTATTTTTTTGTTGGTTGTCTAGACTTAGGAAAAGAATGAAGAAAATGTTTATAACAAAGATTGATCTTAAAATTGTGTTGTGTATACATTTTATTTTTTAGAGTGTCAGTTTTTAAACATTTATCAGCATACTCCTACATGTGAAGTTAACGTATATTAGGAGGGGTCACTGGTATTCTCACCTTCTGGTGATAAATTTATGAGGACTGTCAAGAAAGGTGAGATCAGGTTTTCATCACAGAGGAAGCTGGTAAAATGTTTTATTATTAATTCATGTACCACTGGGAAGGATTTGAGGCAATAAATATGGACCTTAGCAAGACCCACTGCTTGCCGGTTTTGCAAAGAAACTAGGCTTTCAGTCACCTCCCTGGATGTGACCATTTTTATAGCCTATTATACTCATTGTATTCAAGCTTTTATTTTCATATTTGACGCAACTCATACTTATGTCATTGTCACTGGAATTCTTTCAACCATAGAGATGATCAGAAATTTCCAAATCCTCCTTCAGGGGATCTTTATCTCCCCTAATTTCTAGGTATCTCAAACATCTATAATATATTTTTTTGATTGATGTCATGTCATTTATTTCCTTGTTTGTGATGCTTTATCTTCTTTTACTGCCTTAACCTTTGGGTTTTCAATTTTAATTGTTCATTAATGGTATCAATAATTTCTGATTTTATTTTATTTATTTATTCATTTCATTTCATTTCATGCATTCATTCATTCAGCTTCCAAATTCCATTCTACATGTGTCTCTTTCTTTTCCTTTAACTGGGCAATGGGTGTTCAAGTTTTCTACTGGTTATACCTGATAGAGATTGACATCATTTTTCCAATGTCTTTTCACAAGTATTCAGTAATTTTCTCAAGTAGTTTCTGCCATGCTTGTAATGATGCCCTTCTTTATGAGCATTTGTAGAGAGTGCCCCCTTTCTTCCGATGATCCTTACTACCTTGGCATTGGTGGTAGCATTTACTGTTGTGTGCAGGTCCTGAATGTTTTTTATAGTCTGTCAAATACTGTGGGACGACAGCACATTCATTCATTCATTCATGATGTTTAGAACATCTTTGAGTTATTTTCTTGCACCATCAAACTCAAAAAGGGCTTTCCCAAATTCTAGTCTATTTATGCCTACCTACTTTTCAAAACCATTTTCGATATCAATATGAATTGGAGTTGGCCACCCAGCCAAGTATGTGGGGGCTGAGTCAGGATGAAATGAGCCATGTTCCAGGATAAAAAAGTCATCCAGCATGGAAAGAGAAGGGAGGGGAAAGGAGTGCTTCTGGTAGACTGATAACCAAATAGATGGGGGTCTGGTTCGCTGGCTCATTCATTCATTCATTCATTCATTCATTCATTCATTCATTCATTCATTCAATGAGCTCACTAGGTACAATGCACTGTTCCAGGCACTTGAGATGAAGAGGAAAAAAATTAAACAGTGTTTACTCTCTCTGTTGGAAAACTACATGCAAATATATAGATATGTAGATACATATATACGTGTGTTTATAAATATGTAATTAAACACAAAATATTAGCAAAGTGCATAAAAAGTAATTTCTGGGGGATGTCACTAGCAATCGAGGAAATTGGCATAGAATTCTCTTTGAAGATGGTACGTGAATTGGCCTTTGAAGGAAGCTAGAAGCTCTACGAGGACCAAATTAGATAATATTTGTAAAATGTTTAGCGCAGTGCCTGACATACAGCAGGCACTTAGCAAAAGCTTGTTTTCTTCCCCTCTTCCCAAGGCAGAGGTGAGAAAGGGGCACATTTCAGGCATGTGGAACAGTCTGTACAAAGGAACTGATCAAGAGGTGGAATGTCATATACCGGGAACAGCAGACAGTCTGGTTTGGCTGGAAGGGAGAGTGTGTGAAAGACAGCAATATTCTACAAGCCTAGAAAGGCAACCTGGGCCCAAATCATGAAAGACGTTAAATGCAAAACAGAAGATTTTGCATTTTATCCTCAAAACAATATGCATGGGGAGGGGGATAGAAGATGGAGTACGTAAGGAACCAAGGGGCCAGTTGGGTTGGAAGGCAGAAGGATGGAGTTGAAATAATGTTCATTGAGAATGGAGGAATAGACTGGGACTGGGTTATGTAGAACTTTAAAAGCTATGCAGAGTTTTGTTTTTGTTTTTAAATACTAGAAGTAATAGTAACCTACTGCTAAGAAAGAAAACCTGAGGAAAAGAATATCCAGGAGGAAGGAATGATCATCAGAGTCAAATGCTTTAGCGAGGGATCAAGAAAGATGAGGACTGAGAAAAGGCCAGTGATTTGGCAATGAAATCATTGTTGGGTTCTGTTAATCCAACCAAGACTGCTAACTTGATTTACATTTTTTAGACTATGTATTTTATTTCTCCCCCCAATTACATGTTAAAACAATTTTAATATAAAAAATTGAGTTTAATATTAAAAATATTAAAAAAATAAATTAATATTAAATATTTAAAAAATTGAGTTGTATTGAATATTTTTTAAAAAATGAGTTTTGTCCTTCCCTCCCTTCTCCACTACATGATCAAATTACATTTGCTACAAGTACAATGTCCTTGGAAGCAAGGGGTCTAACATTTCCATCTTTGCATCCCAGCCACCTAGTTCCCAGCAGATGGTGAATAAATAGTTATTGGATTGGATTGAATTCATACAGTTGTCTCATCTCTCCTATTAGACTGTAACAGGCTCTTTCAGAGGAGAGGCCCTTTGGCCTTCAGTGTTTTGTTCCCCACTGTGCCTAACACAGTACCTTCATGTATGTACATATAGTGTGCTCCATAAACATTTCTTGAATGTCTGATTCTCAGGAGGCTGCCCAGTGGGAACCAGAAGTAGCTTACAGTCACATGTGCCCTTCAGCCCCATACTTGGTATCATCTGGTCATAACAGAGACTTGAGAGAGATCCAAGGGAACCCAAGCTAAGTCCCACCCTCTCTGCTTAATGAGGGGATAAGTAATTACTGCCCTTGGAGAAGGAAGAATGGAGAGCACAAAGCAAGGGCCTTGTTTTCTGTCCTTTTGGTTTGCAACTTGCCTCAGCCTGAACTAAGCTTCTTACTTTGCAGCAGAGGAGTGTTGCAGGCATGTGATTTCATCAGTGGGGGAGAAAGGGGGGAGGAATCAGTCTCTCCACCAACGCAGATTAGCAACAACTCCTCTGTAACCAAATTAATAAAGCCTTTGCCTCTGCCTGCCTCCTCCTCCTCCCCACGCTCAAGTTGCCTAAGACAAGGAAGTAGCAAGCTGACCTGGGATTTCCCTCAAAGAAGCCCCTCGGGACTCATCAGGCAGCACAGGAACCCTGGGTGCTGCTGTGTGTGTGCCCATTTAGGAGAAATGTACATGGTGAAGTGCATTAGGCTGTGATGGAGGCAGTGCTTGACTCTGCAGAGAGAAAGGGAGAGAGAGAGAGAGAGAGAGAGAGAGAGAGAGAGAGAGAGAGAGAGAGAGAGAGAGAGAGAGAGAGAGAGAGAGAGAGAGAGAGAGAGAGAGAGAGAGAGAGACAGTAACTCTCCCTCCACTGCCCGGGGGGACAAATGGTTACCTTCAGAACAAAATGTACTTTTGCATTCCCTAAGAGAATGAGAGAGAGAGAGAGAGCATTTTCCCTTATCTGATGGAGAGTCAGCCAAAAGCACATATTTCTACCACTGTGTCTCTGTGTCTCTCTCTCTCTGTCTCTCCTCTCTGTCTCTGTCTCTGTCTCTCTCTGTCTGTCTGTCTGTCTGTCTGTCTCTCTCACACACACACACACACACACACACACACACACACACACACTCATTCTTTCTCTTTTTTCTCCCTCCCCTTCATTGTATCCTCCATAACACTTTATTGTCAAATTCAGGAAAACAGAAAAGCAAAAAATACACAAATGTGTCTAGCATCCTATAATTACCCAGGCCATTCTTTAGGGAGGTACAGAATAGAAGGACTTCTCTGCATGGAAGCTTCACCTTCCATCTTCCTGCTGAGCATAGGACCAGATTTTCTTTTCTTTTTTTAATTAAAGGGCCCATCCCTTGACTCACTTATTAAAGAAGGCTATTCACTGAATTGGCATTATCTCACTCAAAGTGAGAACCTGAAAAGACCTAAAAGGGCCAGGATCTCCCATTTCATCCTGGCCTATCTCTAGTCATCCTGATGAATATCTGGTCACTGGATCCGGGTGGCTCAGGAGGAGAAAGTGAGGCTGGTGGACCTTGCACAGCCCTCCTCACTCAAATCAAAGTCACTAAATAAGGAAAGGATTAGTTTGTTTTGTTTTTTTAAATCTACCACACAAGTATGGGATGGAGGAAGCATGACATAGAACAGCAGTTCTCAACCTGTGGGTTGTGTTCAATTTGTAACAATGAAAATACATCCTGCATATCAGATATTTACATTACAATTCATAAGAGTAGCAAAATTACAGCTATGAAGTAGCAATGAAAATAATTTTATGGTTGGGATCACCACAACATGAAGAACTGTATTAAAGGGTCGCAGCATTAGGAAGGCTGAGAACTAGTGATGTAGAAGAAGACCTGGGGGGCTTAGTGGCCTACAAGCACAAGATAAGCCAGCAGTGTGATGTGACAGACATTAGAAAGGTAATGAAGGATTAAGAGAACCCATAGTTTTTAGAATGGGTGGGGGGAGGGCAAAGGTTTCTGCCACATGACCTCAGAAGCATTTTGGTCAGTTCGGGGAGGGGGAACCATATGTTTTGAATTTGATAGCTATAATACATCTAGAAGAGAACAAATATGATGGGGGAGAAGACAGGAGAACATACCCTTGAAAGAACTGGGGATATTTTGTCAGGAAAAAAGAAGATTCTTATCTTAGAGACAGCCTGGTATGGCAGAAAAAGTCTTGGTCCCACCCACAATCAGGATGACGTGTGTTCAAGCCCCATCTTTGACATGGATTGACTGGGTGACTGGCCTGGGGAAGGCACTTAAATTCTGAGTGCCCCAGGAAGCTCTCTGAGACTATCAATTGCAGAATAGTTGCTGGTCTCCAGTGGTAGAGTGAGCTTCTTTAGCAGGGATCTCCCTACACTGAGGAGAGTGGGAGGGGGGGTGAGGAGAGGTAATAGATTCAAGGAGGACATGGTGGCTGTCTTCAAGCATCTGAACCATCATCACATAGGAAAGGTTTTAGACTTGTTCTTAACCCTGGAGGGCACAACAAGGAATAGTGTGGATGAAGTAGAGGGATATCAGGGTGGGAAGAGACCTTAGAGGCCATCTAGTCTGAATAAGAATCCATTGAATGGAGAGACAGACTTGGGCTTGATGTAGGGAAAAGTTTCCTGTAAGTAAGAGCCACGGATCTGCATAGGAGACGCTGTGCTCCTCAGCATTAGTGTTCTTCAATGTTCTCCAAGGGTGGATGACCACCTCTCAGGTATATTGTAGTGGGGATTATTTTTGGGGTACAGGTTGGATGAGATGACTTCTAAGGTTACTTCTAACTTGGAGATTCTGAGATCTGTGATGCTGCACTCTTGGATCCCATCTGGAGAGATGCTAGGGGACTGATCTCTGTTGCCAGAGAGGTTGCTAAAAATCAAGCTAGGTGGTGCAGTGATGGTTTTGGAGCCAGGAGGACGTGAGTTCTAATCTTGCCTCAGACATTTACTAGCTGTGTGACCCTGGGCAAATCTCTAAACTCTCATCTGTAAGATGGGGATAATGATCATATCTACCTCATAGAGTTGTTGAGAAGATCAAACGAGCAAATGTTAAGATTATATAACATTTTATATGTTATATTATATTTCTATATAGAATACTTAAACATACAAATACTTTTGTAGCACTTACATAAATAATATATAAAAACCTTAAAGTTATATAAATGCTAGCCAGAATTATTAGTACTTGAATGCTGATATTCAGGTAGCTGCAGATTCTTTTCCCAAGAGGAAGGAACAGAGGTCCTGGTAACATCCCTCTGAGTAACTATGGGGCATTTACTGACCTTAAAATAGCCTTTCTCTTACAATTTTCCTAGACTGTAGCATTCCTATCCTTTGGAGTAATGATATATATGTATTTGTGGAAATGGACACATGAATGGGAGGTTGATATTTTTGCACATAATAATAGCCAATATTCATATAGCATTTCCTACATTATCTCAATTGAGTGTCACAACAGCCCTGTGATGTGGGTATTAAAGATTTTCTCATCACCTTCATTTTACAAATAAGGAAATTCAGGCCTATAGAGGTTACATGACTTATCCATCAGAGGCAGGATTTGGGCTTAAGTCTTCCCAACCTTGACCCCAGAGCTCTACCCACTACACCATACTTCATTTGCGTGATAAATGACAGGTTAAAGATCTGTTACAGTAAGGCATTTTGACAACCCATGGAAGGGTTGGCAATCTTTCAAGAGTGGCATGCTACAGATCTGAGTCTTCTGTTGTTCTGGGAAAGGGGAATGCTGGTGCCAGTTTTTACAGGGCTTGACGTTCCAGCTTGTGTGTCCTTTGTTTCCAAGTTGTCATTCAGGCTGTAGGCATGAATCTTGTTGCTGGTTCCTCCTCTGAACAAAAAGAAATATGGAAGTTGACTGTGAGGGAGCCAGGTAGCCCAGAGAGACAGGACGTCAGGAAGACCTTTGTTCAAACAGGCCCTAAGATACTTCATTAGCGTTGTGACCCTGTGCAAGTTATTCAATAGCTGCCTTAGTTTTCTCAATTGTAAAATGGGGCTAATAATATCACTTACTTCCCAGTGCTGTTTCAAGCGTCAAATGAGATTATATCTGTAAAGTGCTTAGTACAGAGCCTCGCACATAGAGGGCACTTTAATAAATACTTGTTTCTTTTCCTAAATAACTTACTTTTATCAAGATAACATTATGCCCCATTTCTTGCTATGGCCTCTAGAAACATAAGGGGCATTAAGAGACACCCCTTTCACTTGATAGAAGAGGGAATTGATGCCCAGGGAGATTAAGTAACTTTCTCCTTGTGTAACAAGTGTCAGAGTCAGGGTATGATCTGACAATCCATGAAGTATAGAGAAGAGAGCACTCGATTTGGGGTCTGTGGGCCTGTGTTCAAATCCTATCTCTGTCCCATAGTACCCGTATGACTTTGGGCAAGGTCACCGGTTTCATCTCTTTGGGCTTCTGTTTGCTCCTCAGGTAAAATGCACCTGATATCCTCTAAGGCACAGGGTCTGAACCTTTTTGTGTATCCTGGACCCCTCTGGCAACCTGGTGAAGTCTATGGAACACTCCTCGGATTCATCTTTTTTTAAACAGTAGAAGGAAGTGCCAAAGTCCACTTAAAGACCAGTAAAAATAAAGATGAAGTTTTTGAGATCATCCATGTTCATGGACTCCCTAAAAGCCCATGGCTCTCAAGTTAAGAATTCCTTCTCTAAGGGTCCTCCTCATTCTAGACCTACCATCCTAAGGTTCCAGCTCGGTTTTCATTCCATGCTGCCTTGTGCTGACAGATGCCTTCCCTCGCGCCCTCGCGATGTTCCCCAACTTGGTTTTCCTGGTCACTTACTTCTAAGAGTCCAAACTCCAGAAAATCTGCCAGTAGTGAAATTGGTCCCATTCTGTCTTCTCTCTGGGGAGTCTTCCCTGCCTTCCTGCCTCCCTGCTTCCCTCCCTCCAAACCTCCTTCTGGGACTCCTTCCCAGACAGAGTGGCACCCGCAGCCTCATAACCGACCAAGGTGGGGCTAATTCTGAGAATAATAGGGGTGTGGCTGTGGGTGGCCATGGGTTGTGTGCATGTGGAAGAGTCCAGGTGTGTTCTGAATGTGTGTATGTGCAGATGTTTTTCAGCATTTGTAACTGAAGGTACAATTGGTTCTATTCTTCCCCATCCCTTGCCCCGGGTATTGCTTGTGCCCATTCTCCTGCTCTCTGGCAGCATCAGTCTTATTGTGCTTTTGTTGCTTCCAGGTACTTAAGAACCTTTTGAGGAAG
Organism: Pseudocheirus occidentalis; assembly: GCA_028646575.1. Lineage (NCBI taxonomy): Eukaryota > Metazoa > Chordata > Mammalia > Diprotodontia > Pseudocheiridae > Pseudocheirus > Pseudocheirus occidentalis. The sequence goes on from CM053593.1 coordinate 62,974,927, forward strand.
ATATACAGAATCATAACCTACAGGGCCAATAATGGAAGTTCCATTATATTGAAAGAAAGAGAGAGAGAGAAAGAGAAAGAGAAAGAGAGAGAGAGAGAGAGAGAGAGAGAGAGAGAGAGAGAGAGAGAGAGAGAGAGAGAGAGAGAGAAAACTTCCAAGTAAGAACTCGGTCAGCTCTCCAAACTTAGATCCCCAACCTGATTTGGGATCTAATACAGCCTAACAAGCATGTATTACTAAGTGCCTGCTAAGTCAAGTCAGTCAACAATCACTAAGTACTTACTAATTGCTAAACACTAAGGATACAAAGACAAACAAAAATGTCCCCTGCCCTCAAGGAGTTTATAATTCAAAGAGAGGACATAATACATAAAGTAACTAAATACATACAAGGTACATATTGAGCAAAAAGAAGACACTAACAGCTGGAGAGATCTCGTACAGAAGGTGGTACTTGAACTGAGTCTTGGAGAAAATGTGAGAAACCCAGAGTTGGAGATGAGGCCCAGAGCATTGTGGGTCAGTGGCAAGGTATAGAGATGGATGACCTACAGAGATTGTAGAGGACATGGAGGGGAGGAAGGAAAGCTAGAAAAGTAGGAAGGGGCCAGGCTCTGAAGAGCTTTAAAAGTCAAAAAGAGAACTTTGTATTTGACCCTGGAGGTAGTGGAGAACCTCTGGAGCTCACTGGGGTTGGGGAGGGATGACACACTCTTTAGAAAAGTCATCTTGGTCACTAGTGGGGCTGATAAATTGGAGTGAACTAAGACTTGAAATGAGGATAGCAGTTAGAAGGCTATTGTAATAATTCAGTTTAGAGGAGGAAGGCATGAAAGACAATGGGTAGAATGGGAGATTGAAAGACAAACAAAAGGTAATCTACATCCTTAAAGAATTTGTCCTCTAGCAGGGACAGACAGCATGTGCACAGAGAGTTATATACAAGAGAACTTGAGAAAAAGAGGGCAGAGCACCATCAAGTAGGAGCATCATGAAGAGTTTCCTATGGGAGGTGGCATATGAGTTGAGCCTTAGAGGAAACAAGAGCTTCCCAGATGTAAAGGTGAAGAAAGAGAGCATTCTAGGCATGGGAAGGAGTGTTGCCTCTGAGTTTTGTAAAACTTTATAGAGAAAAAAGTACTCTTCTGATTAAAGAGATAGTAATTTGCTGGGATGGGTACAGTTCCTAGCCATATTAATGAAGAAGACTCCTATCATGTGATGGAGAAGTTGCAGTATTCTCTGGATTTATAGATTCCATAAGCAAGACTGTCTTAGTTTTCTATTTGTATTTTTAGTGCTTAGTATAGTGTTTTGCACATAATAGTCACTTAATAAATGCTTCATTCATTCATTCATTCATTTGTTCATCCATCCATCCATCCATCTATCCATCCATCCATCCTTCCTTCCTTTCATCCTTCCTTCCTTCATTCATCAATGCCATTATCCCAGGGAAATGCAGGTTCTGAACTTTATCTTTTAGTCTGGATTTTGAACCAGTGGAAATAGCTGAAATAGCAAAAGCCATTGCTTGCTCACGATACAAACTTATATTAGGAAAAATGAAATTTTCCAAAGCCTATTGTTTTAGCAGTTAAAGTCTTTCCACTTTGATTGGAAATAGACTATTTAACTGGTAAATATGGCTGGAACTGCAGGGCTCTGATAGGTAGAATTCTCCCTTCCCAAGATATCTTGGCATAACACTCTGTATTGCACACAGTAGGAACCTTATGCATGCTTATTGAATAAATGGGAACATTGTACAAATATAAGACCTGACAAGTGGAAGAATATCTTTTCAGTGATGACAAATTTGTTAATTATTGTACATTAAAATCAGGCCAGTGACTTTGTAAGGGTTGGGGTTGGATGCCAGTACACATGATGGCCCCAACCTAAATTCCAAGATGACCCTTGTGAGGATTGGGCCTCATGACCCCTTCTCACCCAAGCTGAAAGATTTCTTTCTGGCCTCTGTGTTCCCAACACATGGCAGGTCAGTGTCCTCACTGATCTAAGCTTCAGAGCTCTGGCTCTGACTTTTTTCTTAGGGATCATTCAAGATCATTCTAGCTGAGAGTTCTCAGACCTTGTAATCCTCAGGGCTTCAGAATAGATGTTACTAGCCTGGTTTTATGTTCATATCACCCCAAGTCAACTTTTTCACTCAGATATGTTTTATATTAGTATTATGGTGGTATTACCATATTTGATATTATTTTGATATTATTATAGTGGTAAGACTATCAGCTAAAATATTCCCAGATTCTGATATTTCATGGGTCTAAACATGACTCAGAATCTGAATTGGAAGGGACCTCTGACCATGTTTAGTTCAAAAGTTCACCTTTGCTGGTTCTTGAATCCCTTGTGACTTACAAGTACCTCATTTTATCCCAGCATTGAACCTGAACTAAGAAGATGCTGGCATTAGAGTCACACTTACAACATATGCCATCCTACCACATACTGTGTTTTCTCCTATTTGTATCCTCAGCATCTCGCTTGATGCTTTGCCTATAGTAGATGCTTAATAAATGTTGAATTGATTTGATAGAATGGAGTTATGTGATGAAGGTCCAAGGAATTTGCACTAAAAATTATTTAAAATTATTTAATGGTACCTTAAGCAGTAAACAATTGTAACATATAAGTAGTATGTTTAATTCCCCTGTGAGTTCATAACACATTTTGTTGTTGAAAGAACAAAAATGGTGGGAACCACTGATCAAATTCCACTCATACCTAACAAAATCCTCAGTCCAATATTCTTGGCAAGGGCCCATCCAGCCTCTGCCTGAAGACTTTAGTGAGAGGAATCTTACTACCAGGAAGCTTGGTGCACTTTAGCCCTGATTTCTGGGAAATATATCCTTATGTTGAGCTGAAATCTCCTTCTGCAACCTCCACGCTTTCCTCCTAGTTCTTCCCCCTGGGGCAAAACAGGACAAATCCAGTCCCTCTTCCACATGACAACTCTTCAAATACTTGAAGATTGCTATCCTCCTCTCCCTATCCCTTGACACCCCAACAAGTCTTTTCTTCCTCCATGTGCTTCTTTTTTCCATGTAATATGATCTATAAAACAGATGTCATCCTTGATCCATGACCCCAACATCACAATGAGTTTCTACTATATTTAGAGATTTAAGATGGAAAAGCATTTCCCAATTATTTTAGGAATTTGTTATTTATCCCAATAGCCATTGTACTGTTGTTGATCTCTGAACAGTGAGTTGAAGTGCCTGGCTTATGACTATACATCTAATAATAAGTCTAGAACTAGAAGTCCTTTTCTGAAAATTCCACATCCTGAGTCCAACCAAAGCATTTCTGCTTGTGAACTCTGCTATGTCCAGAAGATGCCAAGGTAGCCAGATGGTGACTTCTAGGAATGTCTTTCTGTGCTGCTAGAATTGAGCCTATTCTTGTTCCTCCTGACCAGAGAGCTTGGTTCACATTCACTCATCTGTCATGAGAACACTCTGCCTGTCATTGAAGCATAAAGGCTACACAAAAAGGAGATTGCATTTGTTCCTCTGCCTTTTAGTCAGCAAGACAGCTTCTTACTTCCCCTGAAGCATGATGGACAAATGCTTTGCTATTTGACCCTGCCTAAAATCATGAATGGAAAGTATTTTCCTGATTCAGGTTTCTGACACTAGGAGTCACATAATAAGGCATGTAATATTCTCCACCCCTTCCTCTCTTTACGTGTTCCCCTCTTACCCAACAAATTTCAGTTTTCCCTTTTCAAATAGAATCTGGTTGGAAAGGTGCCTTCCCCTTCAGCCACTTGGCAGCTCAGAAGCTTCAGAACCAAGCAAAAGTTGACTTTGTTCCTTGACTTTTGCCTGAATGATCACAGATGAGAACAGAAGAAAGAGACTGAACCATTTTCCATATAGGTGAGCCAGAGAAATACATGTGGAGAGCTTAATAATTGCTCCTGATCCCTCATCTGCCATCATGCCTGGAAAATGTACAGGACATTTAAATTTATTGAAGTACACTATGGTCTCACATAGTTCTGTCTAGAAGCTGTGAGGAAACAAGCATGCAGGACATATTGTAGGTAAAATTCCAAGTTCTGTCAGAAATAATGATGATAATGATGATGACAATAGTGTTTATAGAACACTCTGTGTTTGTAAAGTGCTTCTATATATGTTATCTCATTTAATTCTCCCTTCAATCCTATAAGATAGGTGCTGTTACTATCTCTGTTTTACAGATTAGAAAACTGAGGCTTAAAAGAAGTTGTTTTGTCTAGCGCCACATAACTAGTAAGAGTTCTTCAGGGTAGGATTCTAACTCAGGTCTTCTGAACTCCAAGACCAACACAGTAGTTACTGTGCCACAGAACATCACATTCACTAAGGCATGTTCCTCCTCCTCATTATGCTTGCAGGCTTCTCTCCATGACCCCACCATTTGCCTTACCCATGCCTAAATGTCATCCATTTGTTCAGTATGTCCTCTGTTATCATTCACTCTCCTATGATATTATTGCTTACATTGTCATAGTCTTGTTTTGAATTTCATACACTCAGTACCTTGAACAGTGCCTTGTACTCAGTAGGCACTGGATAAATGTGTGCTCAATTGAGTTGAATTGAATACCTGGTCCAAGTTTTAGAGAGAACATTTCTCTGCTCCTCTACTAACAGTCGCCCTTTGCTTGCATGTTGGTTGCCTTAATTTGCCACTTGGTCATCCTGAGTGAACTGTCTCTGGTTTAGCAAGCCTGTGGCATTCCAAGGGATGGTTCCTATACTGCTGACATCCAGCAGGTCTTGTCTCCATCTTTGCTCCATGAAGTCCTTTTTATTTAAACCTAATCTTAATTTCTTTAGATAAAAGGTTTAAAAATGAACAAAAGTGGACAAAGCAAGAAATAGACTACAGCTAACAAATTTATTCATAAATTATAAAAGCCCATCTTGAGTTTCAGTCACTTGCTGCCCAATACCTTTTTCCATTTTAAAAATTGGTCCTGTGTTTTGCTTTTTCCTAGCTGTTACACTCTCATGGGCTTGCTTCCTCAGCTGCAACCAGCAGGTTGGGTTTCAATGGGTAGCCACTACTACTCTCAGGGGTCAAAAGTGAAGCCTTCCAAAATTGACTTCATAATTACCTGGAGAGGCTTATATGAATTGATGCTGAGTGAGAAGAGCAGGACAAATAGGAAAAATTTGTACACAGTCACAGATACATCATATGTGTGACGACCAATTTGGAAAAACTGGATGCTTCTCAGCATCGCACAGTTAAAAGACAACTCTACAAGTCTCAGGATGGAAGGTGATGTCTACATTCAGAGAAAGACCCAGAAAGATCAGACTTTAAAAGGAGACTGAAGCAATGAATGCTATCATTCTTTTCTACGTTTGGCTTTTGTTTTTCTTTTCTCATGGTTCACTCCATTGCTATAACACCAATATAACCAGACTATTGTACAATGTGAGTTTGCAGATCCTATACATGATTGTATGCCACCATGGCGGGGGTGGGGGGTGGGGAGGAAGGGGAGAAAAATCTGAAACTCAAGTGACTCTAGAACGGAATCTTGTAACCTAAAAGTAAACAAACAAGTCAATAAAATTAAATTAAATTTAAAAAAAAGTGAAGCCTTCCAGTAGGTGCATGTCAAATAGTAGCTTAAATAGTAGCTTAAAAAGAGTAGCTTCCCATTGGTATGATTTCCCTTTCACAATCAGCAGCTGGATCCAGTTGGTTCTTTAGCAAAGGCACTATTTAAAAAGGCACAGCAAAAACAGTAGTTACCAAGTGGGCCAGGCAGACCACTCTGCTATTGGGCTGTTATTGTGGGACATGTCAGGCAAGTCACTTTCACTCTTGTGTAGCTGATGCCTGCATTGGGTTTGGTAGATCACTGAGTCATTGGCTTCTTCTCAGGGCTTGGCCTCTGTGTTGAATGGGTCAATCTGCTGGACTTAATAGGCATTCATGATCATCTTTGATGGCATTAGCAGTCTTTTGCCACCTTCAGCCATTGGCTCTTTTAGATTGTCTGCACCCACTTCAGCTGGGGCATCACAGCTTGAATACATTTATCTACTTCAATGAAGGCAACAACTATTGCCCAGGATTGGCAGAAGTCTCTCCTCTTTGATTCCCTCAGAGTCTTGACTCCAACATTTGTCTCCTCCAGGCAGGAGATAAGAGAGGTCTAGATTCTCTTCCCTGCTTCAGTGCTAGCCCCCTCAGTCAGAGACTTTATCTTAGTTTATAGTAATTGGTTGTAATTATGACATTTTTAACTTTTTATGTTATTAATTATGACATTTTAACTTTACATGTACTGTTTTACTTCTTTGTACCATTCTTAAATACACTGTTGTGCCATACTCTCATGGGATTCTATATTTCATCAAGTATTAGTTTAATTTCTTTTATCTTATAATATTTGTTTAAAGAGCTTTATGATCTCCTTGAAGTATCATTACTCATACTTCTTTCTAATTTTATTTTAAAGAATGTTTTCATTTTATTTTTAAAATACATATAAAACCAGTTATAACATTCATTTAAAAATAATTTTTGAGTTCTAAATTACCTCTCTCCCAACAACCCCTCCTTGAGAAGGCAAGCATTTTGATATAGATTGTACATGTGAAATCATACAAAACAAATTTCCATATTACCCATGTTGCAAAAGAGAACATAGATCCCCTGCCACAAAAACCCAAGGTAATAAAAAATAAAACAGTATTCTTCAATCTGCATTCAGATTCCATCCATTCTTTCTCTGAAGGTAGATAGCATTTTTCAACATAAGTCTTTTGGAATTATCTTGTATCATATTGCTGAGAATAGCGAAGTCATTCACAACTGATCACCATACAATATTGCTGTTATTGAGAACAATGATCTCCTGGATCTGTTCACTTTATTTTGTATTAGTTTATATAATTGTTTCTATGTTTTTCTGAAATTATCCTATTCGTTATTTCTTATATCACAATAATCTTCCATTACAATCACATACCAGAATGGGACTGGTTACACCTTCCCCTTAAAGTGGTTTTAGTTGGGGCTTGATCCCTCGAGGGGGTGGAGGTGTGAATTGCTAATTGATTTATCAAAGTATGAAATAGTGCAGGCATGCTCAGTTCTTTGGGTACTCACCAGCAAAGTGAGTGGCTGGAATTACACTTTTAAAAAGCACAGAGGTCCTGGGGAAAACAGCACAGAAAGTATAGACAAGTGATGGAAAAGGGGGAGGGGTTACAAAGGTAGATGGTGTATGGATGGAGTAGGGGTACAGAAGGCAGGTAGTGTGGGGAAGAGAATGGGAAGGTGATAAGTCACTGACTCATGTTTCAAATTCAGAGGACTCAAGCAATATGGACCCTTAGGAGATGAAAGAGTGCTGGGGATGGGGAGGCAGGATTTTGAGATCTTTTTTATAGGATTTTTTTGAGGGAATAAACTATTATCCTTGCCAACTTAGGGTTAGTTAATTAACATGTTGAAATTACCTCAAACTTGTCAGTAAAACTTTAAAGTTAATATGTCCACCTTAGGTCAAAGTTATCAGCACCATTTGGTGTCCTGTTGGTCTTACTGTGGATGTCTGGAACTTATCTGAGATTTACCTAGATCAGGTATTACCTAGATTTACCAGGATCAAAAGGTTCAGACAGAAAAGCCTGGATGGCTTCCCTAATCCAGCACATAGTCTCAGGATGTAATTTTTGGTTAACATATGATACATTTTATAAATCATGACACTTTGATCTTTGTGATGGTTTGGACATGACTTCTTTTACAAACTTATTTCCTTCTATTGCTATTTTATACTAGCTACTTATAAACGTACTTAGTATAGACTTGGGAGGAGAGGAAGTGGTCAGGGGAAACCATAATGAGACACAATTTTAATACAAGATATCTCTTCTCTACTACCATATGTGCTTTCCCGCTCCTTTTAGCATCCAGGGACTAACACTCCAGTTCCATTTATCTATGTAACATCAATTACCTTTTACAAAAGGCTATTTACGGGGCGGCTAGGTGGCGCAGTGAATAGAGCACCGGCCCTGGAGTCAGGAGTACCTGAGTTCAAATCCGGCCTCAGACACTTAACACAAAAAACTAGCCGTGTGACCTTGGGCAAGTCACTTAACCCCAACTGCCCTCCAAAAAAAAAAAAGCAAAAAAAAAAAAAAGGCTATTTACTTCAAAGTAATAGCTAGAACAGAAGTATAACTATCTATCCCACCCAACACTGAGGATGTACACTCTTTTCTATAGGACCACCTCATCTTTGGGGAGAGTAGGTTCAAACTTAACACAACTTCTACAAAGCATGGTCCAATCAGGTTCATGTCCAAATGTGACTTGAATGATGGAGGAGTCCTAGTCTCAGTTACCAATGGGTTAAGTCTCAATGATTGGTCCTTGTTCCTCAATTCCAAAGGAGTCAACACTGGGCTGACCACCAATTCCAGAGCCTTTCAGAAGTCAACACATCATGTCCTCCATATTAATCTTCACCAAAAACTAAAGAAGAAATGCTGGGGTACAGAACTGATGGTCATTCTCAAGGGGTCACATACTGGCCTCAGACAAAGGGCCCAAAACTTCTCCTTTTACAGCTTTGCTTCTCACCGGGAATCATTATCAACAAAGAAGTCAAACCAAGAAAACTGGTTTGAGCAGAGAGAACAAAGGCTAATGATCTTTCTTTCTTGTATAAAAATTAAATTATTTTTGTTATATTTTAAGTTCCAAACTGTCACCCTCCTACCTTCTCCACTCTGAACTAGAGATGGCCTCTATTTGAAACAAATATATGCACACCTACCCACCCACCCCACTCCCACCCCTACACGTGTGTTTTGCATGCATGTGTGTATGTATGTATATATGTATGTATGTGTGTATGTATGTATGTATGCATGTCAGTAAATCACACTATACTTACTTGTATTTTTTAGTCCTTTCCCTGGGGACAGATAACAGCTTCCTTTTTAGTTCCTTTGTAGTTGATTTGAATATTTGAACACTTAGAATGGTTTGGTCATTCATGGCTGTTCTTCAAACAATATTGTTGTTACTGTATCCAGCATTCTCTTGGTTGTGCTCATTTCACTTCATCATTTCATGCAAGTCTTGCCATGTTTTTCTAATACCAACCTGCTTATCATGTCCTACAGCACAACCGTATTCCATCACAATCATATACCACAACTCGTTTAGCCATTCCACAGTTGACAGGCATCTCCTCAATCACCTTGGGTGATCTGGGAATAGTGGCATTGCTGGGTCGAAGGTTACACATAGTAGTAGTATATGCTACTGCCCTTTTTGAATGTCTCTGAAACCAGTCAAAAAGCCTCCTATTTACCCTGTGGTTGGCCAGCCAGAACCAGTTATAGGATGTCTCTGTATGCGCCAAAGGCAATTCCATCAAATATTATCATACTTCTGGAAGCAGGTTCTCTGACCTCTTCTGTGTAATGATGCATTTTGCCAGTCCCCGATTGCATTGTCATAACAGTAATGAGATCAAAAGAAAACATTCCACTTTCTTCTACTGGAATTTTGTTGGGAGGAGAGGGCTCCTCACAGAAGTCCAAATGGGTTTAGAGGCAAGGCTTTCTGCACTTTGCATATGATATGGTAGCCCTTAGATTTGGGAGGTGGAGTAAGCCACTAGAGCATGACAAGCTCTTTGTCCCCGTGTTGTTATGTGGTGAGGAGAACAAAAATCTCAGCTGATATTGCTCCAAGGCTACAGTCCAATTTTCTTTAGGTGTCTCCTAGTTTCTTTTAGAAAAAAGAGTGAGAGGGGAAGCTAGGTGGCACAATGAATACAGCACCAGCCCTGGAGTCAGGAGGATTTGAGTTCAAATCCGACCTCAGACACTTAACACTTACTAGCCATGTGACCTTGGTCAAATAAGTTAACTCCAATTGCTCTGCCCTCTCCTCTCCGAAAAGAAGAAGAAGAAGAAGAAGAAGAAGAAGAAGAAGAAGAAGAAGAAGAAGAAGAAGAAGAAGAAATGAGAACACTGGTTTTCCACTTGTTGGTGATATAGTCTGGCACATAGTAACAGTTTCATAAATGTTTGTTGATTTAATTCTTTGTTCAAGTGAGAAGGGACCATATTCTCTCAAGTGTGGTTGTGTATGCAGCTACCGATTCTATCACCACTCTGAACCTGGAGAATGTGCGTGTGTGTGTGTGTGTGTGTGTGTGTGTATGTGTGTGTGTGTGCACGAGAAGAAATGAATTCAAAAGTGTATTTTCTGGAGAAGGGTTCTGTTAAATTTCTGTGTATGGAAAAGAAATTCCAAGGAACATATCACTTGACCCCACAAGAATCTGCTTTGAAACTTCCATTTATCGAATGTTTATGACCCTTATGAGGAAACCATTGCTGACTAGACCTTGTCCTTTTGGACATGGCTTCTTGGAAAATGCATGTTGAGTATGTTTTTTTCCACCCCCACTTAACCTCTTTGAGGTTTGCTCAGGTATGTGAGAGTGTAGAGCGTGGGGCAAAAGCCAGACTTTCAAGTTAGCACAGTATTTCTAGGTTTGTCCTCTTGGAATATCCATGATAAGATAAAGTAAATTTGGCCTTTCAGTTCCATGTACTTTATCAATAGGGCAAAGTTTTAAAATGTTACCTGCAGAGAACTTGCCATTTTTATGGTTTTCCAAGGAAAGAATTGAGTCTGAGGGGAAAACCCAAGATTATGATCTCGGCCAGATACTTTTCTGCTAGCTGCTTTCTCTGTATCTTCCTCTTTTCTGTACCTCAGGCCTCCCTCGCCTCTTCTCACTTCTTGCCATCTCCATTCCTTATTACCTGCATTTCCTCGGGCAAGTTAAATACTTATTGTTCTGGGTTTCAGTTTCCTAATTATAACAGGAACAGACCAGACAAGATGACCTCCTCATTACCTTTCAACTCCAAATCTGTAATCTTTCTGCAATTCATCTAACATTCCTCCTTCTTTCCCTCCTTTTCATCTCAAATTATTGGGGATCCCCAAATTATGAGCTACTCAATAAAGCAAATGATGCTTAATGTTGCAGCCGTATGCCTTATTCAGTGATATCAGTGGTAAGATCTAGCTCAGTGGGCAGTGAACTTGTCCCCAGCTTGGTGGCCCCTGGCCCCAAAGAGCAATGGTTCCTTGGACATAGAACCTTCATTTCCAGATCAGATACTTAGATTAGAGCTGAGAGGAGAGACAATAAGAAATTCTGTCCTGATTTGACATTGACGGGAAGTAGCTCTTTGGAAGAATAAACATTTATTTTAGGAACTGTCTTTTAAAGACAGTTTTAAAACCCCACATCAATAGTGAGAACTATATATATATATATATATATATAATCTGTCTATCAATCTATCAATCAATCAGTCTGTCTATCTATCTATCTATCTATCTATCTATCTATCTATCTATCTATCTATCCATCCATTTATTTTATTTTATTTTATTTTTGGTCAAAGCTGTGTGATTCCAGAGGTACAGGCAACTCCCTGGGAAATGAACTCCCTCTCCTAATACAGAGATGGTCAGCTGTTCTGCAATTAATTGTCTTAACTCTAGGAGTTCCTGGGGCATTGAGAAGTCAAATGACTCAATCAAGGTAATATAGCTAGTGTATCTTTGAAATGGACCTTGAAAACGCCACTTTAGGAAGCTGTTCATTGGATAGAAAAATCTTCGTATACATATTTCTGATAAAGACCTAATATTCTAGTACTATCTATACTAGGTGTACCCTAGCACTAGTAGCATCTGTCTCACACAACTGCTATGAGGAAAGTACTTTGTAAACTTTTATAAATGTGGTCTTTTGAAAGATACAGTTAGCACCTTTCTTCAGGGAATGTGATAGATATAAATCAGAGATGTTATCACAACTGTTGCAATTATTATAGTTGGTTATTATTCTGCAAATGAAGGAACCAAGAATAATAACATAGGCAACCATGTGACACAGTAGATAGAGTGCAGAATCTGGAGCCAGGAGGACCTGAGTTCAAATCCAGCCTCAGATACTTCCTAAGCTGCATGACTCTGTCCAAGTCACTTAACCCTGTTTGTCTCAATTTCCTCATTTATAAAATGAGATGGAGAAGGAAATGGTGAACTGCTTTAGTGTCTTTGCCAAGAAAATCCCAAATGTGGCCATGAAGAGTCAGATAGAATGAAAGAAATAAACTACAATAAGAATTCACACTGTGCTTCAATATTTGCAAATATTATTTCATTTTGTCCTTAAAACATCTCTGGGTGGCATATGCTATCATTATCCCCATTTTACAGCTGAAGGGACTAAGGTTCATAGGGGTTAAATGACTTACCCGCAATCACACAGGGTCACATAGCTAATAAGTGTCCAGGGCTTGTCGAGTCTTCCTGATGATAGGGCTGGTTTCTAACCACTAACCATAGCTACCTATAAGAAATGGAAAATTACCCAAAGTTCTAGAGTTATTCAGGGGAAGCACAAAGATTCCCCAGACCATTGAGCCCATGGATGCTTTATTTCAATGAAGTCCAGCTGACTGGGAACCCACCCAATTGTGCCACTCTCATGGGTTTGCTCAGTGTAGGCTATATACTATAGTTAGCCAGGAATCTTTCAATCACCTTTTGTTCTTTGCTCATTTGACCCTAGCACTACTTGGAAAGAGAAGGGAAGTGAGAAAAGTAACAACAGGCTATGATCCTGTTAGTTTAGCTTATCTCCCAGTTATCTATAAGATTTTTCATTTTATTGTAGTGATACATATCTATAATTATACACATGTCTTCCCCCATCATCTCTGCTTCCTAAAACTTTTCTCCTTTGATCATATAAATACAGTTTGCATATGGTCGAATGGTTTCTGGGTCAGAAAGCCCCTTCTTCCATAACTCATCCTGTCCATTAAATCTGTAGTCTGGGATGTTAACCAAACTCTAACTGAAATTTTGTCTGTTACCTTTCCTCCTTCTTGGGAAGCCCATACTTCCAATATTATCCATGTGCACTTATGCCTTTGGTCCAACTGAAATCTTCATCTCTGACCATTTTTGTCCTTTTCTCTCAGCTCTGGAAGGAGTTTCAACATCTCTCCGGTTTCCATGACAAGCAGAATGATATTTGTTTGATGTCTTGCCTAGAGTGAGGAGGGCAGTTGCCTCTCAAAACTTTCCTTCTCTGGCCTCCTTTGCAGACTATAAGGAACTTAATTCTTCCCCATTCCACAGAACCAGATATCTCTTAAAGGTGACTTTCCTTTGTAGAAGAAAGAAGGATTTTGTCATTGGACTAAAAGCTCTTAAACTCCTTGGCAATACTGACAAAGAAACTTTTGAACATTTTTGCTTGTTCCTAGCTTGGAAGTTTTACCATTTCATATCTATCCATGGAGAATCCATTTTTAAAGGACTGATGATCTGGTGACTTGCTTTGGCCTTGCTTTGATATTTTCTTAGTCTGTAGAATCATACTTCAATGTTTATAATAGCAGAGGGGTTAAACAGGCCTTCGTGGACTGCTGTGGGAGGTTAACCATCAATTAGAATATTGTTTCAATGGAAAATATGTTTCAAGTTCCAAATAATAGGCTTAGAAAATAAATTCGAAGGGGGGTGGACTCACTTGTAGATGATCTCCTAGGTTCCTTTGACCTCTAACTTTCTGAAATCTAAAGTTCAAAATATTTAGGCTTGATGTAAGAAAAAACTTCCTAATATTTAGATATGTTCAATGGTGGTTATCTGCTCCATACAAACAAATCCAAGCCTCTTCCATCCTTAAAAAAAAACAACTTCACTCAACCTCTAATATTGATATCCTGTATTTCTACTCTTTTCAACCAATTCCTTAAAAAAGTCATCTACACCTGGCACCCCCACTTCCTTTCTTTTATTAGAATCTGGCTTCTGATGTCATCAATTTGGCCAAAACTGAACTCTCCAAAGTTACCAATGATAGCTCCAAAGGACTTTTCTTAATCTTCGTCCTTCTCGGCCTCTCTGAAGCCTTTGGCATTGCTGAACACTATTTTCTTGATGCTCTTTTCTCCTTAGGTTTTCATAACACTACTCTATCCTGTTTCTTCTCCTGACTCTCTAACCTCTCCTTCTCAGTTTCCTTTGCTGGATCTTCATTCAGATCATGCCTAGTAATGGTAGTTATTCCACAGAGCTCTATCCTGGGTTCTCTTCTCTTCTTGCTGTATACTACTTTACTTTCTGATCTCACCAGCTCCCATGTACTCAACTTTTATCTCTAGGCTGATGATTCTCAAACCTGTTTATCCACTCCAAACCTCCTTGCTAACCTCAAGTCTCACATCTCCAGTTGCATGTTAGACATCTTGAAATAGATGTACAGCAGACATTTAAATTCAGCATGTCAAAAATGAACTAATTATTTTTTTTCCTAAAACTTTTCTCTCCCCCTAACTTTCTTATTACTGTGTGGGGCATTACCCCCCTCCCAGTCATCCCGGCTCACAATTTAGGTGTTATACTGGACTTTTCATTCTCTCACATGCTCCATATTCAGTATGTTGTCAAGACCTGATGCTTTTACTTTCATATTATCTCTCCTTTAAGACTGCCACCATCCTGGTGCAGACCCTCTTCAGCTCAAACCTGGACTATTACAGTAGCCTATAGGTGGGTCTCCTTGCCCAAGTTTCTTTTTACTCCATCCACTCCTAATATGCAGGTCTGACCATGTTATTGTCCCATTCAATAAACTATAGTGGTTTCCTATAATGTCCTGGATCAAATACAAATTCTTTGATTGCTGTTCAAAGCCCTTCATAAATTCCCTCACCCCCTCTACTTTTCTAGTCTTCTTATACCCTACTCACTACCATATCCTATGAAATCCAGTGAGGCTATGTCCCTTCTTCTTTATGCAAAATACTCTATCTCCCAGATGTAGACCTTTTCACTGTCTGGCCTTCATGGCCCAAAATGCTTTCCCTCCTCATCTCTGTCCCCTGACATTGCTGGCTTCCTTCAACTGTCAGATAAAATACTACCTTCTATAAAAATTCTTCCTTGATCCCCTTTCACATCAGTTCCTTTCTGCTATTGATTGTCTCCAATTTGTTTTGTATATATCTTGTTTGTACATTGTTGTCTGCATACTGTCTTCCCCGTTACACTGTCTGCTCCTGGAGAGCAGGATGTGTCCTCTGTCTTTCTTTGTATCCCCAGTGTATAGTGCTTAGCACATGCTAAGAGCTTAAAACATATTTACTGACTGTATTACTATAGAATCAAAGTAAGGAAAGGAAGGAATAATGGTTCTTTTGCTATTATCTTGGCGCCCTATAGTAGAAAGCACATGAAATCTAGTGGCAAATCCTAGGTGATCAAAGTATCCTTGAGCCACTCATTCAGGAGTGTGCTGTTAAATGTTTAACAATCAGTTCTCTAAAGATGAAAGATATGCTTTTAAGTTGAGTCTGCACTATTTGCATTTTCTTCATTACTTTCTTAAGTCTCAGATAATCAACAGGAGAAAAAAATCAAACCCTGATTTGTAGCTTTTTCTTATTTCAGACGTGAAAATGCTCACACTGAGAATTTAACCATTGGTTTTCAGCAATACCACAGTCATGATCTCATAAGTATGCAGGTACCCTTGCCATTTGATCTATGCTTTAATAGAAAAGTAAATAAAGGAGGAAGCTAGGGACATCTAAGAGGTCAAATCTGTCCTTAGTCTAGCACCATGGACAGTAATTCATGAGTTCACAACAAACTGAGTTCTTGTCCTCAGGAAAAGGAAAGAGAGGTAGAGCAAAGAGCAGTGTTTTCTCTGGTTAATTGGATTACAAATATGGACAGTAACCATGTTAACCTTAAAATGGAAAGATCTTACTTGAAAAACAGAAGCAAGTTTGTGATTGGAATGGAATATTATTGTTCTATAAGAAATGATAAGCAGGAAGATTTCAAAGAAACCTGAAAAGACTTAGATGAACTGATTGCAGAAGGAAGTGAGCAGAACCAGGACATTGTACACAGTAACAGGAATATAGTACTATGAACATCTATGAATGACTTAGTTCCTCTCAGCAATACAATGTTCCGAGGCAATTCCAAAGAACTCATAATGAAAAATGCTATCCTCCTCCAGAGAAAGAATTGATTGAGTCAGAATTCATACTGTTTTTCCCTCCCTCCTTCCCTCCCTCCCTCCCTCCCTCGCTTCTTTCCTTCCTTCCTTCCTTCCTTCCTTCCTTCCTTCCTTGTTTGAGTTTTCTTCCACAAAAAGACTAATATGGAAATATGTTTTACATGATTGCTCATGTATAACTTACATAAAATTCCTTACTGTCTCAGGGAAGGGAGGGGATAGAGGGAGGAAAAATTTGGAACTTAAAATGTAAAAAATATAATGACAAAATTGATTTTACAATAATTGGGGAAAATAAAATGTTATTATAATGTGAACAAAGAAAGAAAAATAAGACCAAGAAGCATGAAATATACAATCACAGAACTGTAGAATCTTACTCATCATTTACTTCAATCCCCTTGTTTTGGACATTTGAGGAAACCAAGGCCTTCCTTGTGGAGATGAAGTGAATTGGTTAAGACACTCATTTTGATAATGGTTTTTGAACAAAAAGATCTGGGATGATGTTTGCTAATTATTTGACTGTGGAGAAGTCACTTCATTTCTCTGAGAATTAGTTTTTTTTATCTATATAATAGAGATAATAATCCTGGTGTTAATATTATTAATTATTCATAATGAGTCTGGTAATTGTTACTTCAAAATTTGTTGCAATGAATAAGCTTTGCAAACCTTAAAACATTCCATAACTATGAATAACTGTTGTTGATATTAGTAAGATTAATAAAGATACAATTGGTAGATACTTCAACTCATCCTCATATGGAGGTGGAAATCAAATGAAGTTATTTGTAAAGGACTTAGCACAGTGTCTGGCACATAGTAGGCATTCTATAAAGGACTATTATTGTTATTGTTGCAATTAACAAGCATTTATTAATTTCCTGCTATGTCAGGCACTGTGCTAAGTGCTTTACTTTACTAAGTGCGTCTTCTTGAAGTCCTATACCATTCAGTTTACTTTCTCCTTAATGCTTAATCAATATCCTTCTTTCCTAATATGTAGTGGACAAAATGAAAATCAGTGGTCTCTATGTAGTCTGACCAATGCAGAGTACAATGGGATTCCCATCTCTCGTGTCTTGGATATCTCTTTTAACACAACCCAAGATAGTTTTAGCTTATTTTTTTTTTTGAGGAGGGAGGCTACAATGACACACTATTGACTTATTTTCAGTTACCATACTACTAAAAACTCCAGATTTTTTTTCACATGAACCATTGTCTACCCGGATACCTCTCATGTTGTATTTATGAAGCTGATATTTTGAACTCAAGTGTAAGACTTTAATTTATTACCTATTAAATTTCATCCTATCAGATCCATAGTTATCATAGTCTATTGAGATAATTTGGATCCTGCTTTTGTCATGCAATGCATCAGCATTTTAGAGCATAGCCAAGTGCTTTAGAAGGTTTACCTTGAAGTCTGAAGACCAGGATTTAATAGGCCCCTTATGCAATCTCAGGCAATCCATTAACTTCTCTGGGCTTTAATTTTTTTCATCTATAAAATGAGGAGAAGGTTGGTTGACATTATCTACAGCATCCCTTAAATCTCAAAAGCTATTATCCCATGAAGATGGGTAGGACACTAAACTTAGAATTAAGGAGATTGGGTTCAAGTTAACTTTTAAACCTGGACTAATTGTGTGGCCAAGAGGAGGTCATCTAACCTCTCTGAGCCTCAGTTTCATCTACAAAGTGGATTTAATAATACCTGTAGAACCTTCCCAACAGTGCTGTTATGAGTCTCAAATTAGAAAAGTTTCCTTATCAATAAAATGGGGGTAATAATACCTCTCCCACTTAGTTCATAAGGTTATTGTTAGGAACAAATAGGACCAGAAGACAATAAAATTGAAAGTACTTTAAATGGCACAAGGTGCTACAAATAAAAGAATATCATTGTTCTCTAGAAAGTGTTTTTTATTTTTTCAAAGAGAAAGAAAAGGTGGGAGAGAAGGAAAGGAAGGAATAAGAAGAGATAGACAAGCTCAGAAAAATCGGCTTAAGTGCTTAACTTCCCAACCCCCTTCCTTACTGCAAATGTTGTCCCTCCAACACTTTTCTCCTGCAAAAATGTTGTTGCTATAGCAACTGCAATTCAAGGTCACATATGTGAAGCAAAAGAGGTGATATGTGCACACCCATCTGATCTTTATTACCTATTTTTTATGAAGTCACCTTTGCCGATGCCTGAAACAGAGACATTACCGATGGAAAATGCCAATTAATGGAGATTATTTGTCTGTTTTAAGAAACACAGAAAGAAAACGTTGTGTAATGGCTCAGGTTCCAGGGCTTTGCCATAAGTCTTACTAAATCCCATAATTACCAGGTGAATGCTTATTAAGGATAAATGTGCTTTCACACCACATATAATTGCAAAAACAAGAGGTCATTGGATGTATTGTTCATAGAAATTGAGAATGATTGGTGATTCCTTGGTCATAACCTGGGCACAGCAGAAATCTGGCAGAGGTAACCCACCCACCTGCTTGGTCAAGCACAGACTTGTTATGCCTTGCATAGATTTGGTTGGCTTTTAGTTTTCATTCTGTCCAACTCCTCCTCCGACATCCTGGCTTTCTTGTCCTTATCTGTTCTACCAGTTTATAATTACAGAACAGGGTCAGCAAAGAGTTTGGAAAACACAAACCATCTACAGATTTTTATAGATTGTTAGATATGGAATCAATCAATTGACGAGCATTTAAGTACCTACTATGGGCTAGTGAATGTATTAGTGAGTTGGGGTATAAGTTCAAAGAATGAAACTATCCTTCATAAGGGGGAGACAACAAATACATATACAAGTATATACAGAGTAAATGTAAAGTGAATTAATAGAACCAAACACAAAGTGGTCAAATTCAAGGGAGTTGTGGAGGGAGGGCACTATGGAAAGACCTTTGAATACAGCTGGTCTACCTCCATCATTTTAATGAAGATAATTGACTGAAAGTTCCTGAAGACCAAGATTTTAAAGGATGGTGATGCCTTCAATACCAATTGAAAGTTTAGAAGAAGGATGTTTTTTGGAGAACAGATGAGTTCTGTTTTGTGCCTATTGAATTTGAAGTGACTATGTGATTTGTCTGAAATGTTCAACAAAGAGTACGAGATGTTGAATGGGGGTTCCATTGAGAGCTTATAGCTGGATACATAGAGATTGGAATCAAGTACAGAGTTGAAAACTGAAACCATGGAAGCCAACTGAATCACTAACATAGTCTGGAGATAAAGAGGGTGTATGACAGAGACTTAATACACATGCACAGTTAGTAGGCATGACAAAGATGAAGAACCAGGAAAACTGAGGAGTCATCAGGCAACATAGGAGGAGAATTAAGAGAGAGCAGAGGCATGAAAACCCAAAGAAGAGTATTAAGGAGAAGCTGAGTAGACAACAGTGTCATATGCTTTGGAGAGACTGAGAAAAGGCCATTAAATGAGGTGAATAAGAGGTAATTCATAACTTTGGAGAGAGCAATTTCAGTTCAGTGATGCAGTCAGGAGCCAGATGCAGAGTTAAGAAGAGAGTGAGAGGAAAGGAATCAGGACAGTCTGGATACTGTGACAAAGATAATTTAAGGTTTCCTGAACAATGAAACAACTTGAACAATCTCTTTCCAAAGATGTTGACAGGGTATTCTTTATTGATGACCTAAGAAATGTCTTCTAAGACAGATAAGGCTTCCAACCAGAATTTCCCTGCACAGTTTTAAAGGAATACTTTCACTTTTCTTTCTATTAATCGATAGGAATAGGTGAAGTCAAACATTGTGATTCAGCAGAAACAACAAATTTGAAGGCAGAAGGCTTCACTTTAAATCCTGGCTCTGCCACTTACAACCTGTGTGACCTTGGGCAAGTCATTTAGCCTTCTTGAGACTCAGTTTACCCATCTGTAAAATGAAAATGTACTGGATTAGGTGACTCTGGCTCTAAATCTTTGATTCTATAATTAATCACTAGAGACTCAGTGTGGTGGAGAGGGATTGGAGATACAGACAGTTGGGACCTAAGAAAAAGGGAGAGGCCTTTCTTTCTTCATCTTTTTTTAAATTTGAGCTTCCCAGTTGCACTAGATACCTGAAAAATAGATTGGGATGTAGGATCTGATTGGCTACGAAGACTGTGTGAGAAAGTTTTGAGTAGCAGACTGGTGGTACTATTAGAAAAAGGGTAGGTGGGAAGAAGAAGAGATTTAGGGGGAAAGAGTTTCGTTTTGGAAATGCTGAGTTTAAATTGTTGGGGCCGATATTTGAAAGACAGTGAAGCTCAGAGAAGATACTGGTGCTGTACTGTAAAGTTAGGAATCATCTTCCTGGCAGTCTTTATTTATAGTAAAAGGAGTAAATGAAATCACTAAGGCAGAAAATGTTGAAAGAGGAGGACTTAGAACTAGTATATTTGGGGTCAGGTGTACTTGTAATTTCAGGTTGGAAGAAGGATTATAATCCCATGAAGAAGACTGGAAAGACATCAAATGGTAGGAAGAGAATCAAGGCAGACATTTCAGTGTCTCTATCAATCCAAATTCTTCCAGGTCTAATTCAATTCCCATCTCCTTTAGGCAGTCACCTGACCATTTCTAACCCAGCCATCTTGTCCAGGTCCTATGAACTGATAGCACTTATTTTTATACAACTCTTTTGGCACTTCTTATATTAAGACGGACCTACTTTTGTAAACTTTCTAATTAATACCTAATCTTTACTTCTTATTGTCTTTATTAATTTATTTGTAGATTCCTGAATTTACATATAAAGCCCTCATTTTTCTCATCAATTACATTCCTGCTTGGACAAATTCCTGTTGGATATCTCCACCTGGATTTACCTTAGACATCCTCAATTTTAATATATCCAAAACAGAACTAAGAAATTTTCCATGCAAACTCACTTTTTCCAACTTTATTATCTATTATTCCCCTCTATTTTCTCATTTCTGTTCCTTTGTACAAGTGATCTGAATCCAGAGTTCACAGAATCACCAGATTTCTGGGTTAAAACAGAGCTCAACAGCCATTTAGTCCAACTACTAGTCAAACAAGAATCCCTTCTATGGCATATTCAGCTTGTTGAGCCTTTACTTCCAACGAAGGGGAACCTCCTCCCTTTCAAGGGAGCCATTCTACTTTGCACAACTCTAGTTGGTAGGAAGTATTTCCCAACATCATGCCCAAATTTGCCTCTCTCCCTCTAAGTTGCCTTATAGCTCAAGTTCAATGAAACTCCTGGTTGAACTATCAGTTGATTCTAGTTCTGTACACAGCAGCAAATAAGATTGAGGCTAAACATTCTTTCACAAGAGCTGAAGCCACAATACTCCTTTTCAAGTCTCCTATTCTTCAGGTTAATGACTCCCCCTTCCTCTCCCCATTCCTTCAACTGATCTTCATATCACACATACTCAAGACCTTATCCTACCCAATGGTCTTCTTCTGAATATGTTCCTGCTTTAAAAAAAAATCTTTCCTAGAGTATGGTGCCATAGGTTGAACACAATACTCCAGATGTAGTTTGATTAGGATATATCATAGTGAAACCAATACCTTTCTACTTTTGGACACTGTGTCTAAGTTGGAGTGATATGTGGGCTACAAATGACTCATTGGATATTGAATAACTTTGCTAGGAACACAATTCTCAATTATAATATTGCCCCATGGGAAAAATGACACACATGTTAGGATGCAGGTTATAATAATACATTATGGCAAAAAGGTGAGGATGGGGGAACTGACATATGACATCTCTGTTTTTTTTTCCCAGTGAAATAGATGATTCTTGAGGGAAGAGCTTGTTTCATTTTTATTCTTTATATATCTAGGATCTAGCATAATGTATTACATATTTTAAGTGAATCAAATGTGATCTACATTCTTCGCCTTTTGGGGAAAACATTATGAACCAGATAAGTTTTCATAAATTCATAGACTATTAGAGCTGGAAGGGGCCTTAGAATCTGATCAAAATCCTATTCCTGCTTTTCTAAAACTTTTTTTTACAAATAGGGAAACTGAGGCTCAAAGAAGTGACATAATTGGGTCAAGATCACAAAGTTTGTAAATGACAGAACCAAAACTCAGTTGCAGGTATTTTGACCCTAAGCCCAATGCTTCATATTAATACTGCAGGATCATATAAAAGAGAGTACCTTTTTCCCAAGAAAATTCTTGTTGGGAAAAACATTGCTGCTTTACAGGTGCTTTTTGAGCACAACTGACTTCATGTTCAGATATAGTTAATGGAAAAACATTTCGTCTCCCATATCCTTGATTTAACAGGGACATGCACCTTACCTCACTGAGATGATTTGTCAAGATCCACCTGGGATCACTGCTAAGAGGCAGCCAGGTAGCCCAATGGATGGAGCACTGGCCTTGGAGTCAGGAAGGCCCAAGTTAAAATCAGGCCCCAGATACTAGCAGTGTGACCCAGGACAAGTTACTTAATTTCTATCTGCCTCAGTTTACTTATCTGTAGAATAATCCAGGATTGTTGTAAGGATAAAAGAAATCAATACTTGTAAAATGTATTATAAATACATTGTAAAATGTGAACATATATAGCAAAGCACTATGTAAATATTAGTTGTTATTATTATTATTATTATTATTATTATTATTATTCTTTAAAGACACTCAATTCCCAAGCTATTTCAGTTGCTCACTCACTTTGCCAGTGGCAGTTGAGAACAAAGGCTAAAGTTGAGCTTGGATAACAACAACTGGAGCGGTAAATTGGGATGGGAGTAGGGAATGGGGTAGAGAAGATTTGGTGACTGATCCAAGTGGAGGGCAAGGTTGAAGCAGAAGGTCTAGTGCACGTGAGGAATGTATTGATACTGGAATGTGCCTGTAGCGCTGGTGCAGCCGCAAACACACCCAGGATGGAGAAAAACTCAGGAGTGTTTCTTCTCAGGCAGCCAACAGGATTTCTGAAGAGCTGCTACTCAGCCTTGCTGGGATTGAAACTCTCATCCACCAGAGCAAGTGAATAGGTAGACAAAATATTTGCCCAAAGGTTCAGTTAGTTCATTCTATTTTTATGCTTAAAGTTAGGATCTTTGGGACTCCAAAGGCCAGCTAATGTGCAAGCTGGGATCTGGGTATTTGCCACATCATGGTTTCTTAAAAGATGGTGCATGGGGAGCTGGTAGAAGCGGAGAACTGGGAAATAGAAAATGAGATGTCTACAGAGCCATTAGATTTGAGGATCCCCACACCCCAGCACAGGAATGAAGAAATCTGATTCTTTCTCCCTTACTTCCTATTATAGAATTTTTAATTAGGTGGGGAACAGTAAGGAGTGCTTCCATATTCAACCTCAGTCTCTGACTCTTGTCCCGTCTGCCCCCACCCTCACACACTGCCTTTCACTGAAGACCTGCCATGACAGATCCACTGCCCTTACACTACTAGCTCCCCTCTCCACAGCCAGTTCCCTATTGCAACCATTTCCTCTCATTGGAATCCACGTGTCCCTTAACAGACCTTCTGGAAAGTGTCTTAATCTGCTACACTAATCCTGCCTTAATGTACCGATGGACTAAGGCAGCTTGGGGCTAAGATTCCCACTCTTTTATCTAACCCATTAGAGGCTTTGAGAGTGGTGACTTCCAAGCTACACAATACTGTAGGAGAGGACTGTTTCATGGAAAAATAAAATCAGTCGATATTTACTGATTTCTATGGTATCCCAGCCTTTCAGTTCCCCACTGCACAGATTCTAGGTAGCCACCAATCTGCCTTTGGAAAGAATTCAGTTCATGCTTAGGCTATAATTTACACTGCCTTCCTCAAAGACAACTTGTTTTTCATGCTTGCCTTTGAATCAGATTCTACTAATCCAAAGGCTGATGCTGCCACCTGATGTACAGTTCTGGGAAAACTTTCTGGCTGCTCATAAACAGAGCACTCACCTAGAGAAGGGAAGTACAGGAGAGTTGATCATAAACTACTATTGGTCATGTCATCCTCTCCTTCCCCAAATTCCTTCCCCCCAAATACAACCCTTTATAGCTAGCTGTCAGTCTCTAGAAACTACAGCCACACATACAGTGTGGAGGTCCATGGTGCATCTGTAATGCCTGTATTCCTCTGAGAAGCCATGGATCAATGAACAAATACTTGTTGACTAATTCCTAAGTATAGTACTGTGCAAGGTTCTGTGGAGGATAAACAAATAAGCCAATGCAAGTATTTTGCAACCAGTAGCAGAATCATCATCTCAGCACAAAAGGATCTGGGAGTTCTCTGAGTCCAACCCATCCATCACTGTACAGAATTCCACTTTGAAACATTTACCCAACAGGTGGTTATTCAAGTGCTCTTAGTGAAGAGAAATGACTACCTACCTCTGGGGAAATCTATCCTATTGTTACTGCTATTTGAAATAGCTTGGTGGCATAAGAGCATCCATTTAAATCTTAAAGAGATCTCATATCATGTTGTCTAACATTTGAATTTTGAAGATAAGGGAACTAGACTCAAGAGATATTAAAATGACTTGTCCAAAGTCACAAATGATTCAAGTGGTTGGGTCAGGATTCAAACTCCCTATCATATGAAACTGAAATCCATTACTATTCATAGCATGCCACAGTATCTCAGTTTTCTCCAGATATTTCTTGTTTGTTTGTTTTAACATTACTCTGCATTATGCCCATCTTGAAGCTAATAAAAAGGAATGAAAATTGTATGGTCTGTGTAGCCTCAAGGGAATAATATAAATGGACCTACTAAAAAGTTACTTAATATTGTCCTATAGCAGAACATGTTAAAAATCATTCATTTTATAGAGGACATTCCAGAGAAGGACACAAGAAAAATACACCTGGAAGACAGCGTGGGCAATGACCTTGCAGCACGAGTTCTTGAAGAGTGGTCCTGGGTGTAAAACAAAGTGATGTTACTTTTGTCCAATGACTATCCAGCATCTCCAGCTTCCTGGTGATCAGGAGAGAAGAGAAGGCCATCCCAACTGGAATCTAAGTGAAGCTGTCACATGGTGACATAGTTTTTTCCAGTGTGTGAATCTGATATTGGGGGATAGGTGGGAATGGTTGGTAGTCTTCCACTGCAAATGATCTCTGGGCATGGATATTCCAATGATAAAATGAACTTGAAACTCAAGATCTTTGGAGAAAGTGCTGTAACTGTTATGAAGTTGAGATATCAGATCTTTCTAGGAGGTGCTTAATTTCTCTGTGTTTCCAGTTAGCTCATCTGTGAAATGAAGAGATTGGGATAAAATGAGCTTCCTTGTACTTTAAACCTAGGATTTTCCTATGATGTTTTCTTTCTTTTAGTCTTTCATACCATCCTACTGGGCAGGCAGGCAATTATTCAAACCAAGGAATATTATATAGGTATTCTATAGCCCCTTTTAGTTTTACTCCCAAGGTAATCTGCACGGATAATGAGGGGGAATAATAAGGAGCGAAAATAATCTCTTCACCATTGCTGGACCCACCTCCTTTGTCATTTTGCTAAGTGCAGTGCATATGATGATTTACAGGAATACAGGTTAGTACCCAGGGGGTATGGCAGAAGTTACAGGAAAATTTCTAACCATAACTCAAATAAAAGTTTAGATTAAAGAAGATGGTCAAACTTACATGTCAAAGGATTTCTCTAGCTCTATGACTGGAGTCTGAAATCATCAATGTGTTTAATTGGGTTATGAATTAAAAGGACTGATAAATCATTCCTGTATGGGAGAAGAGGCTGCCCAGATGAAGATTAGCAAATAGCATTGGAGAGAAGGGAGTAGCTCACTGAAGGTACAAACAGAAAGTAGCAGAAGGTAGTTCATCAGGGATGACAGTTTTCAGCCTTAGAACATTATGAGGTGCCTTGTAGGGAAGTAAGGAGCCCAAGTGTCTACATCTAAACCTGAAGTGAATTGGAGGCAATGCTGGAATAGGACAGGGTTTGTTCCACCACTAATGATGTTTTAGAATTAGGAATTTTCCTGCCTAGGTATATTCCCCTTAGTCAATGTGTTTTTTAGATGTGCACCCCTGCATTCATTTTACATAGAGATGCATGTTTCCTGGACATGTATGCTCTCTACAAATGTACCCTCTATGTATGTTATCTGGCTACATACCCTTCATTATTTGTATCTTCTCTTCCTGGTTATGTGATAACCTTTGTGTAAAGGGAGGTGAGGTCTTCCTTGTCACTTACTTTGTTGTTCTATTCAATTAAATGCATTAGATCTGTGTAGTGTGAACCATCAGATGCCAAGGGTAGAACAAAATAAGGAGAAAATCAGTTTAAGTTTGAAATAAAATAAGACATTCAACAATGAACAAAAAAGAGTTTTTTCCTTAGCTAGAGCAAGAAGATACTCAACAAGGTCAGGCACAGAGGCATCTTGAGTTGATTCAGCTGAGCAAAGTTTTCTTTCTTGAGTTACCCGTTGTGAAACACCAGCCATGTATCTCAGCCCCTTGGCATTTAGGCATTGAGGAAGTAACTTTGACATGCTGAGTCTTGAGTTTTTCAACAGGGAGGGGTGTGGGGAAGAAGAGTTCAGGCTATATTGCTCCTATTCTAGCTGTCTTCATCTTCCTGGCAGAATTTTATGAGTTTGAATTCATATCTAAAGAAATTTCAGATAATATGCCACTTTGCAGTGGCTCAAGAAATAAAGGTGGTTGATATGAATTGCCCAGAAGTGTGAGTATATTTAGAGAGCCTTACCATATTTGGAAAGATTTCAGAAAATTATGAGGAAGAGCTAATGCTAGGCCATTTGGAAGATACTATTCTGAAGATGTCAATTAAATGCCAGTTCTACAATCTCCATCAGGTCACATAATATCTTAACAAAGAATGAGTCCTTTCTGAGAAGAAAGAAGGATTCATTGTCTTTCCTAAAAGATGTTGCCAATGAATTTTTGAGAGTTGGGGACTTGGTTGTGATATGGTGGCTATTACTATCAGAAATTTCATCACTAAAGACTCTATATCATTTGGGAAGAGGAAGTATTCAAGAAGAATTAGAAGTAGAAGAGCAAAAGGGAATAACCTGGGTTGAGCCCTCTGGCTTTCTTTCCAGATCATTGGTATAGGAGTTGTGAGCAGACACTCAAAGACTTAATCAGCTGCTGCAAATGATTGAATTATGTGGATTTGAGCAAGCCTTTTGAGTTACATACTATTTCCAGCCTAGAGGGCTTGGATTAGTTTTATGCCAGGAGAATGGATTGTATCAGAAATTTATTGCATTTTCTACTAGAGGACTGATGGTGAGATTCATTATCCCTTAAATAAATTGAATTTCTTAACTTTGATGTAGGCTGTAACTAAGGAACTGCAAGGCTATGTGAATATAATTCGTTCTTAAGTTGGATTAGACAAATCCAGGAGAAGACAAAACAGGATTTTGAAAGGTCCTGAGTCAATGTGATGAGGATTCAGTGAAGAAACTGGGCATGTTTGGGCTGGAGAAGAGAAAACTCAAGGAGGGGGCACACATTATAGGTGCCTTTCTGCTATTTAAAGGGATATCAAATGGAGAAAGGATTAGACTTGTTCTGTTTCTCCTCTGAGGACAGAACCAGGAACAATGGTTGCAGAAAGGCCAACTTAGACTTAATGTTAAGAAAATCTTCCTTACAATTAGAGTTGTTGGAAACTGAAATGGGCTGCCTTGGGTGGTGGCAGGTTCCACTTTCTTGAAGGTTTTCAAAAAGAAACTGGGTAACAACTTGCTCAATATATTGTAGTAGGGATTGGTTTCTTGTACGCATTACATTAGATGACCACTGAAGCCTTTTTTTAGTTAATTTATTTATTTCTAGTTTTCAACATTCACTTTCATAGGTTTTAAATTTTCTCCCCCTCCCTCGCCTCTTCCCTCCCCAAGATGGCATGCAATCTAATATAGGCTCTACATATACATTCCTTTTAAATATTCCTATTTTCACATTAGTCACGTTGTATAGAAGAATAACAAATAGGAGACATGTTGAGAAAGAAAAACAAAACAAAACAAAAGAGAAAAAATAGAAAATAGTATGCTTCGCTCTGCATTCAGACTCCACAGTTCTTTCTCTGGATGGGGATGGCATTTTCCATCATGAGTCCTTTGGAATTGCTTTAGGTCTTTGCATTGCTGAGAGGGCTGAGTCTATCAAAATCAGTCATCACACACTGTGGCTTTTATTGTGTACAATGTTCTCCTAGTTCTTTTCATTTCATTAAGCATCATATAAGTCTTTCTAGGTTTTTCTGAAGTCTGTTCATCATTTCTTATAGCACAATAGTATTCCATTACATTCATATACCATAACTTGTTTAGTCATTCCCCAATTGATGAGCACTCCCTCTATTTCCAGTTCTTAGCCATGACAGAAAGAGTTGCTATAAATATTTTTGTATACATGGATCATTTTTCCCATTTTTATGATCTCTTTGGGATATAGCCCTAGAAGTGGTATTGCTGGGTCAAAGAGTTTGCACATTTTATAGCCCTTTGGGCATAACCACTGAAATCTTAATTCAAGTTCTGTGACTTTGTGAGACAGAAAAGCACTAATACTTGCATTTCAGTCATCAGTACATTGAATATTGCCTGTCAGAGATGGGTTACTATACTATCCAACTATGAATAAATTGTACACTACCATCTTGAGAAGACTAATGTAGATACAGATGTGATATGCCATAACTCTTGTGTGTTGGAAGGACTGGTAATAGTCAAAAAAGGAGACAGTGATCTGAGATAATACACAGTGACCCAGGTCATTGACATACACAAATGTAGCCTAGAGTCTGGGACTTCTACCAGTGAATGTGCTGTCAGTAAATATAAATTTTATGATGACAGACTAAAATTTGACTGTCCTCAAATGAAAGGTGCTATATGCTGATGATCTTTGAAAACTGATAAAGGCCAAGAAACAGAAGCATGGCCCTTAGGAATTCAAGTGTTGTTCCCAAGAGGAGACCTAGTCATTGAAAAAAATGCCAGAAATTGGAGTTTTGCAATGGATTACTATAGTGGACCACAAATTATCCAACCAGAAGTATAAGAATGAAATTGGTGTTACTCAAGACATTATGCCCTACAACTATGGGAGAATGATATGATGATTTTGGACACTCTGGAACAGATTAAAAAAAAGGGATTCTATTCCTGAAAAAGTTGTGGTATATGATTGTGATGGAGTACTATTGTGTTCTAAGAAATTATGAGGAAGATGGTTTCAGAAAAATCTGGGAAGGTTTATATGAATTGATGCAAAGTGAAGTGAAAAGAATCAAGAGAACATCATACACAGTAATAGCAATATTGTAATGATGTTCAGCTGTGAAAGACTTAGCTACTCTGATCAATACAACAATCCAAGATAATTCCAAAGGATTCATGATGAAAAATGCTGTCCACCTCCAGAGAGAGAACTGATGAAACATAAATGCAGATTGAAATGTATTTTTTCACTTTCCTATTTTGATTGCTTTTCTTTTTGCAGCATGGCTAATATGGACATAGGTTTTGCATGATTTCACACATATAACTGAAAACACATTGCTTGCCTTCTCAATGGGGAAGGATGGGACAGGTGGAAGGGAATTTGGAACTCAAAACTTTTTTTAACATGTCAAAAATAAATAATATATATTTTTAAAAATGGGATTCTACTGGCCAAGATAGCAATATACATCTATAAAACATGGGAGACCTTTCCTGTTTTTAATGTGTTCAAAGAAAAGTCCTAATGACTTCTGCTTATCTGGAGATAAAAGCAATAGAGAGAGTTTATCAAGCTAAAGCTAGCAAGTCTTTGAATCTTATATATATATATATATATATATATATATATATATATATAATGTCTGAAAGGAGGTGGTAAGAATATAAACAAAGTCCTATTATTTATTTATTTTAATAGCAATTCAAAAAATTTTCTGAGTTCCAAATTTTCTTCCTTCCTCTCACCTCCTCCCGAAACTATTGAGAAATTAAGTAATGTGATATTAATCATACCTGTGAATTGGACTTTTATCCAGTATACACCCAGGATAATCCAGCACACCCAACCAGGAACTAGAAAGTTCTATTGGACTATAAGATATAGCCCTGGGTTTCAATTTCCTTAACTGAAAAAATAAGGGTGTTAGAATACATGGCTTCTGTAGTCCTCTCCCACTTTAGATCTACAGTCCTGTAAACAGAGTGGGATCTTTTCCCTCCCTGGAATAGACAACCCCTGGTATGGTCATTCTTTCTACCAAGAAAGATCAACTCATCTGTAACTTAGAATATTAAAGCATTCCTTGGGGAACGGCTTACAACACCAGCAAGTTCAGGAGATCCTACTATTGCTCACAAGTGGGATTATCACTTCCCTTATTCTTTGAATGTTATGATATTACCTACTATGTAGCCATATGCCATCACTGTAAGAATATTGGTATCAAAAGAACGAATTTTTATTTCAGGAAAAAGCGTGGAGTGATTGAAAGTATTATGTACTTTCCCTTATGTTGTTTAGTCTGCTCTATCCCTCCTATTCAAGGGTATAGACTATTGCCTAATTGCCCTATCATTCTGAGATATCATCATTAACTGCTTATATATCCAGGACAATACATGTACTACTTAGTTCTTCTGAGATTTTATTCTTTAATTTGACTACATATCTCATGTCAGAGGCTCAGAAATGCTCCGGGGCTTAATGCAACCAGCACCAAGTTGTCTGATGGTCCTTATCATCTACTGAGAATCCTCCTTCCATTTGGTCTCTGTGGCAGATGTCTTCCATGACAGCGGAAGCAAAAGCCTTTGGTGAGCATGCCAGACTTTATATCTCATTTAATAGTAATTGAGGATTACTGAACAACTTTTCTCTTCTGTTATGTGTGTATATATATGTGTATGTTTGCATGTGTATGTGTGTGATATATATATACACACACATATATGTATATAAATGTGTATACACACACATATGAAACACCTCATTGAAGGAGAAAAACATTTTAAAATTGAGTTTTGATCTATCATGTCAAAAGTCTTTTCGTAGTCAAGAAACAACAAGCAAAGAGGAATCTTGAATTCTCTGTTCCTTTTGATTAACTGTGTGCCTATAGATATGTTTGGCTATAAAATATAATTTCAGAAATCCTGTCTCACATATATCACAAATTTTTCTCATATTTCTATAGAGAAAGAAATTCTAAAAATTTAGGAAGAACATCATAAATAATATGTAAAAGTCAAAAGGTAAAAATATGGGTTGATAGAGCTTGATGTTTAAGGGCAGTAATAATCAATGATCAAAATGATTTTCAATTGTTTAGTACCTTCCTTTCCTTATGATATCCTGAGATTTAACAGTACCAAATTTCACAGCTGTGTCATCTGCTGAGTAAATTTCTTTTATGTTGACTGAATCTAGTCCAATCACTTTTCCCATCTTAATTTTCTTAAGTGGCAGCCAAGAGACAGAGCAGAGAATGTGTTGGCAGGCCTGAATTCAAAGGGAGCCAAACCACTTTCCAGATGTGTGACCCTGGGCAAGTCCCCTAACCTCTGTCTGCCTCAGTTTCCTTGTCGATAAAATGGAGATAATAACAACATCTACTTTCCAGGATTGTTGTAAGGATCAAGTGAGATAATATTTGTAAAATGTTTTATGATCCTTAAAGTGCCATATAAATATTAACTATTATTGGTATTGACATTTCTGTTTCCTCCGTAGAGATTGTGATAGATATGAAGAGTCCAAATAGAACAACTCCAATATATTGTTGAAGAAAATAATTTGTTATAGAAATATTGACAGATCTTTTTCATTTACCATCTGCTTGTTGTTCTTCAGTTTCATCCCTTGGATAATCAGGCTTAATTAGATCTTGTGACATATTTTCTGCAAGCTTGTTTTATTCTCCTTCATTTCTTGCTGATTTATAATGAGTTTCTACACTACCAAAGAGAACATACATAGTTCTGCATACATATGATCTGTACAAAATACAAATGCATTTTGATATATGCCTATACAATTTAACAATTATGACGATGCATATGTAACAACTATACATATTAACTGTAAAAGGAAAACTGCTGAAATAGATTCAGATTAGCCCCAGGAACTCAAGGGAGAGAAAGGAGAATACACATCAGTCCTGATATGTGCCAAGAACTGTGCTGAAACAGCTCTTTGAGGCAGGTGCTATTATGATCCCCAATTTGCAGTTGTGGAAACTGAAGGAAACAGAAGGTAAGTGAGGTTCATACAGCTGATTAGTGTCTGAGGACATGCTTGAGCTCAGGTCTTCCTTAGTTCTGGCTTAGTTCTCTATGCACCATGGCACCACTCAGCTGCCTCTAACTCATAACGTAATGAGTTCTTTGTCAGTGAGGTTATAAAACACAAGTTGTCAGGCATATCATTACTGGAAATGATTCCTACACTGGGTCGGAGGTATGACTCAATGATCCCTTACAACTCAAAGATTCTGTGATCCCATAATAATAGGGTCTTGTTTTCTGCCTACCTGTTACCTCTTGGTTCTTTACATCCTAGGGCTGGGATTTCATAATGGAGTAAGCTTCCTAGGTAGAGCTTGTATTTATCTTTCTGGGACAACATAGTCTTTAATTCATTATTGGCACACAGAGCAATTCATTCATCATCTGACTGCATAGATTATGGCTCTCCCTAAGTGGTTCTGTCTTTTAGAGACTTCTATCCTTTTATTTCATAAGAAGCATGAAATATTTTGTTTAAATTGAACCACTTCCTTCTATGTGATACCATGATCTGATCTTGGATGTGACCCTGAGTTTTTCTGTCTGGGTTTCATTGGCTGTCTCCATGTTGGGGTTGGACAGCTATCTGGGATCTTCCAAGAAAGATATGAGTCATAATGACTATATAGGCATCTAAGTCTTAAATTCACTTCACATGTGGTCTTATGACAGGCACATTGTGGAAGCCCTATGAAGACAAAGAGATAGAGTGAATGCCTAATTCCCTTCTGACCACCAACAAAGTTTTCTTTACCTTGTTTCTTTCTTCTTGTCATTTCAGACTTTTGAATGGGCTCAGATCTCTTTCATGACTATCCATCTGTCATAGAATATGGAACAAAGCAGGCCCTGACAGACCAGAATTCCCCTGCAGAAGCTTACTGACAAAGCTATTGAAGGTAAGAAGATGACCATGGATTTATAATGTAAGGGTAATGATGGGGAGGAAAAGAATAAGGAGGAAGGTGGGGGAAGTAACAATAATAACTGCCCAGTAAACAATTCACAAGAGAGTCATGAAAGCTCAGCTCTGCCTTCCATGGGCACATTCTTGAAGGGAGAGATTTTGTATGTTACTTTCTCTCTCATCAACACCAGTGTGTGACTGAGAACCTTAACATAATAGTCAACCTTCAGACACAGGGTGGAAGTGCTGACTTCGGGAGAGGTGAGGCAAGGAGACACGGGAGACAACACCCTTGTACAGCATGGCAAGTTACTGTCCTCTGCACCTTCAGCACAAGTCTAGAGGAAGTCTGTACATTTGTGAGGATTCATCTTGCACTGGGGAAGATAAAGACACTCCAACAAACCATGGCAGAGCCTCTGGTGACCTGTCTATCTTTCATTTCAGTATAACAAGAGTAGGAGAAGTAACCATGGCAATGTTCAAGGAAGTACAGACCCATCCCCAGCAGACTCCTCACCAGGTACTACCAAGGCAGGAGGCAACTGGCATATCCATGTGTAGGGGAAGTAGTCACCAACCCAGTGGCTGAACCTTAAGCCCAACTAGGCAGTGACATAACAACCTTGTCCTTCCAGATAAGCCTTGGAGGGACCCAAGTAGTAGAGTGCAAGGAAGAGGAGGAACAGCTCTATAAGTGTGCAGTGTGGTAGAGCTTTCAAGAAGTCTAGTAAGCCACAGAGTCAAACCGAGTCACACAGTGGGGCTAAGCCTTTTGCCTGTGAACTGTGTAGGAAGGTCCCCTACCAGGGAACCCTATAGTAGGAGTAGCATCTGCATCCAGGTAAATGGTCTTGTAAGTGCCTATTCTGTGTCAAGGTAAATACATAGTCTTCAGACTACCACAGATATGGTCACAACCATACTGGTGAAAAGCCTTATCACTGCCCAGACTGAAGTAAGGACTTTGTGCACTTCTCTGACCTTTTGAAGCCCCAGAACAACATAAATCTCAATGACAAGCCCTTCCCCACGCCTCCCCTGACTAACACCAGGCTTTCAACAAGATCCCTTTTGTGGCATCAACATCAGTATAGTAGAGCACCAACATGTGCATTCTGGTGAGAAGCTCTTTGCTTGCAAACAATGTGGCAAATTATTCACCAAGTTATACAACCTTTCATCCATCCATCTATCCATCCATCCATCTATCCATCCATCCATCCATCCATCCATCTATCTATCTATCTATCTATCTATCTATCTATCTATCTATCTATCTATCTATCTATCTATCTATCTGTTTGTTTCTAGCATTAGACTGGTCTATGTTTTTTAAAAAATAAATTTCATTGATATGTTTTGTTTTTCTATTACTTAAATTTCTCCTGGGCTGTTACATGACACAGTGGATAGACTGCTGAGCTTGAAGCCAGGAAGATTCATCTTCCTGAGTTCAGATTTGGCCTCAGACACTTACTAGATGTGAGACTCTGGGCAAGCCATTTAACCCTGTTTGCCTCAGTTTCCTTATCTGTAGAATGAGCTGGTGAGAAGGAAATAGCAAACCACTCTAGCATCTTTGCCAAGAAAACTGCAAGTGAGGTCATAAAGAGTCAGACACAACTAAAATGATTCAGCAACAAATTTCTCCCTTTATCTCTCCCTCTTCTCTTCCCAAAGAGCTATCACATATTACAAAAAGACATTTTTTAAAGAGAGGAAGAAGATAAAAAGATATCAACAAAGGCAAACAATATATATTTAAAAAATCTAAAAATAAATGCAATGTTCCATTCTCATGGACTTCCCAGCTCTACACATTTTAAGGAGGGTGTCAGGAGGACATATCTCTTCTTTGGGGTCAAGCCTGCTCTTTGTTATTTTGCAGTATTCAGTTTCAATTGTTTTGTAGTGGCTGATCTTTCAGTTTGCATTTGCAGATATTGTATATGTTGTTTTCTTGGCTTGTATCAATTCACGTATGGATTTCTGTGCTTCTCTGTATTCAATGTATTTGATGTTTCTTACAGCACAATGATATTCCATTATATTCACATAGAACAATTTGCTTAGCCATTCCCCAGTTGATGGGTATCTACATTATTTCCATTTCTTTGCTATTACACACATACAAAAAAACTGCTAAAAATAAGCTGGTATATATGGGGAGTTTCTTTTTTTATGAGTGACCATCATGGTTTATATGCCTAGTAGAATCTCTGAACTTAGGGGCATTTTAGTCACTTTATTTGTACAATTCCAAATTGCTTTCCAAAATGGTTATACTACTTCACAGTTCCACCAGTAATGAATTAGTGTTCCTGTCTTTCCAAAACTCTCCGTCAACTGCTATTCCCATCTTTTGTCATTTTTGCCAATTTTCTGGGTGTAGGGTGAAACCTTAGGGTTGTTTTAATTTTCATTTCTCTTATTATTAGTGGTTTGGAAGATTCTTTAATTTGATTGCTAATAGTTTGCAGTTTTTCTCTTGAGAACTATTTGTTCCTATCCTTTCATGGCTTTTCTATTGGATACTTACTTTTGGCCTTATATATTTCTATTAGTTGACCTGTATTTGCAAAAGACACCAATCTCTGATAATAGAGGAATAATATCTCCTTTTGGTAATTAAGCCATCTACATGTATGAGGCAATCTCTCCTATACTTCTGTCTTTATAGCACCAGACTTTAAGGTGGAGGCTTATGCCTAAGCAGCTAATTGGATATTTCTTTTAGTAGTGAGATTCAGCTAGTTTCACTCTGAGTCTCATACGGGCACTGTCTTAATAAGTTTCTAATACATTTCATAACCTTCCTCTCACCCACTAGACACACAGAAATCTGTAATTTTGCAGTTACATGGATAAAACGTATCCAGATAAAGCCTACCTAACTACAGAAAATCATTTAATACCATTCAAAACCTTTTGATCTGATCTAAGCAGAATATATCAATGCCTATCCAAGTGGAAATTATGTTAGCTGCCTTTTGAAGTTAATGAAGTTAAATGAACTATCTCAGAAATATCTTCAGATGGGTAAATAGAATTTTTTTTAATTCTGGTTGTCGGTGGTAATATAACCTACCTTGCTACTGACTTTTCTTTGAAGCACACTGATATTTGGATATTTTTTGAATGGCCTTAAACTGTCGTTTGCATTTGGGTAGGGCTTTTCTGGACATTCTAGGGGGATGTCTACCTCAAGTATGTGAAGACTTCCTTCCTGTGGAATGGGTAGATGAGAACAATTTGTCCCATGGCTATAATAGCACCTCAAGCAAGAGCTATGGAGTACTTAGAGCTTGGTCAGATATCAAAGACTTCCAGATGATCCACAGCATCCCAGGCCATTGCCAGTCATTCTGACTTTTGTTTTTCTAATGAACTTTGATGATTCTGGAAGAGAGAGTGAGGTTGATGACTTTGCACAGCTCTGCCTCACTTAAATCCAATTCACTCACATATTGACACATCACCTCATGATGTCATTGGTCTTTTTAAAACAAGGACAAACAATAACATCTGAATATTCAACTGATAGGTAAGCATATAACCAGTAAAATGAACAGCTAGGTGGTGTAGGGGAAAGGGCATTGAACTTAGAATCAAGAAAACATGAGTTTAAATTCAACTTCAGATACTTACTAGTTTTGAATCTCTGGGCAAGATGCTTAACCTCTCTCACTCAGCTTCCTCATCGGCAAAATGGGGATAAATAATAGCTCCTACTTTACAAGGTTGTTGTGAGGATCAAATAAGAATAGAATCTATTTATCTATGTCATGTATAACATGTATTTACAATTAATATACATAACACATACGTGCCATATATCACTTTTTAAACAATAAAGTGCTACATAAATTTTTAACTATCATTATGTAGACCACAGAATCTTACTCTTTTTCTTCCCCTATCTACACCTCTACATCTCCAGCTCTGAACATATATACATAAGACATAGGACATGTCTTAGGAACCGAAGTTGAATTTGTCCTACAGATCCTCATTTCATGTTATATGGTGGGGATGACAGCTGCCTTCTTTCAATTTCAAAGACAGAGCAGCTCATCTATACAATGTCCCTAGGCTCCTAAGTTTTAAGAATATAGGTTTATTCCACTCTATGTTTACTTTAGGGAAGAGTCAGTGAGATTTGGTGGAAAGGGTATGGATTTGGGCTGGGTATGACCTGGGTTCAAATCCTGTCTTTGTAACTTACTGCCATCTGGTTTGATTTGAGGCAAAGTCCTTAATTCTCTGTCACCATATTCATCTGTAAAATGAAGAGTAGGACCAGAAAGTCTCCCTTACTATGAGTCAGTGCTGGGGCAGCTTCTATTATATGGGGTCCAGGGAGGTGGTTTTGAAAGAGGTCAATAACTTTAGTAATTAAGTGAGAAAGCCAATCTATTACTTTTATTTTCCTGGAGTCCCTTGATTGCTGGTTCCCATTTGCCATTTCTGAGTTCAACTAAAGACAGAATGAACTTGCTAAAAATGTCTGTAGATCAGGGTCCTGATCAACAAATCTCAACTCTGATCCTATGTTCCAGCTAGGATGGGTTTCATATAAGGCTGCCCCTTGAATCTGGCTTTCTGTTATAGTTAGAGACCTTTAAATACTTCTAAAACAGACAGAAGAATATATGAATATTAATAAATATGATTAAGTTGTTACGGATAACAAATGCTACTGGGGACTAGGCAATAATATTTTGTTTTCCTTAAACTTCAAAGACTTTTGTATGACAAAGATTAAAACATATTCAAAGATCATATAAAGTGGGAGAGGATGGCAATGGGGAGTTGTGTCAGGGAATTCCTGACATCTAAACTGTGTATATTACAAATATATATAGCAGAAACTTAAAAAAAAAGTGGGTCTATTCAACTCCGAGTGACTTCAAAGTTTTGTATCTCAGCTTAAATTTTCTTTTCTTATGAACATTGAAGTCCACATAACACTGAGATTTGCTAATCTAGACATCAACTGCACTCAGTGTAATACCCAGTCTCCTTGTGTCCAGCTCCACATCTGACCAGAAGATGTTGACACCAACTATTTGGCTGTTGGAATCAATTCATTCACTCAGTAAGGTGGGAGAGGGTGTGGAAGGAAATAAGTATTTATATAGAGCCTACTCTGTGAGGAAGGTTCTGTCATTATCCCCATTTTACAGTTGAAGAAACTGAGTTAGACAGAGGTTAAGTGACTTGCACAGGGTCACACAGTTAATGAGTGTCTTAGGTTGAGTTTGAACTCTTCCTGACCCAGCACTCTATCCATTGTGTTAACAGTTGGCTCAGCAACCACCTTTAATGAAGTCTTTATAATAATACAATCCAACCTCTTGTATTTACAAATGAAGAAAGTGAAGCATTGAGAGAATCATCCATTCATACAAGAATTTATTGAGTACCTACTCTCTGCAAGGTTAAACATGAGTTGACTCTTTGGAATCCCCCTTTTATCTATATTATTATTTGTTTCTTTGCCTAAATCTTGGCAAACTATTCTCACATAAAGTAGCAAACTATGGATCTTTATTTCTATGTAGTTTTTAAAAGAAATATAGCTACATATAAATATTTCTATAATAATGTAGGAAAACCTGCAACTCTGGAACCCTTACAGGCTGAATCAATATCTTAAGTCTTTAAAAAAATCTTACTTAATATTTAATTTTCTCCAATTACATGTAAAAATGATTTTAACATTCTCCCCCCTCAATTTTGAGTTCCAGGTTCTCTTCCTTTCCCTCAACCCCCTCATTGAGAAGGCAAGAAATTTGACATAGATTATACATATGTAGTCATGCAAAAGACATTTTCATATAATTCATTCTGTGAAAGAATATGCAGACCAAAAAAAAACTCGTAAGAAAAATAAAGAAAAGATATCTTTGACCAGCATTCAGGTTCTACCAATTCTTTCTCTGGAGATAGACGGCACCTTTTATCATAAGTCCTACAGAATTGTCTTGGATCATTGTGTTGCTGAGAATAGCTAAGTTATTTATAGTAGATCATCATACATTATTGCTATTAGTATATACAATGTTTTCCTGTTTCTGAGCATTTCACTTTGCATCAGTTCATATCTTTCTATATTTTTCTACGAACATCCTTGTCTTCAATTCTTAAAGCACAACAGTATTCCATCATGTTCATATACCACAACTTGTTCAGTCATTCCCCAATTGATGGACATCCCCTCAGTTTCCAATTCTTTGCTACCACTAAAAGAGTTGCTATAAATATTTTTGTATACATAGATCCTTTTCCTTTTTTTTTTAAATCTCTTTGGGATACAGACCTAGTGGTTGGTGGTGGTAATGCTTGGTTGAAGGGTATGCATGGTTTTATAGACCTTTGGGCATAGTTCCAAATTGCTCTACAGAATGGTTGAATCAGTTCACAACTCCACCAACAGTGCATTAAAATCTTATTTCTCCCACCTCTCCTCCAACATTTGTCATTTTTTGTCCTATTAGCCAATCTGAGAGGTATGAGGTAGTAGGTCAGAGTTGTGTTAATTTGCATTCTTCTCATCAATAGTGATTTACAACTTTATTTTTTTTTTTAATATGGCTATGGATAACTTTGATTACTTTGTCTCAAAACTGCCTATTCATATTCTTTGATGATTTATCTATTGAGGAATGGCTCAATATGAAATTGAAATAATATGAATTTGACTCAGTTTTCCATATATGATAAATTAAATCTTTATCAGACAAACTCACTGTAAATTTTTTCACAGTAATGATTACTAAACTGTGTATTTCCCTTAAATTTATTTCCCCCATTTATCCTTCTCTCTGTGTGTATCTCTCTCTCTGTCTCTTTATCCGTCTCTGTCTGTCTCTCTGTCTCTGTCATTCTCTGTCTATCTCCTCTCTTCCTCTCTCTGTCTCTGTATCTCTGTCTCTCTGTCTGTCTCTCTGTCTCTGTCTCTGTCTCTCTCTCTCTCTCTCTCTTCCCCTTTTGTCCATTCTCAAAAGTGTTTTGCTTCTGACTTTTACCTCCTACAAATTGCCCTCCCTTCTATCACAGCTCCCCCTCCCCCACCATTTCTCATTACGGCTCCATGATATTTGAATTGTTGCTTTTTCTTCTTGACCTGGGAACTCTGGAATTTGGCTATAATATTCTTGGCAGTTTTAATTTAATTCTGGTGTCAGGGAGTTGGAAATTGGGAGGATGCTCAACAATTGGAGAACAGCTGAAAAAATTGTGCTATGTGATTGTGATGGAATGCTATTGTGTTATAAGAAATGATGAGCAGGATGCTCTCAGAAAAACCTGGAAAGACTTACATGAGCTGAGGCAAAGTGAAATGTACTATGTACAGAGTAACAGCAATACTGTAAGATTAGCAGCTATAAATGAGTTAGCTATTCTCAGCAAGAAAACTCTGAAGGACTTATGATAAAAAAATGCTATCCATCCCCAGACAAAGAACTAATGATGTCTGAATACATATTGAAACATACTTTTTAAACTTTCCTTATTTTTCTTGAGATTTTTTGGGGGGCAAGGTCTATATTTTCTTTTACAATATGACTTATATGGAAATATGTTTTGCATGACTACATACATATAACCTATATGGAACCATTTGTCTTCTCAATGAGGGGCGTGGGAAGGGATGAAGGTAGAGAATTTGGAACTCAAAGTTTTAAAAATGAATGTTAAAAATTGTTTTTTCATGTAATTGGGGAAAATAAAATACTAAGTAGATTGAAACAAAACAAAACAAATGACCATATTTATTATCATACTGTCAAAGTCATATACAAGGTGAACAATGTCATATTATGTCCTCATAAAATTTTGCCAGGAAAATTACCACTCCTCCATCAATATGTGACTTACTCTTTGTCCCAAAATTTAACATGTATTTATAAATATAACACAGATATCATTACACATAATTTTGTCCCAAAATTTAACATGTATTTATAAATATAACACAGATATCATTACACATAATTGCTTTCACAATTTTGAGTTTCTTTTTTTTCAGATAAAGTCCCAATCGACCTCCGCTTGCACCCTCCCCCTCCCCCCCAAACACAGCCATCTTTTACTATGAAATGTTGGTCCGTATTTTAAGTAGAGTTACTATAAGTATCCTTTTCCCAGTAACAATCATCCTTGGATAATGAGGACCTTCTGTGTATTTACAGAGTGGTATAGAACCCTTTGTGCACATTTCAAGGGGAAAAAAAGGATTTTATGGGACTATTGTAACACATAAATGCTCTAATCTCTGCCCAAATTCCTCTCAGTGAATATGGCAACACCTCTGAGTTATTAGTTAAAGATGATGTCAGCTCCTAAAGTAAAGATTAGGCTACAAAAATAAAATAAGGAAAACTACATTTTCACTGCTTTGGCTCTATGGAGAAGAGTTTTGCTAGGTCCTGGATTGAATTGGTTCCTAGAACAAGGAAACATTTGCCTGATAAAAATTTCATTGTCTTGGGAGACATATGAGAGGGGCCCATCTGGAAGAGGAGAGGCCTTTCTTCTATATTTCTACCCCGTCTTTTACTTTCTACGTGTCTCCAACCTTCATTATCTCCTCTCTTTTTAGCCCAGGCTCATGAAAAATATATGAAATGCTTTCTCCTGGGGCTTTACAAATAATATTTAGCTCCATACATGGAGAAGAACAGGGCCCCTTCATAATTCTGACAAAGATCCAGCTTTTTCCAGCTTTTGCTATTTGACTTAAAACCGGGGACTTGGTTTTACATCTAGGCTCTATTATTTATTACTTTTGTGACCTTGGGAGACTCCCCTCCCTTCTGAGTTTCAGTTTCCCTGTCTGTAAAATGATGGGTTAGATCCAATCTGTTCTAAATGCTGCAATATTAATGAAGCCCACTTTCTTCTGCTCTAGTGACGCTAATCCTAGTTTGCAGAAAACATCCTTAATGAGTGTACCATGCTTTGTAGAATGAAAGTATTTCTGAAAACTCACAATCCATTGGTGGGCTAGCGGTTTGTAAAGAAGAGTGGGGATATCTCAGGGAAGTCCCAGAAACTTAAAGGAAAAACAAAACAAATTTTAAAAAATGCCTGGCCTAGATACCTCAGGATCATTGATACCGTATAAGATAAACAGGAAGCAATTTGTTTGTACAAGATTGGACTGAAAAAAATACTGCAGAAAGTTCTTGATTATAACCATCAAATTATAATCCCCTGCCTGGATCACAGGTATAGAGGATTAAGAGAGAATTTCAGTCCCAGGGGCTGCTAATCTGACAAGGCTAATTGACCACAGAAAAAATGAAATAAAAACAATAAAAAATCTAAATGAGCAGAATTCAGGTTTCTGAAGATGAAAACAATGTGAGTAGAGTTATTAATAGCAAATCAAATGCCTTTTCCTGACCTTTATTGTTATGAGGACTGGAATTACCCAAATGTGGAATGAGTTGCCTTGAGAGGTAATGGGACCCATTCATTGGGGACCTTCAGAAGAAGGTTGGAAGGCCACTTGTTGATGAAACTGAAGAAGGGATTCTTGCTCATGATTCAACTGGACCTGATGCCCTGGAGGTCTTGACCAACTCTGAGTTTCTGTGAAAACCTTATGCACCTCTGAAGGCCCAGCTCAAACTCCAGATCATCCATAGAGCCCTCCCTCTCTCCTACACCCAACCAGAGACGAGATTTGGAGAGGGAAACATTATTCCACTCTGTATACCTGGTAACAATGGCAATATGGCAAAGGATTGTTGTTATCCAAGTGCAAACAAATTAAACAGCAAGACTGGATGTTCACTGGGGGCAGAGACTGTCTCCCACATCACTCAGAATTTCTCATATTACCTATTAATTTGTACTTAGTACATGCATAATAGGGCAGTTAGGTGGTATAGGGGAAAAAGAATAGGGTCTGACTGAAGTCAGGAAGACTCCTTTTGAGTTCAAATCCAGCCTCAGGCACTTACTAGCTATGTGACCCTGGGCAAGTCACTTAAGCCTGCTGTCCTCAGTTTCCAAATCTGTAAAGTGACCTGAAGAAGGAAATGGAAAACTACTCCATTATCTTTGACAAGAAAACCCTAAATGGGGTCACAAAGAATTGGATACGACTAAAATGGCTAAAGACCTGGTATATAAGTATCTGTTGGTTGTATTTTTCAGTAAAGGCTTCCTGTTAAATACAAGTCTAAGAGAGAGTTAGGTGGTACAGTGGGTAGAGTGCCAGACCTGGAGTCAGGAAGAAAGACCTGAATTCAAATCTAGTCTCAGAGACTTATCATATTGTGACTCTGAGCAAGAGTCTTTTTGAGTCTCCGTTTCCTCATCTGTAAAATGGGAATAATCACAGCACCCATCTCCCAGGGTTGTTGAGAGGATCAAACAGAGATTTGTAAAGTGTTCAGCACAGTGCCTGGCACATAGTGGGCACTATATAGACCTCACTCCAAACCCTCATCAAGGAGTGAAAGCGATCATGGGTTGATGGAGAATATGCAAGTTGAGTGTAAGCTCTGCCAGTTCCTACTGAGGTCAGAAGGTTTTGAGTTTGGACTGGCAGCCGATCAATAACAACAAGAGCAACAGCTAGCATTTATATAGCACTTTATGTTTGCAAAGTATTTGACAAATATTACCTCATCGGATTCTCACAACAGCACTGGGTGGTGGTTGCTGTTATTCTCTCCATTTTACAGATGAGGAAACCTGAGGCAGACTGAGGTTAAGTGACTCATCTAGGGTTACACATCTAGTAATTATATGAGACTAGATTCAAATTCAGGTTTTCTTAACTCCAGGTCCAGTGCTCTGAACACCGTGTCAGCTCACACCTCTGTCATCCAATGGGTAGCCACAGTACGTTTGGAAAAGTTCACCATCATTTAAAGCATTGCCCATAAAATTACATATTATAATCATTTGCTCTTTGTCCAATTACAAATTTCTATCTTCCCCAGAGCCTGTCAGAATCGCCATATTGAAAGGGTCCTCAGAGGTCATTTGATCTGACTTATTTCTGAATAGGAAGTCAGTCTCCAAATAAATAAAGATTTAGGGACCCCATTTTCCCACAAGCTTGTTCTACTTTGGAGCAGCTCTAATTGTTGGGAAGTTTTTTTTCATATGTTGAATCTAAATTAAATTAACCTATCTGCGGCTTTCTCTCTCATCCCTAGTTCTGCCTTTTATGGCCAAGGAAGTTTGATCAATCCCTTTCCCACCTTACAGCCCACTGATAACTTTACAATGCATGTCAATACTTGAAACCCTTTTCTGCAAAAGGGAGCTTCTCACATACTTGAAAATATTTATTTTATCTTCTGGAATCTTCTTTTCTCCAGGTGAAATGCTTTCATTTCTTTCAAATGATTCATATGGCATGAAACTAACACTCTCCACTATCTTGGCTGCCCTCCTTCGGACTCTTTC
This sequence comes from Pseudocheirus occidentalis, assembly GCA_028646575.1. NCBI lineage: Eukaryota > Metazoa > Chordata > Mammalia > Diprotodontia > Pseudocheiridae > Pseudocheirus > Pseudocheirus occidentalis. Next base: position 63,019,727 of record CM053593.1, read on the forward strand.
CAGCTTATCAATATCCTTCATAAACTGGCATCTAATGATGAACACACTCCTCCTTGGCAGAATACAGAGGAACTACATTTCTCCAGTTCTGGAAGTTTTTTTGAAGTTTTCTCTTCATGTAGAAAAAGATTGTATTACGTTTTTTTGGCTGCCATACTACAATGTTCACTCATATTGAACTTGCACACTGTTATAATATCTAGGTCTTTTTTTTTTCTTTTTGGAGGGCAATTGGAGTTAAGCAACTTGCCCAAGGTCACATGGCTAGTAAGTGTTAAGTGTCTGAGGCTGAATTTGAACCCAGTTCCTCCTGACTCCAGGGCCGGTGCCACCTAGCCGCCCTGTCTACGTCTTTTTAACAGGAAAATTAATGTATAAACCATTCTTCCTCAATCTTGTATTGGTGAAGTTGATTTTTTTGTATCCAAGTGAGTATGACTTTATATTTACCCTTATTTCATTTAATCTTAGTAGATTCTGTCAAATGTTCCAGTCTGTCAAGATCTTTTTGGATCCTTACTCTATCATTCCTTGTGTCAGTTATCCCTCCCAGCTTTGTGAAAAGTAATTACTTAGATTTAGAGAATTTAGAGAATTTAATTTAGAGAAAAAAATTACTTAATATCATTAGACCTCAGTCTCTTCATCTCTAAAACAAAAGAGTTGAACTCGATAATCTCTAAAATCTCACCTCAATCTAAAAAAAAATCCTATGAGGAGTCACCTGACTAAATATAAACCAAGTTGCTCTTGGAGCTTTTAGGTGGCATCTGTCAGCAATCACAGACCATCCTCAGCCAGCACACAACACAGACCAATTACATTTTAGTGTATTAAAAACTTAGAGGTGGAAATAAATTGGGGGGGGATTGTTGAGGGCCACAGTGGTGGCCCTCTAAATCTAATGATCATGCCTTCTATACTTTTATCAAAGTGATGGAAAAAATGTTCAACAATACAAGACCTGGTTCACATCTCTAGGGCTCTCCACGAGAGACCTCCCTCCAAGCTGACGCTGGGAGAGTTAATGCTATTCTTTGAAAGAAGAGAACGAGCATTATTAAATGCCTACTACGTGCTAGGCATTTAACAAATATAATCTCATTTGACTTTCACATAAACCCTGGGAGGTTCTATTATCTCCCCTACTTTACAAGTGAGGAAACAGAGGCTAACAGAAGTTAAGTGACTTGTCCAGGGCAAAATAGCTAGGAAGTGTCTAAGACTAGATTTGAACCCAGATCTTCCTGACCCTAAGTGCAGCACTTTATCAGCTGAACCACCTAGCTCACCTTGGCAAAATGACCAATTCTAAATCCATCTAACTGTATTATCATGGTGGCCAAGCCTTGTCCTGATTCTCCTAAAAAATCTCATTTATGATTAGGGGAATATTTAAGACAGGTCTTCCTGACTCCAGACTTTGCACTCTATCCATTGCACCATTGTTTTTACATAGTTGTTTGCATATTATCTTTCCCATGAGACTGTGGCTTCTTAGGAACAGGGACTCTCTTTTACCTTTCTATCTATCTCCAGCACTTAGTCAAGTGCCTGGCATGTAGTAGGACCTAATAAATAGGTGTCACCTGACTGACTGATTTTCTCTCCAATCTATCCTCCAACACTGCTGCCAAAATAGTATTCCTAAAGCACATGTCTGACCATGCCGGTCCACTATTCTATAAACACCAGTGGCTCCCTATTACCTCTAGGGTTAAATATAACCTGCTCTTTGGCATTTGAAGTCCCTTGCAAACTGACTCCAACTTACTTTTCAGGTTTATCATCTATTGCTCCCTTTATATAGTTATTCTGCAGTCTTATCAAATTGACCTCCTCTCTGTCTCTCACAAACAATATTCCCCCCTCTGGTCTCCATACCTTCACATATTCCCATGCCTGGAATTTAATGCTTTCTCACCTCCTTCTCTTAGAAATTAGCCTCCTTCAAAGTTTAGCTCAAAGGCCAGCTCAAACACGAGGCCTTTCCTGAACCTTACCCCTCCCCACAAGCTAATCATTATGTCTCCTTCACCAATTTACCTTGTATTTATTTTGTATATACTTGTCCATTTAGGTATTCTTACTTGTCTTTGAAGGCAAGGAGTGTTTCACTTTTTATCTTTGTATCAGTCAAGTTGTTTGATAAATTGATAAGAAAGCCATCTACATCCTCATGTTATTGATTAGAATATTAAACAGGATAGATCTAAGTGTTCTACCATACTCTATGGGAGATCTTCCAGAGTGACCAAGATTCACTAATCAGTAGTCTGCCAAATGAGTGTGGTCATTTTAACTAACTACCAATGCCTTTAATAGTATCTAATAAAGTATCTAAATACTTTATTTTCCCCCACTTACATGTAAAAACAATTTTTAACATTTGCTTCTAAAACTTTGAGTTCCAAATTCTGCCCCTTCCTCCCTTCTCAAACCCCTTCTCACTGAGAAGGCAAGTCATTCCATATAGGTTATACATGCGTAGTCATGTAAAACTTTTCCATATCAGTCATATTGTGGAAAAAACAGACCTCCCCCCCCATTTTTTTCCACCTCTAAGTTTTTAATACACTAGAATGTAATTGGTCTGTGTTGTGTGCTGGCTGAGGATGGTCTGTGATTGCTGACAGATGCCACCTAAAAGCTCCAAGAGCAACTTGGTTTAGATTTAGTCAGTTGCCTCCTCATAGGATTTTTTTTTTAGATTGAGGTGAGATTTTAGAGATTATCGAGTTCAACTCTTTTGTTTTAGAGATGAAGAGACTGAGGTCTAATGATATTAAGTAATTTGCAAAAGGTTGCACAGCTAGTTAGCCAACCCAACAGGAACCAGGTCCAATTCCCAGCTTTTTGTTATCCTCATTATTGATAATATAATACTACATCCATTTTTTAGGTGTATTTCAAATTTAACTTCTATATCTTTTTCTTGGACTGTTTATAGAGAGAAATATCTGTTAACAATCTTATCCTTTGAAATAGATAAAGGTCTTAAAACTATTTCAGTTCCTTAACTGAATTTTAGAATTTGTAGATTTAAATTATATGCAGGACAGAACCATGAAATTATGACATGAAGAATAAAATTATTTTTATCTTTGTGCTGACAAACTTTACTCCAATTTAAAATTTATCTTATAACCTCTACTTCCTTCTCCCAAAACATTTATAACTCTATTCATTATCTTTTCTGTTAAACTCAAAGCTATTCACTGCAAACAGCTGCTCAATTTATCAACCTAAGGGCCAGCCTTAGGTTGTGTTCTCAGGAGGGAATGAAGAGACCAGACACTAGAGGAACATACAGCTTGTAGTTTATTCCTACATGGCACTCCAGCAGAAAGAAAACTGGTTCCTTTTATACCCTAAAGTAAGCATGATTCAAATGTGATCTTTTTGTGCACAGGGAGAGTGGACCAATAGAGGGGGGCTGAGCCAGTCACATCAGCTGCTGCTCAACAAGCAAGTGGTCTTGTGAGAGACTTCCTTGTGAAATGGAAACTGGACTGTGGCCCTCAACATTCCCTTATCATTCATGAATACAGAGCAGCCTTGGAACCAAGAGGCCCTGAAGCAGTTCCTGATATCTCATGGGACAAAAAGTGCTTTGAACTCACATTGTCCTGCCCTTTTTGTTTTGGAAAAGCACTGGATGAGTATCAGCCCGAATCATTGCTAAGCTATTATAAGCCTTTTAAACATCAAGCCAAGCAGAGGAAGGCCCTTGGTGACCTTGACTTGTGGAGATACAAGCATACCCTGGCCCCCAGGTATTGAACCACTCAATAATTTTTTGAGCAGTTTAATCCGGCAACAAATCTTGTTCTGTTAACTCTATTAATCTCTTGTGATATGTTACACAATAGCTCAATATCATGTGTAATATTTGAACTTAAAGTCAATCCATTTAAATGATTCATAATTTGGGTCCAATTATAACTACTTTCATTATAAGGTAAATTTAACACACACCATGCAGTAAAGTGATAATCACAGCGAAATGATTGTGCAGCCATAACTAAATCTAACTCATCCCCTACATTAACTATAGTTTCCTGTAAACCTTCTATCAGTTGATAAACTTCAGTGTTGATTCTGGCTTGTCATGCAAATCACTGTAATGTATTTTTGCATCTCCGTACATATCGGAGGAAGCCAGATTAGTACAATTGTAATTTTCTTTTAAACACATTAAATACACAGTTTGTGTGCTACCATGACCTATTACTACATTTTGTGTGGCATTATATAATTGTTCACAAGCTGAATAATTGTATTCTCTAAAGCAAACAGGTAGTCTTAATGAAAGTCCTGTGAAATTATACCATACTGGACATATCAGTTCTAGGCTTAAACTGAAATTTTTGTCCAACAGCTTTGGAGGTGTTACCCTGAAGGACTAGCTCTGTAATCTGTTCTCCCTCTTTTTGTTTTTATGCACGGCAGTGGGCCAGATTACACTACAAGTAATCATAATTCATGTACTTCAGAAGACAGAGTTTTAAAGCAGTGAATAATGCATCCTCAGGAAGGCAGATACAAAGAAATAATATAATAATCAATAGAGGCAAAATATGTAAAATCATAGACATCAACTTAAAAGGAAATAACTTTAACAATGTTAACAGCATAGTCTTGGCCATGCTCCTGGATCAATTCCAGAGCAATGATGATTTTGGATGTTTACGGATATAATTTGTAATATTTGAATCATGCCAAGCCCCAAGAAGTTGGGTATGTATTTTATCCCCAAAACATTAAAATCAGAGCGAATATATGATAAAAGAGTTACATAACTATATGTATATACATAATTATATCCAAGTAACAGTTGAGTTTTAAAACTAACTCAACCTAAAATACAATACTAATGGTTCTAATACATTGATCTTATACAAAAAGTCATTTGTAAGGGCCCTTTGAGTCTCGCGTGACTAGATGTCTGACCTTGGACATCGTGTTCTCACTGACAAGGAAGTTCTGAGGTGGGTCCCAGAGGCATCTGGGTGTGTGTTCTGCCCCCGTGACCACATGTCCTGTTTACCAAGAACTCTCTGCCCCATGTTTCACAGGAACAGGCACCTTGGGGTCACATGTGGCATTGAGCATGCGCCAGTAACGGAGGAGCGCTCCCTGCCTATCAGGCTCCTGTTGCTGAGGCATGTGACGATGGGAAGGCTGACGGTCTATATAAGGCAGAGGAGGGCTGGGGATTGGGATGTGGGACACAGAACATGATGGTATAGAAATAAAGAGACCCTTGTACTTCCACCATGAGGTGTCTGACTATTTTGTCTGATCTGGGATATCCCAAAGAGTCGTAGAGGCGACTGAGACTGACCACGTGGACTGAGAGTTGTAGAGGCAACTGAAACTGACTATGTGGACTGAGGTAAGTAACTTGGGAAGCTAACAGTCCAGCTGGCCCAGACAGTCATTATCTAATATTATGTAGTGTCTTAAAGGGTACAGAAACATTTTATGAAAGTCCATTAACACATTTTGTAGTTTCTTGGATTTTTCTGAGTAGAGAAATTGTAGACACACGGTAGAAATTATCAATAAGAGTACAATAATAGTAGGACAGTGAGTCTAAGAACAAGGAATCTGACAAGGATAATAAGTCTAACAATATGTCGGACAATGACAAGACTCCCCTCTTTTTAAAAAAATCCCCCTTTTCTAAAAGACCAGAAATTTTATGTAGTGTATGTCCCCCTGATGTATGATACAAAACATGAGTTACAATTAGTTAGAAAAGGCAACAAAAATACATTAAATAAGAACACAATTAATACAAGTAATATTCCATACAGAGGGATAAGTGTATCCATAATTACATAGGTTTCAAGCTAACATTCTTCACCAATTTATTCACAAATTGAACAGTTTATATTTCACTCAGTAAGGAAATAGAAGACATGGCTGCTGATATTAAGAGGGAAGCTATGGCAATTAGTCCCATGATTGAAAGTCCAGAAATCACTTTTTTTTTCTAAAGAGAGTGGTTCCACTAATACATCATGTAAGGGTAAGTTAAACAGGTAAATAGTCCATTGGAGGGTAGTATTGTCTTGAGAAAATGTGAGATGCTAAATCTTGGGTTGTCTTTGTGCAAGAGGTCTCCCAATCCTTCTTCTCTGAATTCTCTGTATCTGCAAGGTGCATCGTGGACTTCCTTGCTTGTATTCTCACTGCAGCATCTGATAAAAAGAAGATAAACAAAACCTGTCCCCCCAGTAGTTAAGGGTCAGGTCCTACCCAGTTCTTGTTTGGAGAATTCTCCACAGGGAGCGTGTACCTTTTCACACTATTTTTCTGCTGGTATATACACATTTTTAATGATGCTTAAAAATTTAAAGTGTATAAGGCAGTAGTTAATTGCCCTTGTGGTACATTGGCCCAAGTCCCTCCTTTTTATTTTTATAAATAGGTTTTACTTGTATAAAAGCTGGGGGTAGGAGACAGAATGTCAAGTTTGAGTAATAGCTATGTCAGTTTGCCTAGAATGAAAAGGAGTAACATTAATTAAGTATGGCATGGTAAGTTTGAACTAAAATGGATAAAGTTTTAAAGACTGGACTTAGGACCTTTATTCCATCTGTCAAGTATAGCTTGACCAGTGGGATTATAAGGGTTATGGCTGTAATTAATTTTATGAAAAAAATGATCACAGAAAGATTGAAATGATTTGCTAGTGTAGGTGAGAGCATTATCAGGTCTTAAATGTCTTCTATCCTCAACTAATCTCTAAAGGTTTTATCTACATTCTGAACAGTTTTATCTCCCCCCAAATTTAAAATTTACCTTAAAACCGAACTACTCCAAGAAATCTACCCAGATAAACTATGGAAAACAATACCAACTTCCTATCAAAGCATATTCAATCATCTTAATCTCATTTTCCCTAAACTTATGACAACTAGCTTTGTACTGTATTGACTGGGTACCTTATAATACATGTTACCTAGCTTCTCAGAAGTTAGAGAAGAGTATATACATAGACAGAAAGCAGAGGTATGAGTTGAATGGATGGTATAATTATCTAAAAAAATTAAAATTAAGAGATGAGAAAGAAGAATGCCCTGAAAGAAGGGAAAAAGGAGAGGTAGAATGGGATAAATTATCTGACATGAAAGAGGCCTGAAAAAGATTTTAGAATGAAGGGGGAAATGGGGGAAGGAGGGTGAAGAGTGCATGAACTTTACTCTCTTTGGAATTGGCCCAAAGAGAGAATCACACACTCAGTTGAATGTAGAAATCTACCTTACCATGCAGGAAAGTAGGAAGGGAAGGTGTAATAGTAATCAGTTTATCAGATACTTAGCACTTAGTAACTTAGGGATAATTAGCACCTAGTAACTTAGGGCTAAGTATGGAAGGTGTGAACCCTGTCCATTGCTGAGAAGGCATGAACACCCCTGTTGACATGGAAGAAGGCTATTGGGTGAGACAGGAGGCCAGTGCTGTATATAAAGAAGAATTCTGGAGACAGAGAGAGAATTGGAATTTCCCTGAGACATAATCTGGTGAAGGCCAAACAGAAGGCTAGAGCCAGCTGAACTGTTAGAAGACTGAAGAAGCATGCTCAGGGTAAGACTTTGTTTATTCATGGCCTGGCTGATCCTTGAGCTCCAGGGAAGAGAAGTGGTGAAGGGTTCAAGATGTGCTGAACCCTGTGAACTTCAGTGTGTGTTGGAGATTGCCCTGAGGACTGGACAAGGACCTGGGAGCTGTCTGCTTCTGAATCCAGGTGATTGTTTGGCAGATTCAGGAGGGAGCTGGAACCATGGAAGGGGATCCAGGGAATCAGAAAGACCTCCCAGAGTCAA
>CM053593.1:63028064-63163866 GCA_028646575.1 Pseudocheirus occidentalis
AAGATATACAGGCACTGGGGTAGGGAGACCCATCCTGTTCTACTGGAAAGTCAGAGGGACAATGGGGGAGGACATAGGAGAGAACAGATTGGGGGAAGGGCTATACAGTGGGATTGCTGTTTTGAGGTGGTGGGTAGGGGAAAGATGGGGAGAAAATTTGTAACTCAAAATCTCATGGAAATGAATGATGTAAACAAGAAAATAAATTAATTAATTTTTTAAAAAGCCTAGGGACTAAAAAGAATGGACATGAATAAATGCAAAGATTCCTTAAAAAAAAAAAAGTAAATAAGCTGGCAGAGCCAAGATGACAGAGTGAAAGCAGGAACTCCCCTCAATTCCTCCATGAATTTGTTCAGTAACCTCTAAAAAGTGAATCTGAATGGATTTTAGAGTGGCAGAATCCATAGGGAGACAGAGCGAGGTAGACTTTCAGTCCAGGAAGGTGTGCATGTGAGACTGAGCAGGGGAATACTGGAGGGAGGCCTGCACCGGCACAGACCTGAGGAAGGACCAGAGCAGAGCCATAGTGAGGCTGGGTGAGCTGATTCAGCCACTTCAGGGGCAATTTCCAAACCTCTCACCACAGAACAGGGTAAAAGAAAGCGCAGGGCCCACCCACAGCCTGGATGTTTAAAAATCAACTACCTGAGCCACCCCCCACCCCCGCCCCCAGGCAAGATGGTAGAATAAGGCCTAGCTGCTCCACTCTCTCCCTAACACCCTGAAAGCCCAGAGAATATCGTCTCAGGATAAAATCCTAAAATAGACCAACCCTAGGCAGGCTTGGGAGTCCTAGAGGAAAGGTGTGGCTGTGGATGTGCTGAGGCTAAGGTGCAGGGCAGAGCTATTTCAACAAGCCCCATCTCAGCTGACCAGCAGGAGATCCTGAACCCAGGAGTGGAGCCAGAAAATGCTAACAGCAGAACCCCAGGTGTGCCTTCACACACACACACACACACACACACACACACACACAGAGACACACACACAGACACACACACACAGACACAGACACACACAGACACACACAGACACACACACACACACACCCCTCCTTCCTTGCTGGCCACCAGCTTCTGAGCCTGCCTGAGTTCCAAGCCTAGGGGCTGGGAGGTGGAATCCTGAAGCAGGCAGACCACCCCTCCCCCACACCTTACACTGTGAGTTTCAGAGTACTCTTGAGGCAACTGAGAAATTCCTGGCCTTGGCCTCAGTCTAGACACCCAGAGGACACAGCACACAAAGCCAATAACCAGACCCTTAGCTCCCAGCATAAAAAGCATGGGTCAGAGACCTGCATACCCCAGAAGCAGAAATCTACTTTAAAGGCCAGGAAATGGGCAGTCACAATGGGAAAGAAGCAATTTCCAAGAACAAAAACAATTGAATCCTTTCATAGCAAGTGAGAAGAACCAAATTCACAAGAGTTCAGCATTGACTCTATACCCAACTCTGAAACCCCAACAGGGAATATGAATTAGTCTCAAGCCCAGAAAGCATTCTTAGAAGAGCCCAAAAAGGATTTTAAAAGCTAAATTAGAGAGGTAAAAGATAAACTAATTATTTTAAAACTACACTTACCAAAATAGAAAAAAAAATTTTACTAAAGAAAACAGTTCCTTAAAAAGTAAGGTTTGTAAAATTGGAAAAGAGGTGCAAAATCTAACTGGAGAAAAGAACTCCCTAAAAACAAAATCTGAACACATAGAAAAGGAACTTCAAAAATTAATTGAGGAAAACAATTTGCTAAAAATTAGAATCAGTCCATTTGAAGCTAATGATTCTATGAGTCATTAAAAATCAGTCAAACAAAAAACCTAAAGAATAAAAAATTAGAAGAAAATGTAAAATATCTCATTGGAAAAACAATTGACCTGGAGAACAGATTCAGGAGAGATAATCTAAGAATTATTGGTCTACTGGAAAGCCATGATGAAAAAGAGCCTAGACAACATCTTCCAAGAACTCATCAAGGAAAATTGCCCTGAGGCCCTAGAACCAGAAGGTAAAATAGTTATAGAAAGAACCCACCAGACTCCTCCTGAAAGAGATCCTAAATTGAAAACTCCAAGAACTATAATAACCAAATTCCAGAACTATCAGATCAAGGAGAAAATACTGCAGGCAGCAAGAAAGAAACAAATGAAATATTGTAAAACTACAGTTAGGATCACACAGGACCCAGCAGCTTCTACATTAAAAGATTGGAGGGATTAGAATACGATATTTTATAAGGCAAAAGAACTAGGACTATAACCAAAGATCAACTATCCAGCAAAGCTGAGCATAATCTTTCAGGCAAGGAGATGGTCATTCAGTGAAATAAGGGACTTCAAGACCTTCCTGATGATAAAGTCAGAAATCAGTGGAAGACTCAATCTCCAAATACAAGATCCAAGAGAGACATAAAAAGGTAAACAGAAAAAAACACATACATACACAACCACCCCCCACACACACATAACTTGTTATTCAATAAGAGCAGACTGTTTACATGCCTATATGGGAAGCTGACACCTGTCAATATTGAGAACTGCATTCATAGATAGAGGATAAAAACTAACCAAAATAATGATTTTTTAAAAAACTTATTAAAGTGAGCAAAGGAACTATAATGGGAGAAGAGAAGAGGAGGAAGAAAAGAGTAAATTATGCCTCACAAAGAGGCAAAAAAACATTATAGTAGAAGGAAAGAACAGAGGGAGATGAACATTTTATGGTCATGACTCTCACTGGTTTTGGTTCAAGGAGGAAATAACAGAATCAGTTAAGTATAGTATGCTAACATGAAAAGACACAAAAGCCTATTATAATAGAGCAGTGGTTCTCAACCTTCCTAATGATGTGATCCTTTAATACAGTTCCTCATGTTTGTGGTGACCCCCAACCATAAAAATGTTTTCGTTGCTACTTCATTTTTGCTACTGTTATCAATCGTAATGTAAATATCTTATATGCGGGATGTATTTTCATTGTTACAAATTGAACATAACCCACAGGTTGAGAACCACTGTAATAGAGGGAAAGAAGGGAGGGAAAGGAGCACTGCATGAGATTTACTCTCATTGGTTTTGATTCAAGGAGGGAATAATCTACCTTAAGTATAAAAATCTATCATGCCCTACAGGCACTAGGAGAGGAAAGGGGAAAGAAAAGGGATCGTTGTTAGAAGGGAGGAAAGAAGTAGTAAGGGGAAGGGTAGGAAAAGAGAGGGGGGCTGATAGTGCTGATACTGAGGTAGGCAGCAGTCAAAAGGAAAACTCTTAAGGAGGAGAAGGGAGAAATAAAAGCATAACCAGGGAAGGAATAGGATGGAGGGAAAGACACAGATAGTAATCATAACTATGAATGTAAATGGGATGAACTCTCCCATAAAACAGAGGCAGATAGCAGAATGTATTAAAAAACCATAATCTTACAATATGCTGTCTACAAGAAACACATTTGAAACAGGGAGATACACATAGGGTAAAGGTAAAAGGCTAGAATAAAATATATGGTGCTTCAGCTAAAGAATTTTTGTACAAATAAAGTTAATGTAACCAAGATTAGGAGGGAAGTGGAAAATTGGGAAAGAATTTTTACAACCAGTGTTTCTGATAAAGGCCTTGTTTCTAAATATATACAGAGAATTGAGTCTAATTTATAAGAATTTATAAGTCATTCCCCAATTGATAAATGGTCAAAGGATATAAACAGGCAGTTTTTAGAGGAAGAAATTAATGATATCTATAAACATATGAAAAAATACTCTAAATCACTATTGATTAGAGCAATGCAAATCAAAACAGCTCTGAGGTACCACATCTCACCATTCAGATTGGTTACCATGACAGAACAGAAAAATGATAAATGCTGGAGAAGATGTGGAAAAATTGGAATATTAATGCATTGTTGGTGGACTTGTGAACTGATGCAACCATTTTGGAGAGCAATCTGGAAATATGCCCAAAGGGCTATAAAAATGTGCATTCTCTTTGACTCAGCAATACCTCTTCTAGGGCTGTATCCCAAAGAAACCATATAAGTGGGAGGAAGACCTGTTTGCACAAAAATATTTATAGCCACTCTTTTTGTGGTGGTAAAGAATTGGAAATTGAGAGGATGACCATTAATTGGGGAATGGCTAAACAAGATGTGTTATATGAATATAATGGAATATTATTATGCTATAAGAAATAAGGAGCACATGGACTTAATAATAAGGTTGAGAGACTTATATAAACCGATGCTCAGCAAGAAGAGCAGAACCAAGAACTTTGTTTTGTGTTTTGTTTTTGTTTTCTTTGTTTATTTACTTTTAGTTTACAACATTCAGTTCCATAATCTGTTGAGTTTCAAATTTTATTCCCCTCTTTTTCCTCCCCCCACCCTGTCATGGTGGCATGCAATCAAATATAGGATCTACAAATATCTTCACATTAATCATTAGTCAGGTTGTAAAGGATTATAACTGATAGAATGATCAGTGGGAAAGAGGAAACAAAACAAAACAAGGAAAAGAAGCAGAGCAAGTAGTTTGTTTCAATCTGCACTCAGATTCCTTCATGCTTCAACCTGCATTCAGTTCTTTCTCTGGATGTGAATATCTCTTTCAATCATGAGTCTTTTGGAGTTGTCTTATAACCTTACATTGCTGAGAGGAGCCCAGTCTATCAAAGTTATGTCTGTGGTTGAGTACAGATTTCTTCTGGTTCTGCTGTTCTCGCTCAGCATTGGTTTATATAAGTCTCTCCAAGTTATTATGAAGTCCCTCTGCTCCTCATTTTTTATAGCACAGTAGTATTCCATTACATTCATATACCATCTCATTTCTTTTCCTGCTGAGTCTTGTGTACCCAATCTATTCCATTGATCCACTACTCTGTTCCTCAGTCAGTACTGAGTAGTTTTGATGACTGCTGCTTTATAATACAGATTAAAATCTGGTATGGCTAAGCCACCTTCCCTAGCATTTCTTTTCATTAATTCCCTTGATATTCTGGACCTTTTGTTCTTCCAGGTGAATTTTGGTACTATTAGCAAATTTTTTTTCTAAGTCTATAAAGTAATTTTTTTGGTAGATTGATTGGCATGGTATGATTGGCACTAAATATGTAATTTAATTTAGGTAAAATTGTCATTTTTATTATATTAGCTTGACCTAGCCATGAGCAACTGATGTTTTTCCAATTAGTTAGATCTGACTTTATTTGTGTGAAAAGTATTTTGTATTAGTGTTCATATAGGTCCTGGGTTTGTTTTGGCAAGTAGATCCCCAAATATTTTATAGTGTCTACAGTAATTTTAAATAGAATTTCTCTTTCTATTTCTTGTTGTTGCACTTTGTTAGAAATGTATAGGAATGCCAAGGATTGATGTGCGTTTATTTTATAACCTGCAACTATGCTAAATTTATTTATTATTTCAAGTAGTTTTTTACTTTATTCTCTAGGATTCTCTAAGTATATCATCATATCATCTGCAAAGAGTGATAGCTTAGTCTCTTCTTTTCCTAATTTGATTCCTTCAGTTTCTTTTTTTTCTCTTATTGCTACTGCTAACATTTCTAGTACCAAATTGAATGAGAGGGGTGATTGTGGACATCCTTATTTCACCCCTGATCTTATTTGAAATGCTTCTAGCTTATCCCCATTACATAAAATACTTGCTGATGGTTTTATTAAGGAAGACTCCATTTATTCCTATACTTTCTAGTGTTTTTAATAGGAATTGATATTTTATTTTATCAAAAGCCTTCTCTGCATCTATTGAGATAATCAGATATTTTCTGCTAGCTTTGTTGTTGATGTGATGACAGTTTTCCTAATATTGAACCACCCTTGCAGTCCTGGAATAAATCCTGTCTAATCAAAGTGTATTATTCTCATGATAAATTGCTGTAGTCTTTTTGCTAATATTTTACTTAGAATTTTTGCATTTATGTTCATGAAGGAAATTGGTCTATAATTTTCTATAATTTTCTTTCTCTGTTTTGGCTCTTCCTAATGTTTATTTTGAGGTTAGATTTATCAAGCTCATAGAGGGGGAGATTCAGGTCCTCCACCAGCATAGTTCTGCTATCTATTTCTTCCTCTAACTACCTTAACTTCTCTACCATATTTGTGTCATAAAAAGAATTTGGTGGGACTCCTTCTTATCCAGTTTTCCCAAATAGTTTGTAGTGTATTGGAATCAATTGTTCTTTAAATGTTTGGTAGAATTCACTTGTAAATACGTCTGGCCCTGGAGATTTTTTTCCTAGGGAATACATTGATGGCTTGTTCAATTTCTATTTCTGAGATGGGGTTATTTAAGTAGTTTATTTCATTTTCAGTTAATCTGGGCAATTTACATTTTTGTAAATATTTATCCATTTCACCAAGATTGTCAAATTTATGTGCATACAATTAGGCAAAATAATTTCTATTGTTTTAATTTCCTCTTCTTTGGAGGTAGATTCACCTTTTTCATTTTTGATACTTGTAATTTGGTTTTTTTCTTTCTTTTTTATCATATTGACTAAAGGTCTATCAATTTTATTGTTTTTTTCATAAAATCAGCTCTTAGTTTTATTTATTAATTCAATAGTTTTCTTAAATTCAGTTTTATTAATCTCTCCTTTGGTTTTCAGTATTTCTAATTTAGTATTTAATTGAGGATTTTCAATTTGTTCTTTTTCTAGCTTTTTCATTTGCATGCCTAATTTATTGACCTCCATTTTCTCTATTTTATTCATATATGCATTCAGGGATATAAAACTTCCCCTAAGAACTGCTTTTGCTGCATCTCACAAGTTTTGGTGTGTTGTCTCATTATTGTCATTCTCTTGAATAAAGTTACTGATTATTTCTAAAATTTCTTGTTTGACCCTCTCATTCTTTAGGATTAAGCTATTTAGTCTCCAATTAGTTTTTAGCCTATACTTCTGTGACCCTTTGTTACATGTAATTTTTATTGCATCATGATCTGAGAACAATGCATTTAATATTTCTGCCTTTCTACACCAAATTGTGGGGGTTTTATGCCCTAGTACATAATCAATTTGTGTGTGTCATGTACCACTGAGAAGAAGGTATATTCCTTTTTATCCCCATTTAATTTTCTCCAGAGGTCTACGATATCTATCTTCTTTAAGATTCTATTTGCCTTAACTTCTTTCTTGTTTATTTTTAGGTTAGAGTTCAGAGAGGGGGAGATTCAGGTCCCCCACTAGTATACTTTTGCTATCTATTTCTTCCTCTAACTACCTTAACTTCTCCCCTAGGAATCTGGATGCTGTACTGCTTGGTGCTTAAACGTTTAGTAATGATATTGCTTCATTGTCAATGGTGTCTTTTAGCAGGATATTGTTTCCTTCCTTATCTCTTTTAATTAAATCTTTTTGCTTTTGCTTTGTCTAAGATAAGGCTTGCTACCCCTGCTTTTTTTACTTTAGCTGAGGCATAATATATTTTACTCCAGCCTTTTACCTTTACCCTGTGTGTATTCCCCTTATTCAAATGTGTTTCTTGTAGACAGCATACTATAAGATTGTGGTTTTTAATCCATTCTGCTATCTGCCTCTGTTTTATGGGAGAGTTCATCCCATTCACATTCACAGTTATGTTTACTATCTGTGTCTTTCCCTCCGTCATAATCCCTCCCCTGCTTATGTTTTTATTTTTCCCCTTCTCCCTTCCCCTCCTTAAGAGTTTTCCTTTTGGGGGCAAGTGGGGCTCAGTGGAAGCTCCAGGCACAGACGCTGCTGTGAATCATGAGAGCCGCAGTGCTGCGCCTGGTGATGAGTGTGAGCTTTTGAGTCTCTCTCCCGGTGGTATTAGGTTGGAAGCTCAGAGCCGGGAGGGCGGTTGGTGGCCGTTGGCTGTCGGCCATCTGTGGTAGTCTTCTCACCACCACCTCCAACCAGAGCCAGGCCCTGGCGGCCCCTTCCTCCCCCTCCCCCTTACTTCCCCCCTCCCTCCTTTCCCTCCTTCCTTCTATCCTCAGGAGCCGGTGGAACTCGCTTCCCCGAGGAAGATGACTTATGATCAGGCCATCACAGTCTTCTCTTCCAAGTGGAATACGTGCAGGAAGCAGTGAAATAGGGCTTGACCGTGGTCAGTGTACAAGGAAAAGATATTGTTGTTCTTGGTGTAGAGAAGAAATCAGTGGCTAAACTACAATATGAAAGGACTGTGCAGAAACTCTGTGCTTTGGACAACAATGTCTGCATGGCATTTGCAGGGCTCACTGCCGATGCTAGAATAGTTATAAATAGGGCTCGTGTACAGTGCCAGAGTCATCAGCTCACTGTGGAGGATCCAGTCACGGTGGAATATATCACCCATTACATCGCTAGTCTGAAGCAGCGTTATACTCAGAGTAATGGGCACAGACCTTTTGGCATCTCCGCCCTTATTGTAGGATTTGATTTTGATGGAACTCCCAGACTTTATCAGACAGATCTCTCTGGCACATACCATGCATGGAAGGCTAATGCTGTTGGTAGAGGAGCCAAGTCAGTCTGTGAATTTTTGGAGAACTATACTGATGAAGCCATTGAAACTGATGATTTGACCATCAAACTTGTCATCAAGGCCCTTTTGGAAGTGGTTAAGTCAGGGGGGCAAAAGCATTGAACTAGCAGTCATGAGGAGAGATCAGCCTCTTAAGATTTTTAAATCCTGAAGAAATTGAGAAGTATGTGGTGGAAACTGAAAAAAAGAAGAAAATGAAAAGAAGAAACAAAAGAAAACATCATGATGAATGAAATATCCAGTTGCTTCAGCTATTTGTTTTTAATCCATTCAAATCATGGTGATTCTACAAATGACAAATAGGCAGCTCCAGTCCATTTATTCGTATTGTACCTCCCAGTGACCTACAATAAACCTATGTATTTTTTAAGCCTCCCCTTCCCCCCCCAAAAAGAATTTTCCTTTTGACTGCCACTTCCCTCAGTATTCTCTCCCTATCAAACCCCCTCCCTTTTATTACCCTTCTCCCTTACAAAAAATCATATTCCAGTCCCTCCAGACTTTCAACGTAGAAGTTGCCAGATCTTGTGTTATCCTCACTGTAGTTCCTCCATATTTGAATTGTTTCTTTCTGGCTGCTTGTAGTATTTTCTCCTTTACCTGATAGTTCTGGAGTTTGGCTACAAAATTTCACAGAGTTTTCAATTTGGGATAACTTTCAGGAGGTGTCTGGTAGATTCTTTCAATATCTATTTTACCCTCTGGTTCTAGGATCTCAGGGCAGTTTTCCTTGATGAGCTCTTAGAAGATGTTGTCCAGCCTCATTTTTTCATCATGATTTTCTGGTAGACCAATAATTCTTAAATTATCTCTCCTGGATCTGTTTTCCAGGTCAGTTATTTTGAGATTTTTTTTTTAAACTTCCCTCCCCTTTTTTTTGCTTTTTTGGAGGGCAATTGGGGTTAAGTGACTTGCCCAAGGTCACAGAGCTAGTTTTTGTGTCAAGCGTCTGAGGCTGGATTTAAACTCAGGTCCTCCCAACTCCAGGGCTGGTGCTCTATTCACTGCACCACCTAGCCACCCCTCTTTTGAGATATTTTATTTCTTTTTCTGATTTTTCATTCTTGATTATTTGTTTGACTGATTCTTGGTGCCTCATAGAGTCATTAACTTCAATTTCATTGATTCTAATTTTTAGCAAATTATTTTCCTCAATTTTTGAAGCTCCTTTTCCATATGTTCAGATTTCATTTTTAGGGATTTATTTTCTTCAGTCAGATTTTGAGCCTCTTTTTCCATTTCACATATTTTTCTTTTTAAGGAGCTGCTTTTTTCATTGAAATGTTTTTCTCTTTTCACAATTTTGATTTTAAAAGAATTAGCTAATTTATCTTCTACCTCTCTAATTTGATTTTTAAAGTCCTTTTTGAGCTCTTCTAAGAACATTTTCTGGGCTTGAAAGCAGTTCATATTCCCTGTCAAAGCTTTAGCTGTGGGTGTGGAGTCAATGCTGTCTCCTTCTGAATTTGGTTCCTCCCACTTGCAATAATAGGATTCTAGAGTCTTTGTCTGTGCAATCTGTCTTTTACCCATTTTGAGGTGGGGCCATAACCAAGCCTTTCCTTTAGGGCTCCCAAGCCTTCACTATTTTAAAATTTTGTTCGGGGGCAATAATATCTGTGTTTTCAGAGTCAGAGGGGGAGATTGGAGCAGCCAGGGTTCACTCTGCCATCCTGGTCCCTGGAAGTTCAGGCAGGTGCTTTTTAAATATCTGGGCTGTGGGTTGATAGTCCCATGAGTAGCTGCTGCCACTGCCATGGGCCCTGCATTTGTCTCTTACCCAGCTCCAACAGATCCCAGTCCTGTGGTGATAGGCTTAGGAATGTCCCTTGTGGTTGGTGGATCAACTTGCTTCAGGTTGTCCACCTCCACACACCATGCCATTTGCCTTGCCATGCCAGGAGAACTTTGTACACAATTACATACACATCATATATGTGATGTCTCACCTTGATAGACTGGGTTCCTCTCAGCAATGCGAGGTTATAAGACAACTCCAAAAGATTCATGATGGAAAGGCTGTCCACATCCAAAGAAAAGAACTATGGAGTTCAAATGCAGATTGAGGCAAACTACTTGCTATCTCTCTTTTTTGTGTTTAGTTTAGTTTCATTCCTTCTTTCTGGTTGTTCACTTCATTGGTTATAATTCTTCTTTACAACCTTGACTAATGCTTAATGTGAAGATATTTGTAGAACCTATATCAGATTGCATGCCACCAGGAGGAGAAAGGGGGGAGGAGAGGAAGAGGAAGAAAATTTGGAACTCAAGGGATTGAGGAACTGAATGTTGTAAACTAAAAGTAAATAAACAAATTTAATAAATAAAATTGAAGGGGAAAAAATAAATAAAACTTGTGACAATTTAAAATTTTTTCACATGTAATTAGGAAAAAATAAAATATTATTTAAAAAAAATTTTTCCATGTGAACTTGGGCAAGTCACTTAACCCTGAATTGCCCTCCAAAAAAAAAAGCAAAAAAAATGTTTTTAATTCTTCCTAAATCAAAAGTCACTTTCCTCCTTAAGCCTTAGAATGATCATTTCAGTTCAATTATTTTCCTCTCCCATACTTCTTTTCAAAGTAGACCTGTGGCTAGAGACAAAGGTGTGAATGCTATTTATACCCCAGGGACACATGCCTTGTCTTACAAGCCTCTTCATATGCATTAAGGTATATTTACACTTCCTGCATTGTCTAGAGTTAGGGAAAGGCTCTTTTGTATCTGAAAGCTTTCCCTTTTACCTTTCAATTTTTAGCCTCAGTAGATCTCCCTCCACCTTTTGGGGACATTTCACTGGAATACTCCCCCAGCACCACTACTATATTTTCTTGTGATTTCAAGTCTTTCCTGAAACTGGGAAATCCTGGAAATAAGAATTAAAATGATGTAGAAGCCCACTTTGAAGAAGGAAGAAAGATGGGAGAGGTTGGGAAGAAAGGCTTGGCTATTGATTCTCAATGTCAATTATTTCTCCTGAAAGTGGTTGCATTTTCTTGTCTGATGTTTTCTTTAAAAATATATGTACCTTAATGATTCTTCAGTACAGTTCCATATGGTTGCCTGGATGAGGCTCTCTGGTTCTGGATCATTGAAATGCATCATACTGTAAATATAATAACAATTGTTCCCATTTATGGGATATTTCACAGTTTTGATAAGTACTTCCCTCAAATAGCTCTGAGAAGTATTACCATTGCTGCCGCTTTAGAGATGTGGAAATGTAAGTCCCAAGACTAGGAACTTTTTCCTTATTTGAACTTTTATGCCTTACTTTTACTAGGGGATTAATGAGTATTTGTTGGTTGATTGACTCATACCAAGGCTACATTGCTAAGTAGAAGCCAGCAGTTTCTCTGACTGTTCATTTATTCTGTCATTGATTGAGTCAACAAACTTACCAGTTAATAACTATTTCATTTTATATAACACCTGAAGGTTTGCAAAGTGCTTTGTAGATAGTATTTCATTTCATTCTCACAAGAACCTTGAAAGGGAAGTATTGTTATTAAGCCCACTTTAGAGATGAGCAAAGTGAGGCAAACAGAGGTTTAGTGACTTTCCCAGGATCACTTGGCAAGGAAATGGCTGAGGCCAGTACATTTATTAAGTGCCAACTGTAGGGCAAGCAAGACCTTTGATTGGGAGATAACTTGGAAGTATTTTTCAGACTGTTGGAAGGTGACTTTTAAGCCTACATTTTTACCTATTGAATTACTTTTTTTTAGGTAAGGGGTGTGTATATATATATATATATGTGTATGTATGGCCCATGTAGGATATGTATGTCCAGTTTTTAGCTTTAATAGCTAACACTACACTTAGACTTTTGGGACACTTTGTATACAATTTTTTTTGACATCACTACAATCCTGTGATGTAGATACCACAGGTATTGTTATGAGTCTGTTTACATGTGGCTTGAAGGGAACTATGAACAGATATTTCTGTAGAGTCTCTTCTGCCCAACCTTCTCCAAGGGAGAATTGGATTCCTGCTATGAGGGGAACAGGAGAGTAGGATTTCTTAAAGAGCCTCCAATCTGGTGAGAGGGATAAGATTTGTATGCAAATAACTATATAATAATAATATAATGATAGTTGTTTTAAAACAGCCAAGTCATTTTACACCTAGAGTGTCTCAAAAATTTTAGTTCAGTTTTTGGCTTTAATAATTTAAAACTATGCTAAGACTTTTGGGATACACTTTATGCCATTTCTTTTGATATCACTAAAATCCTGTGAGGTTAAGTACTCACAAATATTATCTTTATTTTTTAAATAAGGAAATTGAGACACTTGATATATGTTAGGGGCAGGATTTCATTTGAGGTTCTTCCTTGTCTCCAGCTTCAATGATCTTTCCACTACTATGCCTAGATCTCCATAACCCAAATAGAATATGATGAGGCCATAAAAAAAGGCATGAACGGGGCGGCTAGGTGGCGCAGTGAATAGAGCACCGGTCCTGGAGTCAGGAGTACCTGAGTTCAAATCCGGCCTCAGACACTTAACACAAAAAAACTAGCCATGTGACCTTGGGCAAGTCACTTAACCCCAACTGCCCTCCAAAAAGCAAAAAAAATAAAAAAATAAAAAATAAATAAAAAAATTAACAAAAAAAAGGCATGAACAAGAGGTGATATTTCTAGGAGGGAGAGTTCACTTTTGACTGAGGGTATCAGAGAAATTTTCCTGGACAAAGTTATATTTGTAGTGGGACTTGAAGGATAGGTAGGATTTGAATCAATCAGTCAATAAATATTTGTTAAGTATCTATTATGTGCCTAGTACTAGACTAAGTGCTGGGAATACTAAGAAAGGCACAAGACAATGCCTGCCCTCAAGGAGTTCACAATCTAAAGGGGAGGAGGAGGGCAGAGAAGGATATAATATGTAAACAATTCTGTGCAAACATGTAATGTAGAAGATAAATGGGAGACAGTCAACAGAGGGAAGGCACTAGTATTAAAGAAGATCAGGAAAGGCAGAAGTAGGGGATAATATTCTATTATGCAGGGTATGCCATGAACACAGATTCTGGACATCTAAGTATTTGTTCTGTGGGACACTGAATGTACTTTTCATACTACATGTTTTGTTTGTTTGCTTTTAGTATGCGATAAATTCCACATGTTCCTTTCAAAATTGTGTTATTTGTGCTTCTTTCTGTTCTTTTTGGTCCATTAAAATATTTTTCAAGGGTACTGCTTTTTTATTCTCACTATTTCTAATTCTCTCCAATTATACAATGGAAAGAATGGGGGGGGGGGGAAGGGGACCCTTACAGCAAATAAATATAATTAAGCAAAATGCTGGGAGTCAGGAAGTCTCATCTTCTAGAATTCAAATCTGATCCCAGACACTTGCTAGCTATGTGACCCTAGGCAAGTCACTTAACCCCATTTCCCTCAGTTTCCTTACCTGGAAAATGTGCTAGAGAAGAAAATGGCAAACCACTCCAGTATCTTTGCCAAGAAAAACATGAAATGGGGTCATGAAAAGTTGGACCCAACTGAAACTGTTCAACAACAACAACAACAACAATGCAAAATGGATCCACACAGTGGCCATGTCCAAAAATGTTTTTCTGTTCCTGCATCCTGGATCCATCACTTCTCTGTCAGATGTGGGTAACTTAGATCTTTTGGAGTTGTGGTTTGAAATTGTGGTGATTAGAGTTCTTAAGTCTTTCAAAGTTGTTATTCATCACAATGCTGTTATATAAATTGTTCTTCTGGTCTTGTTCACTTCACTCTACATCAGTTCATAGTACTTAGGATTCTCTGAAATAATCTCTTCATTTCTCATAAAGAAATAATATTACATTATGTTCATAGCTGGTGGCAAAAATAGAAGGTAGAAGAGGCTACTAAAAGAAACAATATTGACATCATGTGGAAATTAAAGTTAATGGTCTGACAGCAT
Source organism: Pseudocheirus occidentalis (assembly GCA_028646575.1). Classification (NCBI taxonomy): domain Eukaryota; kingdom Metazoa; phylum Chordata; class Mammalia; order Diprotodontia; family Pseudocheiridae; genus Pseudocheirus; species Pseudocheirus occidentalis. The sequence goes on from CM053593.1 coordinate 63,042,495, forward strand.
GATACAGAAAAACCATGACTGGCAAATGTAAAAACTCAGAATGGATAGCTGTCTGGTCCCATTTAGTGTAAGAGACAGAAACCTTAACAGGCCCTGAGGGTCTCATTGTATTTCAACACAGAATAATCAGAGATATATGTAAAAATGATCTTAAGACACCTAGAAAGAGTTAAGATGTTAATTTTATTTTGATTAATATAATTCAGGGAAATACACAATTATATACCTGTGTATGTATGTAAACACATTTTTTTCTGTCTTGATTAAAATATAAAAAGCATTTTGGCACTAGTTAGAGTGAGCTTCAGATACTTAGAAAACTCATTTATGCGGAATACTTCATTCCCTGCTGCTGCTGCTGTATAAATGAGGTATGAGCTGCTCTACAGGTAAAGCCTCTCAGTAGGAATCATGACCAGGAAACCAGCAGAATAAACTCACAGCAAAGTCTTTTAGCCTGAATAATTTCCTTTCCTGTAAAGAAGACAGGAAACCAGGTTCTTTAACAGTTCCCTCAAAAAAAAATTTAAATAGATGACATAATTGAACAAAGATAAAAATACCAAATTAGAAGAAAGAACCAAATTGGAAAAAGATATTGGTATGCATTTGAAACAATTCCAACTTGACTTATTTAAAAAAAAACCTGTTGATGTCAAGATGTGGAAAATAGATAAAAGAATAGATATTGACACAGATTATCATCGTTTCCCAAAGATGCTTAAACAGTGTAAATAATAGTGAGGAAAACAGGGGCAAAAGCCTTAACACACATTAGCCAGTAAACTCTTGCCAAAACAATATGGCAGCTAAAGGTAATACTGGTATAGCCCATAAGCACTAGGCTCACACTCCCAATTAATTCTCATTTTCACTGGAAGGTAAGTTCCCCACAGCTCATCATGCTTATCTCCTTATAGAGCTCCAAGGATAACCCTGAAGGGTTAGATAAGTCTTTCTGCTACTGTTACCTAAGAACCTCCATCCAGTGTTGCCTCTTTCCAACATCAATGGACTCATTACTGCCTTTCCAGTATCAGTTTGATTAGTTGATCTCTCCAATTAGCATCAATTAGATTTTTAGCTAAGTGGCACAGTGGTTAAAGTGCTGGCCTAAAGTCAGGAAGACTCATTTTTGCGAGTTCAAGTCTGACTTAAATATGACACTAGCTATGTGACCCTGGGCAAGTCACTTAACCCTGTTTGCCTCAGTTTCCTTATCTATAAAATGACCTGGAGAAAGAAATGGGAAACCACTGCAGTGTCTTTGCCAGGAAAACCACAAATGGTATTATGGAGAATTGGACATGACTGAAATAACTCAGCAACAACAATAAAGGTTTTAGAGGAATATTTACTGAGAAAGTATCACAAGGACATGATAATCTTCCCCCAAACTGGGGCACACTCTGTCCTTTATAAACACGAACTCAGTCAAGTGGTTACTACAAAGCATTCTCCCCACCAACTTCGCTACTGGGGTGTGGCCTAGCTGATGGATGAGGCTTACTCAAGCCCTTACTTTCAGGAGACAGAGTCTTGGTTGTGGAGTCACTCCACTGGTAGACTGAGTCAAACAGGTCACTTTTCAGGGCTGATTATTCTTCACTGATTTCAGCTGCTACAGCTACAGGAAGACTCTACTATGAATTTCAATTTACTGGACCCTCATCCTACCACAAACTCATGAGATTGTAACTTGGTTATTTCCATATCTGATGCTCATTCTCCTGAGATCTGGGAATAATAAACACAACAGAAACAAGAATATTAGTGCCATGCAATCTCATATGTGGTAGGTGGAAGAGAAAGGGGTCCTGAGATCCCTCCACCATTTGGAAACCAACAACAATTCTAGCCTCTCACAATAGAAGGGAGAGAGATTTCTTCTGAGCAAGCCTTTCATATGTACCAGTCAAATAATTCTCTCTTTATCACCAGGAAGGAAAGAGTTAAGAGGGTACCCGAATTGTGGATAAGGATGCTTTGACTGCATATGCTCAGAAACAAGCTCACCAAATCTTCATGTGAGTTGATACCAGAAAGAGTAGCTCATGTTCCTGACCAGAGGTGTTAAATATATGACCCATAGGCAGAGTGGGGCCCAAACTAGATTAAGATATAATTGGAAAATATTTCACAAAATAAATAAAAATACAATAAAATATGGGTAGTATTCCATTTAAAACTAAGTCAATGTGAGGCCGACAGAGATCTTTATGCACAGGTTAGTGGTCCTATTTCTACTTGAATCTGACACCACTGCTTTAGACATTCAGCACCATTGGCCAGTATCTCCACTATGGTATTTGAAATGCATATAGACCAAAGTCTGGGGAGGGGGGAATCAATTTTTTTTTATTGCCAAAAGATGATCAAGAAAATATCAGTAATGGTCAGCCCATGCAGTTACTCACCTGTATTTTGTGCAAAATCTTAAAGAGAGTAACCTACATACACATTAAGTTTATCCTTGATGAAGATGTGAGGAAGGAATGGAGAGAGTTTCCGAAACAATATTCCAGAGTGGACTAAATACTTCTAGTCATGAAATTGACTAGATGGTGTAGAATACAAGATCCTGTTGGTTTTATTTGTTATTGGCTATTAAAAAAATTTTGGTTTAGTAAAACAAAATAGAACCTTAAAGGCTCTCCTCCCCAAAAGTTGTCTTTGTTGTGTACATTAATATCTTATAAGAACCCTTGACAAATATAATGCCAGAGATAACTTCTTCATTGGCCTTCTAATTATTAATATGAAGTGAGGCCTAAAACAGAGACAGGCATGCTTAGTAAAGATGTTTGCCATCACCATGGAGACTATCCCATAGAGAATAAACATGGCAGCAGGCATCTTTCTGGCTGGCCAGGTCCTTTAAGTGCTATTGTGTGTAGAGGACATTAGGCTGTTTATATCAAGTCTCAGAGCAGTGTAGAGTATCCTAGATGAGGCCTAAAGTCACTCTAAAGAGTTTGGTGTAACTGTCTACATGGGAAGAATATTTCTGGATGGACAACCAATAGCAATGGTTTTCCTATCCCCAGGGCTTAGCACAGTCCTGGGCACATAATAATAGATGCTTAGTAAATTAATAACTGTATGTCTATTAACATAAGTATCTTGAACAGATATTGTAGATGGTCAGAGTGGGCCCAGAACCAAGCAACAAGAGTAGACTAGACTTCCTTTGAAATAATACACAATTCTTTTGATCACCTCAAATTTCTTTCTAAAACAGAGGCTCATATTTTTTCCAATTTAATTCTTCGTATGATGGCTATGAATCATGGAACACTATGGTCCCCAAGGAATTAAAGCTGCAGCTCCCCTAAGAGGCAATAAAGAAGTACAGAGTGGGCATGAGAAGATCGCAATCACCAAAGGAAAAACTTGCTCAGGAAAAGTAGCATGAAGGACCTTGTGGAGTATGGAGTATGACTGGAAATGGAGGTGGACTAGTTATACGGTGAGGACAAAAAAGCCAGTGGACAAGTGATGTGGTCCACTGGTATCCAGCAATGTTGAGGGCTAAAAGGGGAAACCCCAGCATATTAGGGGGCTTCCTGGTTCATAGTTTTAGAATAAAATCAAGAATCACAGAAGATGAATAGTATGGATGGGTTTTTATCTAAATTGGAGGAAGTATCCACATAGGGAAGATAATGGATCCATCAAAACATGGAGATATTTAGTTTCCTGGGAAATCATACTGGAACAACCCCCAACAGACACATTCTGTTTCTTTTGACACAGAAACTGAGCAAGTTTTCCTTAGGTAAGAACATGTGTCTTTGAATCTTTGCCTGGGGCCCAGGTCTGATTTAAATTGTGATGCCACAAGGGGCTATGCTGATGTCTCTTAGCCCTTTCCATTAGTTGGCTCATGGCCCTGAATGTCACTGGATCAGTTGAGATGGGATGGGTTCTGAGGTCACTAAGCTCATTGGCACAGAGATGACCCAAGAGGAATGCCCCCTCCCTTCCAGGAAACCAGCCTCCTCTTCTGTGTACTGAGTCCTAGGAGTGAAGATCTCTTCATAGAGATAATGGTGATGAGAGGGGGCAGATCTCTTCAATAACAGGATTATGAGCATTAAAATACTAATTAAGGAGTTTAGTGGGATATTTCAGGGATGTGCTTAGTTGTTAGCCACAAAGGGGATTGATCTCCTAATTGCACAGGCTCCAAGCTCATTGCCGACCCCTCTAAGTTCTTTTGGCTTTTCTTAGAGCGCCTCTTCTATGTTGGCCCTTTCTATCTCTAGAAGAAGAGAAATCAAAATCCCTTTCAGCTGGCTGCATTTGGCACCATGCCAGACTTTCCCTGTGACTGGTCATGAGCACAGAAGGGGTAGGCTTGTAAAATGCTCTCTTCCCACCTGTATACATTTTGAAGATTCACACACACTGTCTGATTTTGCAGGAAGAAGGAAAAGTCAAATTAGGTTTTTATCATGAGATTATTATTCTTATTGACTTGCATAATAGGTTCGTAAAGCACTTTATGTACTTGATCTCATTTGTTATTCACAAAAACACTGTGTGTTCTCATTATCCCCATTCCACAGATGAGAAAATTCAGCCTGACAATCGCAAGGGTATGGGGTGTGACTACAGCTGCAGCTAATGTAGATCCAAAAAAGAAAGTTCTTGGAACTAGTTCAATATCAGAAACTGATATGAATTTATTACTGGAAATGACACAGAATGGACATTCTCATCAGCTTTGCTGCTGCACCCTAAGGACCTTTGGATCTGACTTAAAATCTGACTTTTGATCTGAACTGTGTGTTCTGTGTAGCATCATTTCCCCTGTTTGAGGCACTGTCTTACTTATCTTTTTGCATTTCCAAGGTTCACATAGTTTCCCATTCATAAGTAATGACATTCATTCAGTTTGGTTTTTTGTGGCCTCCCCTCTTCCTGTGGGGCCAAAGACCTAAAAAGAGGGAAGGGGCAGGAGAGATGGAATTTTGGTTAGTTAATGTTGTTTTACTTGGTAGATTCAGTGTGCATAATTGAGAACTGGCATAATAATTGAGAACATGTATCTGTCGGTATGTATTGGCTAAATGACCTTAGAGAGGTTACCACCACTCTGTACCCCACCTCTGAGTCTGTTGGTTACAGAACAATCATTGATCTGCATTGGTAGAGGGAATTTCCTCACTGGGAATTCACTATAGTAAAAAAGTCACAGACAGAAGCCGTTATAAGGTATTTACTATATGTCAGGTGCTGGGGGCATACACAGAAATGAAGCAGCCCCTACTTTCAAAGAGGCTCCTTTCTAATGGATATAAAGGGGTTCAACTGCGGCATAGGTGGATATGGCAAAAAGGCTCAGGATTCCTTAATGTGTAGCTGATGATCATGGCCATACCGGGGAGGGGTCCTGCTGGTCTACTGGGCACATCAACAAGGCATATGATGAGACCCAAAGATTAGGGCCTGGCAGCCAGGTGGTTCATGAGGGTTGGTCAGGGTCTTCCTTGTGACTGATGCCTCCTTTCTCATTAAAGGGGTATGAGCAACTATGTCTGTCCTATAGCACTGGTCTTGGAGGATGCTGAGCCCATGACCATAGGGAAGGGGAAATCCTGCTTGGATTTGGGTAGACTGTTCATCTTTTCTCCCTAATTAAATCTCAGCTCCTGGGGCAGTGATAGAATCAGAATAGGCATTCAGTTAATGCTCATTGGTTTTTCCTCATGCACAGATGTAGTACCATCACTGCTTTGCTCAGAAATGATCGTTGGTCTCCCCATTGTGTACCTAGTCAAATTCAGACTTGCTCACTGTCATTCAAAGTCCTCCACAGTCTGGTACCCCTCTCCCTTTCAGCCTTGTCTCACACTCCTCCCTCTGTGCACTCTACACTTTTCCTCCAACTACACCCACAGTTCCTTCCCCTCTCTCCACTCCTCTGGGGAAGGACTGGGTACAACAGAAACAAGCATTGGCCTGACATCATCAGACCTGGGTTCAAATCCCACCCCACTTCCTCATCCCCCACTTCTTTCCCTTATTACCTGTATGGCCTTGAAGTAAGGGATTCAGCCTCTCTGGGCCTCAGTTTCTCTTCTCTCAAATGAGGGGGTTGTTCTTGATGGCCTTTGGGACTCCTTCCACCTCTGTATCTATGATCCTGTCATCTCACTGTTGGTGGTGACATTTGATGAATCATCTTCCCCATGCCTTCTTCTCTGCATGGTGAGTTCTACCTCATCTTCTAAATCCCATTTCAGATACCACCTCCCCCCCATAAAGTCTTTCAGTGTCCCCTATCAGCAATGACTTAGCTTTCCCAACCTCACGTCACACTTTTGTCTTTAAACACTTCAATGGGTATCACATAATATTGTCCATTTGTATATATGGCAGATCTTCCTGCTGTATGTCCCACTCCAGGACAGTGTTCAATCTGTGACCCACAGAGACTCCATGAGGACACAAATGGTGTCATAAGTAGGCATGTTGTTTCTCCTGGTACCTAACACAATATTCTGCATATGAAAGGTTTTTAATAAATGCATAATGAATGAATGATTTTTTTAAATGGAAATGTAGCTCTAGTACAGGGACATCAGTGATACTATGTCTCAGTATTCCTAGCTTCCCCTTCTACTCCAAATCTTTCCTGATTTCTTCAGTTGCTGCTTCTCCACTCCCTAAAAACTCCTTAATTTGAATACGTTCTCTATAAATATATCTGTGTAGATCTGTTGATTCGTTTTTTTCTTTGTGCCCCTGGGAGCTGACGTGACACTTGGCACACAGTAGGTATTTGCTGAATGAGTAAAAGAAATGTTCTTTCCTTTGGGTTCCTGGAAAGTATGTTTTGAATTGTCTCAGGGATGAGAATAAACTCTCTGATAGCGCTGAGATTTTCAAGGAAGGAGAGGGTGGCTGGACCTCTTCGAAGTTGGTGGAAGGAGCCTCTCTCCTTTCAGAGGAGCCCAACAGAGACTCTGGGCTCATCATCTATGCTTGACTGCCCTGGGGAAAGGGGAGACTTTTCCCAGAAAGCCCTCCAGGGAGGGACTACTGGGAATCCAAGTGACTACGTGTCTATCTCCCACCAAGGTGTCCCTATTGATAAGCTGCCAGGAATGCAGGTGGCCTGGCAGGAGATCTGAGACTATCCTTTACTGACTACAAAGTATCAGCCATCCATCCCTCTGGGGCATGGAGAGCAAGGGCCAGGAGGAGAGTGACCATCCTCAGATCCCAAGCCAGTGTACACTCTGTGACCAACGCCTAAGGTTTGTTCAGCTAATTCTACATCTGCTCTGCCTGCCCCACCCCTGTGACAGGGGGAGTCCAGTTACCAGCCTCTGGGAAGATGGGGGAGTGAAATCATGAAACAAGCAATTTTGTGTTGGATACCAAAGGGAAAGTCATACCACTTTACCTAAATGCAGTTGGGTAAGACCTGGAAGCAGGCCAGAAGGAGTCTCCAAGGGAGCAATTAGGCATGGATCTAGGTCAGGAGTTTTTAACCTTGGGTCCATGGACCCCCAAGAGGTTTGAAGACATATTTCAGTGGGTCCATGAACTTTCACAGGAAAAAAGAAATACAGTGTGTCTTTATTTTGAAATAATTGGTTTCCTTTCTAATCTCATGTATTTTTTTTAATGCAGTTAAAGACATTATTCCGAGGAACCCATAAGTTTCACCAGAATGCCAAAGGGGTCCAAGACATGCATAAAAGTTTAAAGCCTTGTGGTTTAAGTTGAAGAATACGCCCATTCATGAATGAATGAATTAATGAAAAGCCTTATTATTTCTTAGCACTTATTTATTAAGAACTGACTATGTGCAAAGCACTGTACTTAGCACAAGGTTTAAGTGTAAAAGTGAGAAATCCTTGCCTTCAAGATGCATACATTCTAGTAGGAGGAGCCAATGGATGCCAGTATACCCATTGATGCAGAGGTCATAGAAGCAAAGTGGATACCAAAACCTGGAAATGTGGAGGGCAACCATGATGAACTGTTTCTTTTTTGTGTGCTATAAAAATTGCAGATGGCTGCCATTCTCTTTTTAATTTATTTTTTAAAAATTGATTTGTTTATTAGTTTACCAGATTTAGTTCCACAATCCCTGGAGTTTCTAATTTTCTCCCCTCCCTCTCCACTCCCCCCCACCCCTGCACACACCATGGCGGCATGCAATCGAGCATAGGACCTGCAAATGCTTTCATGTTGGACATTAGTCTGGTTGTGTAGAAGGGTTGTAACCAATGGAGTGAACAATGGGAAAAAAAGAAAAAAAGCCAAACATGAAAAAGAACGAACGAGAGCATGTAGATTGCTTCAGTCGCCATTCTCTTTTTTAACTGGATCTGCAACTTTTATGTGAAATAATAATAATGGCTAGAATTTATATAGCACTAAGTACTTGGTATGTTTTCTCTCACTTGATCCTTACTAGGGTAGTAGATATTGTTATAGCTGTTCTACAGATGAGGAAACTGAGGCTGTGGGAGGAAGCGTTGGCTCGAGGAGCCCTGGAAAGTCTGCTTGTCCCCAAATAACGTCCCTCTGCCTGCTGCCTGGATTTCTCACCCATAGCATCATGCTTCCAGCCCTGGCAGCGTGTGTCCTTGTGAAAATGCAGTTGTGCTACCTGGAATCATAAACAGACCAAATGGCATTGCTGGAGCAGCCTAGGAAGGAGAGGGCAGGGCCAAGGAGTAGCTATCAGCCCATGCAGATACGTTTTTCATGGAGAGAGGGAAGCTGACCAGAGAGGCTTCTGCAGATGATTCAAGTATGATGAATCCTCAGTGGGAGAGTGTGAGTAGCTATCATGCAGGAAAATCACACACTTCTGCCATTGGAGAAGATTCTAAAGGTCGCCTGGTCCACTCCCTGCCTGATACATGTGTCACCTCCCCAGGATCCCTGGCAATTAGGCATCCCAAGTCTTTCTAAATACCTGTAAGGATCCCAGGCTCACTGCCCAAGGAAGCAGAGCTTTCTGGACAGCTGTTATTGTTAGCAGATCCTTTCTTGTGTTGAACTCAAGTCTGCCTCTTAAAATAATCGTGATATTAAACACAAATCAAACTAAAACCAGAAGTAACAGCTGACATTTTTCTGGCTCTTACTATGCACCGGGCACTGTGCTAGACATTTTACAATGACTGTCTCATTTGAGCCTCCCAACCTTGAGAGTCAGGCTCCTCTCACCTTCATTTTCCAGATGGTGAAACTGAGGCAGAAAGAAGGGAAGTGACTTGCCCAAGATCACACAGCTAGCAAATGTCTGAGGTCACATTTGAACTTAGATCTTCCTGACTGTAGACCCTGCTCTCCATACACTGAACCAGCAGCTGCCCTCCTCTGGCAGCTGCTGCCTCTGCCCCTTTATTCTAGCCCGGCTCTCTGGAGTCATGTTCCACATGATGGCTTTCCAGGTAATTTCTAATAATAACAATTGACTATTACTCTGATGATTCATCTGTCCTGGGGCTGACTCCACCTCCACCCCCAACACACATCTTATCTTCTCGAGACCAAGGTGATTCCCTCATATGTCATGGTTTTGTTTTCTTATTGCTTTTTATTTTTTAATGTCCTTGTCTTCCTCTGAAGGTAAGACCCTTCTCTCTTAAAATATGGTACCAGAATTACGTTCCAGATATGGTCTGAACCATCTAGAAGCCAGTGGACAATGACTTTTCTTGACATTTTGCTTCTGACACAGCGTTAGCTTTTGTAACTGCCAGGGATATTGATGACTCATACTGAGTTTGCAATTAAGGAATGGGGGAGAGAGAAGAGAAGAATAAGCATTTATTCACATGGCACCTACTATGCACTATGCTAAATGCAGTAGTCATGAATTGTGCTAAGCACTTGTTTATAAAACTAACTCAATCCTCCAGACAACCTTGGGAGGTTGGTGCTATTATTATCCCCATTCTACAGATGACAAAACCAAGGTAAACAGAAGTTAAGTGATTTCCCCCCACACCTCATCAGTGTCTGAGTCAATTTGACATCAGGACTTCCTGAATTCCCTCCACCGTCCCTCCTCCCTCCTCCCCTTTTGATTGTAAATTTGATATGAGTTATCAATATGACACATCAGTTAAGACATCCACATTTTTAGGTTGTTTTCATGTGAACTACTACCAAGCCTGAGTTTACCTATCTTGTATTGAGATAAATAAAGCTTGGGGAAAACTTGAATGAAGAATTTTACATTTATGCTAATATGTACCTGTCAGTGGTTAGTTTTTAGTGACCTCAGAATAAGAACTCTAGGCTCTATGGACTCCTAGATTCTATGCTTTTATATTTCATAGAATTATAGAATTTCAGTTAGAGGAAAATTAATCCTGTTTCTAACTCAATCATTAACTGACCAGGAATCCCCTCTCCAAATATCCCCAACAAGAGGTCACAATTGCATCATCTTTAGTGATGGGGAGCCTCCTGCTTCCTGAGGCTACCCACTGTAATTGTTAGTGGGTCTTCCTCACATCGGCATATATCTGTGTCTCTGCTACTTCCCAGTGGTTTGCTCCCACCAGGGCAAAGTCAAACAAGTCTGACCCTGCTTCCATGTTATCAATGTTATCCTGCGCTGAGGACCAGCAAGACCAAAGGTACAGAGTCTGGATGCTCTCCAATGGGAGTTGTGCTGGGAGGGTGGGCCAAGTTAGGCAGCCTAAAAAATGTATGTAAAGGAGTAAGAGCTAACCAACAGACAGCCAGGTGGCACAGTGGATAGAGTGCCAAGACGGGAATAAGGAGATCTGAGTTCAAATCTGACCTCAGACTGATACCACCTGTGTGACCCTGGGCAAGTCACTTACTCCTGTCTGCCTCATTTTCTTCACCTGTAAAATGAGCTGGAGAAGAAAATGGCCAACCATTCTAGTAATTCTGCCAAGAAAAAAATCAGAAATGACACAATAACAAACAGATAACCATGGAAAAGTGGGGCGGCATCAGATTGTGTTGGGGTTTGTGATGGGCAAAAAAGTGTTTGAACTTATTCCGGAGAGTAAAGTGTCCATTAAAAGAGTTTGTCCTGGTAGTCATATGAAGGATGATTTGTGGGAAGGAACAGAGGTGAGACAAACTTCCCCCATGTTAGGAGGCTATTGCCATAGTCTAGGTTGGTGATGGGGAGAGTTCATATCAGGGCAGTGGCGATGTGCCAGATGTGTTACAAACATATGAGCTTAGGAATCAGAAAAGCCTGAGTTCTGACTCATACTTCAGACACTTAATCTCAGCTACATGAGCAACTTCTCTCAGGCTCAGTTTCCTCATCTTTAAAATGGAAATAATAACATAGGATTGTTGTGAGGATCAAGTAAGAAAATGTATTGTTAGGCAAGTGACAAACCTTAAAATGTTATATAAAAAGGTAACTATTATTCAAGTTAGGATGAAAGCTGTATATGAAAGAAAAGAGTCAGAGGTTCGAACACGGGGGTCAGGGTGAATGGAAATGTCACAGACAGCAGAAGGGAAGTTCTCACTAACAGAGCTGGAAGGGAGATTTCCTGACTTAACCCCGTCATTTTCCAAGTGAGAAATCCGAGGTCTTTCCTACGGGATTTAGTGCTTTCATCTCTGAGCTCCTGCTCTGGGGCCTCACTGTCCAGATGGTGAGGGAGAGACATGACTTGCCATATCCATCTGTCCCCAGTGACACTTTCATGATGTGCATTTGTCCTTATCTGTCCTGGCTGATGCTGCGCCATACTGAGCCTCACTAGGCCCCTCTATGTGTCATTTTAACTGAGTGGCCTTCTCACCCACTCGCTTTCTAGCCGGAACCATGATTAGATCAACATTGTCCTTGCTCTTGGAGAGTTCCTGCCAATCTAGCCCCCCCAGGGTTCCATTCACTGACTTCCCAACCAAACACCCCTCCCTGGTCACTTGTCTCCAACATGTTTTCTCCCTATGTCAAAATGTAAATTCTTTGGAGGCAGGGACCTTATTGATTTTGTATTTATATCCTCATGGCTTAGTGCAGTACCTAGCATGTGATAAGCATTCTTTCATTCATTCATTCATAGAGATGAGGGGGCCATCCCCAGTTGTCCTGATCTATACTTGGCCCCTGGACCCAGATGGCTCTGGAGGAAAAAGTGAGGCTGGTGGCTTGGCACAGCCCTCCCTCACTTAAATCCAATTCACTTTCAAGTCATGGCATCATCTTTCTGATGTCATGGTCCTCTTCAAGAACAAAGGACAAACAATGAATTTATTTGCCTAGGGTCCCATAAGAGGTAAATGGTAAACCCAGAATTCAGTTTTAGGTCCCTACCTCCAAATTTAGTGCTGTTCTCATCATACCATTCGGCCCCAAATGTCAGAAGGAGGTTCAAGACTGAGGGAATGCAGAATAAACTCAGCTTGGGAGCTCTCGAAGTTTGAGGGGCTACTGAAACTCCCAGGTGCTTTTCTCATTGTCTAGTAACATCTCAGCCACCCTGGCCTTGTCTGCTTTGTTCTACTTTTCCATGAGTTTTCTGATAGAGTTCCTCTAAGAAAATTCTTGCCTTAAATTGGCCTAACTAGACTTTTGTCAATGATCCCAGAGGGCTGGGGGTAGAGGGGCTGTCTGAGCTCCAGTGAGAGAGCCAGTAAAATTGATAACTGCTGGAGAGCCCCTGGGAAGAGGGACTTAGGGATGGTTTATCCCTTTACACATGAGACTTTTAAAGGACAATGCAATTTTGGAGTTAGAAGGGACCTTCAAGATCTCTTCCCACCTCAGGAAACTGAGACTTGCCCAAGGTCTCACAGGTAAGTGGCAGAGGCAGATTTCAAACCTGGGTCACCTACCTACACCTGCAAATTCACCAGACTTTCTCCTCCTTCACAATCACCCATTTGCCATTTAGAGGTGGCCTGGTATAGGTGAAAGTATATATGGAGTATGGAGGGAGAGACTAGGCTTAGAGACAGAGACCTGGAATCAAATCCTTCCTTTGTGACTTATTTGCTGGGTCACCATATACAACTCAGCCCCATAACGTCTCCTGAGCCTCAGTCTCCTTCTCTGTAAAATGGGGATAATAATACTTGTAGCATCTCCCTTATAGGGCTGCCATGAAGACGACATAGGACTAAAGCATTTTGCAGTCTTTAAAGTGCTTTGTAAATGTCAGCTGTCACTGCTGTACATGTTCATCCATCCTTTTAAGGTGCCTCTTTCCTCCCTGACCACTTCCTGTGGCCTTAAGGCCTTGTACTCTGAGTGTTCTTAGTGCCTTACATAGGGCAGAGCCCAGAGCAAGAGTTCAGGGAATCTTGTTGGGATGATCAGCACTTAGAGGCCTCAGCCAAGAATCAGGAACTTAACTCATTGTCTACATGTCTGTTTTCTTCATTTTTCCCCATGTGCTCATCTTATCTGCCCCAACAAAATGATAGGTTTCACAATGTTCCAAGGATCGTGTCTTATACTTTAGCCTAATGTACTTTCTGAGCACTCTAGCTAGCTAATTAGCACAGGCTGAGCAGAGGGAGAGCTTTCAGTCAAGTGGACCGTCTGGTGAATGGGCTGATTTCACTGTCTACTCTACAGGGTTGGTATGAGGAACAAATGGACAGATGTGAAATTGCTTCATCAAAATAATGAGCATTATTGTTATTTTTATTAAACTTGTTAACATGATACTTTAACCCCGACTGAGTTAGTCAGTCAAGCTAGGGATTTCTTGGTCCATTTAATTCTGAAAGACTACCCAAGCTGTTTGTATGTAAAGGGACGTGGAGAGTAGCAGTCATAAATTGGGCTCACCCATTTAAATCAAAACCAATACAGATTGAAGCCTTGAGATTAGAATTACTTCTTAATTCCTTCTGATCCACCTCCAGTTTTGCATAGACTTCAGAATGTGATTTAAATCATTTTACTAGAATTCTGTAGTGCAAAACCATTCTGAATCATTTAAAACAGGTTGTTGGGGTTGGGGTTTTTTTTTCACATGTACCACATAACCTGGGGGAAAAACATAATTAGGGGAATAATAATGACACATATGAATAATGGCATTGAATTTGGAAACAAGCTGAGTTTTGCCTCGTCTGCAAAATGAGAGGGTTGATCTGAAGGATTTCTGAGGCCCTTTATAACTTTAAATACCCTGTTTCTGGGAGCTTTTGACGTAATGACCATGAGGAGTAGCAAGGGATATAATAAGCCCCATTTCACAGAAAAGGAGGTATTAAATAATTTCACATACCTAGTGAAGGGTAATAAACAATATTATCATATTGTATAAATAATATATATATAATATTGTAAACAATATTAATAACTAGGCAGTCAAATCCAACCACAATGTTGCCTCCACTCCAGACTTTTTCCCCATCTCACCTAGAAACTTGAACTCTGCCCTTTGGACACTGAACTTTGATGGGTAAGTGGTTACCCTATCTTTTTAGAAAGCAACCTTCTAAGACAATTCTGGGTAGCTAGGTGGTGAAGTAGATAGAGTACTGGGTGTGGAATGAGAAAGACTCATCTTCATGAGTTCAAATCCAACCCCAGACACTTACTAGCTGTGTTACCCTGGGCAAGTCACTTAACCACAGTTGCCCTCCAAAAAGCAAAAAAAAAAAAAATTACTGGCATATTAAATAAATAAATAACATTAGTGACTCCAATTTGCCTTTAACCACCATTTTGTGAAGTTAAGTTTCAGTTGTTTTTAAGTTGCCTGATTTTGGATAAGTTACAAGATTATTCCCCCTACCAAAGGTCAGCAGACTGAAGGAATGTCACAAATATCTTTCTCACTTCAGTGTCTCTCAGTCCCCTCTACCAATAAGAAACCAGGTATCACAATCCCTATAATTTTTTCCTGGCTTTTTTTTTTACTCCCTCCAAATTGTATATTAACTACATAGAAGCCAAGGTTCTGGGTCATTAGCTACTAAGAACTTTGGCCCCAATTTGTTTCTGCAACCACATGCATTGATAATTAAGGTCTGGATAGGAAAATAAAATCCCATCGGCCCTCTCCCTTCCACCAGCCTAACTGAACTGCTGTCTGTGCTCCATTCTGATGCTATCTCCCACTTCCATGCGTTTGCTCATTCTATCCCTCAGGCCTATCTGGTATTTCCCCACTTCTATCTGTTGAAGTGTTTTTCTTCATTTGGTGTACCTTCAACTTATATCTTCCCCAGGAAACCTTCCCTGGTATTCCTCTGCCCCTACCTTTCCCAAGTGAAAATTTGCCCCCTTAAATCTTTCCTGGTACTTTGCCTAGATGTCTCCTTCATACTCATTTGATTCTCTTGAGTTTAGTGCTATTCTTTCATTCCTCTCTGGGCTCTGCCCCTGTATCTTCAGGCTTCTTTCTCCACCATTTCCCAGGTCCCTTTTCACTTCTGAAGATGCCTTCAATGCTATGTCCCAGCAGCATTCTCACCCTAGAAGATCCCTCCACTCCTATATTCTCCTCCTGTGATTAGTTACTTCCTCCTGAAAAATCCATTTTAAGGAAGAGTTCAGGTCAACCAATACTCCTTATTAAATAAAAGATAGAAAAGCTTATGTAACTCACAAATCTATGTTCATCCTTAATAACAATGAAACTGTGACATCTGGACTCTAAGAACTCATTAACTGATATGAGGAAAAGCTAAAAGCATTAAGAGAGGGAAGCAGCTGAGTCTGACTAAATGCATATGGAAGAAATCTAGAAAGATCATCACGGTGTAGACCCTACCCTCCCACCCACCTCCTCACCCCAGAGAAGTCAACAACAACAAAAGAAGCCCAGCATATACCAAACCACAAGTCGACCTTCACATTTGTTTAGAATTGTTATCAGGTGGTCTTTGTGAACCTAGGATCTCTTTGATAGAAATGGAAAGCCAGAACAGGCAGGCTTTTCTCAGACAGTTTTTCTTAAAGTAAAGCACATCTTCATAGTCATACAACAGACTGAGAAGAAAGAGAATATCTGGTCCTACTCTATTGTTCACTGATTTTTTTCAAGGTTTTTTGCTTCAGATTTTTAGCTCTCTCTTAAAATATCACATTCTCCAAAGACTCAAAGTTGCTGGTGACCCATATGTCAATGGAGAGATTCACTGTTGGAGGTGAATAGAATGCAGTGGATTTCCATTGAGGATCTAGAAGCAGGAAGCATGAATAGGGGAATCAGAGAAGAAATGGGAGATAGGAAGGATGACAGATGGAAAGTATGGGCGCTGTGCTGAGACGTGCAAAATGTGAGCAGGTCTAAAATGGGAGGAAAAGAGTCCTGCCAGTACCAGATTTTAAGCTGTACCACATATCGGTAATAACCAAAACTATTTGGTACTGGTTAGAAAACAGAAAAGTTGATCAGTGGAAGAGATTACCAGCACAAGATCCACAAAGATTCAACACAGTAGCACGATGTTCATCAAAGCTGAGGTCACAAATTGCTTGCATAAGGACTCACCATTCAATAGAAACTACTGGGAAAACTGGAAAGCAGTTTGGAAAAAGTGAGATGTGAGATAAAAATCTCACACCGTATACCAATAAGGTCTATATGGATTCTTGACATAGATGGAAAAGGGAAGATCATAAATGAGTTAGAATGGAAGGAGATCTCTTTTACAACTGTTCTTTAAAATTACAGTTCCCTTTTTTAATCAGCAAAAAAAAAAAATCTATCTTTTTGCCTTCCTAGTGTTTCCTTCTCCCTACCTGAGAACTGAAGAAAAGCAAACCCTGTTACAAACACATACAGTCAATCAAAACAAATTTCCGCATTGGCCACGTCCAAAAAAAATATTCGCCTCATTCTAAACTCTGAGTTCTTCACTTCTCTATCAGGAAGTTAGTAGGAGTTTCATCATTAATCCTCTGGAATAATGGCTTGTCATTATGCTGATGAGTTACTAATTCTTTCAGAACTGTTTGTCTCTACCTGGTTGCTATCATCATTCAAATTGTTCTCCTGACTCTAATCATTCTACTCTGTGTCTGTTTATAGAAGTCTTCCCAAATTTCTCTGATATAATCCCCGTCGTTATTTCTTACAACACAATTGTATTACATCACATTTATGTACAATAACTTGTTCTTCTATTCTCTAATTTGTGGGGACCCCCTCATATTCACATTCTTTGCCACCTCAAAAGAGCTACAAATATGCTTATACATCCTAGAATTTGTTTTGCTTGAAACAAATCCCTCCCTTGATCTGCCCTTTTAATTCCCCCTTCTTTCTTTCCTTTCTCTCCTATTTCCCTCTTGAATGAAATATATCTCTGTACCCAACTCTGTGTGTGTGCACATGTGTGTGTGTGTGTGTGTGTGTGTGAATTCTTCCTTTAACCACTTCATATGAGAGTGAGGTTGAAGTGTGAGCTGTTCCTCGGTACTCCCTCCTTCTTGTTTGTATAGATGTCTACTTCCCTAATTATGCAAAATGATTTCCCCATCCTTCCTCTCCCTCCCCCACCCCCAATGTCTTCTTTTTCTCCCTTTCTGTTTTTCTTCTAAGATCAGAACATAGCAGAACCATTCCCAGGCTTTGTCTAATCACACTTCATCTTTTACCCCTGATGAAGACAGAGCTCCAAGGAAGCACAAGTATCATCTTCCTATGTTAGAATATGGGCAATTTATCTTTGTTTACTCAATTATCATTGTCGTTCATATTTCCTGCTTTATGTTTCTCTTAAATCCTGCATTTGAACTTCAAGTTTTCTATGCAGCTCTAGTCTTTTCATCACAAATGCTTGAAAGGCCTCTATTTCATTAAAATTCAATTTTTTCCTCTGTAGGATTATACTGTTTTGCTGTATAAGGATATGTCAGCCCTTATCTTTTTCCTTCTGTAATATGATATGCTAAGTTCTCCAGTATTTTATTTTAGTGGCTGCTAAATCTTGCATAATTATGATTATGGCTCCTTGGTAGTTGCGTTCTTCATTTCTGGCTGTTCGAAGTATTTTTTCTTTGACCTGAAGCTCTAGATTTGGTTTGTGATGTTCCTAGGAGTTTTCATTTTGGAGTTTCTTTCAGGTGACCGGTGGATTCTGTTTCCGCTTTGCCCTCTGGTTCTACGAGATCTGGGCAGTTTGCTCATAAGATTTTTTGAAATGTGATGTCTAGGCTCTTTTTTGTCATATATTCAGATAGTCTAATGATTCTTAAATTTTTTGTCCTTGATCTATTTCTGGGGTCAGTTGTTTTTGTTATGATACCTCAATTCCTACCCCCCCATTCCTTCAATCATTTGACTTTGCTTTTAATATTTATTTCTGTATTATGGAGTCATTGGCTTCTATTTAGCCCATTCTAATTTTCAGAGAATGTATTGGTTGGGCAAAGTTTTATATCTCTTTTGCAAAGTGATTAATTCTCTTTCCTATATTTTCTTCCATAACAGTCATTTCTTGGAGTGGCTAGGTGGTGTGATGAATAGAGCACTGGCCTTGGAGTCAGGAGGACCTGAGTTCAAATTCAGCCTCAGACACTTAACATTTACTAGCTGTGTGACCTTGGGCAAGTCAGTTAACCCCAATTGCCCTTCCTTCCCCCTTCCAAAACAAACCAAAAAACACCACTCATTCACTCATTTCTTTTCCAGTTTTTCCCCTCAAACACTCTCATTTCAAAAAAAAAATGACTGTCTTATTTCTTTCATGAATTCTGGATGTTTATGCCCAAGCTGTATTTTCCTCTGAGGTTTTGCTTGTAGATAGATGTTTTAGAGCAGTGGTTCTCAACCTGCGGGCTGTGACCCCTTTGGGGTTTGAATGACCCTTTCACAGGCATTGCCTAAGACCATGAGAAAATATATATTTCTGATGGTCTTAGGAACCAAGACACCACTCCTCTGTCTCTACGTGGGTCCACCCACATGCAGATACACCCCCATATGAGTATTAAAGGGTCACGGTACTAGGAAGGTTGAGAACCTTCCCACACAGCATGCCTTCATCAAAATTGTGGACAATATCTGCCATCTTTCTATTCCATGTATCAATTGCCCTGCTTTCCTAATGATGGTAACATGTAGGCTCTTAAGTTGAAGGAAATTGTAGAAGTCATCAACATGAGCTTTCTATCCAATGCAGGAATCATCCCACAGCATCCCAGATGGATGATTTTCCATTTCCTGCTTGAATATTTCCAGTGACTCCTTCTAGTTTTAGGACATCCCTATGTGACAAAAAGTTCTTCTGTATATTGAGTCCAATACCAATTCTTTCTGTAGCTTCTTTAATATCCACTCACTTGATATCATTGCCCTCAAGCATCGTGCAGTTTCTTATAGGCAGCAGCTAGTTAGGAGATAATCTTAAGGTGGGCATTCTCATTTTCTAAGGAGCCTGTTGGTGCATGGTTTGGTCAACAGCATTCATTTACTAGCAGCTGTGGAAAAAGCACTGTGTTAGGCACTGAGGAGGAGCAAACTAAAGATAGGACATAGGACTCTATTTGTAATCTAGCCAGTAAACTGCAAATCCAAAGTATAAAAACAGAGGATTCCTGCAGAAGAGTGACATTACGGTGCATTGAAACCAAGAATGAGCTGAGGCCTGTGGTGAATGCAGAGAATGATAAAGAAGGACTATTTTCATCCCCTAGTTACCCTCAATTATATTATACCAACAGACCCAAAGGAGCTTCACCCCAGGATACTAAAATAATGGGTGGATATAATTACTGAGCCACACAATGATCTTTGGAAAATCAGAGAGAACAGGAAAGGTGCTATGGGAATGGGAATGGTCAAATATCTCAATTTTTAAAGAATGGAAAAGGGTGGAGTCTTTGAATAATAGCCAGTGAGTTTGACTTCAATTCCTGGCAAAATTCTCACATGTATTATTAAATAGATGGCTTGTGAATGTTGAGGAAAATGAGGATCACTAAGAGCCAATATGTTTTGTTTTAAAAACAGGTCATGCCAGACCAATCCCATTTCCTCCTTTGACAGAGTTACTAAACTGGTATTCCAGGGTGATACTGTAAACAGATTATGCTTGGATTTCAGCAAAGCTTCCCTTGCTTTTCTTATGAACAAGATGGAGAGGTACAGGTTAGATTAGGGGAATTCAGAATTACTTGAATGTCTGGACTCAAAGTACAGTCATTAATGGGTCAATGTGAACCTAGAGGAAAGTCTGTATTGAAATACCTCAGGGACTTCTCCCTGACCCTTTACTGTTCAATGTTTTATAAGCAATTTGCAAGAAGACATGAATAGCAATGCTGATAAAGTCTTATCAGAGCTAGGAGGAAGATCAGATAACAGCCAAGGTCCAAAAAAATGTGTAAAAGCTGGAATGCTGAACCAAGGCTAATAAGGTGAAAGTTAATAAGCATAAAGGCAAAGGCCCACACTTGGCTCCACAAAATCAACTGTGAAAGCACAGGAAGAGGGAGATGTAATAAGACAACATTTTATGTGAACACTCTTTGGGGGTTTCTATCAATCAAATACTAAATGTTTATTAAGCACCTACTAGGTGCCAAGCACTGTACTAGGTACTGGGGACAAAAATACAATATGAATTAATGGTATGACAGTCAAAAAACGAATCTGAATTTAGGGTGCATTGAGAGGTCTTGAGTTGTGCTTACCTCTGCCCTGGTCAGAATACTGTCTTTAGAATATCTATATCTACAGTATCTAGAATATTGATCATAGTCCTGGGAACAACTATGTAAGAAAACCATATACATGGGAGCATCCAAAGAGGTGAGAAGAATGGGGAGGGGACTAGAAACCACTCTGTGTGAGGATCAGCTGAAGGAGGAGGGATGATTATCCTTGAGAAGGCTAAGGGAGACTAAGACAATGGTCTTCAAAAAGTTAAGGACCAACATTTGGAAGACAGCATAAACCCTTTCTGCTTGGTCATGAAATGAGAACAGCATGCAGAAATTTGACATCAATTTCAGTTAAATATGAGGGAATTTTTTTTTCTAGTTATTAGAGCTGTCCAACAGTAGAATGTGCTACCACCAGGAGATCCTAGCATTTAGAGGTAGAAAAGATGAGATCATCTGTATGATACCTTTGTAGCTGGAAGCCAGGGGCAATCTAGGGACATTAGTACTGGACATCAGGGGTAGGATTATAAGTGTATGAAAAGGGCAACAGGAAGAACTCAGTTCACACCTAGTTCCATGAACAATTGATGGTTAATAGGCTAAGAGATTAAGGAAGAATTTTCCCCACAGCTATATTTTCCTATAAAAAAAAAAAAAGAAAAGAAGGGGGAACCATCTGGGGAAAGGAAGCCTGCCAATTATGCGGGACCTGGACTGTTTCCCAAGGTTGTAAAGAATCTTTTGAGGAGGCAGAGACCTCAATACCTGGTCAGCTTTGTACAAGGGATGGACTGAGGAAGGGCTGAACAGATTCAACTGACATCATGGCTCAAACTAGCCCATTGTTGTCCCCAAACTGCCCGTCAGGACAGTCCTGCAGTTGAGGGAACAGAAAGTGTTTAATGACTAGTTCCTTGGGGTTACCACTTTAATCTCAATGTCTGAAAGGCATTGCATCTTAGTACTGAAACTAGGAAGCATTGAAGCCTCTGGCATTGTCTCCCAATAAGAAGGGAGACATTTCCATTCCAAAAGGCACTTACCTGAGTGCCTGAAAGGGCACTGCCCCATCAGCATCCAACAGTCAAGTACAGCATGATCAATTCAAAGCCTTTCATACTAGTGATGATTCAACAATCAATAAACATTAAGTACTTACTAGGTGCCAGGCATTATGTTAAGCCCTGAGGATACAGAGAAAAAAAAAAGACACTCCCTGCCCACAAAGAGCTTACAATCTAATGAAAAGTGAAGGGGAGGGGAGGGCGGAAGCCAGAGAAGGCATCTGATGCAAGGGTATAGTGAAGGAGCTAGAGAAGACCCAAATTAGTGCAGCCCAGTAAGAAATGAAATACCTAAACTGAGCTCTCTCCTTAAATGGAGTCTAGGAGCTCATGCATCCATCCTCCAATCAGAAGCTGAGGGGAGCAATGAGGAGGACAGACAGGTGGGGGCAAGTCTGGTGGTTCTGCATCTCTTCAAGATTCCTCCTCTGCTCTAACTCTTCATCCCTGACACTCAATGCTCCCAGTGATCTTTTTCTTGGGAGCTCCAATAGCCTGGCTAGCGCTATGGTAAATGTAGGCAGGTGTAATTACTGTCCCCATAATAGGGATTACAGATTCAAAGGTAGAAAAGCTATCAGTGGTTGTTTAGTCCAGTGGTTTATGAGCCTCTTGGGGATCTGAATAAAAGGTCGAAGGCATTCAGCTAAAAATTCTTTAATAGTGCCTTAAAGCAATAAATAATTATAAAGAGTATTATGAGCAGTATATTAAATTACCCTGGAGATGCACAATAAAAAAGAGATGCACTTTTTTTTGAAAGGGGTCAATGGAACAAAAGATATTGGGAAATATATAGATAAAACCATTTATTTCATAGAGGGGAAACTGAAGCATATTTTCACTTGGGAGAGTTGGGCTCAGAGAAAGGAAGTGACTTGTTCAAAATTATATCAGCAGGGGTGATAAGGTAAAGGCATTCCTGCCTCTTATTATACCTGGTGGCAAGTTCCAATCACCCCTCTTCATGGCTTTAGAAGCTGATACTACATGTCCCCTCATTGACTCCAGTGGACCAAGCAAGGGCTGCTGTAACTACTATTGGCAGTGGAAGTGTTTGCTGCTGATCATGCACTTCTGGGCATCATTTTCATGGGCTGCCATGTACAGGAACCTCCAGGAGCAAGGCAGATGTTCAAACAGCTCCAGGTTGATACGCAAAGGGAAGGGCATCCAATCCAATACTCTTCGTCCTCTTGCTCCTGGTTCTGTTCCTGCGGGTTCTGAGCAGCAGACTCTGCCCCAGCAGCTCCTTAGCATGGCCACTAGATTGAATGTCCAAGAAGGCACTGTGTCATCCTTAGTTAAACCATGATGGAAAGCCATACAGCAGATTGCTCCATGGTATAGTTATAAAGGCTCTGCACAGGAAGGTGTGCATGATAAATGTTGTCCTGTAGGTGGCTTACTAGTATGAGGCCCTGAGCCTGTTATCAGGAAGAGTAAAGGACATGGTGGCAGACATGGCAGCTGTTTGCACATGTCTAGATTTGGTCTTTTTAATGCATGGCATATATATACTTGTGCAACCTCTCCCTCCACATTGCTGAATCCCTCCCCTCATTTGTAGCCTGATTCTGCTCTGATTTTGAGAACCCTTCAGGGGAGCAAGCTGCCACTGTTGGGCCTTATACTAGACTTGTAATAGGTATGAAGTAGACAACGAAGGTAGATCTCAATTGTTCCTTTTTCTCGCAGGTAGCACTAAACACAGTGATGGCATAAACACAGGGCTCATCCTTGGGACACATTCTGCATTCTTAGGAATGAACATTTGTGTTTGGCATGATCTTGGTCAACTCTTTATCCCTCCTTTCTACCAGAGTTGGGATGCAACCACAGACATGAAGCGCCAGCTTAAAGTTAGATGGGCCCTCACTGTCTTGCAGGATATTCACCCCAACAAAGACACTGGGGTTTGCAAACAAAATGTCTGTTAATTCATTGATGTGCAGCGTAAGCACTTCTGCCACATCTCTAGCTTTGCCTACGTGGCCAGGCTGGGGTTGTGGTCATAGAGGGAAGCAATGAGGTTGAATTTGCTCTTAACAATCAGTCTTTCCCCTAGATTATTTTTCTGTTTCAATGAGAATCAGCAGGTGCAGCCGCACAATTTGGGTTGCATGACCAATTCCTTTTTTTGCCACAAGCTTTCAGGATATCATTCAGCTTCTTGATCACAATTGTTCCCTTAGCAAACATTTCAGGCTCTACAGCAGGGCCCCTCCTCAAATCCTTTTCCACACCCCACCATCATTCTCCTCATCTGAGTGCTTGTATTTTGGGTCATGCTTTTTCTTGGTCTTGGACTCTCTCTGTTCTTCTCTGCATTCTTTTTGTCTGCAGTGTTTTTTTTTTAAAGGAATTTAGAAACTAATAAGGTATATTTCTCCTCCTCCTCCTCTGAGTCAGAGTCTGAGGAAGTAGAATCTCAACCCATCTTCAACATTATCTGAATCTTGATAGTCCTTGTCTTTATCCTCCATTTCTTCAGGAACTTGAGACTTTCCCAATGGTGCCTCAGATTTCTTTGGGAAACTTGTGGCACTGAGAACATCCTCATCCTCATACAAAGAAGAACCTTCTGGTCCTCCTTGTTTCTCTCAGCATTCTCACCTACAAACTGCTCAGGTTCTGCCTATAGGTTGGTGATCTGGGCTTCTTGATTCCAATTATATTTACACACAGAATTTGTTCTTGTTCATCTTCTTTCCTTCCTTGCCCTTCCATAGAACATCAGGATGGTCCTCCAGATCAGCCAAGATGCAAACATAGAATCAGGGGCAACCTTTTTGTCCCCAGTGCTCTGGAACTTTCCAGGTGTCTTTCCCAAGAGCTCAAATTCCTCCAGACATTTAGTGACATGTCGAATTTTCATGGCATCCTTGATGGTCTAGATAGGGTTGCTCAGCTACTCAGATCTTTTATCCTTGGCACTTCAAACAATCCATTTAGTGTCCTCATCTTCATTCAGCAATAATAGCTGTTTGCCATAGTTGTCCCCTATGGGCCTGGGCACCAGTTCTTCCCTGGACACAAAGAGCTTTGACTCATCCAGGCTGGTGGTAAAAAACAGTGGCATGGCAGCAGATGCTGAAGAGGTGACAGGCCAGATGGGACATGGATGTGGGCAAGGTCAGGTTTACTGGGGGCACATCATTGAAAGGTGAGTTATGAAATGACCAGAATGGTTTGTTTGCTGAACTACATATCTTTGTCAACTACAGCTTCCTGGCACAAAAAGCCAACTGGTGGACTGCTGTCTTCAGGTGATAAATGAATGAGAACTGGTTCTTTCTCTCCTCCTTCTTCTTCTTCCTAGTCCTCCTCCTCCTTTGATCCATGGTGGCCTCTTTTATTACTTTCAGGCACTGGGCATGATGTCAATATTGACTTTAATGGGTGCCCAGGATAATTAGAGATTACTTCAGGGTCATATCCATACTGGGGCATTAGGGAGTAGTGTGCCATTTATGTATGCTTGGATTTCAGTTGGAAATCCTCTCTTCCCTTCCAGTTACTTACCTTTTCATGCATCCCACAACTACTTATGACCCCAGGACTTAGATCTGGAAAGGACCTCACCAATCATCTGTTCACATGGGCAAACTGAAGCAAAGAAATATAAAGCAGTTTCCCCAAGGTCATTCATCTAGTCATGGTAGAGCTAGGAGTGAAAAAGACCAAGTCTTTTGATTCCAAATGCAACTTTCTACAACAAAATGTACTGTGTCTCACCTTCTGGTGTCCCATTTGCACCTGACCCTGGGCCACGTTCAGACAATGGACTAGTTCTCTACAAGGCAGGCATCCCTAGTGAGGTGAGTGAAAGATTATGCCAGAAGTGGGGCAAAGCCAAGATGGCAGAGCAGAAAGAGGACTTCTGTGTGGCTCTGACTTCTACCTCCTCCAATACATGTAAAAAATGACTCTAAACAAACTTTAGAGCAGTAGAACCCACAAAGTGACAGAGACAAACAAATCTCCCTCTGAAGGAAGCCTGGCAGCTGGCAGGAAGGGTCCAGCACAGCGTGCTGGGAGCCAAGCACTGTCCCACCTGCACCACAGTTCCAGCCCCAGGGAGGTCTCAGCCAGCGGACGCTGGAGCAGACTTCGTGAGAATAAATCACCAGGAGCAGAAGTGGTGGAGGCACAGTGGCTGCAGCTGCTGCCACATGGCTGCTTCTGCTTCTCCCCCCCTGTAGATTGTAGGGGGACCAAGTGAGTATTCAGAAGGTAATTGCTCTTGCTTTGACATGCTTGGATCTGGTTCATGGTCTTGGGTGGTGGTCCTGGGGTGTGTGACCAGTGAGCCAGAGCATGTGGGGGCTGAAGCTCCAGCAGCTGCAACAACCCCAGCAATTTGGGACACAGCTCTTTCCATTCTGGAAGCAGAGTTCTACTGTGGAAAAGAGCTCAAAAGTCAAGTAATTAGCTGCCAATATGAGCAAGCAATGGAAGTACAAACAGATAATAGAATCCTTTTGGAGGGACAAAAAGGATAAAGACAAGGAGTGGGAGGAAATCATCAAAGTCAGAACTCTTGCATCAAAGCCTCTAAGAAAAACATGAATTGGTTACAGGTCATGGAGGAGCTCAAGAAGGATTTTGAAAATCAGGTAAGAGAAGTGGAGGAAATATTGGGAAGAGAAATGAGAATGATGCAAGAAAATCATGAAAAGCAAGTCAACAGCCTGCTGAAGGAGACATCAAAATATACCAAAGAAAATAACACCTTAAAAAATAGACTAACTCAAATAGCAAAAGAGGCCCAAAAAGCCAATGAGGGGAAGAATGCCTTAAAAAGCCAAATTTGCCTGATGGAAAATTTCAAAAACTCACTGAAAAGAATAACTTCTTCAAAGTTAGGTTGGGGTAATTGGAAAGTAATGAGTTTATGAGAAATCAAGATACTATAAAACAGATCCAAACAAATTAAAAAATAGAAGGCAATGTGAAATATCTCATTGTAAAAACCACTGACCTGGAAAACAAATCTAGGAGAGATAATTTAAAAATTATTGGACTACCTGAAAGCCACGACCAAAAAAAAAAAGCCTAGAATCATCTTTCAAGAAATTATCAAGCAAAATTGCCTGATATTATAGAATCACAGGGTAAAATAGAAATTAAAAGAATTCACTGATTGCCTCTTGAAAAAGATACCAAAAAGAAAACTCTTCAGAATATTATAGCCAAATTCCAGAGTTCCCAGGTCAGGGAGAAAATACTGCAAGCAGTCAGAAAGAAACAATTTGAGTATTGTGGAAATACAATCAGGATAACACAAGACCAAGTAGCTTCTACGTTATTCAAATACAAGGAGCAAAAGAAGCATGAGAAGGTAAACAGGAAAAAGAAATCATAAGGAACTTATTAAAGTTGAACTATTTACATTCCCACATGGAAAAACAATAATTGTAACTCATGAGACTTTTCTCAGTATGAGGATAGATGAAGGGAATATGTGTATGTATATTTATATACATATATATGTGGATTTATGTATACACAAAAGAGGTGAGGGAGGAATTTATTGGGAGAAGAAGAAAGAGAGAGATAGATTATGGTAAATTATCTCATATAAAAGAGGCAAGAGAGAAAACTGTTACAATGGAGGGGAAGAGCAGGAAAGTGAAAGGGAATGGGACAACCTGATTCTCATGAAATTTCGCCTTTCGCCTAAGGAGGGAATAACATACACACTTAATTGGGTATCTTACCCTACAGGGAAATGGGGGTGGTAGGGAATAAGAGGGGAGAGGATAGAAGGGAGGGCAGACTGGGGGAGAGGGTAGTTAGAAGCAAACATTTTTGAAAAGGGTTAGGGTCAAAGGAGAAAACTAGAATAAATGGGGGCCGTCAGGATGGGGGGAAATATAGTTAGTCTTTCACAGTATAACTACTATGGAAATGATTTGGGTAACTACACAGGTACAACCTATATTGAATTGCTTATCTTCCCAGTGGGGGAGGGTAAGGAGGGAAGAAGGAGAAAAAATGGATCTCAAAGTTTTAAAAACAAATGTTTAAAAATGTGTTTTTTACATGCAACCGGGAAATATGCAATTACTGGGATATAGAAACCCATCTTGCCCTACTAGAAAGTTAGGGAGTGAATGGGGAGGATATAAGGGAGAACAAATTGGGGGAAGGGATGTTCAGTAGGCTCACTATTTTGGGGTGAGGGGGTAGGGGAAAGATGGGGAGAGAAAACTATTGTAACTCAAAATCTTGTGGAAATGAATGTTGAAAACTAAAAATAAATAAAAGGGGGAAAAAAGATCATACCAGAAAATGGCAACACATGTTGGAATCTGGTTGTACAGAGTCACAGAGAAGATGCTTGTAAGTAGAGTTTAAGCCAGTTTCTCCTTCAACAATGCTTCCTATATTCCACAGGCCCCCAGTTTACACTGGTCAGCCACGCACTACTCCCGTGACCAGCTTCTTTCCAGTCTCAGCAACTCATCTCTCTCTCTCCTTGGAAAAATGCAAAGGAAATGATCCAGTTGGAAAAATAACAACTATAAGGAACTATGTTAAAATGGCAAGAACACTGATTTTGAGTCCAAGGGTTGGATTAAAATCCCACCTCTGATATTACACTCGACCTTAAATGAACCCCCATGGGCCTCAGTTTTCTCACCTATCAAATGAGGAGGTTGGACTACATGAATTTTGAGGTTCCTTCCAGCTCTTATTCTGTAAGGTCACGCTATGATTTCTAAGGCTATAATCCTCCATGCCAGACGGATTACAACAACCTACCCCACTAATCTTTGTTTCCCATAGGACTGAAACAGAAAGACTGAACCTGTATTCACTTTGTTCTCTGACCACAAGGTATTCCCAAAAGTGGCAGGGCGACTGTCAAGAGCTGTAGAAAGGCAGAGAGTATAACGTCATCACAGTGCTAATTCACAGACCAATTGAAATCTTATTAACTTGGTCATACAAACAAAAAGGAATGAGGTAGTTCTTGGCCCAGGAGTAAATCCCCTGGAAGTGAAGCTTTGGGGAGGGGCAGCATATAAACCATTGTTCAAGACAGGAGGGCTTCACTCAACTCCTATTGGCTAAATGATGCCTTCCTGGTAGCTTTGTTAGAGGGTGTTGGGGAATTACCACTTGCCCTGGTATTTGTGATGTTACTGGTTGAATTCTGTCAATGAGGAAGTGACACCCTGAGAGCAGGGGTTCAGGGAAGGGCCATTCCTCTTTTCTGCCATGAAGGCCCTCTATTATGCCACCTTGCTGCAATCACTCATAATAAAATAAGCTGGAAAGGTGGAGGGAGGAGACAATCGCGTGCTGTCATTATAGGAAAAACAAGTGTTTTCTTTGAGTCGTTCCTGATATTTGTCATAGATGGGGTGTCTCCAGCAGGTGACAATGAAAATGTCCCATTTGCCCGTTTGTTTTTATATTTTCCATCCACTATTCTCAGAGTCACAGAACCCCAGACTCAAGAGCTTGGAGGCCATCTAGACCAAGCCATAGCTGAACAAGAACTCTATCGAGATATCCCCAATGCCCAGCAGTGAGAACTTAAGTAAGTTGTCTCTTTTTATGTTTAGAGACACCCTGTAAGGAAGGTGCTATTAACTCATTTTACAAATGGGGCAACTGAGGCACGCAGGGGTCAAGTGATTTGTCGGGGTCATATAGTAACTGAGGGAGCATTTGAACTCACGTCTTGCTGAGTCCAGGATCAGCACACTATGCTACATAGGTAACTTACTGGTGCAGTAGAAAAAGCATATATTTTGGACTCTGAGGATCTGGGTTCAAATCCTAACTCTGGGGCCCAGTCATGAAGGAAAAGGGTGAGAGGTGGATGGATTAGTTGATTTCCAAGCTCCCTATCATCTTTAGGTCCATGACCTTATTAAAAAGATCTCTTCTGGCTCTAAATTGATGACCCTGTGATCCTTGTCTGGTTTGCATTTATTTCTAAAAAGTAACAGGAGGGAAGGAAAGATGGAATCTACACACATAGCTTTTTAAAAAAAGAATGTTTGGGGGTTTTTCTCAATTATGTGCAAAAACAATTTTTTAAATTCATTTTTTAGTTTTAAGCCCCCCTACCCCTTGAGAAAGCAGGCACTTTGGTATAAATTAAACATATACAGGCATGCAAAACATTTCCATATTAGGCACACTGCAAAAGAGAACACAGAACCAAAAAAAAAGTTAAGAAAGTATGCTTTGATCTGCATTCAATTCTTTCACTGGAGGTGGACAGCACTTTTCAGCATAAGTCCTTCAGAATTGTCTCTACACGGCTTTGAGAGAATCATTTTATTGAGCTTTTTAAAATTAATTTTTTTTTTTTTTAGTTTTCAAGCATTTTTTTTTCTCCCTCTCATTTTGCTCTCCTCACTGGGGAAAGATGTCCTTGTCAGGGAAAACAAATCCCAGTGTTGACCATGATCAACAATGTATATCTCATTCTGCATCTCAAGGTAGGTAGCATTCTCTTTCTCATCAGTCTTTTGGAATTATGATTGATCATTGTGATGAGGTGTAGGCTCTGGGACACCCCCTCTCCCCCTTGAGCTCCTTGAATCTTTGAGGTAGTCTCTTGGAAAGTAAACCTTCCCAGGGAAGACATTTGCCTGAGGTCATGAGCCTTAAGTTGTGGCTCAGCCCAAGTCAGTAGCCCTCCTTTGTTCCAATAGTTTCCCACCCTTGAACTGGCCTGGCCCACCATCGTCTATGATTTCCAGGTAGCCTCCAGCAACTTCCCATCCTTAACCTCTCATTACTGGAGTCTGACCTCATCTTGACTCCTGAAGACCCTCCCTACTGGAGTCTTGACCTCATCTGACTCCTCCTGAAGACCCTCCCCAATCTCCTCCTCTGGACCACCCCTAGATTCCTCCCACAACCTTTTTTTGTATATAGAACCCCATCTTCCCTCCATGTGGTGTGAGAGCACCAAAAAATGCCCTAGCACACAGACTTGCTCTGTGAGAGCCCCGTGAAATGGTCTAGCACCCCACATGGCGAACTTGAACTTTCAATAAACTTTACTTTTTCTTTGGCTGAGAAGACTTGAGTGGAATTCTTTCTGCAGGACCTGTTATGTTGGTATTTTGGGGTCTCAGGCAGCCCTAACCCTCTTTGGGCACCCTCTTCAATTGCATTGATGAAAATTCTTGTCTTTCAAAATGATTCATTTTACAAGGTTGATATTCAAGTATCAATTGTTCTTCTGATTCTGCTCACTTCACTCTTGCCTCAGTATACATTTTCCCACATGTTTCTGAAATTGGCTTGTATTTTCACTTCCAGCTTGGCTGGGCTTGCCTGCTTAAGAAGGAGGAGTATAACTAATTCCATTAAATCTCTTCAATCAGCTGTAGGGATGGCCTGGCCAGTCTGCTAGGAAAAGGAGTAAAATGCCACTCCATTACATTTGCTTTGCAGACGGCTTGCCTGAGGGTCTTAATAGCCTGAGAGGACTCTATACTGAGTCTGGGCCCCTGGGAAAATTGATAACCCACCAGAACTCATTCCTTCATGATTAACAAACTCCTTTGTCCTCATACACTTCCCTTTCTCAATGACTGACTCTATGGCTGTTGTTATTCAAACACACCCCTTCATTCAAACACATCCCTTCCTCAACTGCCCGCCCAGTTTTTGTTGTTCATACTCTATTTTGGATCCTCTTGGCCAAACTAGTTCAATCTTATGCTTCATGGTTTCTCAGTCCTTACTTCCTCCTAAAAAAAAAAAAAAAGCCCTGGATATTGTTTTTTCATGTATATTTCCCATCTAGATCTTTGGTTCCTCCAAAGTAGGGATAATAGCTTACGTTTATGCAGCCCTTAGGGATGTGTCCTCATCGTGCAACTTATAACACTACATAATAGTGAGCTATTATTATTACCCAAAGGGGAATAGTTTTTGAGTTGGTTTCTATAACTTATGAGAAGCTTTGCACAAACACTCAAGTCAACGTCTTCTATACACTGGTTTTGTTTTCTTGGCGAGAGCATTCGGCCATGGAAACAGACATACGTCCTTTGGGGCCTTTCGCTAAATTTACTTGCGCAAAGATAAACGAGAACAACTCCGTCAGAGGAAAAACAGCCTATCGGTGTGAATGTTTGCTTGATAGATATTTCCTACAGTGAAACCAAGAGGAAAAATTTATTCAGGCTTCCCACCTCAGATTGTGGATACTTTTTTCAAGCTGAAGACAGAGATGACACGTCAGCTTGGATCATGACCGTCCAGGAAAGCAGCAACCTCGGTGAAAGGGTACGTTTTTCCGAGGGCGTCTGAAGTTTTCAGTCGGGAGAACCTTCATTTTATATGCCGTTTACTGTAAAGCTCTTCATGGTGAGAAGAAAGCACCATTGTGGAACAAGGAAAGTAAGGGTTGGATTATTTGCTGTTTTCCTGGACAGCTCCCTTGGACTGCTCATCAAGACGTTGATTTTGTCGCGATACCTTAGTTTCTCTGTTTTGTGTTTTCTCTCTAATGGGAAGATTTATGATTTCACAGGATTTTTGTGAGGAACAAGAATTTATAGAATCTCAGAGTTGAGAAGGACCTCAGAGACAGTCTCATCTAATTTATATCTGAGAGTAGAAATTTCCACCATCATATCCCTGACCACACTTCCAATGACAGGGAATCCATTTCTTTCCCCGGTACCACATTTCTTTTTTGCATACCTCTCCTATTTTGGAGGCTTCTCCCTCTGTAGAACATACCTGTCTCTTTGTCTCGTCTCTCTGTTTCTCTCTGTCTCTTTGTCTCAATCTGTCTCTCTGTCTCTTTTTGTCTCTCTATCTCTGTCTCTGTTTTTCTGTCTCTGTCTGTCTCTCTCTCCCCTCTCCCTCTCCCTCTCCCTCTCCCCCCCCTCTTTCCCCCATTCTCTCCCTCTCTCTCTCTTTGATAAAACTTGCCACCCTGAATTCAAACTTCTTTATTCTGCTACCTTTCTCTGTGCAGGCCATACCTTCTGCTCTCCCAGTTCTCGGTCCCCTTTTAACTTTGCAGCAGCAGCAGCAGCTGTGGGTCCCCACACTCCTCAAGGTCCACAGGGTCTTCTACGTCGCCGGTTGTTGAATCCCTTCCCTTTGTTTTTCGGTTATTTATTTGTTGATGCCTCGATTCATTTTACTAGATCTGGGGAGCGTATTTCCTTCTGCTATTAATATCTTCGTTATTGGTTTATCTGCTTATACTAAAGGTCTTTGAGTTTTCTTCCTCCTGAAATCTTTGGTGATTTTAGTCTCTTTGCCCTTTTTTCCCCTACTGGTTAATTCTTGACTTCCCCTTACTCCCCATGGTGGTTTACCTGAGGGCGGGATCTTAAAGCATCTCAGTTCTTTTTCATACTGGGCAATTCACAGTTCAATAGCTTAAGTTTCTGCCTCCAGTGAGTTCTTGGGGGGACAGAACTGACCAGAGCTGGATGATGGAATCTCTCCTTTAGGTTTAATGGAGCACCACACTAGCCAACACACTCAACATCCTGTTCTGTTCCCTCTGTTCCTCTGAGCACTGCCACACTGCGGCTATCCAAACTTGTGCTAATGTCTGCTATTTGGAGTTTGGATCTCCCTGGTCTTGGGAAAAGGCAGGGGTCAGTTTAGAGGGTTGAACTCTATTAAGAGCCCAGACATGCGTCCAACCCCTTTACCTCTTTTCCTACAGAGTTCTATTGCAGCCCAGAATACCACCAATGCGCTTCCGTGGTCTCAGCAAATTGCTGCAGTTTGGAATTTGGATCTTCAGGCACTGGAAAAGGGTTTGGAGGTGGGAAGGTTAGGGTGTGCAGTTGCATTCTGTTGTAAGCCCTTGGGTTGAATTAGTACAGACTTGCTGCTAGGAGCCTGGTTAGTGAATGGGAGGGGGGGAGGGGAGGTGCTGAGTGATCATGAATTATACATTAATTCATGGAATTTTTTACTTTCTTTGGGTTCTGAGTATCCCAGACCATGAAGACTGCTGTGCTCCATCACTGGCTCATAATTTCTATTTTGGAGAGGTTTAAGAGGTTGTAAGCTTTAGAGAAAATGCCCTCTGTTGTATCATCTATGTCACTTAGAAGCCCAATTTTATCTGTATAACCTCTCTTGTATTACCCCCTCCTTACATGTCTACCACTCCATTACAGGCCCTCATCAGTTCATGCCTGGATTATTGCAGTAGCCTGCTGGTTGGTCTGCCTGCTCCAGATCTCTTCCCACTCCAATCCTCCCTTCACTCAGCTGTCAAACTGATCTTCCTAAAGCATAGGTCTTATTGTGTCATCCCTCTAGTCCGTATGGCTTTGGGGATCAACCAGACTCCCCTGGTTGGCATTCAAGGTCTTCATGACCTGGTCCCCTCCTCCTTTTCCAGTCTCCTGAGACCAGGAGTTCTCCCCAGCGATGGGGATGCAGTGCTGCTGGCCTCCTGTTTGTTTCTTTAACAATACACTCTGTGACTCATCTCAGCATTTTCACCTAGTATCCTCCTGTCAAGTCTTTCCCCAGTTCTGTATCCTGATTTCTGTGATCTCCAGGCCCCTGCTAAAGTCCCACCCTCCATAAGAAGGTGATTCCCCTGATTATCTCCAGTTTATCCTGTATCTGTCTTGTTTATACATAACTGTTTACATGCCGCCCCCACCCCCACCCCATTAGATTGTGATATCCTTGAAGAATAGGGACTGGCTTTTGCCTTTTAGTGTGTGTTTGTAATCCCAAGGATTCTCACAGTACCTGGCACAGAGAAGATGCTTAATAAATGTTTGTTGTCTTTCTTGACCTACAGTACAATAGTATTTCATTACATTCAAATATCATCATTTGTTCAGCCATTCCCCAATTAATGGGCATCCAGAATTTTGACATCACAAAGAGAGCTGCTATAAAAATTTTTTGTACATATAAAAGTGTTCATTCTTTTTTTGAGTGTTTTGGATAATAGGCCTAGTGGTGGTATTGCTGGGCCCAAGGGTACACACAATTTAGTAACTTTGAGAGTTTAGTTTCAAATGTTTTCCTGAATGGTGAGACCAATTTGCAGCTCTACCAACTCTGCATCAATGGGCTTGTTTTCCTGTTACCCCCTTCCTTTGTCATTTCCCTTTCTGGTCCACCTTGACAATATGATGAGTGTGAGGTAGAACACCAGAGTTTCTTTAACTTGCATTTCTCTAATTATTGGCAGTTAAGAGGAAATTTCTTCAAATGATTATAATTAGCATGAATTTTTTATCTTGAGAACTACCTTACTGCCTCTTAGCTTGGACGATTCGTTGATGGAGAAATTGCTCTTATTCTCATAAATTTTAATCAGTTCCTTATTAACGTGGATAAGACCTTTATCAGAAAAAGGTGTTATGAAAATTTTTTTTCCCCAGTTAATTCTCTCCCAATCTTCATTGCATTGGATTTGGGGGGAGGGAAATTTAATTTTATATATTTCCCTACATCTTAGTTATCTTTCTGTTTCCTCTTTTTGCTCCTTGCTACCTCTTTATGTAGTAGATGAGTATGAAACAGGAGTGAACTCAGTACCAATGCTCTATGTTTAATGCAAATAGCTTCCATTCCTCTTTTTCCTTCCCCTCACGAATCACAGATTCCTAGAATGTTTTTTTCTTTACTATTAAAATTAAGCTATGATCTTAGCTATGAATTTAGAGTTTGTTTTCCTTATGAATAATCCATCCCTAGATGTCCCCTTCCTCTTATTCCTACTTTTTCCTTCTCCATATTTACTCCTGCTTCCCCAAACTCTGTCTGTCTCTCTCTGTTTGGCTCTCGGTCTCTCTTTGTCTCTCTATCTCTCTCTGTCTTTCTCTCTGTCTCTGTCTCTCTTCTACTTTCTTTTTACCAATTCAGATGACAGTGAGGTTTAAGTGACACGCACTTCCTTCCTCATACCCTTCAAATTGCACCTCTTTTTATTTAAGTTCTCTTCCTCCTTCCTCCTATTTTCTTCTCTGGTATATGCCCTTTCCTTTCTTTTTTTAATGTCATCAAAACACAAAATCACTCCCAGGCCCTCCATCAACATTACAATGCTTAGGGGATGTCTGTGTCACATCTTCTTCAACCCAACAGAATTTAAATCCTTTATCCTTTTAAAGTCTTTTCCAAATGCTCACTTGTATTTACCTTTTTATGTTTCTCTTTGAATTTCAGATTTTTTAATTAGCTCCAATATTTTCATCAGAAATGCTTGGAAGTCCTCTATTTTTCCTCCATAGAATTAAACTTAGCTTTGCTGAGTAACTTGTTCTTGGCTGTTATCCTGTATCCTTTGCCTTTTGGAATATTATATTCTATGCCTTCTATTCCTTTTTAGTTGTAGCTGCTGAATCTTGTGTGCTCTTGATTGTACTTCCTCAGTGGTGGAACTCTTTCTTTTTGGCCACTTACACTATTTTTTCTTTGACCCAGAAATTCTGGATTTGGGTTTTGACATTCCTGGGAGTTTTCATTTTGGGGTTTCTTTCAAGAGGTGACCAGCAGATTCCTTTCCACCTATACAGCAACACATCTGTAATTTATATTCTTTGAGAGTTGCCTAATAACATTGTGACGGAATGTAATCTGCCCAGAGTCACCCACCAAAGGCAAAACTTGAACCCAGGTCCTCTTGATTTCAAGGTCATCCCTCTAGTCAGGATACCATGATATCTCTCCTGTTTACATAAATTCAAAATCCAGGGATAAGGGAATTTGTGAACTTTATATCATTGGAGCAATTGGATTGATTTTGGAGCCTCTACCAGGTTGCTTGGGGTTTTGAAAAGAACTTTCTGTGGGGATTTCATCCAGCAGGGCCCAACTAAAGACTTTATTCATGCTCTTTGGGAATGGAGCAGTAGTTAGGGAAATAAAGTCTTTCCAGTTTTTCAGCCTTAGCTTTACAGCTCCTTTGAACCTAAAATGTCATCTTAACCATCCTCAGAGACCAAACTCAAATGTCACCTTTTTTTCCGTGAAGCCGACTATAACTAAAAGTACCCCCCCTTCATCTCAGCTCATGGTTTTTTGATGCATTCGGCATGGATAATCTCTCCATTAACTCAGACTACCAATCCTCCATGCCTTAGTATACGGTCTTCATGAATTTTGCTACTTATGTAGCAGGGTACTTGGACAACAGGTACACCACCCGTCCAGAGGGCAATAAACAAAGCTTTTCTAGCTTGCTACAACCCACCAATGCTCATGCCTTATTATTATAGTTTAGAGGACTGAAGGTCAACACCTCCATGCCATGACCGAGCATAGGAGGAGGATTTTAGTGATGGTTTATGCTCTAGCCACAGTCTAATTTGGATTATAACTAGCTTGAGATTAGTAGAAATTTGAATAATGTGAAATTCACATTAGTGTAAATTATGAAAAGATGCCATGTCACATTTAGTGTGAGCCAAAATTCAACTAATGTGACACGGTATGGGTTTATTAAGGGTTTTAATACACTCCCTGTATCCTCAGGCTGCATTTACCTATCATTGTGTGTGGATGTGAAGATATACTGCAGCTGCATACCACATCGCCAACTTCTGTGTTAATTTTTTTTTTTAAAGAGCCTTTAACAAAATGGACAAAAGGAAGACTACTTCAGATGGGAACACTGCCAGCACAAAAAAGGAATATGCTAATTTATTACTACATAAGGACAAAAATTGTATGTAATTGAATGACATGAAGTCATAGTCACTCTAAGACAGGGTAAGATGTCAGAATGCCTGAGTCTATTGTGGAATATGATATAAAAAGAAGGCAAAATAAAAGAAAAATGCAATATTTCTTCAGAGTTTTTTTTTCCGTGTGTGGGTGTGGTTTGCAAACAACTACAAGGAAGAGAAGTTTTACAGTGGAGCACCTTTTAGCCACATGGATTAAAGATTGCAATCAAAAAAGTGTTCCTTTGAGCGGAGTAACCATTCAGACAAAAGCTTCAGGTTCATATCAGGCAGTGAAAGAAAACTTTTACTACTAATGGTGGTTGGCCTGAATACTTTAAAAATAAAGTTTAATTGTTCAAATGATCAAGGAGGTGACCAGTGCAGATGGAGGTGCAGCCAATGTAGGTGAGGAGGACATGGCAACTAAATGTCTTTGATGTTTTGAACAAGGTAGTCAATGAGGGTGGATACACTGATCAACAAATTTTTATCATGAATGAACAGGCTTATTCTTCTGGAGGGGGAAGAGCAATGCCTTATAGAACTAACATCTCTAAGAAAGAAAGAAAAACTCAACCTGGATTTAAAGTGTCTAGGGATTGCCTAACACTTTTTTGGGGGAGGTAACATAGAAAGATAAAACTAATGCTAGCTTATCAGTCTCAAAATCCTCACATTCTAGAAGGCTACAACCACTGATCATTTTCAGTTTTTGGTGATCAAATAAAAAAGTGTTACTGATTAAAGCTGTTTTTGAAGAGTTGTTTTCAAGTTATTTTAGCTCACCTATTGTAAAATATCCCAAGGACAACAGTATTGCTGATTTTAGATAATACCCCAGGTCATCCAACTATACTTGGTTCATTACATGAGAATGGGAATATTCAAATTTTCTGAGATGTGGATAAACCTCTTGGTTCCTACTAGTGTATATATGAAGATTTAAAGGAAGATAAGACCATTTGGTCTATACTGCTAAAATATTTAAATGACAATAACATTTTTGTCATAATAGTTTAGACTTCTCTTTAGATATAATCAATGATTTTTAATTTTTTTAATTTTTAAAATTATGCTCTCTATAACTACTCTATTACTCTGTAATAGACTTGAATTGGAAATACATTTTTCTTATTCTTTGCTATCATATAT
Organism: Pseudocheirus occidentalis; assembly: GCA_028646575.1. Classification (NCBI taxonomy): domain Eukaryota; kingdom Metazoa; phylum Chordata; class Mammalia; order Diprotodontia; family Pseudocheiridae; genus Pseudocheirus; species Pseudocheirus occidentalis. The sequence continues at coordinate 63,080,951 of CM053593.1, forward strand.
AAAGAAAGCCTTATTTTAAAAAATTTATTGCATATTTTCATCAGATCATTTCACAGGATTCATTATTTGCTCTAATTGGGATCTAATTTGTTGGATATGTATCACCTTCCCTTCCTAGTCCTTAAAGTCAGGCATCCTATCTTCTTTATTTTTATACACCCAGAACCTAGTAGATTTCATTGTACACAATGAGTTTTTAATAAATGTTTGATGGCTGAATGAAAGCATTTGCATTTTAATAAATTAGCAGCTTTACTAAAAGCATTAAGTTTAATTTGGGGCTAGAGAATGTGGTATAAAACAGGGATATGTCAAGAGGAGGATGGAACTGATGACCTTTTTACTTAGAGATAGAGAAAGATTATAATGAAAAAAAGTGTGTCTTAATACAAGTATTAACGTCTGCCACTGTGGGGTCCAGGAGCCTGGGCTACTGCAAGCTCTTCCTCTCCAGTAAGGACCCAAACATGCATATAGACCTCAAAACTTGAGTAGCCTGGTCTCCAAATAAAGGAATGGGGATCTTCTTGTCTCATTGTCTTTTTCTGTTCCTTATACACTGACTTTGAAATCCCGGGGGAAATTACTTTAGTTAGGTTTTAGCTGATGTCCAAGATCTACTCAAATGGGAAGAATGGAAAGCTTCTCCATGTTTAATGTAAATCAAGCATAGGACAGCTTTCTGTCTATTCACTCCCCACAAAAGAAATGCTTAACAAACACAAAACCCCCAAGCCTGTGCTGACAGAAAACTTCAAAAGCAAAATTAATGACATCCTCTCCTAGAAGCTGGCTACTTCAAATATCAATATGTGGTGCAGTTTGCATGGCTGTTGAATAGATATTTTACCTTTCACTTTGGCCCCGCACTGTCCCAACAATTCCCTCCATGTCCATGTCTTCTGGCAAACCAGGCCAGAATCTGAACTCATCCTGTTATTATTGGTGATCATTTTCTTCAAAAATCATCATAGTGGTCTCAGAATGGAAATGGAAATTTTGCTCTGAAATACAGTCTCGGGCTCTCCCAGGCAGGATATGTGCTTTAATTGCCAAATGCTCACAGTCACCAAAAAGCTGAAGAGACAAGGAGGGGGCCCCCTCCTCCACACCTTATATAGGAGAGTTATTTGCCATGCGGCAGAGTTGAAGGAAGAGAGAGAAACAGAGACCTGTCATCCTATTGTAAATATCTACTGAATGAACAACTCCTCCTGACTTGGGGGTCAGTCTTGTGTGATGCAGATTATTGGGATGGGGGATCAAGGAACCACCTAGGGTTGTCTGTGTCATCCCAAAGAGATAAGCCCTTCATAGTTGAGCACATGTTTCCCTAAAATATCCAAGTCACCTTAATCTATAGCTTCCTGGTAAAGCCCCTCTAGAATGGTTGGCATTCAAGTGTTCCATGGAGTGCAACTGACCTCCTCTCTCACTAAACATCATTTGAGTATGAAATTAAGCCAAGGAAAATGTTTTAAGAGAACAAGATTCCAGCAGCACTTCCTCTAAAGAGAGAATTGTATATAATGGGTGTGTGTGTGTGTGTGTGTGTGTGTGTGTGTGTGTGTGTGTGTGTGAAAGATTGCTACACAATCTCTTGAAACATTTTTAGAGAATTTAAAGACAGGAAATATCTGGACCCTTTTCAAAGATATGAAATGAATGGATGAAAGCAAAGTAGAAGTGATCTCACCTGGTCAAATAAATTCAGAGAAGTTAATTGGACCTATAAGGAGAATCGTGAGATATTATAACATTAGAGGGGAAATAAATAAGATGGGATTCAGATTGTGATGCAAGAAGAAAAGAAAAATAAAAGGAACAGAAAGTAACCAGGGATACAATGAGTACAAATGCCAATGCAGTCAGATGAATGAAGGGAGAAGAGAGTTCTCAAATAATAGACTAGAGCGAGAGCACCCAACTTTTGAAGAGCCAGTCATTGTTAAGGACAACGCAGTGAGCAAAGTAAGGAGAAAGATGATCTTTCATGCCTTTCACCATAAGAAGGGTCAGTTGTACTGAGACAGCAGGGACTTCAACTGTCTGTCTAATAAAAAAGTAGAAAATATGGAAGTAATCCAAAACTGACCTATCTAAATTATGTTTTGTCTTAAGTCCTAAATAGGACTTCTTGAACACAAAATTAAATGATGCCTGTTTAGCTGACCATGGTACCAGACTGAAACAAACTTATAAAAAGGAGGAGCAAGCCACTAGAATTGTTGGGATTTATCAGCAAGAAATAAATAATAGAGGCTGGGAAATTAGAAGAGAAAGAACCCTCCTTTTCTGATCATGCTGTGGCAATAGATGAAAGCAATTTTTCCAGAGTTGAGAAAGTTGGCAGAAGAATAGGGAAAATGAGCAAATTCCTGTTAGAACAGGAAGAGATTAAAAAATATAAGAGGAATGATCAAAGTCCTGTGACTCCTTTCAAGATGTCAGAGAATGATGAGATGTGTTAAAGTAAAGAACATTTGAGGGAGAGGGCAAAGCCAAAGGTTTTCAGAATAGTGCAGATGTTTATAGCTGTCTGGGCATATAACCCAGAGTAGCCTTTTTGTATGAGGAAATTCAAACAAGAACAATGCAAATCAAAGAATAAATTAATGAACTGAGAAGAAAAAGTCAGGGTGATGAAAGAATAAAAGTAAGACCCTTCAAGAATAATGGTGCTGCCAATGATCAGGCAAGGGTAATTCAACAGTCATTTATTGTGTCCACTGTGTGTAAAACAGTAAAATGGGCATTTTAAAGTGTAAAAGAGAAAGATGAGAAGATAAAGGAGGGCTTAAGAGAGAAGAATAAACCAATAAAGTTTGAAATGAAAGATTTGAATGTTGCAAGTTTTCATTATGAAACTTTTTCTGGGGCCCCATTGAGGTAGAGAGAGGAGACAGGGTCATAGGGTGATGCTTTGGTCCAATTCAAGGATGAAGTAACTAATCGATTTAAAGGTGAGCATCAAAACTCAAGAGGCAGGTGGTACAATCTGGTTCCTAAAGATAGAGGGGACTCCTTGGTTTGATGATTTCATGGCAGAATTCATCAAGTCTTTTTCAAAATAATGTTTTAATGTTATTTGATTGACATAATCTACATTTCTCAATGTATCCCACTCTCCCCACTCCCAACACTCCATTCCAAGAACCATCAATTATATAAAATTTAAAACAATGAAGGAAGGAGAGCAGCTCAGCAATTCAAGATCTAGGAAACGTCTGACATTATATATAGTGTTCCCCCACCTCTGCAAAGAAGTGGGATGACGTGTTTTTTCATGTCTTTTCTTCAATACCAATCTCTGTTGGTTTAATTTTTACTGCATTCTGTTTTTATCATTTTGTTATTTTCTTTTCTTTTACATTATAGTCATTGTGTATGTTGTTTTCTTGGTCTTGTTTACTCATTGAGGCTTTTTGAATGATACCCCAAAAAAGCTTTGTTTTCTATTTTTCATGCTAGTCATACAGATGCATTCAGGAGAGCCAGCACTTTGAAAAAAAAAAAAGAACATTAACAGTGTGTTTTGTCAGGAGAAAATGAGAGGACGTTGGTTAACCAATTGGTTAATGGAGGTCAGGAGCATCACTCAACACCGATTAGACCTCTTTTCATGAAAATTGTAGTAAAGGGTAGCAAGACTAGAAGAAGATACAATCATTAAAGATGCAAAAGGACTCCATCAAAGACTGGGAAAGAGCTGACTGGGGAACTTAAACAAATCACAGGATACACCAAACAAAGGAAAGTGGGAAGATATTTGTGACGTTGAAATGAAGGAAGAGCAACTGAGGATTTTCATTTTAAGACAAAAATGTGAAGATAAATGGAAAGGCAATATGGCATAGTAAAGAGAGTGATGGAACTGGAGTATTTAAGACTTGGGGTTCAAATCCCACCTCTAACATTTATTAGCTATACGACCATGGGCAAGATACCTAACCTCTCTGCACTTCAGGCAGCTCCCTAAGATCTACTGACAAAGTTGTACCAGACTTAGGTAGAAATCACCCACACCCACACCCATGAAATCACAGCTCCAACTTGATATATTTACACTGGATTTTTTTTAAATGGGTATGCCACCTCCCTCCATTATTTGCAAGGGGTGAGGGGTACAGAGGGTAATCTTTGGATAAAATATTACATATACTTTCAACTATAGTTGATATTTGGGTTTTGCTGAACTGTGCTTTTTTCTTTTATGTTGATCACTACAAGTCATTGTTCATTGGGTGGAGGAGGAGGAAATAACATGTTTAGATAAGTTAATGCAAAAAAAATTATGCAAATACCCCCCCCAATTTTTTAAGTGTATGCTAGATAAACTATTGAAATGTTATCAGCTCCCTGTTATATTTTGTGGCTGCAAATCATGGAATATCTCCATTTTGTTTGTCCTTAGTTCTCAAGGAAGACCACGATATCAGTAAGATGATGCCATGACTTGCAGTTGAATTGGAATTAAATGATGGAGGGCTGTGCAAAGTCATCAGCCTTACTATCTCCTCCAGAGCCATCTTGGGTCCAGTGGCAAGATATAGATCAGGATGACCAGAGATGGCCCAGGATGCCATGGGTGACCTTGGTCTTTTTAAGCTAAAGCCCTTCCCAGTTCTCACTTTGAGTGAGGCAACACACCCATTCAATGATTAAGCCTGATTAAGGTTCATTAAGAAATTATCCAAGGCATGGCCTCTTTTATTAAAAAAAATTAATCTGGGAAGAGAAGACCCTCACTTCAGGGTTTCTGGCCAAAACAGAAATAATTACTATTTACATTCACTCTGAGCCGTCAGGGCCCAAACAGTGACCACTAAGTAGTGCTTGAGTTGGCACCTACTGTTGGCCAATCAGTGAGAACCAGAGTGAATTGGGTTTAAGTCATGGTCTTTAAGAAAGAAATCTAGCCAGTAAACCCCAAGATATTTTGCTAGGTTTCAGCCATCACAATTTCCTTTGCTTTGGGCAAGGTAAGGTCATCATACCCCATGTGGACTGAGGGAGAGGAAGGAAGGAAGGGAAGGGGAGGAGGAGAAGGGTGGAGAGGAGAGTCAGAATTGTAAATGATGCAAAGGGTAGTTGAGAGCTGTCCCTTTGGTTGTAATTAGACCATAGCATGTCACCAATGATAACTTGGATACAAGAAGTGGTATAAAAATATACTCAAGGTCGTGTCAACTTGAAAAAGACTTGGGTTGATCATAAAGCAAGAGAAGATGGCAGATACACAGACCACATGTTGTACCAAAATCCATGAATCCAATTTAATCAAACAAGCATTTATAAAAAATGTACTGTGTGCACAGCACTAGACATTTTAAAAGGACTATAGGAAGACCTCCAGCATGTTGGGTAGGTCCTCTATGGTAGATATAGGGAAGGGCCTGGACAAGGATGCACAGCATGAGAAGATGTGGCTAAGTTGTATTTTACCATGGGAAGAGGACACACAGTGATAAATCATTGATGTATTTCAGTGTCAGTTCCACCGATTAGTGAGAGAAGCAAAAATCAGAAGGGAAGAAATCCAAGCCTATTCATGTAGCCCCTTTGCCATGGGCATGGTCTTTAGACTGTATGTAAAAACCCATAATTTTTAAAATAGATTTTTAAAATAAAAATCCAACAAAATGAGAGAGTAAAGATTTTTTTAAAATAGCTATTGTGTCTTAAGACCTGCAAAATAATTTACATGCTTTGTGAGGGGCAATGCCCATTCCTCTCTCCCTCTCTGTTCCCTTACCCCCACAGTCCTATTTTCTATCTTTCCCTCCCTCCCTCCTCCCCCTCTCCCTCCTTCCCCCCCCTCTTTTTCTCTTAGCTTACTTCTTTCCTCCCCTTAACATGTCCCTGCCTGGCAGGTTGGGGCTCCCCAGAGGGAATAGCTTCTACAACTACTCTCACAGTTGTAAGGGTAGCCCTGATGGGTGGCTACTCTCCTAATGCCTGGGCCTCCACCAGTGTGCTTTCCATTAACAAGTCAGCCAGCTGATTCAATTAACAAAAAGCATTTACTCAAAAGGCAGAGTAAGAATAATACTTAGTTAAAACTCTGCCTGTAAACCTAGGGAATGCTCTTGTGCATATGCATACAATGGCAGCGGAGAGAGAGTAGGCACAAATTACCAGAGTAATGATGTACACACATGTGTAGGGAATGCATGTGGCTGGAGCAACTTTCAACTCTGGGATTATGGACCTCAGTTTCTTCTGTCTCTCCTAAAGACTGTCCTTACAAAACCCACTGGTGCATGTGGTGTCTGCATTGGGCTTGTGTCTCTGCTGAGCTGGTTTGCTGCTGCTCCATCACCAGACTAGCCCAAGACACTCCTCCCCTGGACCTCTTCTTTGTAGGGGCACAAAGGACAGAGACCCTTCCTTACCCTGGGATTTGCAGAAGCTTCTCCAGTTCTGCTTCCTTGCCTGAGTTCTAAGGGCTTTGTTTCCCAAACAGCAGTTGACAGGACAGAGAAGAACTGTGTCTCTTTTGCCAACCAACTCTTCCAGGTAGGAGGTGCACAGAAAGGTATTATTGCCTCTTGTCCAAAGAGCTATAAGGTCTTGTCTTAGATCAATCCTTCCTGGTCCTCTCAGTGAGAAACCTCACTCTAACTTATGGTGATTAACCACTGAATCCATAACTCGATAATGTACCTTTGGCCAATAATCACAAAACAGTTCTGAGTTCAGGGTTTCCCAGTTATTATCTATGAAATTCTTTTGTTGGTCATATGCAAGTGAGCCCCTGGGAAACAAGACACTGAGAGTGAGGCAGACCTTTCCCCACATCAGTACACTGTTTCTGTAGAGTGCCTTCTTAATATTTTTCATATATCTAACATTTCTCTTTGTCTTTTCTCTTTTCCCTGTCAAAACCTAAAAGAGGTAAACCCTTACATGTTTATTATCTCCTCACAAAAATCCCATGAGGTAAGTAGGATGGACAAGTATCATGCACTCATTACAGGTAAGGAAATGGAGTCTCAGAGAGGTTAAGTGAATTGCCAAAAGTCACACAGTTAGTAAGTGGCAGAGCTAGAACCAAATCAGGATGATCAAAGGTACTGAATCAATTGCTTCTCCCACATTATACCTCAGGTGACACACAGGCTGAGCCTCTTCTCCTCCACCTGAGCTAGACTGGCATCACTGAGAATTACAGAAAAGGAGTCACAAATATTTAATTTGGTTATGGACATCTAAGCACAGCCTGGCTAAACTGGTGTTTTAAGATCTGTCACCTCTTCTTCTGTAGAATGAGGATTTCTGGATTTTGGGTTGCAGCAATCCTTGAAGACCTCAGCGATGGAAAGAGCTATGTCTCTGGAGTCAGAAGACTTGGGTTCAGATCCTACTTCTGATGTTCACTGCTTGCCTGACCTTAGGTAAGTTACTTCAGTGCCCTGGGACTCAGTTTCCTCTTCTTCAAAATGGGTACCTGGATATAAGAGCCTCTGAAGCCACTGTCACTTTTCCAGCTCTACATCTCTGACTCTAAAGAAGGGGTGCATCAGAAAAGTTCAAACAAGAGACATCAAAGAGCCATGTGTACACACAGTGAGGCAACATGCCAAAGAAAAATTGGAAACATTAAAAAAGTAAAACATGAGGTTGATTAACACTGACATTCACATTAGGTTAAAACATTAGATCAATAAGAATTCTGATTATATAGGCTTTGAAGAGGGAAGAGGCACAAAAATAAAGTAAAACATTATAATAAAGGGAGTGGAAACAAACATAAACATGGAAAACATTTGAAAACTATCATTAAAAAGCAGACTGAGATTGAATTGAAGCATGGTATCCTAAAGAGTGAATATATTGGACTTAAGAAAAACTGGGTTCAAATCCCAACTTTTTGCTTTGTGATCTTAGATGAGTTACTTCTACTTTCTGGTCCTCAGTCTCTTCATCTGCAATTGTGGGTGGATGGAGGAGGCAGGGTGAGGGGGGAGAGAGAGAGTGGGAATAGGTTTCCTTGCAGTTCTAAAATCTATGTTCTGATAACCAAGCAGTTTCTGGTACCAATATGCCTTTTTCAGCATCCACCAACAGGATAAGATGTCCTACTCCAGTGAAATTTTTTTTATGGACCCCCTAACAACAAAAACAGTACACAAGGCAAAGAGAAGTCAGATTTAGCATTTTCCACTGGATGGAAGGAGTAAGTTATTAATGTCAAGTCATGTTACAGTTTCAAGAGCATTTTTCTTATTTCAACTTTAAGAAGGTAGGTGACAACAGCTGGGGTACAAGCTGAGGGATGGGGAAAGGGATAAACTTCAAATTATGCCCATGCTGAATGACTAGTGAAAAGGGGGTGCTCTGATGAAGAGAAAAGTCAGAGTAGAGAATCAAGGCAAGGAGCCAGGAGAGAAGGGGAAGGTGTTCTACAGTTATATCAAAGGGTTCTGTAGAAGTTACAGAGGGCACAGATTCCAGCTCAATGTAAGGAAAAACTTCCTAACAATGAGAACTGTCCAAAAGAAGAATGGTAGTCCTCAAGACAGAGTGATCTTTTCTCATCAGAAGTCAGCAGACCAAGATGAGACAACCACTTCAGAAGAGATTAGAGATTCAGGTTCCAGTTCAGGTACCAGTTGGACTAAGTGACTCCAGGGCACTTTCCTACTCTGTTTCATTTAAGTATGAAGGTTTTTGAAATAATCTTTCTGAGCAAGGCTTCTTAATCAAAGATCTGTGAACTCATTTTTTATTTATGTTGACAACTAGATTTCAATATAATTGGTTTCCACTGTAATTCCATGTATTCTATTTAAGGAATTTAAAAGCGTTATTCTGGGGAGTCCATAGGTTTGACCAAACTGTCAAAGGGGGTCCATGATATGAACATTTAAAATATTTTTTTTAAAAAGAACCCTGGTTCAGAGGTTATAAGCAATGCAAAAAACAGGGCAAAGTATAGGTGCCATAAGGAATGTTTTACATAATCAATCATAAGCTATGGAAAGAACATTTTGGAGCAAGAGAAACAATATCATTCAAGAAAAGGGTTGTGGGTAGGAGACAAAACCTCAGTCTGAACCATAATGTACCCTTAACAGACCACTTTTGGAGGCATTTAGCTGGGATTACTTTCTTCCTTCAAGGATCTGCAATTTGGTGATGTAAACACTTTCCACCAACACAAATCACAACCCCTCTACATCTCTGTCAATTGTCTTTATGAGAAGTTGTGACCAAAGTAACTTGTCACCTGGGGCCAGAATATCTGATTATAAGGATCTTTGAACTCAGCTAGGTGGGTCCTTAAACAAGGGTCACACAGTCTCACATGGTCCAACTTCAAAGCCTTTCTGGATCAACAGGACTAGTAGACAGAGCCAGCAATCCTCTGGCTTGACCCTCAAGGACCCAAGGTCACCTCTATGCTATGAGGAGGCATCAGCAGTAATAGAACTAACAAAATCATCACCCACCATAAGGTGTAAAGGGAGGTTTGGAGTAGCAGCTTTTGCAGACTCATTATCTTGATAGTAACCAGGGTTAATCATAATCACCAGATGGAAACTTCACAAAGAAGGTTTGATGTAGGCTCAAGGCCCTCAGACACTTGGCTCTTTCCAGTTGTCAGGGAGCTTGTTGATAACATAGTGAGTTGCATGGTCCTGGTAGGCACTATTTTGTAGTAGACCTGGGGGATCAGCTTCATGTTGAGCATGTTTAGGTGGGTGGAGCCCTAAGGCAAGTCTCTCACCCCTGGATAACTTTGTCCTCAAATCTGGAAGGCACCTGGCCTAGGGCATTCAGAAATTACAGAACGTAGGTCCTGTGACCTCACGAGGAGCAAAGCTTCTCACTTCTTCTTTTCTCTCATGATCAGGGTACCATGCCCCCGGACTTCACCCTCCACTTTTGTCCTTGCCTAGAAAAAACCTGTTGCTTCCAAAGGTGGAGCTTGGCATAGGAAGAAGGGTTTTAGTGAATGATGCTGGGGTGGGTGAGATTGCCCAGAGAACGATTAATGGACCTGCTTCCAAGGCACAGCTGGGCAAGAGAGCAAGAACACTATTGATGAAGCCCTGGTGAGGTTGGTTGAAGAGGGCAGGATGGACTATCATTTCAGGAGGTAGAACTGGGGAGAGTGGGCGTTGAAGACATATTTTAGTTTGGGCCTGACTCAGGCCGTTACCCTGGTAGCTTACATTTGATAATAGAATGAAATGACACACTGATAGGTCATTCAACGATTTATTTAAAATGAATTTATTCACTTATAATAGAAGAAAGATATTCAACAATGATACACATTGAGGACCCTCTGAATTAATACAGTGAAGCTGCCCTGCCTCTGAGTTGCCCATGGTGGCCCACAGGCCAGTTAATCAATAAACATTTATTAAATTCCTACTATGTGTCAGGCACCATGCTAAGTGGTAGGAATACAAATATGAAAAAGAATATGAAATATGAAATATTTCATACAAATATGAAAAAGAAAAAGAATACAAATATGAAAAACAAAATACAAAATGGTCCCTGGTCTTAAGGAAGAAGAGTTATTCTATTAAGAGAAGATACTTTCTAATCTGTGAATTAGGGGAAATTGAGACAAAAGAGATGGATGTGTTATATTAAATGCTTTTGCACAACAAGAATACCACGAGAAAAAGAACCTAAAAAATGTTTAAAATCCCCATAAATCATGGAAATACAAATTAAAACAACTCTGAGCTTCTATCCAAATCCCATCAAATTAACAGAGATAATAAAAGGCAAAAACTTAGTACAGACAGGATTATTATACAGTAGACACACTATTAACAGCTGAGAAAGCTGTTAATTGGGCCTACCTTTTTGAAAAGTAGAATGGGATTATACAATAACAATCGATAAGATATGTGTACCCTTTGGTCCAGTCATCTTATTATTCGGACTACACTGGTCCCAAGGAAGTTATTTACATGGAAAGGACTGCACAAAAATTTTCTAGCCACCCTACTTGTATTAGCAAAAAACTAGAAAACAGATGCCCATCAATTGGACAACAACAAAGCAAACTATGGTCTACACATATGCATAATAAAATATTGCTGCATCATAAAAATGAGCATAAAGAAATTAAACTAATATAAAGAGACAAAGAGAGCTGCAAAGTCCAAAAAGCAGAACCAAGAGAACATTATACTTATTGGCTGAGATGTTGTTCAAGATTGCCGTACTAGCAATTAATCCTGGCTTTTTATACACAGAAAAGAAAGTAAAAGAGGTCATTAAAAACAAAGAAAATGTGTCTGTACCTCTGTTAAAGTCAATCTACAGGTGTTCTTTTGGATGGAGTTAACAATAGTGAAAAAGGAAACTTTTTCAGAAAAATACCAAATAATAATGCTGGCATTGGCACAGCTTTTTATAGTTTGCAAAGCATGTTCTAATGCACCATCTGGTTTGGTTCCCGCAATAATCCTATGAGGGAGCTTATAACACTATACTATAAAATACATGATGCTACATCATATTATGGACCATAATACTCATACGATAGGTCTGATCATTCTAATCCTAATTGCTAAATCACTCCTTTTTCCCTTCATTTTCTATATACAGGGTTGTCTTAAAAGTCTTACTGTAGTTTTTTAACAATTAAAGCTTAAAACTACACCAAGATTTCAGGGGACACCCAGTGTTCTGTATATACTGGCACTCGTTGTCTCTCTTACTTGAATCTAAGTTTCTTGAGGACAGGGACTTTCACTTTTCTCTGCATATCCCCCATGCTTAGTGTAATGCCTGGTATGAGCAAGCTTCATAAATGCTGGCTGACTGATATCCATTTTATATATGAGGAAACTGGCCCAGAATAAATAACTTTCCTAGGGTCACACAGCCAGTAAGTGGCAAGGGCTGCATTTGAACCCAAGTCAAGTGCTCCATTATTCTCTGCTATCTATAATCCATCACTTTTGTTATTTCTTGGCCTCTGCTTCACTGTGAATCTTCATTTTTTCTTATTTTCTCTTAGGCTGTTATTTACATATTTGAATTCCAATATTTAAAATTTATATTCTAAAAAAAAATGTCATTCCAGGAACCAGTGGGTGTGGATCAAGATGTCAGAGTCCTCGTTGAGCTTCCCAGATGATTCATCACCAGATTCAATACTTTGGTTGACAAACTCTAGCGAGTGACCAGAAATACAGAAACCCACCAGCATTCCTGCAGGGTTCCTCAGAAGAAGAGACCCATTAAGTTCTGTCCTAGGCTACCTCAGAGGAAGAGACAGGAATAGAAGAATCATCAACAGAAGAACTCAGACTTCAAGTGACCCAAATGAAGAGAAGGAGGTGGGAATGAGGGGTTAATAGGTAATGATGTATCTTATGACATCAAAAAGCTGAGACCACCTTATACATTGATTAGATAGTCTTGCAGTGTCTGCTGATAGTCTTGCCAGACTCAATATAAAGGTCAAGAAATCTAGACACAAAGATTGAGAAACTCCAAATTGATGCATCCTTTATGCATTCCAGGTCTACTCAAGGGATCCCTGCAGTTGAGAGATTGTATCCAGACAAAAAGATGCCAAGTGCCATTACCATTCCCTCTAACACATACTCCTAGCAGCTCTACTGATAGATGGAGTGATTGGTGATTGTGAAATATAGCTCATACTCCTTGAGTGCTTCACTGGGAAGACTTCTCAACACACCAGCTGAAAGTTGCTTGTCAATCATCATAGAAACTCTAAGACACTGAATGCAATGTAACCATAAGGTTCTTTGGAGTCAACCAGCTCAAATCATTGGCCGTACATCCTATACCCATGGGCCAAGAACTGATATCTTGGGAAAGCTTTATACATCCCAACAACACACTGTGGAACACCAATCTCCCCTCACTTTACCCCTCAACTCTCTAAGGGTGACCAGCAGACCCAATGTCTTGTGCTGCATAAATAGGAAGTATTCTACCTTGATTGCACCCTGCCTCCATGTAGGGAGCACTGCATTCTTAAGCATTGTTTATAACTACTGATTTTTAAAAAGTCACTCAAGCTAAGTGTCCTAAACAAAGCAGTTATCAGATTGTACTGATTCTCATTTTGATAAATTGTTTGTACATCAGTCTTGGAGCAACGTTTCCTCCAATACAAGGAAAGTCTAGTTTGATTCTATATAATTTTTTTTTTAATTATGCTGTTTGAAAAGGGAAAAAACAGATAAGGGAAATGTACACCCAGATAAGGTATTTGCCATATAACAGAGGGCACCCTGCCCAGGGTCCGAATGGATGAGAGACTCCTTATCAATGGTAAAGTCCTACAGACACTCTAGTGTGTGCATGACATTGTGCTGATTGCACTAAAGCCCACAAATACTACAGGACTTCCTCAACTAATTCCATAGGTACTGAAAAGAGATGGACCCAATAATCCACAAAGATAAAGAATAGATTATAAGGAGAAATTGTAGAGCACGCTAAGGCTCACAAAGAGCATTAGAGTAGATCATGTCATTTGATTCTCACAACAACCCTGGGAGAGGCATGCTGTTATTATCTTCATTTTACATTTGAGGAAACTAAGGCAGAGATGAGTTAAGCAACCTGATCAGGGTCACACAGCTAGGAAGTGTCAGAGGCAGGATTTGAACTCAAATCTTCCTCTACTTCCAGCCTATCATTCTATCCACAGCATGTAGCCAAACCTAAGAAAAATGACCAAGCTGACATACAAGTAGACAGATAACTCACTGAGTCCCTGTATCTGTGTCTTTATCTTAGACAGGCACTGACATAGGGGGCAGAGTTAGAGGAAGAGGAGGACCTATATTGCATTTGGGCAAGTTGGCTAGTGCCCTATCAGTGCTCTGTCACAAAAACCCATCACTATGACGCCAGTTTCCCTTCACTGATATGACATGACCACAATACTACATCTTAGAATAATCTAAATTCTGGGTGACGCAAAGGTCAATGGAGAGATGCATGGTAGACATAAAAAGGCTGTGGCGTATTGCCAAGGGTGGCTTTCATAGAAGAAGTAACAAACGTTCCAACAAGGAAACAGACGCCAAGAGGAGGAGGGGATAGTGGGACTTCCACACATCACTCCTCCACCCCTTGCTCCCCAAAACTCTAGTCTGAGATTCTTAAAAATTCCCACTGTAGCTAAAACTCTGCCATCTAGCCTGATCTTCTGTTAGCTTCCTTTTTCCCAAGATGGGAAGAAATTCAACACTCAAGAGTTTTTAGTAACTCAAGAGGCCCTTCAAAAGGCAACCAAGTCCAAGCTTGGCCAAAAGGACTATTACACTACAATCCTGTGAGCTTGGCAAAAAAAAAAAAAAATATATATATATATATATATATAAAACTCTCTTTGCCACTCTCCCACCCCCATCCCCACAAATTTTGAAGTTCAATAGGTAACAGCTGCCAGAACAAGAATTGAATGATGAATTTGAATTGCATGAGTACCAAAGGAGGAGAGACTGCTGAGTAATTGAAGGAGAGGTAGAGGCTGGAAGTAACATTAAGGATCAAGAAATATTCTGACTCTCCCACTGCAACCAATGACTAAAAATCCATGAGTGAAAGCATAGCCAATACTGAAAAGCATGGCCAGAGTTGCAGTGCCATCCTGAGGAAACCGGGCCCCAGAGAATGCCAGAGGATAGAAAATAAAAGCACTTGTTAATTATGGAGTGGGAGTTCCAAAGGGCACTGTGGGAGAGGTATGAAGATTTGGAAGGGTGTATTACAAGGTTAAGGTTGAAGTGAAAGAGAGCAGGGAAATGGACAGCTAGAATTGGGGAGAGAGGATATTATTCTTTGATAGTTGGGAATTCAGTTATCTCTGAGACAGGGAGGAAAGGAGGGAATGGGAGAACATAAACCATTGGGGAATGAAACTAGGCAGAGTATCATCAGTAAGGTACACTCATGAAGGTAGTGATCAGGAGGTTCAAAGTCAGCCCTCTAGGTTCCACACAGTCCTCAACTGATTGGACTTGTCATCTTGCCTTGATCTAGATGTCTAGACACTACTCCTTGCAGGTATAAGCAGGAGGTGATGTGTTCTGAGCCAGAGGACTGTTGTATCCAAGGCTGTTTAAGGGCAAGCCTGGTACTGTCGTGGCCCTCTAGGCTTCCAGATATTTATGGAAGAGGAAAAAAGTGGTGTGAAGTAATCTTAAAAATAATCTCCTTTGATCTTCTCGTTTTGTAGGTAAGGAATCTGCTTGTCACAGAGGCCAAATAACATGTCACAGTCACATTGGTGGTCAGTGGAAATAGAACCAAGCAGAAATAGAACCAAGCGGAAATAGAACCAAGGTCTCTTGATTCTCAGGTAGTGACTTAATTTTTTTTTTTTACTTTACTTCATTACTACTTTTAATTCTATCAATTACAGATTTATGTCAGGATCAGAAAACTGCAAAATCCTAGTACTGGGATAGACATCAGCATTCTCATATCCAATCCCCTATATCTTAAACAAGAATCCCTGAGAAGTGACTATCCATCCTTTGCTTGAAGATACCCAATGATGAGAAGTTAAAGCAGGCAAAGGCTGCTCATTCCATTTTAGGTACAGCTAATTGTTAGGATGCCTTATACAACTCTCCTTCCCAGCAGCCATACCCTCAGCCAGCTCAGACCTGCCTCCTGAGTGCTATCCAGTATTTTGGGAGATACTTTCCTGTAACAAAGTAATTTGGAAAAATCTTTCCTGGTTTGCTCCAGAGGAAGTCAGGGAACAGAGGGAGAACTCAAAAGAGAGAGAGAGAGAGAGAGAGCACAAGGCTCCTTTTCCTTGAACCCCAACTCCTGGCAAGCAACATGAGCAGCAGGTACACCTTTTGGAGGAGAGGGAGAGGAGATCCCAGAGAGGTTGGGGTCAGTCAGAGACTTGTCTGAGAAATGAGAGTGGTTCTCACAGCTCCATTCTGCCTACCCCTAGCCTCCATAACCGTGCTGCATGAAGCTTGGGGCTGTTGGACCATGTACAAGAGAAGTCTTAAGAATAACAGAAATCTATAGTTAGGCTTAAAAAAAAAATCCTACAGATTGACATCCCTCAACCTATAAAAGTATAGCAGAAAGAGCACTGGCTCTGGAGTTGGAGGACCTGGGTTCAAACCGCCAGCTGTATGACCCTGGAAAAGTCGCTTAGCTGCCCTTGGCCTCGATTTCCTCATCTGTAAAATGAGGATGTAGGATTAGACTATTTTTCATCTCTACAGCTGTCATCCTATTATTCTAGAATGAGTGAGCTGGTCACCTAAGAAAGGGAAGGAGTGCCATCTACCGGAAGACAGCTGAACTGCAGAGTGAAGGGAAGAAAACGCACATGGGCATCATTGGCTGGAGGAGAACTGGCTAGTGGAGGCCAACTGAGCATCACCTCTCCCCATTCCAATTCCTGCCCCAAGGGAAGATAGGGAATGCGGAGAAAAGCCGCTAGGTTGACTGATACATTCAACAACACGACCTCTGAGAACCAAAGTCATATTGCCACACCCTGTACTAATCTGTACCTAGCTTAAACATGGCTGGTACAGTGTGAGGTTTCTAGGGTCAGCTCATCCCAGAACGGTCCCTTTGTAAAGGATTCCAATTTCCTCCACCTTCTTGAGTATGACTCAGAGTGAGTCCCAATGCTTAGTCACAGTTCTGGCACAATTGACTCCTGGACCAATTTTTTGTGTTATGCTATGCTACGGATCTGGTTGTCTATATCACAGGCTACCATATGTCCTTGCTGTCCCCTATATTATTTTTAACATGAATAAATCATGTCTAGTTAAGTTCCCATGGGAACATAGCTTCCTCTTTCTGCCTTGGAGTCTAATGGAGTTGATGCAGTAGGGAAAAGGGAAGCAATTACAGAGGAGCCCAGAGACTAACACTCCTGGGAACAGTGGGAAGCTGCAGAAGAGCCGTTGGAGGAGGGACCTGAGAAGTATAGACCAGCAACTTCTGGGTATGGAAAAGAACTAGAGAGGAAAGTAATATCCTCCAGACAGGGGAATCACAGAGAGCACAGCCCTGCCTTACATTTTGGAAGCCTACCAAGAGCAGTACTGTAAGTTGCAGAGACTGTACAGGTCTTTGAGTGAAGCTTCTATGCCTCCTCAGTCCCCTTGGTCACTGTCCTCTAATGTAGACACTCTCTGATTTGTCATTTTACCTCTTAAAATGAGGTTTCCAGAACTGAACTCAAAACTCAAGTGTGCTCTAAGAGTGTAAAGGAGAAGGAAGGCACCATTTTACTCAAAGTATTCCAAAGTATCTAGCATTTTCTTTTAGATACTAGGCTTCTTTTATATGTTGCTATTCTAGGATCGGTGATTTAGCAAGAGAAAGAACCTTAGAATTCTTCAAGTTCACAATCCTGCTATCATTATAGATGAGGAAACCGAAGCTTAGGGAACCACTACTGGATATCATCATCTCTTTTCTTTTTATATTCTTATAAACCACCCTTCTAACAAATCATTATACTATTTTCATAAGGTTTGCCTCTCTAGGTCATGTAATGGTAATTGATTTAAACTTGAAGACCCCTTTTTGTTATGTCAAGTAAGAAGGTACTTAGTCCTTAGTAACTAATCAAACCTTTATGGCTAAGAGGCAGAGGGTATGAACTGTGTTTCTTGTTGCTGACATACAGGTCAACAAACATCCTACAGTGGGATATGCAGTGGGAGTTTTATGGGACCACCTGTCATTCACATCTTAATATGAAACAACCCAACCTTACTGATTTCCTAACTCTAGCAGAGATCTGCTGTATTTAGGGAACAGGAGTTTTGATTCTGAAAAGGAGCAAAGAAAGGCAGGTAAATCTGGGATTATTGAGGAGCAGGAAAAGCCCGGGCAGAGTGACTTAATGAAGAGTTATCACACTGCTGTGGCCTATTGTAACAATTACAATTTACCAAGCTAGGGGGCTGGCAGTATTAATGATAAGAGCATCAACTGAGACAGGTCAAAAGGAACATTATTGTGATAAAAGGTGAGGAAAGTGAGGTGCTCAAGGACATGATGTTTGGTAACCCCTGTTCATTGAAGTTAGTTTACTATCTCTCATGGTTTTGACCAGTAAATTCTTAGATTAAGTCTTTCTCAACCACTGTTAGTAACTCAGCCCTGCTCCAGTCTAACATCGCTCATCTTTCCCTAAGCAAAGGTGTTTCTCTCTGGCAGTGCTCAGCACTCAGCACCCCTCCAGACCACCAGTCCCTGCCTCTGTTCATCTGGCCCAGAAAACCACACACCATTTCCGTACCCTGAGGTCAACTATCTATCTCTTTCCCTGCCTCCTCTCCAATGAAGGACAGCATATTCTTTATTGGTCAAGCCCCATCTCTGAAAATTAACAAAGTGGGGCAGTGGGGTGGACAGGGCTTAAGAAAATGGAGGACCTTGAGTACCTGAGGAGATATGTAGTAGGAGGTGGGAGGGGAATGAGGTGAAAAGGGGATATGAAGGTGATGGTGTCAGAATCACCTGTTTCAAAAAGTAGCCTTGAGGCAGTCCTAGGCCTAAGAAATGGGGAGGTAACTAACTCTTCCACTTCCTTCCTCCTTCTCATCTTCTCTTCTTCCCACTTCCCTTCACCTTACTACCACCACCACCACACAACCTTCTGTTCCTAGGATCCAGAGCTGAAGGTCAGCTAAACCATGAATGAAATCAACCTTTAAGAAATTCTCATGTCTGTCTTTTGTTTTTCCACCACACTTATTCCCTAGTATACCTCCCTCTCCCAGACCTTCCCTTCTAACAAAGAAAGGCAGTTAAACAGGACCAACTGACAGCTCTCCCATGCAACATTCCATACCCATAGCCCCTTCTCTACCTGCAACTGGACTGTTTGTTATTCATGCTTTAGAAAAGCATTTCTTGGAGGAAAGAAATGTGTTCCTAGTTCTAAACAACCACATTTAAAAATTGCTTTTGGAATGAGATCATTTTATGTGTTGGGGTTCACTTATATATTTCACAAGGTGTGACTATAAATTGTTGAGGGTTGTTGTATTTTTAATATAGAAATGACACGCATGCCCCAAAGTGCCTTCAGAAATTCATTTTTGGTTCCATATTACCTTGCCCACCTTGACCCACTCTTCACTGAACTTGGTTCCAAATAACTTTTGCCCAGAAATAAAATCTCTCCTCAGAGAAGGAAGCTTTGCCCCCAGAAAAACTATGAGAATGTCAGGGCTTGAATGTAATTTTTTTTTGGAGGGGAGAGGGCAGGGCAATTGGGCTTAAGTGACTTGCCCAAGGTCACAAGTCTAGTCAGTGTTAAGTGTCTGAGGCCAAATTTGAACTTAGGTCCTCCTGACTCCAGGGCTGGTACTCTATTCACGGTGTCACCTAGCCTCCCCTTGAATGCAATTTCCAAGGGAGATTCCAAAGCCTCGTGATCCGTGGGCTGCCAGGGACTCAGAGGCCAGGTCATCATCGTGCTCTCCTGGCAAGCTGAAGACAGGAAGCATTTCTCTTTACAGTTCCTACAATCTAAGCATAGAATCACCAGGTAACTTTTCCAACATATTTCAAGTTCGGAGAAAAAAGAGAAAAGCACAGGAAAAGAGCTACTTTTTAGATATGAGGAGGGAAGATGAGAGAACATGGGATCCCTGAAGAAGTTAAGAGAATTTTGACTATTCTATCCAATCCAACACACATCATGAAGTACCTACTATGTGCATATACAAAAACAAAAAACTGTCCTTGCTCTCTAGGAGCTTACATTTTAGAGAATACAACATATGCATAAATAGAAAGGGAACATCCAAATAAAACTTTTTTAACTCTTTTAAAAATTGAGTTTATTATAAATAGATATAATATATGGTAAGTGAAAGATGGAAAGAGTACTAATAATGGTGCATTGGGGAAGGCTGAAGAAAGTGCTGAGCTCAGCCTTGTAGAAATAGGATTTTGAGAGTTGCAGATATTCCAGGCATGGGGGATGACTTCTACAAATGCATGGAAGTGAGTGTTGAGTTCAAGGAAAGGACCCAGTTTAGGAGAACTACAGAGCTCATGAAGGGAAATAATATGAAATAATTATGGAAATAGTGATTTAAATATCAGATGGAGAAGTTATTTTTTTAATCTTAAAGTTATTTGAGAGTGACTGAAGGTTAACATGGTCAGACTTGCATTCTATGTGTAAAGGATTACATATAATTTATGAAGTGACTACAAATTGTTGAGAATCAGTACATCATAAATACACACAAAACACACATGCTTCAAAATGCCTTCAGAAATTTTGTTAATGAATTTCTGGAGGATGGATTAGAGAAAGAATTAGAAGCAAAAGAACTCTTAAGCAGCCAAGGTGAAGAGTGATGAGGATCTGGACTTTGAATAGTGGTTGTGGGAATAGAGAAAAGGGGACAGCTGTGAGAGATGGAGCAAGAAGAAACAATACTTAGCAATTAATGGGTGGTGAGAGAGAAGATAAAATTAAGGATGATTTCAAGGTCATGAACCTGAGTAACTAGAGGATGGTGGTGACCCCAACAGAATTAGGGGAGTTTGAAGGAGAGGGCAAGTTTAAGGAGAAGGGTTTGTTCCATTTTGACCATATTGGGTTTGAGATGTCAATGGGACACGGAAAGGAGATGTCCAGCAGGCAACTGATGGTGTGTGACTGGAATCCAGGAGAGAGAGTTGGACCAGATATAAGGATCTGAGAAATCATCCCAATAGACACACAAATTGAACTCATGAGAACAGATGAGATCACTAAGAGAAAGTAAGGAGAGGACTCAGAAGAGAGCATTGAGAGGTTTTTGGGGTGAGATATGGATGCTGTGTTGTACACAGTAACAGCAATACTGTACAGTGAAGAATTATGTGTGACTTAGCTATTCTCATCAATACAATGATCAAATACAATTCCAAAGGATAAAAGATGATGCATGCTCTCCACTTCCAGAGAAAGAAATTATATTGTCTAAATACAAACTGAAGCATTCTATTTTCCACTTTCTTTCATTTTTTTGAGTCTTCTTGTACAAAATGATTAATATGGAAATATTTTACATGATTTGTACATGTATAACCTGTATCAGATTGCTTATTGTCTCAGGGAGAGGGGAGAGGGGAGAGGAGCTAAGAGAAATGGAAGGAAGGATAGAATTTAGAATTCAAAACTAAAAAAAATCCCAAATGTTAAAAATTATTTTAACATATTATAGAGGGAATTTTTTTTAAGTCTTCACATTCTGGATCTAATCCTCCCCCCTACACACATCCCTTCTACAAGAAAGAAAGAAAGAAATCTTTCAAGGTAATAGAATCTAAAAACGACACTAAACAAGACACAAGACAAATATTTTCCTACATTTTACAAAGACACAAAAAAGACAAAACAATAAGATAGAAAAAGCACGTACAAATTTCCAGATCTTAGAGTAATTGAAAGTCCCTTCTTCAGGTCAGTTTTGGGGTCCCTTCTTCAGGTCAGTTTTGGGGTCCCTTCTGGATTTTTACATATTTTAGCATAATTTGAGAATTCTCTATTTTAGTAACTCTCTCCAGTCCTGTATGGGGATCTATATCTGTTTCCAGGACAATAAGAATTTTCCTAAGGGGTATCAATTTGACACTGCTCTTGTCCTGATCTCCACTCTTAGGGGGAAATTTAATTCTTTAACTAAGTGCTAAACTTTCCCCCTGTGGGCAGCAAACCTTCCTCCAAACCCTTGGGTCAAACCTAAATCTCCCCAGAAAATTTACTGCAAACTTAAACTTCCCCAATCTTTGGGGTGGGAGCAAACTTAACCCAAATATCTACCATCTCTGGAACAAACTGCCAAGCCCCAAAACCTAAAAATACAAACTATGCTCTAAATCTTGCCTGATTAGAAGAAAAATGGGTCAAGAGCAAGAGTCCTACCTCTGGAGGAAGTCTTCCCCAAAAAGTCCCTCAGAGAAAGGTTAACCAGAGTGCTTTAGATAGCATTTTCTGGAAAGCTATCAGCCCAGGGGGTCAGAATTATGACTCTACCCAGCCTGCATGACCAAAAGTTGTGGCAAGTGTAAGATGCAGTGATTGAAGAATCAAAGGTTCACTCTTCCAAGCGTATCAATTTATTAAACAACGCATGGCAATTGTCCAACAAAATGAGACCAGAACTCCTCCATTTAGTTCTGGACCCCAACTAGACCAAAAAGGACCCTCTACAGAGGGAGACAGACACATATATTAAAAACAATCAAGAACAATTAAAATGAAACAATACAACATTAGGTAATCTGATTTCTAATTGGATGAAAGATGAAAGACTTTCCGGTTTGGAAGAGCGAGAGCACACAGGAGCAATTCCCTGAGACCTCAGAAAAGGAGGTATCCTACTCCCAAAGTATCTGTAAACAAACAAAGGAGCATTAAAATAATAACTGATCCATCAGTATGGGGCCAATTTTTAGATAAGACATGTGAATTGTTTGAGATGTACAATTATGAGAAAACTCTTTGCATCATTCTTTGGGTCTGACAGTCACATAACCCAGGTCCTTATTTCTTGTTATTCATTTGTTTCAGTCATGTTTGACTCTTCCTGACCCTATTTGGAGTTTTCTTAGGAAAAATACTGGAGTGGTTTACCATTCCCTTCTCCAGCTCATTTTATAGATGAGGAAACTAAGGCAGAGTTAAGCAACTTACCCAGAGTTGCACAGTTAGTAAATATCTGAGGCTAAATTTGAACTCATGAAGATGTCTTCCTGATTCCAAGTCCAGTGTCATATTCACTTCACCACCTAGCTGTCCTAGATCATTAGTTAAGGGTCTCTAAGGTTCTCTAAAGCAGGTAGAGGTGATCCAGCTTCCTAGCCATGCAGGGCTAGGTTCAAACAATGCAATACAGTTTCTCTCAATTCTTACAATTAAATGATGTTTTCTCACAAGACAGAAGTTGGATTGAACAGAAATGGAACTGAGCTAGCTCTAGAATTGAGTCACAAGAAGGAGTCAGTCTGGTTTACTCAATTCCCACAATTAGCCACTTGGCTGTCCTAATCCCCTCAATGGTCATCTCAGAGGGAAGACCCTAGCAGATGGGAGGAAATTTGTCACTGAGATCTGATCTAACTATACCACAGGACATCAAAGAAAAGCCTGGTTGGAGCAGAACATCCCTGAGGTTTCTGTATCTAATCCTCAAGGTAATGGAAATGTTAACTATCGTCCCCATTTTATTCAGAAGATCTGTATCTGAATCTTGGTTCTGTAACTTGCCAAATATATGACCCTGACAAGTCATTTTACCATTCTGGGCATAAGTTTGTTCATCTGTGAAATAAGGAGGTTGAATTAGGTGGTCTACGCTCAGAAGAATTGGCCCTTGCGATGAATTATTTTTTTAAAAACCCTACCAAACATCAATCTAAAATGAATGTTACTTTTGCTTGATTTCTTGTTACTGGTTCATAACCAGATTTAAAGTATTTCCTATTCTCTCTTCCAGATCTCCCTGGTCTCAGGTCTCACCAGATCAGTGCAAATGTCTTTCATGGCCTGGATAGTGGACATAGAACCAGCCCTGGAGTTAGGAAGACCTGGATTCAAATTCCACCTCTGACAAATAAGGGCTGTATGACCCTGAGTAAGTTAATTAACTTTTCAGTGTCTCTGGCAGCTCTCTAAGATTTGCATTCAGTTGCATTATGGTTGCCTCTCAGCATTGATAAAGAGAGTATCTTCATTGGGAATTTCATATCCCAATAAAATCACAAGTCCAAAAGAACTTAGCTTTTTAATGTTTCCATTGGCTAGGTCCCCATGGCCTCAGATTTCATTAATAGTGCTATCTATTAGTACTATCTTATATATATGTGTATATATATATTATATATATATATATACATATATATTAGATAGTATGAATATATGCATATATACACACATACATACACACATACATACAAATATACATATATATCTGTGTATGTATGTATATATATATATTATGTGTAAATGTAAATAATATCTAGTTTGTGTGTAGATAGACAGACAGACAGACAGATAGATAGATAGATAGATAGATAGATAGATAGATAGATAGATAGACAGACACCAGGGCAGCTAGGTGGTCCAATGGATAGAGCACTGGGCTGGGAATCAGTCAGACTCATCATCATGAGTTCAATTCTGGCCTCAGATACTTACTACCTGTGTGACCCTGCATAAGTCATTTAACTTCAATTTGCCTCAGTTTCCTCAACTTTGACATGAGGATAATGGCATCTACCTCACAGGTTGTTGTGAATGCCAAGTAAGACATTTGTAATGTGCCCCTTAGCATAGTGCCTGGCACATAGTAGAAACTGTGTAAAAGCTCGTTCCCTTCTCCCTACTTCCCACTACTCATATAATTCCCAAGTCTGTCCAGTCCCCTTCTTGAACTCTGATCCTGTACTATCATTGTTGGACATATCCTGAATGTCCTGCCAACATCTTAAACTCAGCAAGCCCCCAATAAATGATCTCTTTCTTTTAGTACAACCTTTTCTCAAACTTCCCTGTTTGTGGTGGGATTACCCTTCTCATTTTAGTCGCCCCATCCATAACTTTGGAGGCATCTTTGACTTTTTCCTTGACTTCATCCCTTATATTCAGGTAACAAAGCTCATTGATTCTATCTCCATCATATCTCTCACATTCATCTTCTTATGCTAGCTCTCATGGCCACAGCCCCAGTTCAGTCCCTTTTCATCCCTCTTTCACATGCACTTTGATAAGAGTCTCTGAACTGCCCTCTCAAATCCCAGTCCAATTGAATGGGAAAGAACCTTGGAGTGGATCTAACCTTTCATTTTTCAGGGAAGTAAATGTAGCATCTGGGCTATAGCACAGATGGGATACAGAAAATATTAAAAGAATAAAAGGAAGGCATCCTATACATTGGACATCTCATAAAGGATTGTTGAAAAGAGGTCGACAAGAAGCATTCAGGTTGAAAAGATCTGATTAGCAGAGAAAAATCACATTAGAGAAATCACAGATCCAATGAAGCAGCATTTGAAATATTCACTAGAGGGGCAGCTAGGTAGTACAGTGAGTAGAGCACCGGTTCTGGAGTCAGGAGGACCTGAGTTCAAATCTGGCCTCAGACATTTGACACACTAGCCATGTGACTTTGGGCAAGTCACTTAACCCCAACTGCCCTCCAAAAAAAAAAAAAGCAAACAAAAATGTTCACTAGCGCATTCTTCTTGTGGAAGAGGCCTGAAATCTGTTGAACCTATATGACATAGATATATTTCCAAGCAATTAAAAATAATTTAACTTTACTAAGCAACCATTGTACTAGGCAGTATAGAGGAAATAATGAACTATCAGAAATAGCCCCAAACCTCCAGGAACTTACAATCAACTAATTACAATTTGTGATTCAGCTGACACACTATGGGATTAAGCACACTCAAAACTGCTTTGTGATCTTTCTCTCTGTTGCCATAATATTTTTTCATGGTTTTTACTTAATATTTATTTAATAATAATACTATTATTAGAGAAGCAGAGTCAAAATGAAGGAGAGATGCCTGGAAGTTGCCTGAGCTCTCCCCAGTTTAAATTTTAAATTTAAATATTGTGGACCCACAGTCATGATCACACAGGACTCAGCAGTTTCTGCATTAAAGGATCAGATGACTTAGAATATAATATTTCAGAATGCAGAGGAGTTTGGATTACAACCAAGAATCAACTACCCAGCCAAACTGAGCATAATATTTCAGGGGAAAGATGAATATTCAGTGAAATAGGGGACTTTTGATCATACACAATGAAAAGACCAGAGCTGAACAGAAAATTCAATCTTCAAATACAAGACTCAAGAGAAGCATAAAAAGGTAAACAGGAAAGAAAGAATAAACAAACATGTCATTCGATAAAGGTAAACTGTTTTTATCCCTACATGGGAAGATAATTGTTGTAACTCTTTTGAATTGTATCTTTCTTAGGGCAGTTAGAGGGGGTATACATAGAGGATATGGGTATAAGTTGACTTTGGTGTAGTGATATAAAAAAAGTAATTCAGGGATGAGGATAGATTTGAACTCAGGTCCTCCTGACTCCAGGGACAGTGCTCTATTCATGGTGCCACCTAGCTGCCCCTAGCATTCAGACTCTTAGAGGAGAAGTGAGTTACAAGAGGAAATAGAAAGCAAAACTATACTAGTGCAGGACCTCAACATCCCCCTCTCAAAAGGAGACAAATCTAACCATAAAAAAAGAAAGAAGTTAAGGAGGTGAATAGAATTTTAGAAAAGTTAGATATGAGAGATCTCTGGAGAAAACTGAATGGTGATAGAAAGGAATATACATTTTTCTTGGGGGTATGTGGCACTTACACAAAAACTGACCATGTACTAGGGCATAATAATCTCACAATCCAATGCAGAAAGGCTGAAATAGACAGAAATATCAAACGCGTACTTTTCAGAAAATGACATGTAATAAAGGGCCATGGAAAGACAGACTAAAAATTAATTGGAAACTAAATAATCTAACCCTAAAGAATGAGTTGCTCAAACAACAAATCATAGAAACAATAATTTCATCAAAGAGAATAGCAATAATGAGACAACATACTAAAACTTATGGGATACAGCCAAAGCAGTTTTAGGGGAAATTTTATATCTCTAAATGCTTACATGAATAAAATAGAAAAAAGAGGAGACTGATGAATTGGACATACAACTAAAAATGCTAGAAGAAGAACAAATTTTAAATCTCCAATTAAATACCAAATTAGAAATTCTGATAATCAAAGGGGAGATTAATAAAATTTAAATTAAGAAAGCTATTGAACTAATAAATAAAACTAAGAACTGGTTTTATGAGAAAAAAACAATAAATTAGATAGATATATCTTTGGATAATTTGATTTAAAAAAAAAGAAAGAGGAAACACCAAATTACCAGCATCAAAAACAAAAAGGGTGAATTCACTACCAATGAAGAGTACATTAAAGCAATAATTAGGAGCTATTTTGGCCAACTGCATGCCAATAAATCTAACAATCTAAGTGAAATGAATGAATATTTATGAAAATATGAATTGCCCAGATTAACAGAAGAGGACATAAAATACTTAACCCTATTTCAGAAGAAGAAATGGAACAAGCCATCAATGAACTCCCTAAGAAAAAGTCTCCAGAGCCAGATAAATTTACAAGTGAATTTTATCACACATTTAAAGAACAATAAATTCCAATATTTTATAAACTACTTGGAAAAATAGGCCAAGGTGTCCTACCAAAATCTTTTTATGATTTTGATACCAAAACCAGAAAGAGTCAAAACAGAGAAAAGAAATTATAGACCAATTTCACTAATGAATATTGATGCAAAATTTTAAATAAAATATTGGCAATGACATTACAGAAATTTATCACAAAGAAAATATACTATGGGCAGGTGGGATTTATATCAGGAATGCAGGTCTGGTTCAATATGAGGAAAACTCAGCAAAATTGTCCATATCAATACCAAAAATAACAGAAATCTTATGATTATCTCAATAGATTCAGTAAAGAAACATTTGACAAAATATAATACAAAATATTGAAAACACTAGAGGGCATTGTAATAAATGGAGTTTTCCTTAAAATGATAAACAGCATCTACCTAAAACCATCAGCAAGCATTATATGTAATGGGGTAAGCTAGAAACTTTCCTAATAAGATCAGAGGTGATAAAAAGATGTCCATTATCAGCACTGTTATTCAACATTGTACTAGAAATGTTATCTTTGGTAATAAAGAGGAAAAGAAATTGAAGGAATTAAAATAGGCAATGAGTAAATAAAGCCATCACTCTTGCAGAAGATATGATGATACACTTAGAGAAACTTGGAGAATAAACTAAAAAACTACTTGCAATAATGAACAACCTTAGCAGTATATAAAATAAACACACAAATCATCAGCATTTCTATTTGTTACTAACAAAGCCCAGCAATAAAAAATAAAAAGGGAACTTCCATTTAAAATAAATGTAGATAATATACAATATTTGGGAGTCTATGTGCCAAGACAAATTCAGAAACTATATGAACTTTTCACACAAAGTCAGACATAAATAATTGGAAAAATATCAGTTGTTCATGAGTAGGCTGAGCTAATATAATAAAAATGACCATTCTACTTAAATTAATTTATATATTCAGTGACATATCAATCAAAAATTATTTTATAGAGCTAGAAAAAATAATAAAATTCATCTGGAAAAACAAAAGGTCAAGAATATCAAGGGAATTAATGAAAAAAAATTAAAAGGAAAATGACCTAGTCATGCCAGATCTAAAACTATATTATAAAGCAGCAATCCTCAAAACCATTTTGTACTGGCTCAGAAATAGATTGCTGAGGGGCGGCTAGGTGGTGCAGTGAATAGAGCACCGGCCCTGAAGTCAGGAGTACCTGAGTTCAAATCCGGCCTCAGACACTTAACATAAAAAAAAAACTAGCCGTGTGACCTTGGGCAAGTCACAATCAAATCCTGCCTCATATGCTTACTAGCTACAAGACCCTGAACAAACCCCTTAACCTCTATCTGTCTCAGTTCCCTCATCTATAAGGTGGGTATAATAATAGTACCTACCTCACAGGGCTGTTCTGAGAATCGAATAAGCTAACATACGTAAAGTGCTTTACAAACCTAAAAGCTACATATAAATGTCAGCTGTTGTTGTTCAGTCCCATTCAGCTCTTCAGCCCCATTTGGGGTTTTCTTGGCAAAGCTACTAGAGTGGTTTGCCATTTCCTTCTTTAGCTTGTTTTATGGAGGAAACCGAAACAAACAAGGTTAAGTGACTTACCCAGGTCTAGCAAATGCCTGAGGCCAGATTTGAACTCAGGTTTTTCTGACTTCCAGTCTAGTATTCTATCCACAGCTCCACTTATAGCTGTAGCTACTAGTATTATATGCCTAAGAGCGGCATCCCTGGGTCAGGGGGTATGGCCCAGTTTAAAGACTTTTCACAACTGTTTCATTTGTGGCTAAGGTAAATAAGGCTCACAGAAGTTAACTGATGTTCCCAAATCACACTGGCAGTCAGGTGGCACAGTTGGAAAGAGTACTGGGCCTGGATGGAGGAAGACTAGTCTTCCTGAATACAAATATGGTCTCAAGCACTTACTAGCTGTGTGAGCCTGGGCAAGTCACTTAACCCTGTTAGCCTCGGTTTCCTCATCTGTCAAATGAACTGGAGAAGGAAATGACAATCCTATATCTTTGCCAAGAAAACCCCAAATGGGACCATGAAGAGTCAAACAATACTGGAAAGCAAGGGAACAGCAGTAATTAGAAGGCTCAGGATTCAAACTGAGTTTGAATCTCATATTTCATTGAATCAAGCTACCTTCCCAATAGACAAGAATTGTCCTCCTTGGCACAATTGTTATGAGTGATGGTAATTTCAGACTACGTCGAAACCAATTCTTTTTCTTTTACCTATAGAGACACTGCCTTGATTGGATTATCTTTCTCCAGTGACCTAGAAAACACGTGTCAGATGGAAGAAGGAATGGGGGTCAAGTTCTTTGGACACTTTCAGTGTAAACTGCCATCAATTGCTCTTGCCACCCCCCTTGTTTTCTTTCCTATCCCTATTATCCCTAAAAGCTCAAAGTGTTTGGTGAGATTGGGAGAAAGGGAATCAAAGATGGGGGAACATGAAAAGGGTTGACAGTAAAGGATGAGTCCAAGTTCCTTTTCACCAACCCCACTCCCCATTTAACCATATGTTTTGATCTGACATAGTCATCATTGAAGAAAAGTGCATGTGAACATGAACACAGACAGTGTGGTGTAGCGGAGAGCGTAGGAGCCTCGGAGTAAGGAAGCCCAGTGATTAAATCTTTCCTCTGATGCGTCTAACTGTATGACCCTGGGTAAATCACTTAATCTTTCTGGGCTTCTGTTTCTTCATTTATAAATGGAGGAAGTTAGATTCAGTGACCTAGAGGTCCTTATCACCCTGAGAGCTATAATCCCACGGCCTGAGATTTACATAGCTCCTTTGTTACAAGCAGTTCCAAAGGGCAATTTTGTAGCGGTAGAAGAATGCTGGACCTTGACCATCCAGCTTCTCTGTTTCTATCACCAGAGTCTAGCACAGTGCCTGATTCCTAGTAGGTACTTAAATATACATAAAAAAGGATTGCTGATTAATGACTGAAACTTGTGTTTGTACCCCAGCTCTGATAGTCACTGGCTTAGTAGTTGCAGAAAAGTCACCATCTTTATGAACCTGGGTTTCCTCCCTAGCAAAATTCCTTCGATCACCTAGCTGACAGGGCCATTGTGGGGAAAAGATGCTTTATATAGCTTCAAGTAGTATATAAAGTCACCTGTTCTTATAAGGGTTCTAATATGTTCTTACCCTTTGAGACGGAAACAGCAATCAGACAGTCTGCATGCTGTCACCATTACTCGGGAGTTGCATGAATCCAGGCTCTGCTGTGTCATATCCATCTGATCTTGGATCACTCACTTTTCTGAGCCTGGGTCTCCTCATTTACTGAAATAGGCCAATCAAGTTTTCCCTGCCTTCCTCACAGGGTAGTGGGAATCAGATGAGACAAAGAATACAAACACTCTTTCTAAACGTAAAGTACAATCTAACAATGAACTGTTTGGGGGAAAAATACATAGGCCTTGCAGAAAAGGGACATTTGAACTATTTTTGAGAAATTAATACAGATCAAGGTATTGTACTATAGTAAAAAGGACTCTGGATTTATGGTCAGATGACCTTGATTCAACTGCCAGTCTTGGTTCAAATCTTTGCCTTACCTCTTCCTGCCTGGGTCAAGACACCTCTCTGGGTTTCCATTGTCTCATCTGTAAAATGAGAGGTTTACACGAGATAGATGGCCTGCAAGGCCTTTTCCAGTCTCCAATCTGAGGCCCTAAAGTCCACCGCCAATCAGCATAAAGATGGACTCAGGGAACAGGAAAGGGAAAGACACCTTCCACTTGTCTAAAAATCCCACTCAGAAGCACTCACTGGTCACCTACCACTCTGGAGTCCTCACCATATGAGACTGAGGAGGAACACAAGATGACCAAGTTCTTAACTCTCTGGGAACTATGGCTGAGGAAGATGAGAAACAAAACAGAAACACCAGAAACCCTGGCCACTAGTCAGGAAGCATCTGTGGACTGGAGAAAGCCAGTACTGATTAAAGGAGCTCTGTGCGGAAACAGTGTGGATGGGCCCAGCCCACTGCTCCCAGAGGCCCCAAGAGATCAGGTAAAATACCAGCCGTGCTAGAATCTAGAACTCTTTTCAAGCAGCTGCCACTGTTGTTTCACAAAGGTTCTGGAGGCTGCTGAGAGAGAGAGAGAGAGAGAGAGAGAGAGAGAGAGAGAGAGAGAGAGAGAGAAAGGGACAACATGAGTCATGCGGGTAGGTAACTCCAGGTTTTGAGTTTAAATTCCTCGGATCCCTTTAGCCGAGTGCCTGGTAGAGTCCACCCAGTTTTTCAGGACGGGGTCACCGATGCTTCGGCTGCTACAGTGGCTTTTCCAGTCATCCAAGCCCTTTGTTTTACACCCCCCTTGCCCGCCACTTTCTGTTGTTAACGTTTTGGGGATACTTGAGAAGATCCACTTTAGGATGGGGAATGGAAGGGAAGGGAGGCAAAATTCAGTTAACTTTATTCCTCCTCAATATCCCCACAGAAAGGGAGTGTTGTGTGGAGAAGGCTGGAACCATGAAGGGTTAGCAGTAGTTCATAGTGTCTCTGTTCCCAATATAGGCTCAATGTTGTCACTGATGTGAGTTCCTCCTTTAGAATGTGAGCTTCCTGAGGTCAGGGACTATATTTTTGCCTTTCCTTGTATTCCCAGCACTTGGCACAGCACCTAGTAAACAATAAGAACTTAATCAATGCTTGTTGAATTACTGAATGGCTACTACAAGTTTTCAAGGATCTATAGGAAGCTTGAGGATAGGAGTGATGAGAATCAGAAGGAAATGAGGAAATAAATAGAAAATAAAGCTGCCTGAGGGCAGGGACTTTTAAAAAATCTGTGTATATCCAATATTCAGCATAGTCCTTGCACAGGGTAGCTAGATAAATGTTTCAATGGTGGGAGGGGGGAATGAAAAAAGAAGAAATAGGAAATAAAGGGAGATTCTAGAGAAAAAGGAAAATAATGAACATATGGATGTTAGGACCATGGCAAAACTGGATATCACTAAAACCTTTGATGGATCAAATTTTCCAGGATTTGTCAAAGGCTGTCACATAAATAGTATAGACTGGAAATCACCAATCCCTTGTCACTTCTAGAACCAAGGAGCAGAAGTAAAGTGTCAAAGATGGTCAATCTCTGTCGTGTTTGATTCTGCTCATGCAGACCAACAAGAAATATAATTCAGTAATCCATTCACTCACGTGACAAACATTTATTCATGGAATCTTTGGACTGGAATGACTCTATCGGCAGCAAGATCTAGCTACACATTTGGGAGCTGCCTCTCTCAAAATCTCAGCAGGAGAGATTTTCCCCAACACAGAGAAACCCTGGGAACTTCAAAAACGGATTTGTTCTATTTCCTAGAAAGGATTCTCAGCAACCTTGCAATTACTAAAGTTTAAAAGATTTTTTAAAATATTAAAAAGTTAAAGAAAAAACCTAGAAATCATTTTACTTACAGAACAAAAAGAGAGAATACTTTTATCCAAACACATACAGAGTTAAGAAAATTCTCCAATCATAGGAATGATAGAAATGCCTCATACCCGAGCTGAATGTTTAAAATCACGTCTCGCACTTCCCACATGGATGTATATAGTCCTTGCAACCTAGAATATTGCCATCTGTGGTAAAGAGTTATCTCAAGGACAACAAAGGAAGGACTTATATGACTCGCACCTAATATGTGCATTGAATTGTATTAGGCATGGTATCAGTTGCAAAGATGGGCAAGGCACAGTTTGTGACTTCAAGGAGCCTATAATTTAATAGAGCTAATAAGACTAACACAACAAAAGAAGAAGCAGTATGGTAAATTGGGAAGAATGCTAAACTTGTAATCAGGAAGGATCGGTGTTAAAATTCTGGCTCTGACATTTACCAATTAGTCTCTGAGCTTCAGTTTCCTTATCTGTAAAATGGAGATTCAATTAATTGGAATAAACATTTAAGCACCTACTTTGTACAAGACACTGAGCCAGGAGCTAGAGTAGCAAAGCCTAAAACTAAAAGCATTCCCCACTTTCAACGAACCTACAGTCAACTAAGAGAGCATATAATAGGTACAAAAAATAAACACAAGAAAATATGAGAGAACTGCGGGGGAGGGGAGTGAGGGAAGGCTCTGTATAAAATTTAACATTTGAGATGACCCTTGAAGGAAGCCAGGGATTCTAAGAAGCAGAGGGGAATAGAGAATACATTCTAGGCATTGGGAACAGCCTAGTGAAGGTGTGGTGGCAAAAGACAGAATATTCTAGGAACAGTGAATAGGCAAATTTGACTAGAACAAAGCATGCATGAGAGGAGCTAATATTAAGTCTAGAAAGGGTAGGTGAAAGCCAAATGTGGAGGGTTGTAAACATCAAGCTGAGAACCCGATATTTTATTCTAGAGGCAATATTGAACCCACGAGGGCAGCTAGGTGGCACAGTGAACACAGTGCTGGACTTGAGAAAGACTTAAGTTCAAATCCTGCCTCAGATATCTACTAGCTGTGACTCTGGGTAAGTCACTTAATCTGTGCTTCAGTTTCCTAGTTTGGAAAATAAAGGAGTTGGATAGCCTTGGATAGGTCCCTTCTAGCTATAAATCTATCATCCTGAAAGATTTTTGCAGAGAGTGAGATGATATCTGTGTCTGAGAGACACTGATTTAGCAGCTATGTGGACTATGGATTGTTGATAAAGAGACTATTTTAAGGATCAAGGAGACAGATGAGGAGGGCCTGAATTAAAGGGTCAGAGGTGAGAGATGCTATGGAAGTTGAAGCAATAATAAGATTTGGAAATTAAGTGGTAGAGGACTGGGGTGAGGAATAGGGAAGAATGAAGAATGTAAACCTAGGAGTGACTGGAAGGAGTGAATTCAGTTCAATTTTTTTAAGCATATCCTCCATAAAAGGCACTGTCATAGGCATTTGGAGTACAAGGAAAACAATAAAACATCTAACCTTAAAGGAGTTTGCATCCTACTGGGGAGTACAACATGTAAATTGATGAATGAATAAATGAAATGAAATAATAATAAAATAAGCAACATTATTACAAAAGAAATAATAAAATAAATAAAAGCTAATTTGAGAAAAGAAAGGACACCAAGAACCCATGAGGACCAAAAAAGATTTCATGAAAGGGTTGCTATCTCACTCAAATCCTAAAGGAAGTTCAAGTATCTTAGAGGCAAGCGTGAAGGAATGCTTTCCAAACCTAGGAGACTCTGACCGTGTCAGATCAATGTGAAAGATATTATAGAGAAAGAATAAACAGGACTTGGATCCTGTTGGGATATGGGGGAGAAGAAGGGTGAGAGAGAATGTAGAATCAAGAATGACCCTGAGGATATAAACCTGGGCTACTGGAAGGATGGTGTTGTTGTCAATAGAAAGAGGAAAAGCTTGAGTGTGAGGGAGAAGGGGGACTTGGAGAAGGAAGGCCACAGAAGCAGTCTCCAAACCGGAAGGGCTTTCTAAGGCTTTCTAGTGGAAGTCATACCAGAACAAGAGTTCCTTCCACAATGCACATGACAAGAGATCATCTACACACATACAATAAGGAGAAACCCACAGTGTCCCAGGGGGGCTCATTTCATTTGTATAGACTTATGAAGGTTAATGAAAGAACCCTGGATGTGAAGTTGGGAGACCCCTGCCCCAATTCCATCTCTGCCAACTGTGTGACCTTGGGTAAGTCACCTCTCCTGGTCCAGCTGAGTCTGAACTTTAGAATTCATCATACCACTCCCCCTTCTGAGCTTTGGGTTCCTTATTGCGGAAAAAGGACATCAGACAAATCAGCGTTTCCTGACTCTTTTTTTTTTTTGGCCCATAGACTCTCATGGCAATCTGGTGAAGCCTAAGGACCTCTTTTCAAAAGATGCTTTAAAAATAAATGTAACAGAGTTACAAAGGAAACCAATTACATTGGAAACATAATTATTAAAACAGTGTTTTAAACAATCTCACAAACCCTCAGTTAAGAAGATTAGCAGAGGAACTGTCAGGTGTCTTCTTGCTGTAAAGCAAGTTTTTCCAGACATCAAGCCTACCCTTGCCGCATGACAAAGTGTAACCATTGGTAAGGTAACAGTTAGAAGAGAGGGTGCTTGGGCTGCTGGGTGGCACAGCGAATAAAGCACCGAACCTGGAGTGAGGAAGATTTGAGTTCAAATCTGACCCTGGCCCTATCTGTGTGACCTTGAGGAAGTCACTTAACTTTTCCCTGCCTCTGTTTCCTCAACTGTAAACTAGATAATAAAAAGCGTCTACTTCCCAGGGTGGTTGTGAAAATCAAACGAGATAATAATCATAAAGTGCTTAGCACAGTAACTGTCGCTTAATCTATGCTATGTAAGTGTTAGCAATATTGAGAATCATTATTATTGCTCTTTATTCTGCTTTCTGAGACCTGAAAAGAACATGTCTAATCCCTCTTCCACAAAACAACCTCTCCCATACTTGAAAACAGACATCATGTTTCCCTAGTCTTTTCTTGGACAAGTTGTATGGCTCCATTTCCTCCAGCTGCTAATCTTTACATGGCGCAAACTCAAGGCCTTTATCATTATAGTTGATTTTCAATGGCTGCTCTCCACCTTATCAATATCCTTATTAAAATGTGACACTCAAAGCTGAACCCAGCCAGAGCACCCAGGGCTTAATACCTGCGCATTCCTGGAGACTGGGCTGGAATTAGTGCAGAACAAGGCCAAATTAGCTTTTTTACTGTCATATTGTGGACTCATACTGGGCTTGTAGTGCTCAGATTATTTTCAGGCAAATTGTGGTTTAGCTATGCTCACTCTGTCTTACATTTGTGAACTCCATGTTTTGAGCACAAGCTTATATAGTACATTTATCTGTACTGCTTTAGGATTGGTTCAGCTTGTCCAGTCTTTTTGGATTCAAACTATCACCCCATGCTATAGTGTGCTCTCTTTCTCGCTCTCTCTCTCTCTCTCTCTCTCTCTCTCTCTCTCTCTCTCTCCCTCTCTCTCTCTCTCTCTGTGTCTCTCTCTGTCTCTGTCTGTCTATCTCTCTCTCTGTGTCTCTGCCTCTATCTCTGTCTCTGTCTCTGTCCATCTCTGTCCATCTGTCTGTCTCTCTCTCCGTCCGTCTCTCTGTTTGTCTCTCTCTGTCTCTCTGTCTCTCTCTCTGTCTCTCTGTCTCTCTGTTTGTTTCTCTCTGTCTGTCTGTCTCTCTTTCTTTGTGTTTCTCTCTCTGTCTCTGTCTCTTTCCCCAGATTTTCATCATCCAACAATTTGCTTAGAATTCTATGTTTTTATTCAAGTCATTGGGAAACATGTTAAGTGGCATGGGGTAAAGAACAGATCCCTGAAATCCTTTCCTAGAGACTATCTTTCAATTTGGTATCTAATCATTAATGGCTACTCTTTGCATTGACAGTCACCCTGTTCCAAATCTACCTACTTTTACTATTTTTTAGCCGACTTATCTCTTTCACCAGAAATAAAGGTAGTACGGCATAACCAATCCTTTATCAAGTCTTGCTATCTCATTGTGATCTTTTCTTTATAGATGATCATCAACTATTTAAAAAAAATTATACATTCTTGAATTTTGCCTGGAATTGAAGCCAAGGTTACTGATTTAGAGTTTGCAGATTCTATTCCTTTACCATTTTTGAAAATAAGGATATCTGCCTCATTCTGTTCCTGTAGCACCTTTCTTATTTTCCATGAGCTTTCTGATAACTCTGATGGTGGTTCAGCAGTCCTTTCTTTCAGTCCACAAAATATAGTTCATGCAGGGCAGGTATCTTCAACTCACCAAGGCTTCCTCAGTATTCTCCCACTATCTTCTTGGGTACTAGTTCCCTTCAATTATCCTGCCCTTTCCAATGCAAAAGTTATTCTCTTGAAAGAGAAAACAGAAGCAAAATAAAAACTGAACAACTATGTTCTGTCATCAGTTGCCAACAACCCATCCACTCCAAGTTTTCCATCATCCAAATATAACTGAAAATATTTTGTTGCTGTTGTCAATGTCATTATTATACTAAGCTTTCCTCCTGCTTGCTGCTTCTTCTGAGCTTTAGGATTCATCATGATATTCTTATAGCAAACACTTTACAATTTCTATGCTCTTTCTCTGTTACCTGACCTTGCTTCTGTCATTCACAACTATCCTTTTAAAGACCAAAATGGTTGCTGAGTTCCCTCCGTGTTCACATCTGTTTGCTCAAACAACTTTGCTTTTTCTTCCTCATTAGAATTGCTTCTCTTTGAGTTTTTAGAATGTCATTCTTGACCTTCCCCTTCCTCCTGGGCTCTTTCCCCACAGAATTTGTCAAGGTTCTATTACCCATCCTAGTCCAGAACCTTTTGAAATCTGCTCCTCCAAAATCTAGTGTGCATGTCAGTCTACCATATCTGACTTTCATCTCTTCTACCCCAAAGCCAGGGAAAGCCAAATCACTTCCCCCCTAAGGTTGCCATCATTTCTACCCCACTAAGAAATTCATTCCTTTTGTTGATAATCACATTTGGGATAGAATTTCTCCTTGTTGGTTCCGAAACATTTTGAAGGATAAAGTTTTTATTAGGGAGAGGCAAAAAAACCAACTTTTAACTGGCCTGTTTTTGGCAGAAACATCAAATCAATCTTGTTTAAAAAAAAGGATTGTAAATTGAGGCCAGGCACTAATGAAACTTCAATTGTGAGCTGGAAACCACATTGTAGTTGTGCAGTTAAGATATTAATTAAAAATGAGTTGTTGTTTGTCCTTCCTTCTCAAAGAAGAACCAATGACATCAGGAAGGTGATGTCATAACATGCAAGTGAATTGGATTTAAGTGAGGCAGGGCTATACAAAATCACCAGCCTCACTTTCTCCTCTGGAGTCATCTGTGTCCAGTGGCAAGATATAGATCAGGACAACTAGAGATGATCCCCAATTTTTCCCAGGTCTCAGTTTGTCTGAGGCAGTACCTTTTCACTGATTAAGGTTAGGTAAGAAATGAAGCAAAGAATGGCCTCCTTTATCTAGTCAAGAAAAAAAAGTCAATCTGGGAGAGGAAGACCCTCAGGAAAATTAGTGGAGAATTAAAATGGTTTCTTAAAGTGGAAAATAAATCAAAAGTCATTGAAGATCTGACATCTGTTTAAGTGCTTAGAAAATAACATTTTAATTTTAGAATCATAGAATGTCAGGTCTGGAATGGACTTTAGTGATTATCTAGTCCAGGTAAAAGCCAAGGGAGAAAATCTAGTAGAGAAAGGAGGTTAATGCTATTGAGAAAACTGAGAAATGTTACTTACTAAACTTAGTCACACAGCAAATCCATGTCAGACTCAGGAGAACCAAGGCATCCTGATGCCCAGTCCAATACTGTTTCCATTCTACATTCTGACTTCCTTTATTTATTTAGCTTCCAAATGAGCTCTCATATTCTTGCCTCTTTGAGTCCATAGGTAGGGCTTATTCAAGTCAGTCAACAAGTCACCAAGCTTTTATTGATGCTGACTATGAGGCTAGACACTGTGCTAAGCACCAGGGATACAAAGGAAGGCCAAAGCAGTCCCTGCAGTTAAGTGGTTCATTATCCAATAGGAGGAAATGAAACTAGGCAGAAACAAGACGCAGACATAATGATTTGGAGGCCATCTCAGAAGGAACACAGGTATTTTCTAAGGCAGAGGTAAGCAGCTAATGGCAGTGGTGTTACTACTGCCCAGAGAGATCCATTCATTCCTTCAGCATTTCTGGAGCACATACTTTATTCTAGGCAGATATGATTGTGGCTCACAAGGAGTTTACAGTACACTGACTATCAATGGCTATTTTTTCTCCTCCCATTCCTCTGTCCTCTTCCACCCTCCCCCAGTCCCATTATGAAGTTCAGAGGTCTGAAATGATGTGTTGGGTTGTTTTTTTTTGTTCCAGTTCCAATCTCATTTAAATACATGGTGGGAATGGCTGGAGACGGCATGGTGGATAGAGGACTAGCCTTGGAGTCAGGAAGTCCTGATTCAAGTCTCACTCCTGATGGATACCAGTCATACATGCTTTGGATCTGCTCATTAAGAAATCATAAATGAAAACGTCAGTTAGAAATAATTATGTAGTAAGAAGTGGTAGCATAGTGGGTAGAGAACTGGCCTTCGAGCCAGGAAGATGAGGGTCCAACTGTCGCTTGTGACACACACTGGCCATGTGACCCTAAACAAGTCATGTAACTTCTCACTGCTCTAGGCAACTTTCTTAGGAGATGCGGAGGAGATGTTGATCTGCATTAGTGGAGGGATCTTGCTCGTCTGGGAGTTTCCCAGGTGTCTTCACTATCCCTAGATAATGACCATTAAGCATTACTGTATAATGTTCTTTTGTTAGCTGATTATTCTTCTATTTTATTATTCTTTTTAATCTATTATGCTTCAGAGGGAGCATGACATCATGTATACAATATTAACTGGAAATCCAAAGGACCTGGTCTCATATCCCACCTGTGATATTATGTGACCAAAGATTAGCCCCATGAGTGTTCTGAGTCTCATACATCTCTCTAAAATTAAAAACTACGTGCTTGCCAGACTAATGAATTTACAGATCTGCCTGATGCCCTGACTTCTGTATACATGCAAATGTATTGCAACTTTGAAAATGTTACTTCGTGAAAATTTGGTTTTATAAAGTAAAAATTTACTTTGTAAAAATTGAAAAATAATACTTTGTGGTTAGGGAAGTTGAAGATAGATTGCAAAGAGCTTTAAATGTGTAACAGAGGAGTTAAATTCCTAAGTGGGTGCCACAGAAGCTTTTTGACCCATAGTTTTAACTTTCAGTGCATCCAAAAGTGAAGATGGTGTGAAGGGTCAGGAAAGTTTGTCATATAAAGAGCAGTTGAAGACTCTAGGAATGCTTATCCTGAAGAAGAGAAGACATGGAGAGTAGAGATGGAGCTTTCTTTAAATATTTGAAAGGTGGTCAGGGGTAAAAGGGATTTGACTGATTTAGTGTAGCTCTGGAGGGGAAATCTGGACCCCTGGATAGAAGTTATAGGACAGGAGATTTTGGCTCATTATGAGATAAAACTTACAACAATTAGAACTGTTTGAAAATGGTGAAGATTGTCTTATAAATGAGTGAGTCCCAGATCCCGGGAAGTTTCTGAGCAAAGGCTGATGGGCCACATGTCACAGATGATCACTCCTGCATTGGGTTGGAGGTGGGTCAAGAAGACCTTTAAGATCCCTTCCAAAGATAAGATTTTCAGTCCTCCAATTTTTGGATGTTCACTGTAAGCCTGGTTTATTGGTTTCTTATTCCCCATATAGATGTCATTGCTTCAACAAACCTTGTAGTGTTGCTGAAAGATGAAGTCTTTGCTGATTTTTTCAACACATTTCTGTCTCTCCCAGTAAGTATTTGTTGCATTTAGGAATTCGAACCAGAACCCCTGAAGGTTTAACTTAGTTGTTGTATGTTAAA
This sequence comes from Pseudocheirus occidentalis, assembly GCA_028646575.1. NCBI lineage: Eukaryota > Metazoa > Chordata > Mammalia > Diprotodontia > Pseudocheiridae > Pseudocheirus > Pseudocheirus occidentalis. Next base: position 63,121,628 of record CM053593.1, read on the forward strand.
CTGTACAATGTTGTGTAGGTGGCATAGCAGATACAGCTCCGAGCTCCAGATATAGATCCTGCGTCAGGCACTTAACTAGCTGTGTGTTCTTGGGCAAGTCACTTAACTTATGTCTGCATCAGTTTCCTCATCTGTAAAATGGGGGATAATAAAATGACCTACCCTGCAGGGTTGTTGTAAGGATCAAATAAGATAAAAATTGTAAAAAGAGGGCTTGGGAAAGAGCCTGGAACACAATAATCACCATATAAATGTTAGCTATTAATTACTATTGTTGTGGCATATTGTATTTTGTCATATTGTATCATGTTGTATTGTATTTTTTTTTAATTTAAGTGAGAAATGAACCAAAGTATTTTAATCTAAATTGATTTCACAGTTCAAACTGTGAAATGTAGATCTTTTTTTGGCAGCTAGGGAGCACAGTCGGTAAAGTGTTAAACCTGGAGTCAGCAAGACCTGAGTTGCAATATCTGAGTTCCCATGCCCAGCCGATAGTGGTGTGACCCTGGGAAAGTTATTTAACCTCTGTTGGCCTTAATTCCCCCATCTGTAAAATAGCACCTATCTCCCAGGGCTATTAAGAGTATTAAATAAGAATAAGTGAAAAGCATTTTGCAAACCATAAAGCACCATGTATTTACAACTATTATTATTAAAATTACCAAACTCCAACTTCAAAACATGAAGTCTCTGGTCACATTTTAACTGTTTCAGTTTAAACTACAGTGGAAGGGGGAGATACTAAAGACACAGCACTAAACCAACCTAAAGTCTGGGGAAACTCCCCGGTTGATATAAAAATGATTCCACTGGACTTCACCCTTAGAGCCTTCTCTTTTTATTCATTGCTGCTGTTCAGTCCTTTTTATTTTTTAAATAATATTTTATTCCTCAATTACATGGAAAAACATTTTTAATATTATTTTTTAATTTTGCATTCTAAATTCTCTCCCTCACTCCTTTCTCTCCCCTCTCCCTTCCCTGAGACAGCAAGCATTTTGAAATAGATTATATATGTGCAGTCATGCAAAACTATTTCCATATTAGTTATGGTATGCAAGAAAACCCAGATTAAAAAAACATACAAACAAGAAAAGCACATCAACAAAAATAGAGGAAGTTAAAAATAGTATGATTTGATCTGGCATTCTGATTCCATCAGTTTTTCTCTGAAGGTGGATAGCATTTTTCATCATGAGTCCTTTGGAATTATCTTGGATCATTGTAATCCTGATAATAGCTAAATCATTCACAGCTGATCACCATACAACATTTTTGTTACTGTGTACAATGTTCTCCTGGTTCTGCTCACTTCACTTTGCATCAGTTCATATAAGTCTTTACAGGTTTTTCTGAAATCATTCTGCTCATTTCCTTAAATATTTTAAATACACACAAAATATTCTATTAAATATTTAAATTGTATTAAAATGCACAAAAATTTTCTATTAAAATCATATATCACAACTTGTTCACCCATTTCCCATTTGATGGGTATCCCCTCAATTTCCAATTATTAGCCATTACAAAAAGAGCTACCATAAATATTTTTGTACAAATAGGATCTTCTCCCCCCCCTTGTTTTTAAATCTCTTTTGGATACAAACCTAGTGGTATTGCTGGATCAAAGATGATGGATACTTTCATAGCCCTTTGGACATAGTTCCAAATTGCTTTCCAGAATACTTGGGACAGTTCACAACTCTACCAACAGTGCATTAGTGTCCCAGTTTTCTCACATACCCACCAACATTCATCACATTCCTTTTCTGTCATAATAGTCAATCTAATATGGTCAGAAGAGGTTTACTTCTGAGTTGTTTTAATTTTTATTTCTCTAATTAATAGTAATTTAGATCATTTTATATTATTAATGGCCTTGATTTTTCTTATCTAGAAATTTTTCTGTTCATATCCTTTGACCATTTATCAATTGGGGAATGACTTGTATTCTTATAAATTTGATTCAGCTCTCCACATATTTGAGAAACAAGGCCTTCCTGTAAAAAAATGTGTTTCCCATCTTTCTGCTTTCCTCCTAATTTTGATGGCATTAGTTTTGTTTGTGCAAAACCTTTTACATTTAATATAATCAAAATTTTACATCTATCTCTTGTTTGGTCATGAATTCTTCCCTTCTTCATAGATCTGACAGGTAAACTATTCCTTGCTAACCTAATTTGCTTTTGGTATCACCCTTCATGTCTCAATCACATACCCATTTGGGGTATCGTGGTATATGGTGTGAGATATTAGTCTATACCTAGATTCTGCCATACTGCTTTCTAGTTTTCCCAGCAGTTTTTCTTAGTGAATTCTTCTTCCAAAAGCTTGGGTCTTTGGATTTATCAAACATTAGATTACTATAGTCATTTACTACTGTGTACAATGTACCTAATCTATTCTATTGGCACACCACTCGATTTCTTACCCAATACCAGATTATTTTGATGATTACCACTTCATGATATACTTTAAGTTCTATTATGGGCAGGCCATCTTCCTTTATATATTTTTTTGCATTGATTTTCTTGATATTGATTTTTTTTTGTTCTTCCAGATAAATTATGTTACTGTTTATTTCCAGCTCTATAAAATAAATTTTTGTAGTTTGGTTTGTATGGCACTGAACAAATTAAATTAGGTAAATTGTCATTTTCATTATATTGGCTCAGCTTATGCATGAACAATCGACATTTTTCCAGTTGTTTAGATTTGACTTTTTTTTTTGCTTTTTGGAGGGCAGTTGGGGTTAAGTGACTTGCCCAAGGTCACACGGCTAGTTTTTCTTGTGTTAAGTGTCTGAGGCCGGATTTGAACTCAGGTACTCCTGACTCCAGGGCCGGTGCTCTATTCACTGCGCCACCTAGCCGCCCCTAGATTTGACTTTAATTATGTGAAAAGTGTTTTGTGATTGTGTTCATATGCTTCCTGGGTTTGTCTTGGCAGGTAGATTCCCAAGTATTTTGCATTTTCTACAATTATTTTAAATGGAACTTCCCTTTCTATCTCTTGCTGATCGACTTTATAGTCCATATAGAAATGCTGATCATTTATATGGGTTTATTTTATATACTGCAACTTTGCCAAAGTTTTTCATTATTTTGTCTAGTTTTTTAGCTGGTTCTCTAGGATTCTCTAAGTATACTATCATATCATCTGCAAAGAGTGATAGTTTTCTTTCCTCATTGCCAATTTTAATTCCTTCAGTTTCTTTTTCTTCTCTTATTTCTATAGCTAACATTTCTAGCACAATATCAAATAATAATGGTGGTAATGAACATCATTGCTTTACCCTTGATCTTACTGGGAAGGCTTCTAAGCTTATCCCCATTACAGGTGCTTGCTGATAGTTTTAGACAGATACTACCTTTCATTTCAAGGAAAACTCAGTTCACTCCTATTCTCTGGTATTTTTAATAAGAATGGATATTGTATTTTGTCAAAGGCTTTTTCTGCATCTATTGATACATTATAATTTGTATTTGTTTTGTTATTGATGTAGTCAATTATCTGATAAGTTTCCTAATATTGAACCAGTCCTGCATGCCTGGTATAAATATTATCTGGTTATATTGTATGATACTTGTGATATATTGCTGTAATCACCTTCTAGGATTTTAATTAAATTTTTTGCATTAATATTCAGATCAATTTAGGGAAATTGGTCTATAGTTATAGGTCTATGGTTTTCTTTCTCTTTTTTAATTATTCCTGTTTTAGCTATTAGCACCATGTTTGTGTCATTAAAAATATTCCTTCACATATTTTCCCAAATAGTTTATATAGTATAGGAATTAATTGTTCTTTAAATGTTCAGTAGAATTCACTTATGAATACGTCTTGTCCTAGGGATTTTTTCTTAGGGAGATTGTTAATGGTTTTTTCAATATATTTTTATAAGATGGGGTTCTTTGAGTATTTTATTTCCTCTTCTGTTAATCTGGGAAAATTATATTTTTGTATATATTCATCCATTTCACCTACTCAGATTTATTGGCATATAATTAGGCAAAATAGATCCTAATAATTGCTTTCCTTTCCTCTTCATTGGTGGTGAATTCACCCTTTTCATTTTTGACACAGGTAATTTGGTTTTCTTTTTTAAAATCAAATTAACCAGTAGTTTATCTTTTATTTTTCATGAAACCAGCTCCTTGTTTTATTTATTAATTCAATGGTCTTATTACTTTCCATTTTTATTAATTTCTCCTTTGATTTTCAGGATTTCCAATCTGGTATGTAACTGGGAATTTTTAATTTGTTCTTTTTCTAGTTTTTTTTTCTGTAGTTGTACACCCAGTTCATTGATCTGCTCTATTTTGTTGTTGTCTAGAGATATAAATTTTTCCCCAAGCACTGCTTTGTCTGCATCCAATAAATTGTGATATGCTGTCTCATTGTTGCCATTCTTTTTAATGAAATTATTGTCTCTATGGTTTGTTCTTTGACTCACTCATTCTTTAGGAATAGATTATTTTGTTTCCAATTAATTTTTAATCTATCTTTCCATGGTCTTCTATTGAATGTAATAATTATTACATTGTGATCTGAAAAGGATGCATTTAATATTTCTGCTTTTCTGCATTTTATTGTGAGATTTTTATGCCTTAATACATGATCAATTTTTGTGTAGGTACTATGTATCCACATGATAAAAAGGTATGTTCCTTTCTATTCTCATTCAGTTTTCTCTAGAGGTCTATTATATCTAACTTTTCTAAAATTCTATTCATCCTCTTTCATTTATTTTGGGGTTAGGTTTACCTAGTTCTGAGAGGGGAAAGTTGAGATCCTCTAGTAGTATACTTTTACTATTTCCTCCTGTAACTCAGTGGATAGATAGCACCGGTCCTGGAGTCAGGAAGACCTGAGTTCAAATCTGGTTTCAGAAACTTACTAGCTGTGTGAATCCTGGGCAAATCACTTAATCCTTTTTGCCTCAGTTTCCTCATCTGTAAAATCAGCTACAGAAAGAAATGGCAAGCCACTCCAGCATCTTCTTCAAAAAAGAAAAATGAAACAAATGGGGTCCTGAAGAGTCCATCATGACTGAAATGAATGAACAGCAAAAACTAACATAGTCTTACTATTTCTTCCTGTAATTCATTTGACTTCTTTAAAAAAATTTGATACTATACCATTTGGTACATATGTTTAGTATTGATATTATTTCATTGTCTATGGTACCTTTTAGTATGATGTAGTTTCTTTCCTTATCTCTTTTAATTAGATCTATTTTTGCTTTTACTTTGCCCAAGATAGTGATTGCTACCTCTGCTTTTTTTTTTTACTTCAGCTGAAGTATATGCTCCAGACCCCTACCTTTACTCTGTGTCTCTCCGCTTCAAATGCCTATGTTTTAAACAATATATTGTAGGATTCTAGTTTTTAATACACTCTGATATCTGCTTCTATTTTATGGGGGAGTTAATCACATTCACATTCATGGTTATGATTACCGTGTATTTCCCTCCATCCTTTTTTCCTCTGTTTATCCTTTCCTCTGTCTCTGTCTCTGTCTCTGTCTCTCTGTCTCTGTCTCTCTGTCTTTCTGTGTGTGTTTCTCTATCTCTATCTCTTTATCTTTGTCTCACTCCTTCACCCTATCCCTCCTCACAAGTGTTTTGCTTCTGACAACTGCCCTCTCTTCTATCAGTTCCCCCTTCTCTCATTCCAATCTCCTCCTACTTTCTTATACAGTGAGATAGATTTCTATTCCCAAGTGAGCATGTATGCTATTCCCTCCATCAATTCTGATGAGAGTAGGTTCAAAGTATTGCCCCTCCTTCTATCACTTCACTGTAGTAGATATTTTGTATCTCTTCCTATGAGATAATACACTCCATTCTACCTAATCCTTCCCTCTTCTCCCAATATAATCAACTTTCTCATCCCTTAATTTTTTTATATCATAACATCATAGTCAACTTGTGCCTATCTATCTAAGGTACTCTTTATAACTGCCCTAATAGTGACAAAGTTCTTAAGAGTTACAAGTATCAGCTTCCCCTGTAGAAACATAAACATTTTAACATTATTGAATCCTTTATGTTTTCTCTTTCTTGTTTACCTTTTTATGCCTCTCTTGAGTCTCATATTTGAAGATCAAGTTTTCTGTTCAGCTCTGGTGTTTTCATCAGGAAGGCTTGGAAGACTTCTATTTCACTGACTATTCATTTTTCCCCCTGAAAGATTATATGCAATTTTACTGGATAGGTGATTTTTTTGTTGTAATCCTAGTTTACTCTCTTAAATATTATATTCTAAGATCTACACCCCTTTAATGTGGAAGATGCTAAATACTGTGTGATTCCCCACTGTGCCTCCATAATATTTTCATTGTTTCTTTCTGGCTGTTTGCAATATTTTCTCTTTTACCTGAGAGCTCTGGAATTCAACTATAATATTCCTAGGAGTTTTCATTTTAGGATCTTTCAGGAGATGATCAATGAATTCTTTCAATTGCTATTTTATCCTCTGGTTCTAGTATATCAGGCAGTTCCTTGATAATTTCTTGAAATATGATGGCCAGGCCTTTTTTAAAAAACTTGATCATGGCTTTCAGGTAGTTCAATAATTCTTAAATTATCTCTCCTGGATTTGTTGTCCAGGTTCATTGTTTTTTCACTGAGATATTTCACATTTTCTTCTCTTGAAAGAATTGAATGAAAACATTCTTTTGATTTTGTCTTATTGTTTTTGGTGACTCATGGAGTCATTAGTTTTCACTTGTCCAATTATAATTTTTAAGAAAGTATTTTCTTCAGTGGATTTTTCCATTTGGCCAATTCTAGCTTTTCAGGAGTTGTTTTCTTCAGTGAATTTTTGTACATTTTTTTCCATTTTTTGTGTTTCCCTTACCAAACTATTGACTCTTTTTTCATGACTCTCATTTCTTTTATCAATTTTTTCCTCTACTTCTCTTATTTGATTTTTCAAATCCTTTTTGAGCTCCTGTAGGAGTTATGCTTCTTTTTCTACCTGACACCAATTCATATTTTTCTTTGAGGCTTCACAGATAGCCATTTTGACATTGTTCTCTTCTGAGTTTGTGTTTTGATCTTCTCTGTCCCCTTAGTAACTTTCTATGGTCAGGTTTTTTTGTTGTTTACTTATTCTTCTAACCTGTTTCATGACTTTTAATTTTAAGTTAAAGCTGGACTCTACTCCAGGAGTGGAGGGAGCACTGTCCTGAGCTTCTTATGCCAGGGTAAGGAGACCTTATTTTTGAGTTGCACCAGGGGAAGAGGGCCTTGCTGCTGGCTTGTCTGGGGCTTGGGACATCACTGCTGGCTTGCTGGGGTGGGTCCTGTTGTTGAATTGCCCAGATGTCACCTTTGCTGGACTATGTTCCTCTTTAACCCAAGTGAGACCTTCCTACTGACCTACTAAGTTGTCTTGTCCTGGAAAATTATTTCACTGTATCCTTTCCAGCTTTATTCTTTACTTCCCTTGGTGCACCGTGCAATCCAGCCTCACTAGAATACTAAATGAGGCTGTTTCCATGCCTAGAATGCTCTACTCCTCAACTCTACCTCTTAAGTTCCTTCACTTTCTTGAAGACTTAGATCAAATCCTACATTCTTCAGGCGTCCTCTCTTGGTCCCATCTACTGCTACTGGCTTTCCCTCAGCAAATTACTTTCAATTTCCTCTGTATGTATTTTGTATACACCTAGCTATTTACACATTATCTTCCTCATTAAACTTCCTTCTCCCCAATGCTCACACAATGGTTATGCAAATAGTAAATGCTTAATAAATGCTTGTTGACTAACTGATTGACCAGCTGACTTGTCTATACAGGCTGGATAAGAATGAGAAGTAATTAAAAACATACACAAGCACACAGTGGGCTGGTCAATTTTGGGTGTCTATCTGCAAGGTTACTCTGTTCTAGTGCTCTGTATTGTTAAGCTGGGAATATTCTGAGGATAATGTCTTCTGAAACAGTTGAACATGACCCCAAGAAACATTGCTCTGTAAAGAGCAGTCATTTTATACACGAGTGAGAAACTCCATTCTGCTGGCTGGAATTTTCTCTTTCTTTTTACAGGTCTTTGGTCAAACGCCAATTTATATAGTTCATGATTTACAGTGGACCCTGTGGCCAGAGTTGCCCCACACTTTGGTAAGTCAAGCTATAATCTTCATTGTTATGGAATAGGCATATGGGGGGATTTAGGAGTAAGCTGTAGTGTGATTAGAGAAAGGGGAAGAGAGTCAGGAACAAAACTTGAGACAAGCTGAACAAGGTAAATAATTCTCTTAATATATACAGAGAGATTCACCAGTAGACTGACTGCCCTGTTGTTACTACTTGATAGGCACTGGGTTAAGATTTGTGCATATAAAAACAAAAATCAAGACCCTGCCTTCTCAGAAGGAATTTAATAGGGAAAAACAATGCTTTTTTGGTGGTGGTGGGGGAGAATGAATGAGAATGAATGGGTAACTATGGAGGGATGTTTTCAAAAAGGAGGTACATCTTCACATAGACCACAGATACTATTTTAAACAACTTTAACACATTCAGAGAAATGGATTTGGGAATGAAAGAACATTGCAGGAGCACAAACCACTATTTTTCTTCCTTCCTAATACAGCTTCCTCTTTGCCAACCTCAAACCCAGACTAGAGTTTGCCCTCTGGACACTGTCTTCAGCACCCTCCGCCTCCATTCTCAAATATTGGTGGGATCCAGTTTGGTCAGAGAGACAGGGAGGGGACTGTCATTTGCTCCATTATGAGGTGGGTGGGGGAGATTCCCAATGGCCATTGTTTTCTCCTCTTGTCATTCTTGAATTCTAGAGGGCCAAGTACAAAGGCTTATTGACGTGGTTGGAAAAATACAGATTACCTTACTTCTGCAAGACCAACTTATGTCACCATTACATGCTCTGTAAGGAACTCATCAATTTCATCAAATCCCCAGAGGGTGGTGAGCACAATTCAAATTTCAATTCAACTGAACAACTTTTAAGCAATTATTTTGTGCAGAGGACTATGCAATGTGCAGGGAAGGATATAAACATAAAAGGTTGCTTCCCTTCAGGAACTTACAGTCATATAGAGGTGCAAGATACAAACACAAATAATTTAATAAATAATAATGTATGATTTAGTTAGTTAGAAGGATGCAAAAAAAGAGTATTTAATGGGAGGCAAAAGGGTTCAGATCATTATAGACAGGAAAGACAAAGGAATTTTTATGGGGAAGGTGGCATTTAAGTGGGACCATTCAAGAATGGGTAGGAATCCAATAGACAAATAGCTATAGGAAAGACATTCCAGTCCTAGATAGAAGAATGAACAAAGATTTCCATCTTTGTACATGTTTAGGAAACAGAATCTTTCAGTTTAACTAGGTGATAGAGTGCACAGAAATGAGAAATATGAGGTGATAGAAGGCAAGATACAGAGGCACCAATCTGTAGAACGTACCAAATGCCAGGAAAAGAATATTTAAATGGTAGGCTTCAAAATATTGAAGATCAAACAATCTCTTCAAGGTTGAAATATCAAGCAAGTGAGTAGAAGAGGTAGGAGTCAGGTATCTGAGGGTGAAAAGAGCCCAGCATTGTTTTATGATGGACACCAAGGAGATCATAACAAACAATGAGAATACAATGGGAGTCCACAAGGCCTCCCAACAAGAATACCATGCCCAGTGGTCTTCATTAAGGGTTTATATGTTCATATTGCAATGCTACAGGTGCCTTTGGAGAAGTTGGCACATGAAAGTCCCTGTATTCATGAGAGAGGATAAGAATTAAGATCTCTTCCATAGATTATTGCTTGCAGTAATGGGCTTACAAGGCAGAAGACCCAGTTTCTTGAACCAGTCTAGCCAGAGTTAAGTGTGTTTGAAGAAATTGTATCATAGATAGAGGTCAAACATTCAACTTCATGTTCAAGAGTACATCCTTTAATCCATTGATATAACTGACCACAGCTGAGGGGATTCAGGACCAACAATAGCATATGAAAAACCAGTTTTAGCCACAAAGTGTTAGCTCCTTTGATACACGTACATCTAAGTGGAATTGAGTGAAAATCAACATCAAAAGTGACCTTGAGAAGGAAAAATGTTCAGTCAGCAAAGGACAGCATGTGGAGCAGGAAAGGGATAATTCCAGCCATTTATGTCAAGGAATTCATGGGATGATTATACTTAAGTATATGAGCCTCTGCCAAGGCAGCTGCCCCCAATACCTGTGTATTCTAGAAATGACTGTTTCCAGTCTTTGAACTTAATGGTCTTGGTTTCCTGAGCACAGTGATCCAATTGGCCAAGAAAACTGGCTACAGCTAGGAGGAGATTGGCTTTTTGCAAAGCTGCCAGGGGGGTTGGGGACCACCCTCTCACTGTCAGCTTTTTCTGGTAGCTAAGATGATGAGATGGAAGACAGCAGATCAGTGGCTGCTCTACAAATGTGTTGGCGGTGTCCGGGGAATGTGGCGCTTCTGTGCCTACCTCAGTGGCACAGCAGGTGGGTTCCCACAGCTGTACCTGCTTTCTTCCTTCTTCCTTTCCTCCATCTCCTCTTTTCTGTTGAATCATAGTGGTGGTAGGCAGGGATGGGGGCGGTTTGTGGGGTCCAGGAAACAAAATAAGGGTGTTGATGCCTCTTTTAATCAAGATTTAAGAAAATGAAGACATAGTGAGTCCATTTCATCAACCCGTGGGTTACAGTTTAGATTTATGTAAGCCTATGGAAGAAAACTTTCTGGAGATTGATACCATGTAAAAAGGACAAAAACAGGTCTCTGTGTACTCTATGCTTGAAACTCCATGGAATGATCAGGAACCAGGCACACATACCTTGGGCCCTTTCCAGGGATAGGATAGCAGTGCTTACGACCTCAGTCTCCCCCTTCCCTACTTGCAGTTGGTGGCACAGTTAGAATCCTACATCCCAGACTGCTGGTTTGGGTTCAGCCACTCTTGGACATGACCATGATTTGAACAAAGAATCAAAGAAGAGAGGCTTTTTCTGTCCCACTTCCTCCACTCCCTCAGCACATGCTATTGCATTCTGGGGAATAAGAAAGGGAAGAGAAGACAGTTTATGTACTGAATTTCCTTCATAGAATTATCACTGTTCCCTGTCCTGTTCTCCTCGACACATGGGGCTGTTCTGCTAGCTGCTTCAAGGTTTCTACTCTGGTGCTCCATTCAGGACTGCCTTTTCTATCAGTGCTTTGAAGAGAGACAGAAAGACAATGGATGGTCTGAACTCAGAGTCAGGAAGACCTTGCTGCAAGTCCTATTTCTGATACTTAGCTGTGACCTTGGGCAAGTCACAGAACCTCTTTGAGCCTCAGTTTCCTCCTCTGTACCCCTTCTCCTAGCATGACTGTCCCCAATGGGACTGCATCTCACTGCCACCATGACTGGAGACCCACATCACACCTTTTCCAAGCGATGCCCAAGATCAGCAAGGATGTAAGATCCCAAACCCCAAGAAAGTTCCTCCCCTCACCAACTGACTTTGTCTCAGGCACCAGAATTCCTATTTGTGACTCTATACCCTACCTTTCCTTCCAGGTAATGGGGCTTTTATAGAGAGAGTAATTTCACTCCAAGAAGTTTTTCCTGGTAAAATTCTAGGCCGTGTGGCAGGGGGTTCAGGTAGATGTGTCAATTCTTCAAAATTTATCTGTATGGGGGCTGCAAAGTCTTACTATGTATAGGGTTTATTCTGTTCTTATTTTGCTGTTTGTTTTGCAGGGGAGGAGCTGGTGGAGTTCTGGATAATTGCTGAGAAAATCCTTGGGATAGATGAGACCAATGATAAGCAGAAGGACACCTACCTGTCTCTCCTCCTGGTGCTGAAGGCTACTCACTTGCAGGAAGGGTCCTCTGTGCTGATTCTTTGCAATATGAACATCAGTAAGAATCTGAGAGGCACCATAAGTGGGGAAACCAGGAGGCAGGAAAGGGAAATTGATAGAATTAAATCATTTTTCAACTGTTCCCCTCATTACTTCTATTCCTTCTTATTGACAGTTCCCATCACTCTCTAGTTTAATGTGTTGCTGATAGCTTACTTTTTTCCACAAAGTCTTTTTTCTATGAATGATGAAAATCCTGTGTAACCCAAGCAGGAAGGGTCTGAAAGAAAGCATCTCTTCTTAGGCTGGTGCTTTGTATTAGCCTGAGAGACGAGCTGCCTTTTCCCAGAGAGGTATAAGTAGGTAGGAGGACCCAACACTGGGTTGGGGCAAATGAGAAGTTGTCCTCTTCCTCCTGAACCAGTGTGACTTCATCATTTTATCTGAAAGGAATTCCCAGACATACCCATATTCAATTGTAATTCAATTAAAGGTTCATTCCAAATCCTATTAGCAATACCTCCTGTTTTAGACTAGCAATGCCTCTGATCACTCCCGTTTATATAGATGATCCAGAAATGACTAGAGAAACACAGGGTTGGAAAGTCCTCTCTGTGGTTCTCTAGTGTATTTTGATAGATAAATATGCTCCTAATTCAAAAAGACTTCAAGACAGGGACTCCTCATAATATTCAACATTTCCTCAGATTTTCTTTTATTTATTTAAATCCTTTCAATAGTCTAGGTTAAACTCAATTACACAAAGGATAATATGTATTACCCTCTCCACTCCATAGCTAAGTCAGAACACTGGGCACAGTCCAAATAACCATCACCATTGCTTTCAGCAGATCTGAGCTCTAGCCACAGTCTCTACTACTGGCCCATCAGTTAAATGAGGATAATGGGGATAACATTTGGATCCCCCTTTCTCCCCTGGTGGCTATAAGGAACAAACAAGAGAGTATACTGAAAAGCACTTGGAAATGATCACATCTTTACTTTTTTTAATTCTGATTTCAATGAACCATTATTTATTTTTGTCTCTTTCTCCTTCCTTCCCGCACACACACTGAAAAAGAAATCATCATCCTACCTAACCCATTGTTTCTCTTTGTCTTTTTCAGAGTCCCTGATGAACTTCTCTGTGTGGCATACCAAACAGTCCACTACCAGAAGGGAGATCCTGAGTCACATGCAGAAAGTGGCTCTGTTCAAAATCCAGAGCTACTGGCTCCCAAACTTCTACATGCACTGCAAGGTCAATATGGCCAAGGAAGAAAAGTGCCAGGCTCTGCTTCAGGAATATAAAGACCGCCTTTGTCAAGTAGAGAAGGAGGAGAAGGAGGAGAAGAAAGAGGAAGAGGAGGAAGAAGACATCAACTCCTTGTCAAGTGACCTCCCTCTTGATATGAACATCAGGAGACTTTATGTGACCCGGAAGCCGTACTGTAGCAAGAAAACCAAGAAGAAGTTATGGCGATTCATCGAACAGGGCACATGGACTGTTGAACCTGAACTGCCCATCATAAACTCTTTGCATTCCCCAAAGAGCAAGTCACATGACAAAGGGTTTCAAGGCTTCCCTGCTGTCTTCTCTCCTTCACCAAAACTCGTAGTGCGGATGGGTGCCCTGAGACCACCGCGTTTTAAAAACAGTCTGTGTGATTTAAGGGTAAAGGAGAGTAGCAGTTCCACAATCTTCAACTCCAAGGTAGATGAAAATAAAACCTACCTGCCCTTTTCCCTAGAAGGAGTCTGTGAGAAGAAATTCACCGCCAAATTGCGTTATGCCACCCCTGTAATCAACCAAACCTCCCTGATAGCCCTAAAGAAGGTGATTCGGAAAAGTTATTCCTTTGAATACCTCCACTGGGCTTTGACTGCTGATTCCTGTGCAGGCAACCCTTTTGGAGACTACCTTAAAAGAAAACACTATAAGATGGAGAACCGCCTCTTGCATCTCTGGAAGGACCTAGACAACTTCCTGACCATTTCTGTCAGTACCAAGAAAGGTGGCAATCTGTTATTTCGGCATACACTTGGAAATCGCATCTGTGAGCTCTATCTAAATGAGGAAAATGGCCCCATCCTGCCACTCAAACCTCAAACCATTCAGCATCTGAAAGAACTGCTGCCCTCTGGGGATGTGATTCCCTGGATCCCCAAAGCACAGAAAGAGATATGCAAGGTAGGCTAGACTGCTGAGATCTACCATGGCATTTGACCCCTTGGGAGGACAAATGCCTCCACTGGTTGGCAGATTCAACAACGATATTCCTATTGTTCCTAATATTAATTCCTTGTAACTATGGAGGAAGGCAGTACAGGGTTGAATGAGCGTGCCATACGACCAGATATATTGAATCTTCCTGGTCATTGAACATCAGGCCACTCTTGTTCACTTCCGTCTGAAAGTACACAAATGAAAATTCACCAACAGTCCACCTGGACAGTTGCTGTTATTGGCTAGGCTTAATATAGCCACTTTCTTATACACTGGGTTTCTTATAGGTCTTCATTGTGCATTCCTCTCATTAAGGAAGGCTTACAAAAATCATTCTTCCTCCCAAGAGAGCTGTGGCAGTTTGAAGAAGGGGTTTACTATGCCAATCTATACATCTAAGATCTTCTAGAAGGGTACATAGGATCAGATAGCAGTTGGGAAGACAAAGGAAGAAGGTCAGAGCAGGATAACCCTGACAGGACCTGATTCACTATGGCCTGAGCTTAGGCTCCATACTAACTAGCTTACTATTAGAAAATTAAGGGGTGGCTAGGTGGCACAGTGATGGGGTGATGAGGTGGCACAGTGGTGCAGTGAATAGAGCCCCGGCCCTAAAGTCAGAAGGACCTGAATTCAAATTCGACCTCAGACACATAACATTTACTTGGGCAAGTCGCTTAACCTCGACTGCCCTACAAAAAGCAAAAAAAAAAAAAAAAGGAAAGGAAAGGAAAGGAAAGGAGAGAAGAGGAGAGGAGAGGAGAGGAGAGGAGAGGAGAGGAGAGGAGAGGAGAGGAGAGGAGAGGAGAGGAGAGGAGAGGAGAGGAGAGGAGAGGAAAGGAAATTAAGCTGTAGTGCTGTAGCAAGATGAAGTTCTCAGTTTTGGACTTCATTAGAGAGTGTGACATCAGTCAGTAACTTCAGGCTAATATTGAAGAAGCCTAGGGCCAAAGGCAATGACTTAAAATAGACTTTCCCATTCCCAGTTCAATTTAATTTAAAAATTGTTAAGTCATTCCACATACGAGGCACTGTGCTGAGAACTGTGTGAGATATATCATGAATGATGTGGTCCCTGCCCTCAAGGAGTAAGTTAGGAGAACATTTAAAAAAAAGACGATATACATAACTGCCGACAAGATGTGATACAACATGATAAGAGATACAAAATGAGGTGAAAGGGATAGGACATTATCACTTCCAACTCAGTAAATCAGGGAATGCATAAAAGGAGGGAAGTATCAGTGGCTCTATGACATGTGGATAGGATTTCAACAAGTAGAGATGGACAAGGAAGGCATTCCTCATGGAAGGAATGTTTCATTGAAGGCCAAGTATGGGATACCATTCTCTCCATCTGCCAGTCTAAAAGCAGCCTTTAAAATGCTTTCAATCAAAAATTTAAATGAAATTTAGGTTTAAAATTAAAATTGTTTTGGAATTTTTAAATTATTTTTTTAAAATTTATTTTATTTTGGACTTAAGAAATAAAACAAGAATTTCTGTAACAGTAGAATAGAAAGGGAAAAGATTATATATGAAACTCCAAGTTATGTATAATTTGCTATTCCTTTTATATATAGGATAAAATAATCATATAACCTCTTTTTAAATGAAATCATGCCAGTTCATGATAACAATGAAATTTTCCAAATTCTTACAAATCATCCCTTTAGTAAATGTGCTTTCAAATGGTGCCACAAGTAAACTGAAGTTTACTAGTCTATAATTTGAAAACTTCACCCTCTTCCCTTTAAAAAAACAAAGAGGGTGGATGACATCTGTCCATTTTCCATGCTTTAGTACATTTCTTATTCTCCGTAACTTTTCAAGAATCGCTGGCAGCAGCTTAGCAATCATATTTTCTGTTTCTCTAAGTACTGTGAGCTGTAGTTCATTTGGAACATGTGAGGGTAGTTAAGGCTTCTCTCTCTCTTCACTTGGGTTAACCATTTCCTGTTAACTATTTTTTAAATCACTCCTTGTTTGCTGCTTTAAATCTATCCTTCTTAGTTCAAAAACAATAAACAAAACCATGAGCATACCAAGAATTAGGCCATCCCATTTGTTTTTCGTCATCCACTCTCCTCAGTCTGTCCATCCAGAACAATGATCGTATCCCTTCTTTAGCCTTCCTCTTGTCGCCACCCAGAGCCAAAACAGCCATTTCGGTGCCATCAGCCTTAGCTTATCTTGGCACAACGTAAACAAATCTTGCAGCACCATGCCATTCAGACTTTCATTGTGAGTTACTCTCTCTTGCCTTCATCTTCTCTACACGTTGTCAACCTGAAATAAAGAGGACTACCAAAGTAGTAACAAGGAGGGTCTTTAATTGAGGTAAGGGTATTGCAATTCAGGACACCACACAGCACCAGAGTGTAGGAATGCCCACAAGGGGCATAAACAACAAGGTTTAAATATA
This sequence comes from Pseudocheirus occidentalis, assembly GCA_028646575.1. NCBI lineage: Eukaryota > Metazoa > Chordata > Mammalia > Diprotodontia > Pseudocheiridae > Pseudocheirus > Pseudocheirus occidentalis. The sequence goes on from CM053593.1 coordinate 63,138,123, forward strand.
CTTCAACAGAGAAAAGTGTTTGTGTGGGGTAGCAACTAAGAGTATTAAACTGCTTTACAAAATGGCCAAAGGCTGGGGAGGTTGGAGGACGGTGGCTTCTGGTCAGAACAGCTAGCACCAGGTTCAACTAGTTTTTTTTTAACTGGTTTGGACCAGCTTCACCATCCTCAGGCTCTGAGGTTGGGGTAAGGTCAGCTCATAGCTAACCACATTCAATACCCCCCCCCCCTTTTTGTCAAGATTAATTGTGTCGTTGAACAAGGGAGGCATCAAGAAGTTTGATGAGTTGCTGGGCCACGATAGTATTAGTTACTTTATTCCCAAGTTTCACTGAGCAAGCAAAACAAGAACTTGCTCCAAAAGCCAGATCTTTCCACCAAGTTGTTATACCTTGGGATTTATCTGCCCCCATTTAATCAGTACATTTCTTCTTGAACCTTTGTAGCCATCTAGTCTTTTAGAAACAACTTTGGTTATATATTCTGAAAGTTCTCAGGGCAGCTTTAAACTGTTAGCAGGGCTGGTAAGATCTTAGGACTCTGCTTTTCACAGATGAGGAAATTTTAAAGAGATTCCTGATACATTAAAATCACAATAAAAACATTATTTATTGCATTTCCAAATGAACAAAACAAATCACTTTATCCTTTTAACAAATGGATGTATAATGAACCTATAACCCAAAAGAATCCAAATTTCTAAAAGAATTTACTGTTTTAATAATAGGTCATATTATGGGGCCCTCTATTTCCAGTGCCAAATATTTTTAAATGGCAGTCTGATATCCCAATCAGGCTTTTAAGCACACTTATATTTAGTACAAATAAAATCTCCAAGTATAGTTTCCATTGTTTTTAGTTTATTCCTAGCTCTCTATAACTTTCCCTTAGATATTTCTAAATCAAGCTACATTTATTTTGCTATAATTCCCAATAAAATAAACACAAGTTTCATATAACTTTCCCACTTACATAAAGTCAAAAGTTCCTTCAGACCTTTGTCAACATACTCAAACTTTCTTTTCCTTCCCTTCAACTTCCTTTTATTTTGTTCCAATTCTGTTATTCCCCATAAAAGATGAAGCACCAAAACTCCTTTAAGATGCTTTCAGCAATTCTTTTACAAAACCTTGGGTCTATTCAAATAACATTTAAGCTCTAGTATATTATTCACAGAAGTAACAAAGAATTTTTCTAAATAAATATCATATACATTTCAAGTTGCTTTTGTAGATAAGCTTCTTTTGTGGTCAAGAAACAAAATAGTTCTCAAAAATTCAAATATATAATCTATTATAAAAATGAGTAAGAAAGACACAATTTGCAGCAAAATTTATAATTTCAAAACACACCAATTCAAAAGTCCATTTCACTTTAATTTTAGAATTTCTCAAGTATCTAATTAGATTTTCTAAAACTTATTATTCTAAAACTTAATTTACACAAACTTTTCTGTTTTCTATGAAGCAGGAAAGAGTTAACATTTATTCACAGTAGAGCACACTTACATTTCAGTCAAACTCAGTTTCTAATTTAGTCTACAATGTAAAAATATTACACAACCTTATTTCTTATCTGTCTCAGCCTCCACATTCCCCAAAGCTTCTTCAGATTTCAGAAATATAAAGAAAAATAGACTTGTTCTGAAGACTTAAAGAACTAAAAATAAATAAATCACAAGACACAGAGAGATAAATTTGTTGGCAAAGTATTTTCTTTCTAAGCTCCAGGCAGGTAAAGGCAGATTGAAAAAGTGGCCCCAATATTCCCTTACTAGCAAGGCTTTTCAGTTACCGGTCTTTTTTTTTTTTCACAAGCATGTTGCTCTTTTCAATTTGGTCCTTATTAGTTGTCTCCAGAACCCATGCACACTCACACTCACACACACACATACACACACACCATCATCTAAACAAATAGCACTCTGTACAAAATATATACCTGATAGCCATCCCTTTAGGGACCTGTTAGAACAGACTCAAAATTTCACATGAGTCTTTTTACACTCCCTCTGATTGGGAAACTCAACTGAAAGACAGGGGAGCTCAGAAATTCAAGAGATCGCAAACCCTAGCCAGACCAATCAAATCCAGAATGGATACAAGGGGTCCTGTGCTAGTACCAGGCACTCAAGATTGAAAACGTTGGCTGACCAGGAAGGAGTCTGCAAATTCCATTTCTGAAATCAGATATGTCAGCCTGAAATAGAGGGCTACCAGAGTAGCCATAACAAGGGTCTTTAACTGAGGCAAGGGAATTGCAGTCCAGGATACCACACAATACCAGAGCGGAGGAGCAACCACAAAGGGCAAAAGGAGCAGAGTTTAAACACCCTTCAACTGGGAGAAATAGCAACAAGGAGGGTTAAATTCTATTATGAAATAGAAAAGGTTGGGGAGGCTGTGTAGTAGTGTGTAGCAAAGTGCCTGTAACATATGGTCATAATAGTAGGTTCAAGGTGCAACCAGATATTTTTGGTTTTGTTTTTTAACTAGTTTGGATCATTCTCAGGCAGTTCGCAACCCTGGGACTGGGACAAGGTCAACTCTGCTCTGCTGTGTACTCAATAACTTCTTTAGGAATAGAAGTAGTTCCAGAATTTTCCTATGCAAATTCAGCGACTTCTTTAAGTCTCAGCACAACACACCCTTTTCTTCCTCACTGGAATTTCTTTGTTTCTTTCATGGTGTGATATGCTGTCACCTCTTGCCTGAGCTCTTTCTCTCTCTCTTTTTTTTTTTTTTGGCTTTTTGGAGGGCAATTGGGGTTAAGTGACTCGTGTCAAGTGTCTGAGGCCAGATTTGAACTCAGGTCCTCCTGACTTTAGGGCTGGTGCTCTATTCACTGAACCACCTAGCCATACCTGTTCTTCCTCTTTTTTTTCAGCTATTAGTAATCTCTCCCTTATTTGAACTCAGGGTGCTTTGCTCACCCTGTCTCATACAGACATCATATTTTATTTGCATTACATTCATTTGTAATGCAAATTTGTCAATGTCTAATCATCCCTGGAAGATTCATTCACATTTCATGAAAGCAGCAAATGAGTCTTGATCATTTTTAAAAATCTCCTCCAGTGTGTAGTAAAGTGCCTGGCACTTAAGAATTCAATAAATGTTTACTGAACAAATAATGTACTGGTCTCTCCCTTTTGTATCAGACTTACAAAATGCTTTCATATTTTGCCAGACTAAACTAGCATTTATTAAACCCTTACTGTGTGCCAGGCACTATGTGAATCCCTGGGGATACAGATAAAGGGGGGAAAAGTCATCCCTGTTCTCAGAGTGCTCTCATCTAATTACATTTGACATAGCTCTCTTTTTATGAGGCACTCTAGGCTTATAAAGGACTTTCCTTGCAACTGTAAAATAGGCATTGTAGATATTATCCTCATTTTAAAAATGAAGAAAGGAGATTCAGATGGTTCAAGTAAATTGCTTATACCTCCACCGTTCATACATGGGGGTCAGCTGAAGGAGCTAAACATAGCCTGAAGAACAGAAGACTTAGGAAAGTAATGTCTTCAAACATTTGAAGGGTTCTCTTGTAGTTACACTTGGCCCCACAGAGCAGAATTAAATAGCAGTGGGAGGAAGTTACAAAGAGACCAATCTGGGCTCAGTATAAGGGGAAAAGCTTCTAAATAACTGAACTTTCTCCATGTGGAAAGGGCTACTTCCAGAGGCAGTGGGGTCCTCTTGTTGGGGATCTCCAAATAAAACTGGATGGCCATTTTCCAGGTAGGCTACAGATGCAATCCTGATTCAGCAATGGGCTGGACTAGCCAACTGTACCATTGGATGGTTCTCCAAAGGGTGAGCAATGGAAATGAGAGTCTAGGACACTAAAACATGCATCTTCTCTTCTGAGTCTTTCTTAACCCTGTTATCACATAAGTTCAAAGCTCTGACTGGCTTTTATTGTTGTTTTTTCAGCAAATTACACAAAATACCACCCTTTTTGTAAACCATAATTAGCTGAGGCTCAGAGACCTCTGGAATGAAGTGACATCCTAGAGGCAAAGGAATGGGAGTGGCTGGTATTGTTGGTCACAGTTGAGTTTTTCTTCCAATTTAGAGTTTTCTGAATAGAACAGCTTTTTCAAATAAGAGGATGCATGTAAAGTGTTTTGTAAATTGTCAAGCATCATATAAATGTTAGTAGTTGCTATTATTATTATTATTATTATTATTATTCCAGATGAACTTAAGCCCTAGGGAGCCAGAGAGTACAACACTTGTTTCAATACCTCATATTTTGTGTTTGCATTTTAGATTCTTGCTTCCTTGTTTGATGACTTCCTTGATCTTGATGACCACTGGTTTCTCATCTTTGTGGTAGGAGGGGTTAAGTGGTCAGCATTGGGTGGAGGAGGTACTGGGGGATTCGTGTTAGTGTCTGCACAAAGGAGTTGCCTGTTCTGGCACAGACTGTTTACCTGACAACATAGAATTTTATATTTTGAGGAGATTGAGGCACTTTTATGTTTCAGGGATGAATGCAGGTTATGGTGTCCAGCATAAAAGAAATTGAGTACTCTTACTTTCTTTAAAATAATCCCAATCCATACACATCTGGTCCCAACTTTTTTCCACAGACCTGCAGAACAGGAAGATTTCACATTTTATAGGAACTGGGTCCAATGGTGAGGTAGAGGTAGAGGGAACTTATATAAAGAGGGATTATTCTTGTCAATTTTGATACAAATTGGCATGTGTCCGCCTGGAGGGTCAAACCAGAAGGAAAGTGCCTCTGGTGTGGTCTCCTGTTCTTGTGGCAAACTCACCACCTCTTTCTATTAGTCTCAAGCCAGTATCAGTGAAATCAAGAAGCAGAAACCAAAGGAACAGTTGGACAACCTGGAGTATGTTTTACTGTGTAAGAGAATACAGGAATCCCTGGTGTTGTGCCAGGGTTTGTCCACCCTGGAAGACATGGAAGCCCTTACAGACACTCACTGGCAAATGATAGCCACGCAGGACCTGAAAAGAGGAGGATCTCTCTATTTGGAACTGCAGCCTTCAGTGTTCCGGGAAGGTAAAATCGTTAGTCTCTGCAGCTGGGAGCCACAGTCGGGTGAGAAAGAGGGAGTGATGCCACAGTATTGTGAACCAAAACATTAAGGTGGTTTCTGAATCAGCTCAAACTCCTCATATTTTTTTTCTGTGGCCTTTTGCCTTGTATCAATAATTATTTTTGTAGGTGCCTGAGGAGCAGAGCCTTGATTTTCAGTAAGGGACTCTGTCCCTTGGATGCAGGGCCCTTGTGGGCCCACATGTATCTGTGCAAACATACCATTTCAGCATGACATCATGTTTAAATAAAATATATACACATATAGATAGGTATATGTAATGCATTTTAATGGAAAATTTTCACCAGGCCAACATGAATCAGCTTTTGAGCTTGTTATTGGTAAGCAATCCGTCCCCCGAATTCTCTCCTTTGACAGACATAAGAAAAATGAGCTTTGAAGAGCTGTGCAAGAAGAACCCAAAGCTGGCCATAGAAAGAATAAGTGAAGAATATAGGAAACATCGTGAAAAGAAACCCATAATTGTAGGTGAGTGCCTAAACTCGAGGAAATAAGTCTTAAATTCTTAGTGAGGAGAAGGAACTCAAAGAACATCAGCTTATAGTGGAGCTATGTTTCATTTCATAGTGGCATTGGTTGGAGGCAACTCCTTTAGGGGAAAATACCTTGTCTTCCCTACTCTGTCCCTACCTAGAGTAGTCATCATGGACGTAAGGTCTTCTGTACATTTAAATATACTTAAGTAATTGAGAATTGTGATTGTAATACATTGGCCACCAGATCTACAGACTGTGAAGCTCTTCATCCATCTTGATCTTAGTCATGTGTTCCTCTTCCCTATGCAAATTGGGATAAAGAAAAAGGCAGATAGAAGTGATCTGAATTCAAGCTGCTTCCTGTATTGCTTGTTTCCATATTCCCTTGTGACTACAGGCAGCCCTCTTTTCCACCGGAGATTCGTCGTTCTTTGTTGATGGTGCCACAGTGACATGGCTCTCCCCTCATCTCTCACTCCTCTATTCTTCAGTGTTCCTCATTCTCCTTTAGACAAGCCCTAATTTAGCCAATTTCACCCAACCTTTCTTATATAAATAAATACAGGACTTGTCAAGTTTTAAAATCTTATAACACTTGTAATTTCTCACTAGGAAAGCCAGTGCCAGCACCTAAAAAGTCGTTCTCTCGTTTACAATTTCCACATGCCTTAGCCTTCCTCAGGAAGGGAGCTACTATTGTAAGGAAACCCTCTCTGAGACCCAGGTAAGAAATAGAGCTTGTTACATATACTCTACCTCTGTAGGCCTGACCTCTCTCCTGAATTCCACTTGTATATGTTCCTTCTTTGATCTGATGCCAACAAACTCAATGTGTCTGATACCAGTACTTCCACTGATAGGTCTGAAACTTCCATTTATTTTTCTAAGCTACTTACCTCTGCATGTATTAATAGTGTCACCATTCTCCTAGTGAGACTCAAAGCCTCAGAAGCCTTCCTCCTGCTTCCCCTTTCACCAGTCCCTCACATCCTGTGAGTCACCTGGATTCTTGCTTTGATGGTATCTATTAATTACGTCCCTTGCCCTCATTTCCACACTAATCCAGGCACTTGTTACTCCTTATCTGGAGAACTGTAATAGCCTTCTAACTAGTCTCCTTTCCTGAAGTCACTCTTCCCTTGAATCTATCAGGGAATCATAAAATTATGAAAGAGTAGACATGGAAAGGCACAAGGAAGTAATGTGCTCTAGGAGATCACCATAATCTTCTGCTTAAAGATGACCTCCTACTCCAGTAATGGGGAATTGTCTTCTTTCTTTTTTGTTTTGTTTATTTGGGTGTGGGGGGAGGAGGTGTCTTTTTGCTCTATTCACTATGCCACCTAGCTGCCCCAATAGTCTACTTTCTATGGCAATCCTTTCCATTTTTGAAGCATGCCTTTCTTCAAAAGATCCAGAAAACAAATCACCAGATTGTCCTGACAAGGACACAGGGGAGAAGAATTCTAATATCACCCACTGTCATCTCTGTATCCTCAGGGGCGGTCACAGTGCCTGACATAGAGAGGGTGCTGCATAAGGGCTTGACAAATGGATTCATTCATTATGAACACTACGTAATTATGATATGATGTACAGAGCTTTAACATTTATAAACTATTTTATTTACACTATATTACTCAGTCTTTCAACAGTCCTGGGAGACAATTACTTCAGAGGTGATCTTCATTTTACAGATGAGGAAGCTAAGACTCAAGTTCAATGATTTGCTCATGGTCATGCTATTAGTAAGTTGTAGAAGCAGAATTTGTACCCAAAGATCAAATGAGATGATAATTGCAAATCACTTAACACAGTACCTAGCACTTAATAGGTGCTATGGAAATGTTTACCAGCAGTAGTAGTAGTAGTAGTAGTAGTAGTAGTAGTAGTAGTAGTAGTAGTAGTAATCATCGTAGTAGTAGTAGTAGTAGTAGTAGTAGTAATCATCGTAGTAGTAGTCATACTCATATCATTCAGAACCTGAGGGTTCAAATAATCTTGTTAATAAAAACATATTTAAGTACTTCCAGGTAAAACCAGTCCCTAAGAGTAGCTAGGTGGAATAGTGGATAAATCACCAGTCCTGGAATCAAGAAGACTCACTTTTCTGAGTTCAGATCTGACCTCAAAACACTTAGTAGCTGTGTGATCCTGGGCAAATCACTTAACCCTATTTGCCTCAGTTTTCTCATCTATAAAATGAGTGGAGAAGGAAATGGCAAATCACTCTAGTATCTTGGACAAGAAAACCCCAAATTGGATAATGAACAATCAGACATGACTGAAACAACCAAAAACAACAAGAAGACAGTTAAAAAACAGTAAGATAAAAAGAGATGAAAAGTCATAGACAAGAAGGTTAAAAGAAATGAGCAAGCAAGTTCTCTAGGGTCCCAAGAACTCCCTGTTAGAGGGCTAGAGTTTATTTTACAGCCTCCTTGTCCAAAGATGCCACATTCAGGTCCCAGATCAATCCACTTGGAAGCAAAGTTAATTCAAACTGTCTCAGATCTGCTCCATAACATCTTTATTCACAATAGTTTTACTCAGTGAATAGTTGATCACTAGGATGTTGGGGGTTAACTCAAGCCTTCTCAGTTCCACCAGTATCCTGGCTCCCAACACCATGTCTTTCCGACTCCAAGCCCAATGTTCTTTCCACCTTATTATGATCACATGAGCTTTTTTGACTGCAATTTCACATTATTTACAATACACAAAAAAATTTCAGGGCTTTTCCACACATTCATCTAAATTATTTTCTAACCTTCTTCCCTTATGCAATTGATTTTTTTGACCCAAATACAGATCTTTGTATTTATCTGCTGTATATATATATATATATATATATATATATATATATATATATAAGCCCTCTTCCCTACAGTGATGGGGAACTTGCGGCCTCAAGGCTACATGTGGCCCTCTAGGTCCTCAAGTGTGGCCCTTTGACTGAATCCAAACTTCACAGAACAAATCCCCTTAATAAAAGGATTTGTTTGTAAAACTTGGACTCAAAGGGCTACATCCCAGGATCAGAGGGCCACATGTTCCTTACCCCTGAACTCTGTTCCTAACCTGCTTCCACAACACACATTGCTTCATTCCATTTTCTATGAAAGTCTCAAACACATTATGTCTACAACACAAGGTATCCAAAGTCTATGCCAACAGAGAACAAGTTTCATAATTTGGAAAGACTTCTAGTACGGACCCAGTGACAAACAGCATGTCTCTTCCTGCCTATCTGATCACTCTTTGTCTCCTTTTCTAGATAGCCATTCATCTCTTACCCCCTAATCTCGCACGGTTCTGTCTTAAACCACCTTCATTTTCCATACTTTTTTATTTTGAGTGATATCCATCCACATGGATTCAACTATAATAGCACATAAATGATTCTCAAATCTACACTTTAGCTATATCTCTTTTCTTAAATTTTCTTAAATTGTATAACTAAATTTAAATATTTAGTTATATCAACTACCCATTGGATGTCTCCAAGGCATTTCCCACTCAACATATCCAAAATAGAACTTTGTTTCCTATTAAGTGAGCTCCTTCTATCAACTTCCTAATTTGAAGTCACCATCATTCTTCCAGTCACCTAAATTTGAATCTTCAGAATAATCTTTAACTCTTCCTTCTCATTTATTCCCTCTGTCTAGCCAGTTTCAAGTTTTGTTAATTCCTCCTTCATAAAATCTTTTGGACTTATAGCTTTGCCCTCACGCCCAATGACCACCACCCTAATTCAGGCACTTATCACTTGTCATCTGTACATTATTGCAATAGCCTCCTATGCAAAGTTTCTTCTCTTTAAGCAATCATTCACACAGCTGATAAAAGAAAGTTGTCTTATAGTTATTCATATGCTTATGTCTTTGTATCCCCCATCAAGTGAAAGTCTTTTGAGAGATTTATTTCATTTTTTTCTATCATATCCACAGGGTATAGAATAGTGTCTTATACATGGCATACTTTCAATACATGTTTGTTGAAGTGAATGGAATTGTCCTGTAAGGACCAGCTTTGCTATGTTCAAAGAAGCTTGTAACTAGAAGGTTATGGATTTTCTTAATCACAGGTCATGAATGTCATCCAATAAAGCACAAAGGAGGTGTATCCATAGATAAAATCATGGATTTTTTTTAAATAAGAAGAAAAAAATATCACCTGAGAACTCTCTCATCATTTCAGCCTATTTATCTGGATCTTGAGTCTATAACCCATGTTAGCAAAGCTTCTTAGTGTCACCTGCAAATTGAGAGCTATGAAATCTGTGTTTTTAAGCAATTGATAGCAACATTGAACCTAACAGGGCCAAGGAGACAGCCATAAAAAGTACTGTTAGACAGAAGCCATATGAAAAATGCTATAAATGACTGATAATGAGAAAAACAAATTAATAGAACTCCAAGTAAAACTCCACATCTATCAGATTGGCAAAGACAAATGATTTTTTTAAAAGTTGGAGGAGCTGCAGGAAGACAGGAACACGAATGCACTATTTTGGTGATGCTGTGAATTGTTCTAAACATTTTGGGAAAACAATTTGGAATTAGACTTAGAAATGTCACTAAACTGACCATACCCTTTGACCTAGAATGCCACTCCTAGGCATGCAGCTTCTACATTAAGGGATTGAAGGGCCTATAATGTGATATTCTGGAGATCAAAGGAGCTGGGATTAAAACCAAGAATCACCTACCCAGCAAAACTGAATATAATGTTTCATGAAAAAATATGGTCATTCAATGAGGTGGAGGACTTTCAAGCATTCTTGAGGAAAAAACCAGAACTAAATAGAAAACATGACATTCAACTCTCAGAAGCGTGAGAAGGTAAACATGGAAATAAATCTTAAGGAACTTATCAAAGTTGAACTATTGACATGCCTACATGGAAAAATGATAATTGTAACTTATGAAACTTTTCTCAGTATAGGGATAGGTGAAGGGAATATAAATATAGATATATATGTAGATATATAGATATAGATATATACACATATATATGTATGTATACAGACACATCTATATAGGAGGGTATATATGTGTATGAATAAAAATGTGAGTGTGTATATATATGTGTACAGCTATACATAGACAGAAGGCACAGGATCAATTGAATAGGAAGGAATGATATTTTAAAAGGTGAAATTGAGAGGTGGGAGAGGAATAGAATGAGAGGAGACAGGGAGAGACAGAACGGGGTTAATCATATCATATAGAAGAGGCAAGGGCTAACTTATAATGGAGGGGAAGAACATGAAAGCAAAAAGGAATGGGTCAACCTTACTCACATTGAATTTGGCTTAGGGAAGGAATGAAATACACTCTAAATTGGGTATCTTGTCCTACAGGAGAGTAGGGGGGAAGGGGATGACAGGGGATGATGGAGGGGAGGGCAGGTTCGGGGGGAGGATTGTTAGAAGCACACACTTCTGTAAAGGGACAGGGACAAAATAGAGAATAGAACAAGTGGATGGTTTGGATAGGAAGGAGGGAAATATATTCAGTCTTTCACAATACATCCATTGTGGAGATGTTCTGAGTTACTACACATATACGGCCTGTATTGAGTTGCTTGTCTTTCCAGTGGGGATGGGTGACAAGAGAGGAAGGGAAAGAATATAGAATTTAAAGCTCTTAAACCAAATGTTTTATATATATATATATATATATATATATATATATATATATATACATACACATAAATACACATATATACATATTTAAAGATCATAATATGATATTCTTGTAGTATGAGTTCAAAATATCCAGGAATACAACCAAAAATCATTTAGCAAAACTGAGTATAATCCTTCAGGGGTGTGGGGAGAGAAGGGACATTATATGAAATAGAGGACTTTCAGGAATTCCTGATGAAAAGATCAGAGTTTAATAGAAAATTTGACTTTCAAATGTAAGACTCAAGAAAAGCACAAAGAGTTAAACAAGAAAGAGAAATCATAGGGATTCAAGAAGGTTCAACTGTTTACATTCATACATAGGGAAAATGATATTTGCACCTGCTAAAACTCTCATTGTTGTGGCAGTTAGATGGAATATAGCTAGACAGAAAGTACAAGTATAAGTTAAATATGATGGAATGATTATCTAAAAAAATAAAATTAAGGGTGAAAAAGAGGAATGCACTGGAAGAAGGTGAAAGGGAGAGGTAAAGTGGGATTAATTATCCGACATAAAAGAGACCCAAATGAGATTTTTAAAGTGGAGAGAAAGATGGGAGAGTGCATGAATCTTGCTTTCATTGGAATTGGCTCAAAGAGGGAATACCATGCACAGTCAGTTGGGTATAGAACTCTCTTTTATCATACAGGAAAATAAGAGGGGACAGAGGTGGGGTGGGGTGGGGTGGGAGCTGATAGGAAAGATGGCAGATTGGGGGTGAAAGTCAGAAACAAAACACTTTTGAGAATGGGTGGGATGAAAGGAAAGAGAATAGGATAAAAGGGGAAAATAGAATGGAGAGAAATACATAGCTAGTAATCATTACTGGGGGAAAAATGTGTAAGTTTCTCTGATAAAGATTTCAAATATATAGAGAACAGAGTCGAGTTTATAGAAATAAGGACCATTACTCAATTGATAAATGGTCAAACGGTATGAGCAAGAACCTTTCAGACAAAGTAATCAAAGCTATCTTAGAGTCATATGAAAAAATGTTCTAAATCATTATTGATTGGAGAAATGCAAATAAAACAACTCTGAGCTACCACCACACATCTATGAAATTTGTCAATTTGACAGAAAGGGAAAATGACAAATATTTGAGTGGACCTGGGAAAATGAAAACACTAATGTATTGTTGATGAAGTCCGACCATTCTGGAGGGCAATCTATGCCCAAAGAGCTATAAAAACATGTATACCCTTTGACCAAGCAACACCACTACTAGGTCTGTATCCCAAAGAAATTTTTTAAAGGAAAATATGTATATACAAAAATATTTATAGTAGCTCTTTTAGTGGAGGCAAAGAATTGGAAATGGGAATGTCCATCAACTGGCAAATGGCTAAACAAGTTGTATATGATTGTGATGGAATGCTATTTTGCTGTAAGAAATGATGAGCAAAATGCTCTCAGAAAAACCTGGAAAGACTTAAGTGAACTAATGCAAAGTGATATTAAGCAAAATCAGGAGAACACTGCACACAGTTACAGCAGTATTGGATGAGATCTACTATGAATAATTTATTTATTCTCAATGATATGATGATCTAAGACATTCTGAAAGATTTATGATGAAAGGTGCTGTCCACCTTCTGAGAAAGAACTGGTAGAGCCTAAATGCAGATTGAAGGTTCTTTTTAAAAATTTTTCTTGGTGTTTTTTTTCCAGTTCTTTCTTTCACAGCATAACTTACATGGAAATGTGTTTTGCATGACCATATTCTTAAAACCTATGTCAAATCGCTTACCTCTCAATGCAGGGGAAGGCAGAGAGAAAGAGAATTTGGAACTCAAAATTTGAAGAAAAAAAAAGAATGTTAAAATTGTTTTTACACATAATTGGGAAAAATAAAATATTAATTTTTTTTTAAATTGGCATGTCTCCTTGGCAAATGCATTTTGCTCATACTGCTTCTTTCCTTTCTAAGTGTTCCCAAATTCTCCTTTACTAGTCCATTCCTTTTTGTTGTTATGAGGGATTAATATGAAGTTCACTGGTTTATGGTTTTCAGAATCTGTTTTCTTCTCCTTGTCAGAAATTGAAACATTTTTTCACCTCTGGTCCCTTAGTGCCTCTCTCCTCATCCATGTTTCCTCAGAGATTAAGATAGCAGTACAATTATACAAGTTATCTCACAAGTGATGTGGTAGAATAGGAAGAATTTTAGACTGGGCATCAAGAACTCAAGCCCAAGATCTAGGTTTTGATTCCTTTTTCTGACAGTCTCCTAGCTGTATTGACCATGTAGCAAGTCACTTAGCTTTTCTGAACATCATTTTCTTTCTCTGTAAAAGAAAGGGTAATAATACCTATGATACTTTGATTTAATTCAATCCAATAAATATTCTTTAAGCACCTAATGTGTGCCAGGCACGTAATACCTTCCTCACGAGATTGTTGTGAAGATCAAATGAGATGATGTAGGGAAAGCATTTGGCAAAACTACACGTTATATAAATGACACCTATTATTTAGGCACCCTGGGATTGAGTTTGTGTGGCCCAGCTAAACTAACCTAGGGCAATTAAATGTCCTTGTGTTGTTTCCTCCCTTATCTTGGGTTTGAGTTTTCTTATTCATTTTTGTCTCTTTCTTTCCAATGTAAAGAAACTTCTCCTTTAGAGAAGATGATAACACTAGCTCACATTTGTATAATACCTGAAGGTTTACAAACCACTTCCCTCCAAACAAGTCTGTGCAATATACTCACATTCTTTTCCTCATGCAACAAGAAAGGAAACTGGCACTCAGTAAGGTTGAATGACCTTTTTTTCTGGTGTCACATAGTCATCAAACATTTATTAAACTCTTACCATGTGCCAGGCACTATGCTAAGCTCTGGGGATACAAAGAGAAGCAAAAATGTGGTCCCCGCCTTCAAGGAGCTCGCATTCTAAAAGGGGAAACATACACAAATAATTGCATGCATACAAGATATATATAGGGTCAATGGTAGGTTATCTTAGAAGACACATGATAGCTGAAAGTAAAAGACAGGTCTCATAATGCCAGATCCACTTCTCTTCCAAGAAGTTAATAGGTCTAACTAAAACAGATGGTGAGCAGGTCTGCTTTTTCATTGTCATGGATGTGCCACTTGCTCTACGTGTGCTCCTTTGTTGACTCATTAATGAAGTGAGGGATGTCTACAAGTGGAAGCATCAAAGCCTCACCTCACTTGTCACATGACAATCTGAGAACTGCCACCATAGGAACCCTAGAATGGTTATTTGAATACTCACCTGCCTCTGGCTGTTAAACAGTCATTTCATGGTAATAGTGGTAGTGGAAAGCAGGGCAAGCTCATCTAAGTGAGGGTCAGGAATTTTTCCTGGGTATAGTAAATTAGGACATGGTCCTAGAAGCTTCCACTCCCCATGATCTTGGATTTCTTCCCCTCTCCTTCTCCATTTGTGGGTTTGTGGAGCACCCTGGTGTTGGTGTTCAACATTCCTGAGAATGTTGAAGCCCAGGGAATTGTTGCTATCTGCACAGAAATTAAGAAAGTGGAAATTACTGGTAGGAGCCCTGTTTGTCTTTGAGTCTGGAGTAAGGGTAAGCCAGACTCTATTGATCCAGCTTGTGCCTATCTCTGTCAATAGGAAGACAGAAGAGATAAGCATTTATTAAATGCCTATGACATGTCAGGCACATGGTGCTTTACAAATACAAACTCATTCAATTTGCAGAAGGTGCTTTTATTATCACCATTTTATAATTGAGGAAACTGAGGCAACCAGAGGCTAAGTGACTGCCCAGTGTCACACAACTAGTGACCTTGGATCTTCCTAACTCCAAGCCCAGCGCTCTCTCTATTGTACCACCTTGAAGCCATGGAAACCTGTACTTCTTTAAAAAAAAAAAAAAAGGAAATAGTCCTTCACAGGCTCTAAGCACTGGTGCTATTCCTCCTTTGTTCCCTTTTCCCTAATAAGCTTTTTTCTTTTTCTTATATACATCCTTTCTATTTCCCTTGGGAGTTTTTAAAAGCCTGAGTCCATGAGGAGCTTTTAGTTTTCCTAATGCCATTCTTTTTCTGTTTTAAAACAATCTTGAGTAATATGTCC
Organism: Pseudocheirus occidentalis; assembly: GCA_028646575.1. Lineage (NCBI taxonomy): Eukaryota > Metazoa > Chordata > Mammalia > Diprotodontia > Pseudocheiridae > Pseudocheirus > Pseudocheirus occidentalis. The sequence continues at coordinate 63,153,465 of CM053593.1, forward strand.
TTCTGCATTTCATTGTGTGTGTTTTTTAAATCTTTACCCCTACCAGCAAATAATCATAAAGACCATTCTGCTAAGTTATGGTGATACCTATGAAGTTTCATTTATAGTTGTGTTAAAATATCGAATCAATCAAATTTGGTTTATCAATCTGGTTTATCAATCAAATTCTGTCCATTGTTGTATAGATGTTTAAAGCAAGGAGTATAATTTATATGTCTCTTCCTGATGGGAGAGAGAGAGAGAGACAGAGAGAGACAGAAAGAGAGAGAGAGAGAGAGAGAGAGAGAGAGAGAGAGAGAGAGAGAGAGAGTGAGAAAGAGAGAGAGAGAAAGAGACAAAGACAGAGACAGAGAGTAAAGCAGAAAGACAAAGAGAGAAAAAGACAGAGTGAAAGACAAAGAGAAAGAAAGAGAAAGAGATACCTGTCATTTTTCATGTATTTAATCAGGTTTAGAAGTTGTATCTGAACAGTTTAATCCTTCTCCATGCCATTTTCAGTTTAAAATGTATATGGATCTAATCAGATCTCCAGGGAAATGTCTTCATTTCTCTGGCCTTCATTAGATTTAGCTGTGTTATTACAGATGAGGATCATAGATCTATATTTGAGATCGTTGAACCCAGCTTGATTATTTTCTAGATGAGAAAGTTGAAGGCCAGAGAAAATAAGTGATTTTCCAAGGTCAAAGAACAGAAGAGCCAAGATTCAAACCCAGGCCCTCTGACTCCCAAACCCTGTGCTCTTTCCATAATGCTATGCTTTCATGGCCAAATGTTCTTCATTCTAACGCCTTAATTTATGGTCCAGAAAGTCAAATTCCATTCACTACCATCATCTTAGTTCACTTTAAAGATCTTCCTTTCTCTTCTTATGTCCTCACCTTCAATTCTGTCAGATAATCTTCCCAAAACATTGCTATTGCAGAAGACACTTTCCTATTCAAAAACCTTCAATGGCTTTCTATTTGGGGAATAAAATTCCAACTTCTTAGCCTGGTATACAGTCCCCAACACTCTGAATTCAATTATTAATCTCCAACCCAAACTAATACTTCTCTAATCTCATTGATGTATTCATTGATCTCCAAATGGGCATTGCATTCCTGCCTCCATCTTTGTTCTTCTCCTTGCCCCCAAATTCCCTTTCCTTCTACTCAAATGGTCTAAATTTCACTTATAGTGCCTGAGTCAGGTCACATTTGGAGTACTAGTTTCAATTCTTTGTGTCAAGTTCCAGGATATAAGTTAGCATATTTGTGTGCCTTCAGAAGATGATGATCATGACATTCAAAGATTAGTTGAAGAACTAGGGATTTTTAGCCTGTAGAAGAGATAACTTAAAGTAGGCTGTCATTTTCTGCAGAAGTAGGAATAATCAGTAAAATTTGCAAGGGTTCAAATTTAAGGGAAAACTTCCTGCCAGTTAGTTCTATCTAAAAGAGGCATGTGCTACATGAGGCCGTAGTGGGTTTTCCCATCACTGGCATTCTTTGGGCTAGATGACCTTTAAAACCTATCACAGCTCTAATATTTCATATTCTTCAATACCCAGCTCAAGTCCTAACTTCTTCATGAAATTTTCTTTGAATGCCCTAGTGTTCTGTGATCTCTTTCTCCTCCAGGTTCCTCTCATACTATCTGTACCCATTCACTTGGTATTTCATAGATACTACATTGTAGTTTTATTTTTAAAATTTTATGTTTATTTCCTGGTCTCTCCACACACAGAGAAAGAGGAAGATAGATAGATAGATAGATAGATAGATAGATAGATAGACAGACAGACAGACAGATAGATAGATAGATAATAGATGATAGAGATGCACATATATATGCTTATATTACATATATAATATCTCAAATAAATATACATTACATCTCAAACACATATATCTTAATGAAGTACAGCATGACAGTGGATAAAAGCTTTCTTTGTAGACTGGAAGACCTAGGCTTTAAACCTGCATCTGGCAAATGCTAGCTATGTGACTTTAGGCAAGACTCTTAAATTTTCTGTGCCCTGGGAAATACTTGAAGACAATGAGTTACAAATGAGTTGCTACCATATATGGGGAGAGGAAGTTTCCATGTTAGGAGTCCCCTACAATGATGAAATCAGAGGTCTAGTCTGAAATGAAAATCCCCAATACATAGCATAGTGTTCTATATTTTCATGCAGAAGGTGTTCAATGAGTGTTTGTTACTGATCATAGTCACTATGACAAAGACATCATACTCCAGATGCACAAACCCTCTTCTCTCTCTTGTCACATCTACCTAAGCTTTACATTCTCTGGCACACCAAGATTGACAAAAGCTAATCCCAGTACACCCAAATTGGTTTATTCACCATACATTTTTCTCTTTTCTTGTAATGGTATTAATTCCTGAGGTTCATTTGTGTCCACTTCCTTCTTCCCCATTTTAGACACCATCATCCTTACACCCAACTCCAACCCTGGTTTCACTTCCCTTCATATTATAGAGAATTGTCATACAAGACACAGAGATTCAGAGAATCCTGGAGTAGGAAGGACTTTTTAATTTTTTTTAAAAAGCATCTATCTATTCACTACCTTTTGAGTTTTATATAATCCTCTTGGGTCCTCTTTTAGCCCTTCATTCATTCACTGTACCTAAGAGAAATGGACTCTTCTCCTTCAAGATTGACAATTGTTCGGGCAACTTTTTGTAATCCTGGTGCAAAAGAAGAGCAATTTCTTGAAAACTTACCGTTTTTACCCCTCCTCTTCCCTGAGGTTCCTAGTTGGTTGGACCAGATTTGAGAAAGATTAACAAATACTCAAATTTTTCCATGAAGAAAATTACAAATTGTGTGGTTCTTCCCCCAGAACCTAAATCCATTTCCTAAAGATCCCTCAAGTCATCCATTCCTTTCCCTACTCCACTGCCCCACTAATGAAAGGATAATATCATTTAGAACTGAAAGGGACCTTGGACATTAAGTCTCTATTTTTATAGTTAAAAAAAGAGTCCCAGAGAAATTGATGTGACTTGTCAAAAGTCATACTTGTCTAAGTCATAAGTGTCTAAGCCAGGATCAAAACCTCAGGCTTTTGACTCCAAATGCAATGTTCTATCTGTCATAACATGAAAGCCTATGTCCTGATTGAAAAAAAAATGATTATGTCTGCCACTGCTGCTTTCTTCTTCTCTTGTAGGAATATCTTGGAAGTCTTCCAACATACTGCCCATTTGGATTACTTCAAGGAGTTCCTTAGAATAAACAAGGCTGATAATCTACTGAATTTTATCCTTGCTATCCAGAAGGCTGCTAGTGAAACCAACGAAAAATCACAGAAAATTATCATTGATGCCATCATCAAGACTTTCTTCTATAACAAAACTAGCATTGGTATGAAACACCCCCACCTTGTTGGTTTCTCTCCAAGTTTCCTAGAGTGGGCATGGAGCTCTCCCAATGCTTTCCAAATGGAATTCTGCAAGAGGGGCTTATGATCCAGGTTGTATATTTCTTGGTGTCTGTAAGGACACAAAGTCTAGGAAAGGAAAATGCCTATTGATCACAGAGACAAACTATCACCATGTGTCACTGTGATAAAGGGCTATGTGTACGGGCTGGGACCTTGAGAAATGAAATTTGAGAGGAGAGACAGGTAGGAAGGGGGAAGAGACATGTGGTGGGCCCTATGGTTGAGAAATATCTCTGGCTCTCTTAAACAAGATCCAAGGGTAATGGGGACCATCTCAGACAATTTCCTTGTCAGTTGCAACTTGAGCTATCTCTGAATTTCTGTCATAAAAGACTCACATATGTAAGAAAACTGGCCCCATTACCAAGAAGGTACTGAGTACATGAGATACCAGAAAGGAAAGAGAAAATGCACATTCACTATCCTACTATTCTAACCACTTGCCATTGGTCATCATATTGAAACACTCAAAGACATGCTAACATCAGGGAAGTTTCCTGGATAGTCCAGATAATCTAACCTTCCTGAACCCCGGAGGCTAACCTGATTTTATACCCCACTCCACAAATAATAAAATTTACCAAAGGAGAATACAGTTATATGTAGCCTAATTATCTATAAACAGTAGTCACCGTTCTTCCTTCTCCTTAAATATCACAGGAAAAATGGTAGTATAATAATAGTTAAGCTACCACAACCGTGCCTTCCCTAGCTATGGTGCTGACAGAGCTCACCTGCTGCTGGTTCTTTTACTCTTCCTACTCATGGTACTGCCTGTATTCTTTCCTATATTCTCCTTCCCTCACATATAACAAAACTAGGTATAGAACAACATCTCATACTCTACAACAAAATAAGTTCAAAATAGGTGCATGATTTACACATAAAAGATGATACCATAAGTAAATTAGGAGAGTGTGGAATAGTTTATCTGTCAGATAGATGGATAAAGGAAGAACTTAGGGCTAAACAAGATATACAGAACATTATCACATGTAAAATGGATAATTTTGATCCCATTAAATTTTAATAGTATTTAACTTTTTTCCAGTTACATATAAAGACAATTTTAATATTTAATTTTTTAAAAAATTTGAGTTTCAGATTTTCCCTTTCCTGCCCCTCTCCCTTCCTAAAAAGGCAAGAATTTTAAATAATTTATATATGTGCATGGATTATATTGCACAAACAAAACCAATGGAACCAAAATTTAAAAGAAAACAAAAAACTGAGTGGGAAGAGGTAATCTAGAGCAAGTTTCTGATAGAGGCCTCATTCTTAAAATATAGAGAGAGTCACATTTATAAGAATATATCTATCACTGATTGATAAATGGTCAAAGTCTTATAAAAATGCTGTAAATCACTATTGATTAGAGAAATGCAAATTAAAACAACTCTGAGGTACCACCTCATATCTATCAGATTGGCTAACATGACAGAAAAAAGGAAATGATCAATGTTGAAGGGGAAGCGGGAAAACTGGAGCACTAATACACTCTTGGTGGAGTGATAAACTGATCCACCCATTTTGGAGAGCGATTTGGAACTATTTCCAAAAGCTATAAAACTGTGCATACCCTTTGATCCAGCAATGCCACTACTAGGTCTGTATTGCAAAAACATGGGAAAAAAGGGTCGATGGAGAACTTATTTGTACAAAAATATTTATAGCAGCACTTTCTGTGGTGGCTAAGAACTGGAAATAAAGGAGATGCCCATCAATTAAGGAACAGCTGAACAATCTGTGGTATATCATTGTGAATATTACTGTACTATAAGAAATGATGAAAAGGATGATTTCAGAAAGACCAGGAAAGACTTACATGAACTAATACAAAGTAAGGTGAGCAGAACCAGGAAAACATTGTACACACTAACAACAATATTGTGAAATGAACTATAAATGGCTTAGTTGTTCTCAGCAATACAATGACCCAAGACAATCCCAAAGGACTCATGATGAACAATGCTATCCACCTCCAAAGAAATAATGATGTTCTCTGACTACAGACTGAAGCATACTATTTTTCCTTCCTTTTTTCCTCCTTTTCTTCCTTTCTTTCTTCTAGCTTTCTTGCTTTCTCATGTCTTCTTTCAGAAAATGACTAATACGGGTATGTTTTACATCATTGTACACATAGAACCTATATCAGATTGCTTACCATCTCAGGGAGGGGGATAGCAGGAAAGGAAAAACAGAATTTGAAATGCAAAACTTTTTAAAATGTTAAAAACTTATTTTTACACGTAATTGGGGAAAATAAAATATTATTTAAAAGAAAGAAAAAAAGAAGAGTACCCCCTATCGGGACAAGAGTGAAAACAGGAGTAGGTAGAGATTTTTGTGATGTGATGACTGATGAATGTTTTAGATTTAAAATATCCCCTATCGATCTCTCATATTGCCTTTTAAATTGATTGAATTGATAAATATTTTTCCAAAAAGCTGGGACAATTTACTTTTCATTGTGTGCAATTTTCATTTGTGGTTTCTTGAAATATAGCTCAGAAAAACAGATTTTTTAAAAATCCCATTGTATTTCAAATGGAGCTACCTGACTATGCCTTTAAACCCAAATCATTCTGGCTTTCATTAAATGGTTAATAATAGCCCCCAGCCCAAATCTCTGTGGCTCATTGTTTAGCTTTGGATAGCTTTTGGATGGTAAGTATAAATAGTCTTTTTTTTTTTTTCAGTTTTAGCCCCAAACTTGGAGGGTCTTCCCCTCCCAGACTGATGGTAAATAAGGCCATCTTTCATCTCAGTTCTTACCTAGCCCTTAGTCGTTGAATGGGCCTTCACTCAGATTAACTGAGACTTGCAAAGGACCTTAATTTAGAAAAACCAAGGTCTCCCAATACATCCTGGTCCATTGTCAGTTGTCTTGTCTTTTTTCTTGACACTGAACTTTTATGATTCTAGAGGAGAGAGTGAGGCTGATAACTTTACAGAGCTCTGCCTCACTTAAATCTGATTCATGTTCAAAGTCAAAATTTCACCCTTATGGTGTCACTGGTCCTCTGCTAGGATGAAGGACAACAACAACAAATACTAAGTAGTTAGTCACTCATTTGCAATTAAGAGGGAGTTTGATGTATCTGTTAGGAGATGACATATGTCTCTGAATTGAAGGACTGTTAAGAACAGAAAGAATATATGTTTACCTAGTCAGACTGGTGGGGAGAAGACAGAAAAAAGAAAAGACATATAGTTCCAAAAAGGTAGATTTCCTGAGGAAACAAGAGGGGGAAATTTAACCCATAATGAAAGATGGGTGAATACAGATGTGTGAGGAAGTCATAAAAGGGATAGTGGATAGTGAATTATTTGGTGTAACTAAATGGCAGATTAGTCAAAGAGATCTCAGTCAGACTAATCTGCTAAATTAGACAAAACTGTATCTTCACAGTTAGCTACTTGAGTAGAATTCCCAACCTTAGCATACCCTCATACCTTGAGTAAAACCATTTCAAGTTAAAAGAACATGTGGGGTAATAGAAGAGTCCAGGTATTAGAGAAGTATGATATTTAGAAGGTGTGGGAGACATAATTTCTGGGTAGTCATTTTATTAATAATGCGAGCATTTTATTAATAAAAAGAATGGTCATTTAGATGTTCCTGAGGGTGACAATCAACAAGAAATGAGAGAGAGAACAAATATTACAATGAAAAGTGGACCCATTTCAATAAGGGACTAGGGAGATGTAACTTTATCTCATTTACTTCAAAATTACCCAGCCTATTGCCCGGCAATCTATTCAGAGAATTTATATCCCCCACCCCAGCCTGAGCAGAACACAATGGGCTGGGATTTTCACCTGCAATTTCTGTAATTCCTGTAAGGTTGGGGTGGGATCTGAACAAGATGGAGGAGAGAGTTAATTCAATCTCATGATCAGGAATGTCCTTCAGAGACTGAACTTTGAAATGAAAACTTTAGAAAAAGGGGGAGAACTATGAAACTCCCCAAATGAGCAGTTCTCAATCTGTGGGTCACGATCCCTTTGAGGGTCAAACTACCCTTTAACAGGGGTCACAGGGGTCGCCTAAGACCATCAGAAAATACATATTTCCGGTGATCTTAGGAACCAAGATACGGCTCCTCTATCTGTCTCCAGGTGGGTCTGCCCACATGCAGATGTGCCCACATATAAAAAGGGTAGCATTAGGATGGTTGAGAACCACTGCCCCAAATCATTTCTCTCAGAGGCTTAGAGTTGAGTCCCACCTTGAACACATACCATTTGAAATTAGGCAAATTGCTCAACCTTTCAGTGTCCCAAACACATAAGACCCTCTAAGTTACAGATGAGTTTCTGATCTCCATCGGTAGAGAGCTTTTCCAGGCTGGTATTTCCTTACATTGATGAAATTACAGGCCCTGACTCTGCCATACTTTTCCCTACCTCAAAGAAAAAAAATCAAAGTGAATGCTAAGGGGATTCAGAGAAAAGGAATAATTAGACTCAGGTGGAAGTAAAGGTTAGGAAGGTCAAAGGTGCAGGGAAGATATTTCCTATGAAAAAGCAAACCATGGCTAAATGTGAGAAGCACATGGTGTTTCCTGATTTCCTCCTTCTCTTCCTTTATTTTTTACAGAGAATATACTACAGTGTCCTTTGCCTATCTTCAAAGACATTTCTCACATGCGTCAAATTCCTTTAACAATGTTGGTGCAGGCCCAAAACCAAGTCCTGAAATATCTAGAAGAAAAATGGTAAGTAGCATGGGCTGAAGGAATGCATTCATATAATATCTATGGGCTTCATTAAGACACAAGGATGAAGCCCAGGTTCCATTATATTCTTCCAGGGCAGATTCTTTACTCTGTTCCTTCTCCCTTGTTTGGGTGACAATGCTTTCTCTGCTGTGCTAGTGCCTTTATTCTCAAATCACAGGGGGATATTGTACCATAATAAGATGAGCAAGAACTTAAATAAACTGGACTATTCTCTTTTATTAAGGCAGATCTAGGATCTCTCCCCTCAACGCCTTCTACTTTCCTTATCTCAAAGTCCCAGTCAATGTTATAGTCGGGTTAGGAAGTCTCACAACTATGGGAATATAATAACATAGGTTTGTTGCCCAGAATGACCTCATTCTAATGCACCAGACCACAAAGAATATCTCTCAGTACACTACCAGAGGTAAGGAACTGACATTCATCCTAGAATTTAATACATCTTTAAATTATATTCTAAACATCCAAAATGGGACTTTTTGACCAAAGGTGACTCACCTGACCCCAGGGAGTTGCCAATCTCAATTTTTTGTTCTCCAGTTTAAAAAAAATCTGATTACTGGGCACGGAGTCAAGATGGCAGAGTAGAAGCAGCAAAACTCTGTGGCTCTCCCCTTAACCACCTCTTTTGACTCAAAAATATGACTCTAAACAAATTTTAAAGCTCCAGAACTCACAAAATGACAGAGTATCAAAGCTCCCACTGAAGGCAGCCTGGCAAGCAGACAGGAAGGGGTTCATTGCAGCACACTGGGAGCGCAGACCAGCATTGCATGAACCCACAGCGTGAGCCCTAGGGCAGCCAGACCAAGCTGTGGCTGGAGCGCAAATCACTGGCAGCTGTGGCATTTTCCAGAATTACAAACCCATAAGAAACAAGGACTAAGTGAAAGGTCAGTGGAACTCAGATAAGTTTGGGGGAGTGGATCTGGCCAACTGCCCAAGAACTAGGAGTGGCTGAAGTGGCGGCCCTGCAGCAATCTCCACATGGCTGCTTCAGAAGCTCCCAGGCAGCAGATTGCAGGGAGGCCAAGCAATCATTCAGGGGCTAAGTGCTCTTGCCTTAACCTGCCTGGATCAGATCTCAGTCTTGTGTAGTAGTCCTGAGGTGCATGACCAGTGAGCCAAAGTTGGTGGCCTCCTAATACCTCCAGCAGCTGTGAAAAAACCCCAGCAATTTGGGACAGAGCTGTCCCCTCTGAAAGCAGAGTTCTACTGAACATAAAAGTCAAGTAATTGACTGGCAACATGAGTAGGCAAAGGAAGCAAAGCAAACCCAGCAATGCAAATTTATATTCCTTTTGGGGGGACAGAAAGGATCAAAGCATGGAACAGGAGGAAGACAACACAGTCAGAACTCCCACACCAAAAGCTTCCAAGAAAAATGTGGACTGTTACAAGACATAAAGCAACTTAAGGAGGATTTTGAAAACCAGATAAGAAAAGTGGAGGAAAAATTGGGAAGAGAAATGAGAATGACGCAAGAAAATCATGAAATGAGAGTCAATAACATGACTGAAGGAAATAACACCTTAAAAACAGATTAACTCAAATGGCTAAAGATGCACAAAAAGTCAATGAGGTGGATGCCTTAAAAAATTGAATTTATCAGATGAAAAAGGAATCTCAAACACTTTCTGAAGAGAATAATTCCTTCAGAATTAGAGTGGAGCAAATGGAAGCAAATGACTTTATGAGAAATCAAGATACTATTAAACAGGTCCAAACAAATGAAAAAAAAGTCAATGTGAAATATCTCCTTGAAAAAAACCAATGACCTGGAAAATAAATCCAGGAGAGACAATTTAAAAATTATTGGACTACCTGAAAGCCATGATCAAAAAAAGAACCTAGAAAGCATCCTTCAAGAAATTCTCAAGGAAAATTGCCCTGATATTTTAGAACCAGAGGGCAAAAAAGAACTTGAAAGAATTCACCAGTCACCTCTTGAAAAAGATCCAAAAAAGAAAACTCCTAGGAATGTTATAGCTAGGTTCTGGAGTTACCAGATCAAGGAGAAAATATTACAAGCTGCCAAGAAGAAGCAATTTGAATACTGTGGAAACACAATTAGGATAACCCAGGATCTAGCAGCTTCTACATTAAGGGATCAAAGGGCCTGGAATATGATATTCTGGAGATCAAGGGAACTAGGATTAAACAAGAATCACCTACCCAGCAAAACTGAGTATAATGTTCCAG
>CM053593.1:63164366-63196629 GCA_028646575.1 Pseudocheirus occidentalis
AGTCACCTCTTGAAAAAGATCCCAAAAAGAAAACTTCTAGGAATGTTATAGCCAGGTTCCAGAGTTCGCAGATCAAGGAGAAAATATTACAAGCTGCCAAGAAGAAACAATTTGAATACTGTGGAAACACAATCAGGATAACCCAGGATCTAGCAGCTTCTGCATTAAGGGACTGAAGGGACTGGAATATGATATTCCAGAGATCAAAGGAGCTAGGATTAAAACCAAGAATCACCTACCCAGCAAAACTGAGTATAATGTTTCAAGGGAAAATATGGTCAAGTTTGACATTCAAATACAAGAAGCATGAGAAGGTAAACATGGAAAATAAATCATAAGGAACTTATCAAAGTTGAACTATTTACATGCCTACAAGAAAAAATGATAATTGTAACTTATGAAACTTTTCTCAGTATGAGGATAGGTTAAGGGCATACAAATGTATATATACATATAAGTACACATATGTCTATATAGGAGGGCTTATATATGCATACAAATACATATCTGTGTATGTGTATATATGTGTACACAGAGGGCACAGGATCAATTGAATAGGAAGGGATGATACTTTAAAAGGTGAAATTCTGAGGTGGGAGACAAATAGAACGAGAGGAGACAGGGAGAGACAGAATGGGTTGATCAACTAATAAAAAAGTGGTAAGGGATAACTGTTACAATGGAGGGGAAGAACAGGAAGGAAAAGGGTCAACCTTACTCTCATTGAATTTGGCTTAGGGAAGGAATGACATAAACTCTAAACTGGGTATCTTGCCACACAGGAGAGTAGGGGGGATGGGGATGAGAGGTGGGATGATGAAAGGGAGGGGAGAGTGGGAAGGAGGGTTGCTGAAAGTACACACTTCTGTAAAAGGACAGGGACAGGGTAGAAAATAGAACAAGGGGGGAGGTGGGATAGGAATGAGGGACATATAATCAGTGTCTCACAATATGTCCATTGTGGAGATATTCTGTGTAACTACACATGTACAGCCTGTATTGAATTGCTTGTCTTTCCAGTGAGGGTGGGTGACAAGGAGGAAGGGAAAAAATCTAGAATTTAAAGTTCTCTAATCAAATGTTAAAAATATGTGTATATTATTATTATTATTATTATTATTATTATTATTATTATTATTATCTACATGCAACTGGGAATTAAGATATACAGGCACTGGGACAGGGAGATCCATCTTGCCCTACTGGAAAGTCAGAGTGGTAATGGGGGAGGACATAGGAGAGAGCAGATTGGAAGAGGGGTTATTCAGTGGGATGCCTGTTTGGGGATGTTGGGTGGGGGAAAGATGAGGAGAAAAATTGTAATTCAAAATCTTATGGAAATGAATGATGTAAACAATAAAAAAATAAAGATAAAGTTTAGAACAAAGAAAACTTAAACTCGAAAAATTTAAAAAAAAATAAAAATAAAGATGACTCCCAGCCTAGAGATCTTTTTTTTAATAACCTGTCAGTAATGAGACAGCCTTTGAGGACAAATCAGAAGTAATTCCAGAGTTGCCATGGGGATTTTAAATCTCATTTTTTAAAAACTTGCTCTGGCCTTACTTTTTCTTATCTTCCCCCAGGATGGTATGGCATATACAAAATCACCTACCTGGCCTCACCAGTCTTAGTTTTTAACTACTCCATAGGTTTAATAGAGAAAGAAACCACCAGAAACTTGGGAGCATGGTGGCACACACATTACAAAAGGGAAGTAGGTACAGGAGAACATCCCAATTATCTGGTAGAATTTAGTCATATGCAGAGGGGTTTTGGTCTATCTTTGCTTCTTATGGGATGACTTGAGTAATACATTCAAGCAGATACCTTTCTGCCAGGGTTGAGGAACTAATTAAAGAAACAACCTCAAGCATTGCTAACACCACTAGTACCAACCTCCCTCTCCAGATGAAATCAATTCCTTAGCAGAGGTAGTCATGCAAAACCATCTGGTATTAGACATTCTCACTGCTTTCCAGGGAGAACACTGTGCTGTTACTAATCAGTCATGCTGCTCCTTTATCAATAAGACAGGAGAAATTGTTACAAACATTCATGATCTTGAATGGATCATATCTAAGACTCAGTGAATTGCAAGTGAAACCCATGTAATAAATAATGGTCATGGTAGTTGGTGGAATTCTTCTTCCTGCTTTACTTGGCTCCAGGTAAATGGCCTGTTAGCCACCTTTGGTAAATAGGCCCTTGGCCTTATTATTCTTTCTAAACTTTGCCTCAGTATCTGTATTACAGCATATTCCAGGCTTTCATCAAAAGGGAAACTCATTGTAGTATGCATTAATAGTAATGCCTATATTTTAAATCTTATAGAATTATTTTATAGATAGGAATTATTATTATCCATGGAAGTCCTGGATCCCATTGATCAAAGGGGAAAATTGAGGAAATTAAATTGATTCTGTATCATTTTATAATAAATTATATTCTGTAATGGAGCCATTTCTGTTTTACTGCCACATTTTGAATGATTGTACAAGCCACATTTCTTTGTCTGTGTCTATGAGCTAAGTTTAAAAGTTTAGCCCTCTCCTCTTGGTTTAAAGTTGTAATTAAAGACAAAAACTATTATCTGCCATTACTGTAGTTCTTGTGAAAATTCCAGGATATGTTTGTTGACTTAATATATTTCTGCATAATATATTGTATATCCTTCCATGTCTTTGTACAATTAAAGAGGGTCTTATCTCCCTCTTGGGTTCCAGGCATTTTGCTATCCTTGGTCCACTAGCATCATCCTCAGGGTGCTGATAGGTCTCAAAAATCAATTAAGCATTCCTTAATGACAGAGAGGGGTGGTGCTAGATCCATATGGGCACTAATCCATTCTCTTTGATGTAACCAGTCATGTTGTCCCTACCCCCATGATGCAAACAGCCCTATAACCTTTTATATTGTTTTCCCCACATACCCAGTTCTGTTCTTTGTTTTATGTTTATAAAAAGGAGGTATGCTTTCTCCTCTGCATCAATGGCCTGAGGTATCCACTTGACCCACTTGGTTAAAAGGCTCACACCCTGCTAATAAACTGATAAAGCTTGGAACTCTGTACCTCAATTTACCTTTACTAAATCCTATTAAGATAGGCTTCAGCTGTATTCTCCTTCTTCTCAATTCTTAGTTAGCCATTGGTTCCATCATGTGCTGTGTGGCCTTGCTAGGCTCCAGTTGGATTCTAGAGGTGATGATGTTGTCATGCTTCCTACACAGCCCCCGGGATATAGTGACCAGGTGCTGGGTTGGCTTTGCTCTGCTATTGCTCCCAGGGTTCCTAGAGTATTTCTGCAAAGTATTTCTGCACAGTGACCTATAGGGACTAATTCTGTCTCTTATTATGTTCTGACAGACCAGAGTCAAGACCTGATGCCTCTCCTCTCCTCAGTTCGGTCAGCTTCTGATTAGGACTTGAGTTTGGTTTTCTTGATATAATCCCACATTCCACCATCAATGGCTTCCCTGGTGATGGCCCTCTATCTACTCCTATCAGTGTCTTGCCATCTTTTTGCACGATTTGGTCCTGGATGGAGGAACTTGTTTCTCATCCTTTTCAGTTTTATCACTTACCTTTCTTGGGTCCTTTTTGGATACCACTTAGGGTTTATGTGAGAGAGCTGGGCTTTTCAATATCCTTTCCTATTGTAATCTTAACTGCAAGTCTTTGTGCTCCTTTGAAAAACAAATGGAACAATTCTTTGTATATATATATGTATATATATATATATTCTTTGAATATATAGTTGAATATATATTCAAAAATATATACACAAATATATGTATATACTTTATATATTTTTATTATCATTAACATATTTGAGCTTGTCAAGTGTTTGTCTCCTCAAAAAAATTCAGAATTGAAATAAAATAGAAAAATACAGTCCTTTACAAAATTTCCTCAGCTTGCCATAGCTTTAGGAGGAAAGGTTAGTGGCTACATGTGATAGTAACAGTAATTGTCCATATTTTCTTTTCATTTTCTCCCTTGTACTGTTCAGATCCCCTGGTATCTTTGTAGCATTTACACTGCCAAGCTGACAAATTACTTTGTTTATCACAACCCTGAGAAGTACAAAGCCCAAGTACTAGGATACCAACTTTATAGGTGAGGAGACTAAACTAGGAGCTACACAGCTTCTAAGAGAAAGACTTTGGTCTTCTGAGTTTATGATTAAAACTCAGAAACACAGAGTTTTCCAAGTGAAAGATATCTCAGTTGTCACATAGTACAATCCATATGCAGAGGAATTCATAATCTAATATTCCCCAAACAAGCAGTCTTTGAGGCTTTATTTGAAACCTTCCAGTGAGGGGAGAACCAATAGCTCTCCAGGGAGCCCATTCTATTTTGGGACAACTCTGGTTGTTAGGAAGGGTTTTGTCTGATCTTTGCTGACATCAAGTCTACATTTAACTCTTTTCAAATTTCAGACAGTATAATGCTTTGGAGATACTAAATCTACTTCCATTTTTAGCTTCTTTTTTTTTTACATAAACAAAAGAGAAAGAAGTTTCTTTTGTGAATGCTCATTTGAAAATTAATTCACTATTAATGAATGAGAAAAAAAGAGCAATGGTATAATAGACACTATGAAAATCCAAAAGAAATGGAAGTGAGCTGAGGAAGGAAGAAAAAAAAAAGGAAATTTGGGCATATCTAGATATCTAGAAAATTAGCTTAAAAAAAGATTGGCTTTCAAATCTTAACCTAGCCTGAGACATAGAGACAAATTGGAAATAGAGTTCACCTCTAGATCCATGGTCTCATCAGCATAGGAATGACTATACAACAGCAAATCTTCCTTAGTAACTCCTCTAGAGCTTAATTTAACAGAATTAACCAGGACAATTTGAGATTAAATGACTTGCTCATGATCATGTAGCTGTTAATTATCAAAGGCATGTCTTTGAATATATACCTTTTAAATCACAGGAGTATTCCATATTTCCATGTCTACACTTAAAGATTCCACCAGTATGTTTTAAGACTCACAATATTCTGTGGCAAGTTAGTTTGGGAAACACTTGGTTAGAGATTACAAGGCACTGGTTATTTACACGTAAATTATAGTCTTTTTTCTATGATTTGTTCTTTGACACATGCATTAGCTAGGATTTAATTATTAAGCTTCCATTTAGGTCTATCTTTTTTTGTGTTCCCTGAATTAGTTTCTATTTTTATTGAGTATAGTCTGTAAAGGATATGCTTTTAAAATTCTACCTTTTTGGTCCAAAATATCGAGGGAATTAATGAAAAGCAATGCTAAGAAAGGTATCCTAGCCATACCAGATTTTAAACTACTATAAAGTAGCAGTCATCAAAACCACTTGGTACTGGTTGAGAAATAGAGTGGTGGATAAGTGGAATAGATTAGGTGCACAAGACAGTAGTTGGTGACTATAGTAATCTACTATTTGATAAGCCCAAAGACACCAGTTTCTGGGATATTTGACAAAAACTGCTGGGAAAACTGGAAAATAGTATGATAGAAACTGGGCATAAACCAATATCTTATACCATAAACCAAAATGAAGTCAAAATGGGTTCACAATTTAGATATAAAGGCTCATACTATAAGCAATCTGGGAAAGCAAGGAATAATTCACCTGCCAGATTTACGGAGAAGGGAAGAATTTATGAATCAAACAAGACATCCAAGCATTGCAAAATGCAAAAATGGATAATTTTGATTACATTAAATTGGTAAGTTTTTGTACAAAGCCAATGTAACCAACGTTAGGAAGAAATCAGAAAACTGGGAAAGAATTTTTACAACCAGTGTCTCAGATAAAGTCCTCATTTCTAAAATAAAAAGAGAAGGGCGGGTAGGTGGCACAGTGAGTGGAGCATTGGCCCTGGAGTCAGGAGAACTAGAGTTCAAATCTGGCCTCAGACACTTAACACAAAAATAGCCATATGACCTTGGGCAAGTCACTTAACCCCAATTGCCTTCCAAAAAGCAAAAAATTAAATTAAATTAAATTAAATTAAATATGAAGAGAACTGACTCAAATTTGTAAGAACACAAGTCATTCCCCAATTGATAAATGGTCAAAGGATATGAACAGGCAGTTTTCAGAGGAAGAAATTAAAGATATCTATAATCACATGGAAAAATGCTCTAAATCATTATTGATTAGAGAAACTGCAATCAAACAACTCTTAGGTACCCCATCTCACCAGTCAAATTGGTTAACATGATAAAACAAGAAAATGATAAATGCTGGAAATGTGGGAAAAGTGGAAAACTAATGCGTTGTTGATGGAGTTGTGAACTGATCCAACCATTCTGGAGAGCAATTTGAATATGCCCAAAGGATTATAAAAATGTGCATACCCTTTGACCCAGAAATACCACTTCTAGGGCTGTTTCCCAAATTGATTATACATGTGGGAAGAGGATCTGTATGTACAAACAATTTATAGTAGCTCTTTTTTTTGTGGTGGCAAAGAACTGGAAATCAAGGCAATGCCCTTCAATTGGGGAATGGCTAAACAAGTTGTGGTATATGAATGTAATGGAATACTATTTTATTATAAGAAATAAGGAACAGACAGACTTTATACTAACTTGGAGAGACTTACATAAACTGATGCTGAGTGAGGAGAGCAGAACCAAGAGACCATTGTACACAATTACAGACACATTGTATCCATGATGACTAACTTTGATAGACTGGGCTCTTCTCAGCAATGCAACATTATAAAACAACTCCAAAAGACTCATAATGGAAAAGGGTATCCACGTGTAAAGAAAGAATTAGAGTCTGAACGTAGATTGAAGTAAACTACTTGCTCTCTTTCTTTTTCATTTTGTTTTGTTTCTTCTTTCTTGTCTATTCCAGAGTTTATAATTCTTCTTTACAACTTGACTAATGTTTAATGTGAATGTATATATAGAACCTGTATCGGATTACATGCCACCATGGAGGGGAAGAGAAGGGGGTGGGGGAGTGAGGGGAAGGAAATTTGGAACTTGAAAACTTATGGAACTGAATGTTTTAAACTAAAAGTAAATGGGTTTTTTTTTATAATTCTACCTTTTATTTTTATTTCTAATTTCTTTACTCCTCAATACATAGTCAATCTTTAATTGTAGTAATAAGTAATTAGCGCCATGTGGTGGCAAACAATATGTATATTCTTTTAGTGATTCCATTCAGAAGATATTATAAGTCTTTTAGCTCTAAATTTCTCCAACATCTTGTTTGATTCTGTTTTCCCTTTGGCTTTTTTTCTTACTCTTAGATTTCTCTGACTCTGATAGAGAAACATTACAATTTTCTACTATTATTATGTAACTATGACTATGATCTCTCTATATAAACATGACTCAATTTTTTAAAAATTTAATAGCCATGTTAATGACTATCAATAATTAACAAAAAATTAAGACTTAATTTTAAAGAAATTACATAATTTGAAGATACTAAGAAATTTAATATATCCACCTACTAAATTTTAGTTTTTATCTCTCTCATTGCTTAATTATGGTTCAACTGATCAGAGCAAAACAGAAACTCCAAGTCTTTTGAGGGACATACATTGCTCAAATATACATTGGTTCACTGCAACTCTCAGTCCCCTTTATACAAGTCTTTCAGTGGTCCTTGGGACTGTAGAGAGGTCCTAAACCAAAAATCCCTTCAGATGAACCCACAACTTTTACTTAGCTGCTTACTATTTATTAGAGAGAGGTTTCCTTTCCTATTACTACCACCTCTTTTTCTGTGAGCACTCTTGGCTGCTTATTTCCATTCTGTAACCAGAAGCAATTCTTCCCACAGGTACTGTAACTGGAAAGCAAGGCATGCCTACTTTTGTTACTCAGGAATGAAAAGCAAGGAAATCTCCCCTGGTGGTATCATATCTCCTAAACAGCCTCAGTGGAGTGGGGGTAAGCTTGGCCCATGGTTCCCTGTTTCTGATCCTTCAACAGCATTTAGTATAGCATCTGCAACAGAAGAAACTGTGGACCAATTGAGATGGTTTGGTGGAAAGGAATGAGTCATTTTGTGTTGGATTACTATATCCAAAGAACCTAGATATAATGTATTTGGGATATCAGGAAATTCTGGGGGAGTTTTGGCTTTTTTTTCTCCTCACATTGCCATTAGAGGCAAGGTCTCAGACTTCAGTCATCATTACATCTCTGTCTTATAAGATGTAAGTAGACAAGGTGGTCTTCTCTATTTAGGAGTATTTTGTCCCCCCCCTAAAAAAGCGGGGAGCCCTCAGCTAAAGTGCTCGTGTTGTTGATTCATTCCTTTGTGCTAGTGAATTTTGTTTCTTTTTTAATGTTTAGGAACTGCTCTTCATGGCAGTATATATTACTAATAATTCATATAAAATTGTCATTTTGCCATTTAAATGTGCAACTAAAATGTTTATGGCATTAAAAAAAAACTGCAGATACCCCTACAAAGGTTAGCATTCGTTTGCCTATTCATCATTCCTACTTCAGAATAAGCTAGCTTAATCTGATCCCTCTTAGCAATTAGCTGGACTCAGTTCACTTAGGAAATGGGAAAGGTTGGCTTTTGGTTTTTTGAGAGCAGAAAGACCTGAGTTCAAATCCCAACACTGACATACTAGTTCTGTAGCAGGGAAGTCATTTAACCTCTCGATGTCCCCAGCCAACTTGGATATGGAAATGATTTCTGAATAGCATTGACAAAGGGAGCTTCCTAAACAGAAAGTTATACTACTTCACTGAAATCACAGGTTTAAACCATTTTTTTAAAAAAGAAAGAAAGCTGTGAGGAGTGGAGTGAAGTTAATGCTTGGTTTTTTGTTTTGTTTTTGTTTCCCTCCCTCATTTCTCCATTTGTAGGGGACCATACCATCCTGAGATTTTCTATACTCAGGGGTATTGAGTTGCTGCTGCCTCAGGTCCGGGAAGAAGTGGACAGTCCAGCTGTGTTTTGTAAGTCTGTTAATGTCAAATTCATGTAACCAGATGAGCTATTATAGCCTTGACAGGAGAGCAGATGGGCTGCCACACAGAAGACAGATCAGATTGGTTCTACCTGGCCCCAGAGAGCAGACCTGGAAGAGATGGAGAGAATATGCACAGAGGCAAATTTTGACTCAATACAAGGAAAAGTTCTGGCCTTCCTCCCACTGGACTCTGGTCCTAGTCCCCTTTCTCTGTATCCCCCTCCCACCTTCCTTGCCGTATTCTTATTCACATGCCCTCCATATGCTGGCCTTTTCCTCTTGCTTTCAAACCCCTTTGCCTCCAGCTACCCTTCCCTCTTTTCCACATCCTGTTGTCTTAGGATCTTCCCTACCCAGAACTTTGTATGTTCAGTCATTTTCAAAAAGCAGCCCTCCCCTTCCATGCGGTTTCTAGCATCAGCCCCTTTCTGTTTTTCTCCACTGTCAATTCTTTTCTCAAACCTCTTGCCATTTGATAGAAAAGGTCACAGCCAACCAATGTTTGGAGATTTAAACTCAGTCTTCAAGGCCTGACATGAGACTCAGTTCCAAGTCAGCCACTGAACAAACATAAGGTACCTTGAACACCCCCAGCAAGATGAATCATCATTAGATACAGTGGATGATATTCTTTAGCTGGTTCAGTTTTAAGATGTCACAGCTCCCTAGGCATGAGAGCCAGTGTACTGATGCTCTGTCCAAGAAACCTCAGTACAGAGAAGCAGCCAAGAGGCCGCACCTGAAAGTGTTCCTAAGAACCAAGAAATTCTCAAGGCATAACCATCCAGTTCCATGAGATTTTAGGTCCAAGTATAATCAAGAACCCTAGAATAAGTCTTTCTTTTGGTTTTAGAAAGAGATTTCCTATACATTGGATTCTTGTGCTTTTATTTCTGCCTGTCTGTACTATCTAAGTTGGCATAGGCAGAAGCACTATAACTACATTCATGATGGACCAGCTGTTTACAATCTCCTGTGACTTTTAATGACAGTAACTCTGACATACAGAATGTAAGACTTCTGCCTGTTCATGGACTTGCCTTCATCTCTGAGACAAGGTCCCATCTTGGTATAGTAGATAAGTTCTTTAAAAGTGTCCCATCTTCTGCTCTGAACTACTTCCACCTAACCAAGGTTGCCAAAATAGCCTACCCATTTCTTGAGGGCATCTTCTGAATCTATAGTCTCAATTCACTCATGAACCAATTACACTTGTGAACTGATGAGCTATTGCTTCCCATTGCCAAGTTATGAAGTCCACTCATGCATCTAGACCAGTGGTTCTCAACCTTCCTAATGTCACAACCCTTTAATACTTGTATGTGAGCATATCTGCATGTGGGCAGACCTGCCTGGAGATTGATAGAGGAGCAATGTCTCAGTTCCTAAGACCATTTGAAATATGTGTTTTCCAATGGTCTTAGGTGACCCCCGTGACCCTTGTGAAAGGGTCGTTCAACCCACAGGTTGAGAACCACTGATCTAGACTAATAATATTCTCTTCTATAAAAAAATAGTAATTTTTTTACCCTTAGGTTTTCCCCACATTTGCACTCGAGTTTGCATCCTTTGCAGGAAAGATAATGACTTTGGGAAGATATAGGAAAATCTCCAATTTATGACTGAAACAGTTAGGACCTCTTGAGCTCGAGTCCCTATGGAAGCTGCAGGATCAAGTGTGATGTTTTTCCCCCACCTGAAACTTCTACTCTAGACAGCCATCTAGGTAATAAAGGAACTGTAACACTGGCTTCTTCTCGGCCACCCAGATAGGAAACCCCATAGTCTTTCAACTGAAGCTACTTCCCTCCCCCTGCTCCCGCCATCCCTGTTATGTCAAGAATTCTTAGATCTCAGCCTTCATCCACTAGCCCCTCATAGATCATCATTCATGTTAGTAAATGAGAAAAGGAGTTTCCCATGATAGCATCCTTGGAATCCTAATACTGGTAAAGCTATCTATGGTAGCTTGTTGATCGGGAGGTCATCAGAGCAAAGGAACCAAGACCTTGTAACCACTTGTGGTACTGAAAGTTTCTACCATCAGAACCCCACCAAACCCCAGACCTAAGAAGGAATCCTAGGAGAAAGAGTTTGTGTATCGACAATCAAAAGTTCTGCCCCTTTGATTTTCAGGAAGGTAAATGGTCCAGTCTACCATAAAAGGAAGCCATGCTAGAAGATAAGCTGAACATAGGGAATTATCAATTAAATCCATAACCTGAAGTTCCTAGCTTCACTTTTCTGACCCTTGAATTCATCCTAATGCTCCATTCTCCTCTTAGCCTCTATCCCTTACTACTCATAGGTATTCTGTCTGGTCTGAGCTTCCTGATTCATGCTTTTGTTGTTTTCTTTTGCATGAAAACTTCCTTCAACTCTT
Organism: Pseudocheirus occidentalis; assembly: GCA_028646575.1. Classification (NCBI taxonomy): domain Eukaryota; kingdom Metazoa; phylum Chordata; class Mammalia; order Diprotodontia; family Pseudocheiridae; genus Pseudocheirus; species Pseudocheirus occidentalis. Next base: position 63,175,706 of record CM053593.1, read on the forward strand.
TTGGGACCCCAGATTGACATATTGACAGTGGTCTTGCTTTCCTCTATTCCTCAAGAGATAAAGAGCTGCTACTTACTGCTGGTGGCCTGCTCCTTAATCTTTACCTGGGATAGGTCAGTTGATTGGATGGGACAGACATCATCCAACATGACAACCTTAGCATCACAGAAGCTCAGAGATGGAAAGGAGCCCAGAACTTACTAGCCTAACACATAACAGAGCTGGGAATCCCCAGTACAGCCTCCTTGGGAAGTTGTCACCTAGCCCGTGCTTAAACATCTTTTCCTTCTTCACTAGTCTCCCCACTTCCACCTGATCCTTGGTTGTTGTGAATACCACCCACAAGAATGTCTTCCATTTCCATTATTCTGGCCATGGTATTTCTTTTTCTTTTTTTTTTTTTTTTTTTGCTTTTTGGAGGGCAGTTGGGGTTAAGTGACTTGCCCAAGGTCACACGGCTAGTTTTTTGTGTTAAGTGTCTGAGGCTGGATTTGAACTCAGGTACTCCTGACTCCAGGGCCGGTGCTCTATTCACTGCGCCACCTAGCCGCCCCATGGCCATGGTATTTCAAAAGCCTTCCAATTAGCGGACCCATCTTCCTACACATTATACCTAAGATTTTATCCTTTATGTCTGTTATTAGGGAGTTCCTTTCCAACTTGCTCCTCACTCACCATTGCCCCGTCCATATCTCCTAATCCAGTAAATTTCATCTGCATGCCTCTCTCCCTGTTTCATCTGCTCTCCTTGGTCCATATCTTTAGTCATGTCTAGAACTCTTTGTACTGAAAATCTATGTCTTGCTCCTCTCTTTAATAATCTAGCTAAAGTCACATCTTCTTTACATAGACAAAAGGTACATTGTTTTCCTAGTATGCCCATGTGTTGAGCTCTGTTACCTAGACTGATATTGCATTTCTTTTTTAGCTATTGATCTTTCTTGTCTAAACTTGTAATTTCCAAGGAGACAGTGAGTTGCTCTTCCTTGCTTCAACAGATCTGTAATCTCATCATTGTGGGTATTTCTTCCAACAGTGCAAGGTCATGACTCATACACAAGCACATGTGTGTGCACATACACACACTCATCCTACATGACTCTTGATCATATCCTCCTATACATTTTTCCCAGGAGGCTTTGCTCAGTGTGCTAGGGGCCTAATTACTAGATCTCTTTGGCATTATGTGAGTGTCAGTCATCTTTTCCCCTTACTCTTTCTACGTGATTGGTTCACCTCCTTTTCTTTATCTGTGATAATATCTTTGATGATGCTTTTCGCTTATATTTGAAGTCAAAACAAGCTGGTAAAACCAATTAGGGAAGTCATAGAGGCTAAATGCTAGAATACATAAGAGTCAGGAGAATCTTTGACCCAGGAGTAAGATGAAATCTCCGCTCAACCAGGGAGACAATTGTCTTACCTTATGAGTCTCCTCTCCTCCTGGAAGTCTGTAGTATTGCATGTCTGAGGAACTGAAGGATGTATTGGGGCTCCAGTTTTTCCTTGTATGCCTGCAGAGCTTGGGCGGGGGGAAGCAGGATCTCTTGTTTTGCTGTTCACAGCCTGTGCCTCACCTTCTCTTCCCCCCTTGCTCTCTCTTCTATCTTACCTTTCTGTCCTCACCTCTTTCCTTTTGCTTTCCTACTCAGGAGTTGTATCTCCCTACATAAGTGCAGGATCATATAGGCACTCCTTCAGAGGGCTGGCAAGCCTACCTGGGGGGGCTATCATAGATAAATAATGTGCGGAAGACTATTTATATCATCACTCCAAAGTCCTTTGGGTGACCTGAAATATTGATTTTTCAGAGACTACAGTATTTTATCCTTTGTCACCTAAATATGATTACTGGGAAAGTATTTGTGATAAAATGGTAAGTTTTTGTTTCAGGGAGAAGCTTGGCATCTTTGAAAATGTTGCAGAATTTCCCAAATGCAATCACACTTGCTCTCTTCCTTCAGTTTAATACTGGGCCTAATTTATTATCCATTTACAATTTCTGTCCTAGACATGTTATACTGTTGAATTAGCTCAATGGGCTATCTCTCTAACTGCATATTCTAGTTTAGGCTATGGGGGATTCTTCATCTACTTCCTTTTTCCTATGCAGAGGGTTAAATCAAATCCTTTGGCAGTTACATGAATTTCATTTAAGAGACTCTGAAATGTTTCAGGGTTGAATATAATTAGCACAATGATATCTAAAAACTTGAGAACCTGGAGAATCTTACTGTGTGTAGGGAATCTCTCTTCCATAGGGAAGTTTATGATGAATGTTCTCCATAACAGGGGCAAACATTGGTAAGTCTTATCTCCCTATTTTCACTTTGGTATCAATAATTAGGGTATTGTAGAACAATCATCTCCATTACTACATCTATCATAAAAATCTTGTATAATCTCTACTTACTCGTGGGAGAGACACATCATTGGAGGGGAGCCTTTTAAGCTCCATTTGCTCAACTAATCAAATGCTTTTTTAAAATCATCCAATAATAAGTTCAGTGGGATCTTATGTTCTCTGCATCTTTCAGTGAGTTCAGGGACTCTATGGTTTCCTATTATTGCTATGGTTCACTCTTTGTTTTTGAAGAGGAACAATTGCATTATGGGTGATGTCTTGACTTGGTTATGAACTACTTGTAACAACTTGCCTCTTCCAATCTCATTTTTTTTCAATCAAGAATGCCCTCAAAAAAGTATAAATCATTCTCAAAGATTTTGTAGAGAAGATAAAGTAGGGATGGGTTTTTGATGATAATTGATTTACTCATGGTCAACATTTTTCAATAGGAGTAATATTTGACTCTCCCCCTCCAAATTATAAGTTTGTCTTTCAGACATCACAAAATTTGATCCTCAATGCTCTTAAAATTGTGTCACCTTCAATGACCCTTTCCTCTGTTTCTGTACTGGCATAGATGGGGAAAATTGTTTCTCATTGAAATACTAATGTTTTTGTTACATTTCATCCATTTTCTCTTCCTTTAATACCTTTGGGATTCTCAAATAGGCAACTGATCCCATCAATTTGGGAACTTCCTCCACAAGCACAGTCAACCACATCCATCCATGCCTGCCCTCTGTTATGATTCTTCCCCACTTCCTCCCCTGTTTCTCAGACAATATCCCTTCTTTCAGTCTGCTGGAGGCCTTACTATTTTCTCCTAACATTGCAAAAGCACCAGAGGAGCAATACTGCTCTCCACCTGAAATCCTTACATGGGATTAATTGTATAACCCTTGATGACTCCTTTTGTTTGAGTTCTCTTTAGCTTTCTGTTGCTGCCTGCTCTTGGGATAACCTAACTTAATTTGCTATCAGGCCAACCTTTCTACAATCTCATTTTTTCCCCTTTCCAGTTTCTTGTTATTTTGTGAGGATTTGTCTTTGTTTCACAGGTTTAGCTGATGTTTCTATAGTTCTGCTTAGTGCAGATGACCTTATTTTTATTCCCACAACAAAAATGTAAGACAGGTGCAATTGTCCTCATTAGGTTCATGAGGACACAGAGGTGTAGCTAAATGACTTGCAAAACTATGACACAGCTGGGACAAGATTAGAACCTTGATTTTCCTGCCCCTGGGTCTGCCACTGCCATCTATGGATGCCAAGGTTGTGATGGTCAAACAATGGCTAACCTATTGGTGATGAGCCTGGTGATGATGCCCGGATAGATTGGACCCAAATGGGCTGGTCCTGATTTGTATTTGAACATAATCCTATGTTTTGTATAGGCAGTCAAAGCCCCTAGGGAGGATCAACAAATATTAGATAAATGAATGTGCAATGGATAGAGTCCCAGGTCTGGAGTCAGGAAGACTCATTCCTGAGTTCAAAAATGGCCTCAGACACATATTAGCTGTGGTACCTTAGGCAAGTCACTTCCCCCTGTTTGCCTCAGTTTCCTCCTCTGTAAAATGAGCTGGAGGAGGAAATGGCAAACCACTCCAGTATCTTTGCCAAGAGAACCCCAAATGGGGTCATGGAGAGTGGGGGATGACTGAAAATGACTGAACAACAAAATCTGTAAAACTGGGATAATACAGTATTTGTACTACCTAATGTATGAGATTGCTGTAAGAAAAGCACCTCACAAATCTCCAAGTGAGTTATTATTAGTAGTATTCATTTAATCTGGCATTGGATGGTGGGGGCGGGGAGAAGAGAAGAATGAACTAAGATAAACCTTAGTCAAGACTAATCTGAGGAAGTAATACCTGATGGGAAAGAAGAAGCCTGAAAGATTCCAAGCTATCTTATTCCTGCTCCTTACTTTGGTCAACAAGATGCCCCTGCTCAAGTCTTCCCTCTCCCAATTCAAAGTACTTTCTGGAGAAAAGTTAAGTCTTTGGTGTTCCAGTGGAAGACATTTGACTCGATAGAAGAAGATATATATGAAATTCAGACAATAGAGTCTGAATTTTAGAGCAGAAGGGTTTTTAGAGATCAACTAATCCAACTCCCTCATTGTATACTGAGGGAGACCAAGATTATGCGACTTGTCCAAGTCTTGTCAAGCACTTACCTGCAAAGCTGGAGCTGGAACACAAGGTTCCTGTCTCCAAGTTCAATATTCTTTGCATGTTGCCATGTTGTTCCAAGAACAGCCAAGTTCTCAATAATCCCATCCCTTATTAGCAAACCTTTATGAGTGGGAAGAAATGCTGCCACTCCAGGAAGAGAGACACCTAGTCATTTCCCTAGATTTGTTCTGGTTTGTTGATATGACATCTGGGTACTGAGAAAAGCTCATTTGAACTGAAAATGATCCATAAGGTGAACTGGATCTTCCACCACCACCTTCCAAGTGCCTTGCTCTACCTCTGTGTTCCTAGAGCTTACTCACTGCTGCTTGGTCCCCCATTCACACCCAAGCCTCTCCTTGCAACTCACAGGGAAGATCTGACATCTGTGCCAACTACTCCCAACTGATTGTGTTGACAAAACCTTTCCAAAACCTGATACCCTCAACAATCACCACCACCAATCACCACTTCTCTTTATATTTGTCTTTAGCTTCATCCAGCAGCATGTCCCAGAGGAAAAAAGGGACAGGCGTCTTCCAATTATCAGGGTAGGCAAAACTGGAGGGACCCCTTTTGATTCTAAGTTGCCTTATCTTTGAACAGAAGAGCACGGCTGGTGCTGGGGAAGCCTTCTCTTATCCCATGAAGGGGCCTTGTTTCCCAGGGACCTTACTCTCACAGCTGAAATCCAGTTTTTCACATAGCAAATAGAAGATAAAGTCTACTCCACAATCACCCTCACTCCATTCTGCCTTGTGAATGAGATGGGATCCCCAGGGAGTTGGGAGCTACTTCCAGACACGGGTCGATTATAGAAGGAAAGGAGCCCCTCTATGGTAGTCCTTGGCCTGATTACCAACACTGAGTAGCTCCCATCCGGACTACTCCAACCAGGTTCTAAAAAGCCAGGTCAAGAGTCAGAGCCCTTCTGTGGGTGGAGAACCCCAAATATCCTCAACTGTATATGATCCTAATATTCCTCATCCTCTCACTTTACACATCAATCAGAGAAATGGAAAAGGAAGAAGAGAGCTTTATCAAGCTTGAAAGAGAAGAAAAGAACAAGAGGCCATTGTCGATGCCTTTGGAATTTCAGGTCGGTCTCTGCTGACCCAGAGGACAAAACCCAGTTCAGCACTGCCAGAGTCTCAAGTCTAAGACATGGCTGGGTTTGGGGGAGAAGTTGGGCCTTCCCATCCTCCCATGCTGCAGTGTGTGGAGGAGGCTTGGAGTTACTGGGCTCTCAATAGTTATTAACTGGTCCTAGCATCAGAGAAATAGACCAGCCTTTGGGACTCTGCTCTCTGGAGGGGTAAGGTAGGGTTTGAACCTCCTGGACAAGCGTAGACAAGAGTAGGACAAGAGAAGTAGGGAGTCCCATTCTCACCATGAGGAGGAAAAATGGTTTTTGGCCATTGCCTCTATTCTTAAAGATTTTTTTCTCGACAAAATTAATCCCAAGATCCTGAGACCTTTGATATGAGTAAGGAAAATGGACCTCCCCAAGAATCCCACTCTGGATCATGATATAGAGGTGAAGTCTGGGTTTTCAAAAGCTATGTCAGTGAAAGACAAGCTCTATTCAGCTCCAACCATGTGCCCATTAGAGATTTAGTATTACAATCTCCAAGCGTAGAGTACTTCCAGGCTGGGTGCCTCATTGTTGCTGTTAACTCACTGTTATTCTGTCTCCTTTCAGCCAAAAGCTCTCTGACAACTCTAAAGTCAAGCCATTAGACACTCATACATCTGACTGAGTCAGAACAGTGCTCAGGAGGCACCTAACGTTGATGGAGTTTTTACAGGTGAGAACTGAGATGCTATGGCATCAGTAAGAAGGGACATTGGGCACCACCCCGGGAATGGCAGGGATGGGCTACTTTGAGAGCAGATGGAGAGACATTCCTACACAGAACTACGGGCGGTAGATCTATTGCTGTGTTTGAACCTGGGCTTACTAGCAGAGTGTGCCATTTTCACACAGAGTAATTGCTTCTAAAAGAATATTCCACTTGAATCAGGAGGCATGGGTTCTAATCTTGGCTCAGCCGCTATAAATAACTGTATGATTTGGGTCAAGATGACTTAATCTTTCTAAGCCTATTTCTGCATCTGTGAAATGGAAATAATATCTGGATCAGAGTACTTGTATCAAATAAAATAATATTTGGAAAAGTATTTTGAAAAATACAAAGGGTTTCCACTTCATAATTGATTCAAATATAAGGCATTATTATCACTATGAGTGCCATCATAAATGTTAATCCTATCTAGACAAGATAATCCTGCCCTCCCCCCAGAAAAAAGAATTCCTCCTTCCTCATAGATGTATTTTTATTTTTATAAATTTGTTTTAGTTAAAAAAGAGTGATGGGATCAATTTTGAAATTTTTACCTCAAGGACTAGATTTTAAACTCAGTTCGTTACTATTGGTTGTCAGGAACACTCTCAAAGCAAAGAGTCCCACTGTCTGCTGCATGATTTTTCAGTAAAATAAAGGGCAGATGAGCTCAAATTGGTTTCATTCTTGACCCCAGAGAAATAAAAAGGAAATTTATTTCTCTCCTTTAGTAGACTTGAGGGGAACTACAGGTATGGAATGTTGCATACACTACCAGACATGGTTACTTTGTCATTTCAATTCAGTTAAAATTTTGCTTTGTTATAAGAGAGAAATCACTGGATAGGGGTAGAGGAGGGAGAGGGTGTCATATTGGGAAAAATTATTCTGATATTAAAAAGGAAAAAATACAAGTATTAAGAAAAATAATCAAAATGAAGGGCAAAACTCAAGAAGTGAGTTCACATTTGAGATGACTAGGGTGGCTTCTTGTCTCCTTGGAATCTAAAATAAGAGGGAAGAAAGAAAAGATGGGAAGGTAAATTAGGGGTTTCATTGGCGCCAGCCATTAATTGTGTTACAATTTTTCAAAAGGTCACTGGGTTTCAACTCAGAGAATCTGGGTATAAATCCTGACTCTGCCAGCTCCTACGTGTGTGACCTTCGGCTTGAGTTTCCTTCTCTGTAAAGAAAAGAGGTTGGACCAGAAGACCTGTAAAATAGATTCCAGTGCTAAATTGATGACAGTTTTTGGTTTGGATTTTTTTGCCAGTGTTTTCTTTCTACCTAACGTATCCCATTAGGATACACAAAGGTGTGCATTTTCAAAAGAATGGAGGAAATTTTAGAAAGAAGGCCTGTTTGGTGATGGTGGAATGGATCAGGTAAAGGATGGCCAGACTCTGCAGACTAGAAAGGAACAAAGGGGTAGGGATAGGTGCTTAAGAGAAAGCCATGTAGTGGGAAGAGGGGGACATCTAGATAGGGGAGAACTGAAAAGAATGAGCAGAAGGTAATAAAAACCCAAACATGGAGGCTGGAGCTCAGATATTTTATTCCCTTTGTGATCCTATATCTTTCATTTAAAAATATTCTGAGAAGGGGTAAATAGGCTTCACCAGACTGCCACAGGGCACCTTGACATTAAAAATAAATTTTCATTCCTGGAAGAACTAGAGGAGTAGAAGACAGATCAATCCTAGGGAAACTATAGTACATGCAATGTATTTCAGAGAATGGATAAAACAAGTTATTGGGACTAGGGCATAAAATAGGGGTTTGATTACCAAAGTGAGCAAAAAAGAATAGTTTAGGGAAGGACCATCAGCAAAGCTGATTTGAGATTGAGTCCAGGAACATCACATTCTCCTTACCTAGGTCTGGAGTTAGGGTTAAACCTACAGGCATGGTCAAGTTTCTCATCCCGCCTATCCCCCCCACCCCCATCCATTGACCAGTGCTAGAGAAGTAGGGAGTCCCATTCTCACCATGAGGAGGAAAATGATTTTTGGCCATTACCTCTATTCTTAAAGCTTTTTTTCTCGACAAAATTAATCCCAAGATCCTGAGACCTTTGATATGAATAAGGAAAATGGACCTCCCCAAGAATCCCACTCTGGATCATGACATAGAGGTGAAGTCTGGGTTTTCAAAAGCTATGTCAGTGAAAGACAAGCTCTATTCAGCTCCAACCATGTGCCCAACAACAAATTATATATTTGTGGTCCAAGGGCTAACCTCATTAAAAACAGAAGGACTTGTCAACAGTATGACTTTCAGATGATTTTTTTTTTTGCCCAAGGTGACCCATGAAATGGACAAAAATTCACAATCATTTCATTTCCATGTAGCTTCTGTTGTTCTTCCTCCTGGAGAAACTACACACACATATTTGTGTTTTTACTATAAATGAACCTTAAAGACCTAAATGTAATGATAGCTAGCCCACAGCTTTGCCTCGGAGTTGATGGAAATTATTTCATCTTATGCTAAAAGACAAAAAACATCATTATCAGAGACATTTGCCCGTCTTGCTTGGCATCACCTATGATGAGCATTAGCAAAGAAGCTGATGTAAAAAATAATTTATGTACCAACATTCATTGCAAAAGATGATATGGAAATCTATGAAAACTTGACAAGATACTCTTAAGTAAGTCAACAATGTGCCCTGATATACTCATTAATTTCAATGAGAATATGAGCCTAGGGTTGGACAACATAGTTCTTGATCAGGAAGTGAAAGAAGCCATGTATACAATTATAGCCTACTCTGGCATGATACTTGAATATTAGCAAAAGATTTAGAAGTCACTTAAAGAACTAAGAAAAAAATTAGTGAAATTGGTCCTTTGGGGGGCAAGAAGTAATTTCATTGGTGAGTTCCTACCAAAGCCTTCATTTTGTAGCATTACCCAGGCCAGCTTTCATTCTTCTCTGAGCTTTGCTTCTGGCTTTGGGACATGTCCCAAAATCATACCCCTGCATCTCCTTTCAATTCCCTTTTGAGAGTTGTCTTCCCCCATTACAAAGTAAGCTCCTTGAGGGCAGGGACTTTGTATTCCCAGCACTTAGTACAATGTCTGGAACACAGTAAATAAATGCTTGCTCCCATTTCAGAAATCCTTTCCATTGACAGATTAGCAACTCATTTGCCAATATGATGCCATTAAAATGTTAGAGAGTTCCTGGGGCCTTGAAAGGTTGGCCCCAATGGCTTGGCCAAAATCCCATAGCTATTTTATGTCGAAGATCTTGAACTCAGTGGAAAAGGGACCTCTGGAGTCAGAGTACCTGGGTTCATGTTCCAACTTTGATATTTCCTACCTATGTGACCTTGGGTAAATTATCTCTTATCTCAGTTTTCTCATCTGTAAAATAATGTTAGACTAAAAGTTATTAGTCAACCTCTGAGATCACTTATGCTTCTAAATCTGTGATTCTATAATCCTGTAACTTAAAGGTTGACTCTCCAATATCCCTTTGCTGACTCTTAACTACATTTGAGTAGACAGACAAGTAATAGTCTTAAATCAATTCAGAATCAGCTATAAAGGAGGCAAGATTGCAAAGTCATTGAAGGTGATAAGATTCTAAAACAATGAAAAAATTTACAGGGCTGCCCAAAATGGTGACTAGAAAGAAAACAACATTCAAATTCTATACTATAAAATTCTGTATAATTTAGGGAAATGTGCTATATAATTCTATAAAATATTTATGAGGAACTATACATGCCTCAAATGTATCCTTGATTTAAAAACATTAGAAGTGAAAAGGAAGAGGAGGCTAGGTGGCACAGTTGAATAGGGCACTGGCCCTGGGCTCAGGGGGACCTGAGTCCAAATCTGGCCTCAGACACTTAACACTTACTAGCCATGTGAACTTGGACAAGTCACTTAACCCTAATTGCCCTGCCTTTCCCCCCTCAAAAAAAAAGAAGTGAAAAGGAAGAGGTGTGCAGATGATTTTCTATAGCTTCTATGTATCTTATAGTTACATATCATTAAAGAGTATATGATCCCTCTTTGTCTATATTTTTTAAATTATTTAACTGTAAAACACAAACTGTGAAGTCTTACTTTAAATAAGATACCTTCTATGCACACAAGAAAATTATGTATGACAATGGATGAAATTGTGACGATAAATTTGTTCATTGACAATAGTGGATGAAGTATCAAACTGGACAGAATGTGCCCACCTAAGGTATTTGCCAGTTTCATTAATAATGTTACATGCAAAATCTGAACAAAGCAGGATTTTTTTTGTTAATGGTGAATGTCAACAAATGCTGATTTCAGACATCATCACACTAATTATATTAAACTCTTTGTAAAAAGGCCCAGAAATGTGAAATAAATTGATCTATTTACACTGAAAAAAGTGGAAAAATCCACATTGCTGAATTTATGACACCAGAAAGAGTCTATCTAGTTAGTCCATTAATAAACATGTAAACATGGGGCTATGTACATATGTATGTATGTATGTATGTTATCTTAGACCAGCACTGCTAGTGGACACTCAACTGATTCCAGAATTATGTAAGAGGAAATCAGAATCCATCACCTTTGGGAAACTGTTCAATGCTTTCAGTGACTTCAGATTGTCTTTCCTATCTCAGCTAAACTTCTGGAAAGTCTTGTTAGTGATGTAGGTTGGGAGACAGAGACTGTCACAGAATTGTGGACTCCCTAGAAGTGGAGGGGACCTCAGAAGTCATCTACGCTGACTCATGTTCGAACCAGAACTTCCTCTTAAAATAAGCCCAACAAATGATCATACAATTAATCTCACCTGAAGATCCCCAGGGAGGGAGAATTCATCTCAGGAGACAGTTCAAGCCTCAATCTTTTCCACTTTTACTCCTCTTATTTCTGTTCACTGAGGCTAACCAGAACAAATTTAAACCTTCTTCTACTTGATAACCCTTCAAATACTTGAAGACAACACTCATGTCTCCCTTGAGTCTTATCCAGGCTAAACATCCCCATTTCCTTTGTCTTCATCTGGCATGAACTCAAGTCCCATTATCCTAGTTGTCCTTTTCTGGACAGTTTTATCCTTGTTTTCCCTAAAAGGTGGGCCCCAATATTTCACATGCCAATCTGCAGATGGTCTCTGACAAGTCAGAGTACAATGATACTTATTTCCCTAATTCTGAATACTATACCTTTCAAGTCAGACTAACACTGCATTAATTTTCTCAGCTGCCATAACATACTATTTACTCATACTAGACTCAAAGTCCACTAAAATCCCCAATGCTTTCTTCTCCCATCTTATACTTTCAGAGTTGATTTTTTGAACTCAGGTGTAAAACTTTACACATGTCACCACTAAATTTTAAGTTAACTTTATGCAATTTGGCTTATGATTCTAACCCATCAAAATCTTTTTTTGAATCCTGACTCTGATGCCTAAGGTGTGAGCTATCCCTCCTAATTCCGTTCTCTAAAAAAATCAGTGACAAAATTGTTAAATAGAATAAACTAAGAACAAATTCTGAGAGAATGCTACTAACAACCTCTTTCCAAGGTCAAGCATAAATTACTGTCACACCAGGCTATTCAACCATTTCTCAACCCACTTAGTTAAACATCTCTCCATTTTTCCTACAAAAACCGTATGAGAAGTTTTAGTAAATGCTTTGCTAAAATCTACATAAACTATGTCCATAGCATTCTCCTGCTATGTCAATTTAGTGATCCTGCTCCCCCTTAAAAAAAAAAAGAACTGTACTTATTCTGGTGTGACTTACGTTGATGAAGTCATGCTTGCTCTTTTGAGCACTACTTCCTTAGTTTCTAGATGTTTACCAACTATTCTATTAATAATATAGTCTCAAGTTTTTCCATGACTTGAAGTTAAATTCAATTGGTAAATAGTTCACAGGTTCTGTTCTCTTCTCTTCTCTTGTTTTGGAAGATTGGTGACTGATCCTTCCCCAACCAAGAAGTGCCTCTTTGCTTCTCTGGGACCTTTCAAAGATAACTGCAAATGATTTACCATTCCTGTTTGGTAGCTCTTTCAGTATGTAAGGTATTATTTACTTATCCCAGACCACTGTCATATATCAAGGGTAGCTTCTTGCTTTCCTCACTTTTCTTGGGCATCAACCCCCATCCACCCTTTTTGTTCTGTCCTTTTTGGTCCACATACAACTCTCCTTGGAACAGAAAACAAAAGCAAGATGGAATTGAGCCTCTGCCTATTCTGCCATTAGCTATTATCTCATTCATGCCAAGAGGCCATCCTATGTCTTCTTCTAGTCTCCTGTTTTCCTGAAAATAGCTTTTTTAAAGATCATCCTTTCTGTCCTTAGATTTTCCTGACCATCTCAGCTTAATTTGAGTTTAGTGCTGCTGAAACTATTTTTGTATTCATGCTCTGTTACTTACCCTTCCATCTTCTGTACATCTTTTAAAAATTCTAAAGTTGGTGGATGAGCTCCATATGGATTCACATGAGTTTCTTTAAACAATTCCCATTTTATTCCCCAATCTCCATAATTTCATTCTTAAGAGTTTTTTCATAACTCCTTATTGTCTTTCTCCATGGAATTTTAAATTTTAGTCCATAGAACCCTACTTAAGCTGCTTCTGAAATCTGCTCTCTGAAAATTTAGTGTGTGTATCAACCAATGTTTGACCTGCCTTTATTTTTCTATCACAACTTTAAAGATGCAATAGTCATTTCTCCCCATCCTTTCTACAACATTAATCATTTCCTCATTGTTGGAGAGGAACATATCTTGAATAGAATTTTCATTTATTGGTTCCTCCTTTTTGGAAGGATGAAATTGTCATTAAGGCAAGTCAAGAAATTGTTGGAAAGTGTCTAGATAATTGAAGTCTATCATTATCATACCTCTGTAGCAAGCTTTTGCTATCTTTTTCCTGAACCTCTCTATTTCATATTTATGTCCAGGTGGTCTGTGATGATAATGATATCACTTGTATTTCAACACCTCTTCATCTTAACCCAAATGGTCTTTACCATGTTTCCCTGACAGTTTCCACTTTTCCTATATGACTCTGTCTTCTTCATATGCACTGCTACTCACACCGCTTCCATGTTTTTTCTATATTATTTCTTTTAATAAGAAATATACTTCCAAAAGCTGTGATCTAGTCATGAATTCCCACCCATCAAATTGCAGTGATATCCATAATATCAAGTTTTCTTCTTTTAGGATCACTTTGCTTGTTACTCCTTTTATGTGCATAAACATCTGATGCCGTGGATGTTATTACTGATATTTGGATTCTTTTTTCTCTCATGAACTTATTTACTGCTGTTCTTTGCAGATTGTAATTACACTCTATGACATCTAGCTTGGGGGTTATACATAGGCAACTTGTCTTCATGAAGTCATGCTTGCTCTTTTGAGCACTGCTTGCTTTTATAGATGTTTACCTAGCATGAACTGGTAAGGAAGTATTTGTCTGCAGTCTTGCAAATCTAAATCAGAAGGATATTCTTAATGGAATGGTTTGTATACTTCATCCCTGGCCAGGAACCTGACATCCCTATATTGTAATCTTTGATCCAAAAAATACAAATCCCAAACAGCTAACTGCTGCAAAAAAAGTTTTTTCTTCTTTTAGCTATATTATTTCATCATGAATTATGAAACACCACAAGAACTCCAAAGGTGATACAAAAATGAATGGTAGATGTGATTAAGGTGTAGCATATTACCAATGATGACTTACATGTAGAAAGCAGCACTCAAAAAATCATTGTATATGTATATATAGCATAACCAGAAAAGGATATGTATAACCAGAAAAAAATTGATGGATAAATCATACATTAAGAAGGAAAGATAAGAGATATCCTATGTGCTATTTTGGTATTCCCAACATGTTAAAAGAAGAAAAAAAAAAGGCATCTAGTGCCTTTGTGTGGATTCCTTATAGAAGATTTGTGGAAAAGATTTGCACAGGAGAAAAAGTTTTGTGGATTTCCTCAGTGCAAGAAGTACTTACCCTGTCAAAATTCCAAATCCATCAAAGTACCAAAATATTTGAACAGAAATGAAATCGGGAGAACTCTTGCAATTCATATTCCCCCTGCCTTCTTCCCACCACTATCTTTCCCTAAGAAGTCCCAACATCAAAATTTATATGTTCTATTACTACTTTGGTTTCTGATTTGGTCCTTGGATCCCAGAAAGCACAATATCATTCTAATGTCTCTTCCCTAGGCCCATTTTCATGAAATGAATGTTCAGCTTTGGGATCTACATCTTTAATGAAACTTTAAAAGCCCTGAGACCATTCAATTCAACTCCACAAACATTATGCATTCAACTATGCTTAAGGCATATTGTTAGGCAAGTTGATTAGAAAACTAACTCCACCCAGAAAGAGTTTACAGTCTGGAAGAGGAATATAGCACATACACAAATAAGTTATAAAAAGTAGAACACAAATATAACATAGAAATATAAATGCTAAGTGGAAACTAAGGAGAGTCTGATTAGAGGAATGATTGAAGGTTTCATGGGTAAAGTAGCATTTAAGACTTGAAAGGTTTTGAAGGATAAGTGGGATGTTAATAACTAGAAATGAGGGAAGGGAAAAAAGTATTCCAAACACAGAGTGTGGCATGAGCTAGAATATAGAGGTAGAAAAGCTCAGGGTCTGTTTAGAGGACAATGTATCATCCAAGTCAGCTAGTATTCCACTTAAGTGGTTAAGAAATTGGGCTAAATTAGGTTGGGAAGGTGGAGAGGCCCCAGATTGTAGAAGATCTTAGAATCTCAGAGTCTCTGAATTGAAAAGGGGCTCCTTGTAGAGACAAGGTTTTAAATCTCACATACTTTACTTGTACTTAGGGCTAAAGAGAAGCAGAGAAGTGAGGGAGAATAATAAGCTTTTATTCTCTAGGGCTATTTTCACACAGTTCCTCATAGTAACATTAAGAATCTCCTCTCTCCACAGAGTTCAATGATGATGATAATGAATTTTCTCAATCAAAATAAGCATCTCCTTCTAGAAACAGAAGAGGAAGAGGACTGAGCTTCCAGCACCCAGGATCCCCAATTTCCCTTTTCTCCTTCCCTGCACTAGCATACCACTGAAAAAATTAGCATGAATATTAGGAAAAATTTTATATGGAAAGCTGCTGGGTCTTGTGTCTTTAACAGGAAGGAGAAAAAAACTTTTATCAGTGCTCACTTGGGATGGTCCTAATAGCATTTCTCTTCCAAAGGCAAGAGATTAAAAAAAAATAGAAATGCCACTCAGGGTCAAGCTTGTAAACCAGAAAGTAAAATATCAGATAGTTCCCATTGTATAAACTCTGAACTTAAAAACAATGCAGGGGAATCTGAAACCAGGGTCTCTGGGGGTATTTCAGACACCTATTCCCAATGATAGCTATTGTCCATTCCCTAACCTGTTCAGAATCCCAATGAATCAACTTACCCAGAGTGCTTTATTTCATGAAGATATGTGTAAATCCATAGTACCCAGAGCTATCTACTCTCTCCATGCTAACACCTATGATACCACTATCAGGAAAATTGCTGCCATCAAGCAATGGGGATATATGGAAGAGTTAGGATGTGTTCTTGGAAACCCTAGTTAAAACTTGAAATATGTTTCCCCCCAACAAAAACAATGTAAGAAATCGCATCAAAGTTGAAGTATGACTTTTAGGCATAGTGGCAAAATAGAGGACTGACTTGGAGCCAGGAAGCACTGAGTTCAAACTCTATCTGTACCATTTGCTACCAGTGTACCTATGGGCAAATCAAACTCTCAGTGCCCCCAGAAAACTAAGATTCGGCTAGGGAGATAGGTATAGGTGTTGGGGGGGAGGTGTTCACACAAGGAGTTCTCTTGCTGAAATGGGATACAGGGGGAAATATTCATCCTTTCTTCCAAACAACCAGTTCATCAATGTTTGCGTCAGCCCCTTGGAACTGGGTAAATTCTGCTTTAGGTACAAAGGGATTTGTTTGCAAGACAGTTTGTTTGTCCTTCTTGAGAATAAACTCTAAAGGTTAAGGATGTCTACCAATGTAACCCTTATGTCAGACAGCCTGGAGAATTTTCTCTCATTTATCTCCTTGCCCTCTAGGGGGAAGATATATGTGTGGTACTGAAATGGATTTTCGACTTGCAGTCATGGAATCAGTAAGCATTTATCAGGCACCTACAATGTGTCAGGCACCATGTCTGAGGATACAAAGTCCCTACCCTAGAGTAACTCACAATCTAATAGAAGACCACATGAAAACAACTATGTACAAACAAGATGTGTACATTGGAAAGCATTTTTATTGAAAGACTAAATGAAACGACACTGTCCAAAGTATTGAAATTAAATTTGAATTGAATTGAAAATGAAAAATTACTTGAAAAAAGTAATAGAAACCCTCCAGGAAATTACCATCTTACAAAGATCTATGCAAATTCCTACTGAATAGACAGACTTCTGGCTTTCTGTTGTAGTTTCTATTGTTCCTAGCAGGTGTCCTCAAATATTACTCTCTATGGCAACTCCAAATGGGAGTGCTTGAGGTATGAATGTCTCTGGACCAGATCAAGAGACAAAACTTCCTTTTTTAGATAAAAACCACCATGGTAAACTTGAAATTTTTTCCTTGGCTGACAAAAGATACTGGTCAAAATCACAACACTTGTGATATACTCAACTAGAAATTTTCTCGCACTTTGGGAGTTCCCCTTAAAATTCATAAGTGAAAGAAATGGTAAATTAAATAAACATGTATTAAGCACTTACTAGGTGGCAGGCACTGTGCTAAGCACTGGAGATACAAAAAAAAAGACAAAAGATAACCTCATATGTGCAAATCTCAGGACACACAAAAGCTTACCTACCCAGGAAAACAGGACTCCACTCATTTCTCTTTTCTGTCACCAATTCCAGGTTTGGGAGTGGACCCTACAGATTAAGATAATTTTACATCATTTGATACCCAGGGGAGGTATCTTCCACCAGTGGGGAAATATTCCCCACTTGTTCAAAAACTAACAAAGTACCCCAGTTCCTTCCTAATTCTTAAACGATTGACTGGCTGAGTTGGCAACCCACAACTATCAACAATCTCTGACAGTAATGGGTCCTGCCTAAGATGGAGATTGTGTTTCTTTTGATAGGACAGATGCTCTTAGGGTTCCACAGATAACTTTCAGGCATCTGTGAACTTGCATGGAGGAAAAGTTACATCTTTTATTTTCCCTATTCACATTTTTATTTAAACTTGTGTTTAAATAAAATTTAGCATTTCCTTCAATTATAAATTTTTAAGAAATACTATTCTGAAAATGATTCATAGGCTTTATTAGATTGCCAAATGAGTCCATGACATAAAAAAGATTAAGAAACCCTTAATACTCTCAAGGGAATGCTCCATCTTGGGAAGGAAAGTGAAGGAAAAGATAATAGCACCCCCTTTACCCACCCCTAGATTCCCCCAATGACCTATTATTCATTAATTTATCTAAACCAGTGGTTCTCAATCTTCCTAATGCTTCCACCCTTTAATACTTGTATGTGGGCATATCTGCATGTGGGCGGACCTACCTGGAGATGGATAGAGGAGCGGTGTCTTGGTTCCTAAGACCATCAGAAATATGTGTTTTCCAATGGTCTTAGGTGACCGCTATGACCCCTGTGAAAGGGTCGTTCAACCCCCAAAGGGGTTGCAATCCACAGGTTGAGAACCACTGATCTAAATTCTTAAATCTTTTGATATTTTCAGTACACACCACCCTTTAGAGGCAATAAGCTCCATAAGCTATTACTCATTATATGAAATAATATTACCTTTTGTTGTCCTGCCTCCCAGAGGCATTTTCCTTTGTTCAAATATTCTAGGATTTCATAAATTACTTGAAACTATATTGTTCAGTTTTATGTAGGGAATACACATGACCAGGGAATATATGTGAGAAGTGTCATATATGTAAGAAACATGTAGTTAAAGCAACACAATCCTATAGCAACCTCCAAGCAAGAACTCATCTATGTCTCTGACTACATTGCTGCTTGCTGCTTCCCCTCAATGATGCTAACTGTTGGTCTGGTCTCATGTTGGGAGCTGCACTACAAAACACCATTGTCTTCTACTGGATTATATTCCACTGTGCTGCCCTCTGGGGGTTGTCTTTGCACAACAGTAATGAAATCTATATCTGGGTCTAAAACCCATGCTCTTAACACTATAAGAGACAGTGTTACAGACAGAGTGTACTAGAATTTAATCATCATTTAACAAGGTCCTTCATGATGTTGTGATGGACAAAAAATGGAGAGATTTATGCTAGATAATAGTATAATTAGGTAGATTTAGGTGTAGTTAGATCAGGGAGCAACAAACTATGGCCCATGGGCCCAATCTAGCTCACCACCTATTTTTGTATGATCAGTAAGCTAAGAATAGTTGTTACATTTCAAAATAAAGTTTTATTGTATTTAAAATTGCAAGAACTATTCATAGCTGGTAGGTTGTACAAAAACAAGTGGTGGGTGGGATTTGGTCCCTGGGCTACAATTTGCCAACCCCTAGGTTAGATAGATGAATTCAATGAATACTGACTCATAAATGGATGTCAACAAGGACAAAGTTCTTTATTAGAATATCCCAGAAATTTGTCCCTGGCCTTGTTCTGTTCAACACTTTTATCAAAGATTTTAATGAAGACAAAGTTGGCATGATTCTCAAATTTATCTGTGACCCAAAGCTGGGATTAAAAGCTAACTCAAGGAAGAGTAAAATTAGGATCCAAAATTATCTGAAAGTTTAGAAAAAAATTATTCAATATAATAAGATAAAATTTAAGATGAATATATATTAGACCTCAGAATCTCAGAATATAAAGAAAATTCCAGTAGTCATATAATCCAGACTATGTCTGTACAGTAATTCCCTCTAAGCCATTGCCTAATATTATTCAGCCAGCTTCTACTTGAGAATATCTGGTGAGGGAGAATACACATGAATTCTTTAATTCAGGTTTAAGAAACCAACTATAAAAGTACAATATGATATCATGAAGCAACAATTCAAATAAAAAAGACCTGAATATTCTAAAACACTGCAAGTTCAATGGGTAATAGCTTGGATAGAGGTATAGATAATAATGACTTGGAAAAAGGCATAGATGCTGTGTTCATTCAACTTGTGGATAATACAAATCTTAGGGGAAGAAAAAGAGATAGAGACAAAAAAGAGGCAGAGAGACAGAAAAAGAGACAGACAGCATATTAGGTGATAGACTCATTTTGATAGGCTAAAGTATTGGGGCAAATGTAATGGGATAAAGTTTAATAGAGATAAATTTACATATGCTTGAAATAAAAAAACCAATTTAAAAAATACAGGATTGAGAGACATGGTTAGACATCAGCTAATATTCTCTAAAATATTTATGAGATTAGTTCAATAGGAGTCAACAATGTGATGTGACAAATAAGGAGGCCAATGTGTGTCCTTAAACTACATAAAGAGAAGCTTAATTTCCTCATGAGACAACATCTAGAGTACTGTATTCGGTTCCAAATCCCACCATCTTGGAAGGAACTGGATAATTTGGGACTTAGCCAGAATGGTGAAGGGTTTTGAGTTCATGCCATTTAAAGATAAAAAGAAAAAGGACTGTTTAGTTGGCAGGGGAAACAAAGCCTATTAAAGATATGATAGTTCAAGTATTTACTTCCTTTCACCTGGAAGGAAGATTAGAATTATTCTGTTCGGTCCCAAAGAACAGCACATCTGTAACATTACTTGCAACTGTCTACTCTCCACTCTTACGGCCACAATCCTAGATCAAGGTCTCATCACCTCTCACTGTTACAAAAGCTTCCAAACTGATCTCTCTGTCCCATCTCTCCCTTCCCCATTCCAACCTCTACTTAGTTATCAAACTAATTTTCCTTCTTTTTTAAATCAAACTTATATATATATATATATATATATATATACTTTTTTTTTTAAATCAAACTGGTATTTCTAAAGCTCTACAAACTGCTCTGTAAATTCTAGTGGAGCCAAGTGAGGGTAGGGTGTGTTATTATTTACTCCCCACACCCCCACAGGGTGCTAAAGTTTAAAACATTGCCAAACAGTCTGGTTTAGAAGGCTGACTTGTATGTATATGTGTGTGTGTGTGTATAATATATGTAGATTACTATGGTATACTCTCTCTCACTCTTTTTCTAAATTCATTTATTTTTTTTGTTTACATCATTCATTTCCACGAGATTTTGAGTTACAAATTTTCTCCCTGTCTTTCCCCCACCCACCACCCTAAAACAGCCATCCCACTGTATAACCCCTCCCCCAGTTTGCTCTCTCCTATGTCCTCCCCCATCGCCTCTCTGACTTTCCACTAGGGCAAGATGGATCTCCCTACCCAAGTGCCTGTATATCTTAATTCCCAGTTGCATGTAGTTAATAATAATAATTATTATTATGTGTATATATATATACATATTTTTAAATTTGATTATAGAACTTTAAATTCTAGATTCTTTCCCCTCCTTCCTCATCACCCACCCCCACTG
>CM053593.1:63197129-63213948 GCA_028646575.1 Pseudocheirus occidentalis
TTTTTTCAGCAAGAATGCTTGAAAGTCCTCCATCTCATTGAATGACCATATTTTCCCCTGGATAAATAGTTCAACTTTAATAAGTTCTTTATAATTTCTTTTCCATGTTTACCTTCTTATGCTTCTTGTATTGGAGTGTCAAATTTTCTTTTCAGTTATGGTTTTTTCTTCAAGAATGCTTGAAAGTCCTCCACCTCATTGAATGACCATATTTTCCCCTGGAACATTATACTCAGTTTTACTGGGTGGGTGATTCTTGGTTTTAATCCTAGCTCCCTTGATCTCCAGAATATCATATTCCAGGCCCTTCAATCCCTTAATGTAGAAGCTGCTAGATCCTAGGTTATTCTGATTGTGTTTCCACAATATTCAAATTGTTTCTTCTTGGCAGCTTATAATATTTTCTCCTTGATCTGGGAACTCCAGAACCTGGTTATAACATTCCTAGGAGTTTTCTTTTTTAGATCTTTTTCAAGAGGTGATTGGTGAATTCTTTGAAGTTCTATTTTGCCCTCTGGTTCTAAAATATCAGGGCAATTTTCCATGAGAATTTCTTGAAGGATGCCTTCTAGGTTCTTTTTTCAATCATGGCTTTCAGGTAGTCCAATAATTTTTAAATTTGTCTCTCCTGCATCTATTTTCCAAGTCAGTGTTTTTTTCAAGGAGATATTTCACATTGCCTTCTATTTTTTCATTTGTTTGGATCTGTTTAATAGTATCTTGATTTCTCATAAAATCATTTGCTTCTACTTGCTCCACTCTAATTCTGAAAGGATTATTCTCCTCAGTGAGCTTTTGAGATTCTTTTTCCATCTGGCAAATTCAACTTTCTAAGGCATTCTTCTCTTCATTGGCTTTTTGGGCCTCTTTTGTCATTTGAGCTAATCTACTTTCTTCAGTCAGGTTGTTGACTCTTTTCATGATTTTCTTGCATCATTCTCATTTCTCTTCCCAATTTTTCCTCCATTTCTCATATTTTGTTTTCGAAATTCCTCTTAAGCTGCTCTGTGGCTTGTTACCAATCTACATGTTTCTTGGAAGCTTTTGGTGCAGGAGTTCTGACTGTGTTGTCTTCCTCCTGTTCCATACTTTGATCCTTTTTGTCCCCAAAAAAGGAATCTAAAGTTGGATTGCTGTTCTTACTTTGCTTCCTTTGCCTGCTCATGTTGCCCATCAATTACGCGACTTTTTCGCTCTATGGAACTCTGCTTCCAGAGGGGAAAGCTCTGTCCCAAATTGCCGGGGTTTTCCCAGCTGCCAGAACTTTTAGGAGACTCCTGGAGCCCCCACCATCTCTGGCTCACTGAAAACACTCTCCAGGAACACCACCCAAGACCATGATCCTGATCCAGGCCAGTTAAGGTAAGAGCACTTGCCCCCTAAATGATCACTTGGCCCCCCTGCAATCTGCATGCCTCAAGTTTTGAAGCAGCCACATGGAGGTGGCTGTGCTGCTTCAGCTACTTCCTTGCCCTGGGGGCAGTTCAGCTGAACCCTCTTCCCCAAATTTAGCTGAGTTCCACTAACCATTTACTTAGTCCTTATTTCTTATGGCCTGATAATTCTGGAAATCACCACAGCTGCCTTTGATCCACTCTCCTGAAAGCTCCAGCTGCAGCTTCTCCTGGCTGCCTGTGGGTCAAGCCTTGGTTTCAGGCCGGGCTGGTTTCAGCTCCCAGCATGCTGCAATGAGCCCTTCCTGTCCTGCCTGCCAAGCTGCCTTCAGCAGGAAATGTGTTTTTCTGTACTTTTGTGTGTTCTGGAGCCCTAAAATTTGTTTAGAGTCATATTTTATGGGTAATTGAGGTGGCTATGTAGGAGCTGCGAGTTTTCCTGCTTCTATGCCACCATCTTGGCTCTGTGTAGACTCTTAAGGGGCCTCTGTATCTGTGATGCTTGCATTGGGCAAGTGGGCCAGAATCATCTGACGAAGAGCAAGTCTGTGCTAGAAAATTTTATGGTACTCTCATCTCTCATTCTTTCTCTCCATACACACACACACACACACACACACACACACATACACACACATATACATATATACACACATATATGCATATATACATACATATACACATATATACACACAAAAATAGTATTTATATACTATATACTATATATAGAATAGATATAATATGTATATATACATATATATAGTCTAGAGATAGGAAAGCAGAGGATATATTCAAGTTATATGAAGGACCCTAGTTCATCTAGAATGTAGGATGTGGATGAAATCTATAAAAGTAAACTGGTGAGAGATTGTGGAGAATTTCAAATGTCAAGCTAAGGCATTTCACCTAGTGATGAAAGTGGTATCTCACTGTGGGTTGAGTGGGTTGGGATTCCAAGATATTGTATAAGGAAAGGCAGAAATTTCCTATATATGATACCTTTGTTGCTAGGGGAAAGTCCAAGCATCACATGGTACAGGGTGGGATATCCAGTCACAGCCCTGGTGTCAGGGAGAAAGAGAGAGACCCAACCATTAGGGAACAAGAACACTAGGTTCTTGTCCAGTCTTTACTTTCTACATTTCCTAAGCTGAAGTTTGGGAGGTAGGGGTGTTTACCAAGACTACTTATTCCAACTCTGGACAAGCACTGATACTACTGAGAAGGAAACTTAAATGGCTAGGAGGTGGACCCCACCAGATATATAAGAAAGCACAAGACAGGAGCAGGCAGGAAGATAAGCCAACAAACTTTATCAAGAAGAAATATAACATGAAGGGGTGGCCAAGGAGGATGAACACCAAGGTTGACTTGCTGTGATTGCTGGTAGAATTAGGTACTAAAACTGGGGAAAAAACAATCCTGTGAGTTTTCATTGTTTTGTTTTGTTTTGTTTTGTTTTGTTTTGTTTTGTTTTTAATCAGTCAAGCAGGACCAGATACTGGAGAAGAGGAGTAGGGGAGCTCAGATCTGGGAACTGATTCTGATTCATTGCAGGGAGGTGTAAGTAGGAAACATCTGAAGAATTGGCAGCTAATTGATAGTCAAACTCCCCTCCAATAGAAATAATCTTTTGGCATTTATTTCCAGACTCACTCTGAGGGAGGATCAGGGGATCTTAGTCTCATCACCAACTTCATTTAGTTACCTTGTAGGTGGCTCCATAAAAAATCACAGAATGTGAGAGCTCTAAGTGACCTCAGAAATCATTTAGTCCAAGGGTTCTTAACCTTGTTTATGCTGTAGACCCCTTTAGCAGTCTGGTTAAGTCTATTGGATTCCTCTGAATAATGTTTTTAAACACCCAAAATAAAATACCTAAGATTATAATTAAAACCAATCATATTGAAATATAGTTAACATTTTTTTAAGTTTACAGATCCATTTACAAACTCGTGAGTTAACTAACTTCCTTGTTTTGCAAATGAAAAACTGGGGCCCATCAGAGATCACTTAGGAAAGGTCTGATAAGGAATATTTCCAGGAGTATTTCAGCTTCCTGACAGAACTGGTTGTTTTTCATGCTAGTTTGTTCATCTGTTATTGCCTTGTGTCCCTGAGGTCCAGTATAGAGCCTTTGGCAAGGGCTTAGTCAATGGTAGTTGAATTTAATTAAATTAATATGACATTTGCTAACACTGTATACTCACCAGTAAAAAGTGTGGCTCAGACAGTAATATAAACCTCATGCAATCACTAAACCCTGATGCTGTTCATTCTATCATTATCACGGATCAAAATTTAAAGAAAGTTTTACAGAAGTTACAATCAACAACCTCAGGCCCACTGCCTTCCCACAAGTGCAGAAAAACCACAGAGGAACCATATCATAGGATAAATGGAAGGTAGAAGAGAAGGATAAGAGAAGTTACTCTCTAAACCCTCAAAACAGTTTATTTGGGGCCTTTGGTTGGCAACTTGAGGAGCAAGCACAGGGTATAACTCATAATGTCATAATGTCCAGGCATACTTAAGAAGTAAAGTCTCGAGTAGATAACTTCACTATTCCTTGGCCAATGAGTGGGAATCTGGTGCATCTTATTGCCCTGCCTGAGCGACTGGAATGAATAAAGCACTCCATAAATAAATAAATATATAGTAATTATACATTAAAAATAAATCTATAAGTAAAGCACCCCCATAGCAACTAGGGAGAAACAGGAAATTGAAGGGGTGCAAAGAGTTGGTTCTGCTAATCAGATTGAGCGTCTCAGCATGTCCCACCCTCTGACGTGCATGCCAGGGTGCTAAGCTAACCAATCAAAAAAGACTTGTGGTCCCTTCTCACTTAATTCCTACCATCACCTTCCTGCATCCATGAGTTCTTCTTAGATCCTTTGTTTTGATGAAGGGCCCAGACCAGCCATACTTCATTCTCTGGAATTTACCAATGTGCCACAGCTGCCTCCTTCTCCTTACCCCTTTGCTTTCATCTTACATTCCCTCCACCCATTTATGGAAGTTGTCTTCTCCCAGTAGACTCTAAGCTACTGTAGAGTAGGGACTGTCTTCCTTTTTTCCTTGTCTTTTTACCCCCAGCAGTTAGCACAACATAGGGAACATAGAAAGAACTTAATAAATGCATGTTGATTTGACTTCTGAAGATAAGCAGTGCCTGGCATGTAAGTACTTAATAAATGCCTGTTTGATTGATTGATAAAACAAAGATATTTCTGTTACAGTTTGGCTTAGAAAAGGAAAGGGCAGAACAGGCTGCTATTTGGTCATGATGAACAGAAAGTGGTAAAGAAAAGAAGGAGAAATTTTTGTCCAAAGCAGGCAATGCCAGAGCACTGACATCAGCATTATCCTGGAAGCAACCCATGCAGGCCTGGAAAGCCATTTGTTCAACATTAAGTATGAGCATTTAACCCTCAGAAATCAATAAATGCTACAAATCAGAATTTGATTTATTGTTTTGTTGATTCTTAAACATAAAGTGATGGAGAAAATGTTGATAATGAAGATTAAACTTAAAAGTGTATTTGTGCATAATTTTGGTGGGGAAATGGAGGAGCTACTTGTTGCTAAACATTTACCCGCATACTCCTGAACATGTTATTTCCAACTCGAAGGGAACTGGGGAAGGCTTCAAAGAGGAAATGGCATCTGACCTGGACTTTTAAGCAAAGGTAAAATTTTAACAGGTGAGAATAGAGAGGGTATTCCAGGCCCAAGAAATGGTATGAGCAAAGGTGCATAGGAAGGGGATGATGACAAATAGCATTGTTTGGCTTCAAGGAAGACTGTGTAAATGCAATAGAATAAACTAGAGCTGGAAAGAAGTTGGAGTTTATGCATTAAAAGTCAAAATAAAGATTTTGAACTTAATGGGTAGTGAATGTTAAAGGATTTTCAGCAGGTATAATCAGTACTGCACTTTGAAAAGATGTGCAAATGCCCATCAGACAGTTTATATTCAATAATCAAACCTTTCTTGCCTTTTCTGTCCATTGGTGAAAGGTCTTCTGATCAGTATCATTGTAAATATTTCAGAATCTGAGTGATGACGGATTTCAGTCCATGATTTCATTTCCAATATCCCAAAGCACTCTGAGGATGCATCTACCAAATTACAAATATGTTGATGGTGTGTTAACCTCTTCCTAAAAGAACAGAGTTTCAAGTTGGAATTTCCAAAAGGAAATAGGCAATATAGGTGTAATGGGTCTTTGATTTGAGCGTTCCCAGATCACCTAATATGGAAGTACTCACGAGGGAAATGCCACAAACCTGCTTCTGGGAAATGACATTCTATACTCCCCTACCATGGGGGTGGGGTGAAAACAGACTCTTTCCATTGACTAGCCAAAACAGATTGTCTCAATGACCAGACTAGGACATTGTGGCTCTCTTTCTGTCTTTTCTTCTCAATCAAAGAGGCTAAAGGTCCTATTGGCCTAAAGCTGAACACCATAAATTGAAATGAGTAGAGTGAATTTATCCCTCTCCCTTTTGGTCTTTGTAGCCCCAACAAAGACTTGGGATTTTGTTCTGTCCTATGTCATTTATCCTTTTCCATTGTAGGTGTAAGCAGTCTAATCCTCACTGGACCCAGATGTGAGCTATGACAACCTTAGATTCAGGATTCCAGGCTAGATGTTGAGGCCAAGCCAGCGAGGACTTGAGTTTAAAACAGGCTTTGGACTTGTTACTCTATTGGGTCTGTGCTACATGGGAACAGAATTAAGCTGTAAACTTAATCTAACCTTATTCTGCTTCCTAGAGACTGAGGTAATTCAGGAGGTGGGGATGGATGTTTGTACTTTGTTATTGTTATAACTTGGACATGACTACTCTTTTGTAAAACCTATTCTTACCGCTAAATGGTTAAATAAAGCTAGGATACAGGGGACCCCCTAAAATAGAGGGAACACCACTGGCAGGACCTGAAACCAATGACTCAGAGACTAGAAACCTCCAAACCCTCTTAAAATGCTGAAGAACTCTAGGGGAAATGTGAAATATAAAGGGTTGGGGGAAGAGTGGCCAGGGTAGCCACTCTTACATATCTTTACCCTACTTTATGCAACAGATGCACTCTTGGAATACACACGTAAATTCTAAGTACATCAGATCATATTTTCCCTACTGGTGACTTACATTATAATTTTAGAGGTCCCATTTATCTCTTATCACCTACATTGACAACTACACTTCATCAAATTGGATGGGGGTGAGGATGAGACATTTCTTATTTCTGAAGTTCAAAATGGCCCGTTAGAATCTCAGAATTTGATGGTTGAAAGGGACATTAGAGGTCATCTGATCCAAACCACTCACAAAGGAATCCACAACTATAATACCCAGCAAATGGACTTCCACTCTTTGTTTGAAAACAAGACTTCCAAGGAGGGGGAACTCACAACCTTATATAGCAGTCCATCCCATTTTGGGACAGCTTTAATTGTTAGGAAGTATTTCCTGACCTCAACCCTAAAGTGGTCTGTTCACTATGTCCGCTCATTGCTCCTGGCTCTGTCTCCTGGGACCAAATAGAACAAGACTAACCCTTCCTCCATATGGTAGTCATTCAAGTCCTGAAAAAAAAGCTATCGTGTCTCCCCTGACTCTTTTCTTCTCCAAGTGAAATATCTCCAGTTCTTTCAACTGATGGTTACCATCATCTGAATACCCTCTTACTCATCAATAAACCGCTTAAACCATGGCACCCAGAATAAGCGACGATAGCAGGATACAGCGGGACTATCCCTTCTCTATGTCTAGAAGTTGTGGCTTTCTTAATGCACCCCCAGGCTTAGATTAGCTTTTATTTTATTAATTAATTTATTTATTTTGACTGCAGCATCACACTGCTTGATTTGATGTGTTAAAGTTGTTTGGAGAAGAATGTTGAGAGAGTTGGGCCAGAATGCTCCCTCTACTCCATGATCTTGACTCAGCCTCCAACATTCTTATTTTACAAGTGAGGAAACGGAATCCAAGGAACATTCAATGCTTTAACCAAAGTCATACATACATCTGGTACACATGCAGCCAAGCTAAGGTTTGAACCCACATTGCACCGGACCACACTGCCTATGAATTCTTCTATAATTCTAGCCAATGATAATACAGAATAAAATAAAATAATAATGGAAATAGAACAAAATAGAAAAATAGCAATTGTGGAAGGAAATCTGTAAAAAGGAAACTTGAAGTCAAGGGATGGCAATTGACCTAGCATGTAATTCATGGCAGAATACAATTTGAACCCTTCATCCAAGGCAAGCACTTTTCTGCATTGTGCTCATTTCCCTTTCCTATTCTAGCTGACACTCTGTCCTGTTGATAGGTACTTTTTTATGTCTCTGGAGTCTACCCCTTGCTTTTCTGGCCTTTGATATCTGCCACATTTCTCCTACCTAGCCAGGATTCTGGATCTGGTAGCCTTTAGCCAGGCTTGACTTGCTTTTTCTGGTGGCATGGCATGACAGAAGAGAGGAAGCCAACAGGCTGAGCCAGATTTCCTAGCTGGATCATTAAAGGGAGGTGAACATATTCTTGTTAGAAACATGAAGTTATTTAAAGGCTTCCTGAATGCTAGAAGGAATAGAGAATACTTAAGTGACAAGTTTTGGTAAGTTAAATAATCCTTCTGGCTTGAGGAAGTGCCCAAGATGCTGCTGTAAATATAGTCTTCCTATAAGGTTTTTGACCAGGAGAATGCAGGAAGAAGTCAATGACCTTGCTTCTTGTAATCAGCTTCACAGGGGAAAACACAATAAGCTAATGAGTGAATAAAACCACTTGAAATTTTGCCAGGAAAGTACTTAAATCGGTACCTAATTATTATATTTGTTTTAAACTTAGACCATATTGTGTTTGGATGTCAATTTCTCATGCAGAGGTTACTATTTATCTCATACTTATTTCCACAGGGGAAAAATATAATTGAACTGGATTATTGTAAATCACTTCACTGCCTGACAGTTATTCATGCCTGGAACAAGCCAAAATGTGCTGTTATGCTCCCTTTAGCAGGCACCATCATCTGCCTAATGGCAGCTGCCCAAACTTCAGGCCAGGTCTGTATGCTGGTCCTTACCCAGGAAGGGCCCCTGTTCCCTTACGACTGCAAGCACTAGTGTTCCTTTCTATGTGACTGAGAACTAAGACCCCCTATTTCCACTCTGCCCTGGAGGTCTCTAGACTAGAGAGTAGTCTAAAAACTCAAAATCAGTCCTATTGCATTGAAAACATTTCCAAAAAAAGGCAAATGTCTTTTATAAGATAATCACCTCCATGATATCTGCCATTTTTAGAAATGGGAGTAGGGGAACAAATTTTAAATATTTGGCAGTTTTAATTTCAAATTCCAAACCTGATCATTACAAAAATTCATGTATGTTTCAGGAAAACATAGTCTTAATATAAAATTCATGGCGCTTATCACAGTTAAAGTTTATTTTTTACAATTACATGTAAAAACAATTTTTAACATTTGTTTAAAATTTTGAATTCCAGATCCCCTCCCTACCTGCTTCCTCTCTCCCCTCAATGAGAAGAAAAGCATTTTGATATAGTGCAGTAAGACAAAGTTTATAAAGCAGAAAAAAATCAGATATCATGTTTACATACCATATGACTCATTGCAACAATTACTTTTGTTAATTAACGACACAATACATGCTTTCATGGGCTACATTACAACATTACTGCATCTGCAAATAAGTTTATGTTGAAAATTTAAAACTAAAATTAAATTCAAGGGCAGATTGTCTTTTAAAACAGAAAGACCATTTCTAGTCCACAGTAACTCAAGTCAACCATTGGAGGGTGCTGATTTCTCATCATTTTAAAATAGATAGATCGCTCTAAATTTGATTCCCTGGTTAGTATGGTCTAATGGCAGGTTCACCTTCTTTCTAAACTGCTTACAATGGCAAGAAATGACCCTTCAAGTACTGAATGACCCAGCTCTAAAGGCCTACACTTCTACCCTTTCCTAACCATTCCTGCTGCATTTTTAATGCTTGTCTAAAACTGCCCATGTCATTTCTATAAATACTACAATTCTGTAAATATTTAAGTAATAAATATTATTACTTTAAAATGCAGTGATACCAGCCCCTCATAGTTGGAGAATAATTTCCCATTTGAATCCAAGAAAAAAAAAAGAAGAGAGAAAAGAAGTCATCTTTTTTCTTCCTATCTTATCTTACAGAAACCATAAACATACCACCACTCAGAATCCCAAGCAGGCAATCATAAGATCCTTCTCATTTCCCAAAGAAAAATACCAACTCAGAGTATGCATCCACTTCTCAGAGCTAGAAGGCATCAGAGCCCTCATGACTCAGTGCCTAATTAGACCTTAGCAAAAGGTGTGAAAGCCTTCCTACAAGCAAGCCTCTCCTAAGCAAGCTTCTCTTCAAGTAAGTTCCTCCCCCCAATGGGTTCTATGTGATTCAGGATGTATCATATCTGGGTACATAGACCTATTAGTGGATGGGGAAGATCTTCTATCCCATTAACATTTCAACCACCTAGCTCCCCACTTCTTGGGTTAAGATAATCCTTAGAGGCATGGGAATAATTACTATTGTTAATCAACTTACATTTTATCACTTCAGAAGAAGGGGTGATAGAACAGATCACCTAGCCAGCTCTGGAGTTGTGATCTTCCCTGAGAAAGACTTTTGATAAGGTTCAGAGTCTCAATAATCGAGCAGTTCAGGTCCACAGACTTGGGCTACCTAAGTATCACTGTCAACTGATCTCTGTTAACCAGGTGCTTCACTTTTTGACTAGATACAGGACCAGTTGGCCCAGGGCCTGTGTTGAACAAGAGGTTTGAATTATGCTAAGTATATAGAAAAAGGAATGGTATACCCCTTACCTCTCCCCGCCCCAGCCAATACAGGCACAGGAACTAATCACAAAGTGTTAATTAGGTGTTGAACTAAATCTAAAGATACCTTGAGCCCTGATCCCTTTAGGATCAAGGTGTGAGTGATTTCAGATCACCTAGGATCAGGTGATTTAGGATAGGATAGGATAGAATTTAATGGAGCAAACATATTACCCATACTCTTGGTGGGGGACTTTAAATAGTAAAATAACCCTGGTGAGGGGAAATTAATTATAATCCATGATCATTTCTCTCCCTCTCCCCATTAGTCATGGTATCTTAGCAGTACCTTGCCCAGAGGGATACCCTCTGATCCAGAATTCACTGGCTCTAGAAAATTCAAGGCATAATGGAGAGAGAAAAGACACACATTCTACATAGTTACCTAAGGTAGACAACAGCTTTAAGGAGTATGGCCCCTGGCAGCAAAGAGAAGCTGTGCAGAGGAGCAGACCCTAGAAAGTCAGCCCAAGCAACCCATCCAAAGAGATGATGCATCTAAGGGGACAAGTGTAAGGATTCCACAAAAAGAGAAAGGACTGACTCCAGGCCCTCTCACACCAGGAGCTGTGAATTGTCTTTGCCACAAATTCATCCTACACATATGCCTCAGTTTGAGCCCACTCATCTTATAGACACTTTGTGTATTTGTTAAAGAGTGTGCCCTAGGTTTATAAGGAAAATGTTTCATATCTAATGTTTTTGCTTTTCCATCTTAAAAAATGTCTTTGCTACAAGCTAATTGTGTCTACTGGCTGATAGCTAAAGAAAAGCTACTAATATAGTGCGGGTCATGGGGTTCCTGATCTATAGAGGTCACTACCACTAAGCAACCTAGAACCTGAAATAGAAGTTGCCTCTTTGGGGACCAAGCCTGTTGAGGAAGTTAATCCAGAGGGTCTGGAGGGGGTCATAAGAACTGGGTTCTTTGACTTCCCTTCCTGTCATTTCCTCTCCCCAGAGATAAAAACTCTCATGCAGAGACTGAGTAAAGTGAACCTGTAGGAGAGGAAACATTCATGTGTAAAAGCCACTCTTTCAATGGCTATAAATTGGTTTTAGATCAGCCCAAGTATTGTTTTCTGAACTCTGAGGCAACTCTAAATGTCTCTGTGACTACCCAGAGACATGATTTTGGGCATAGTTGGGCCAGAATACTCTTCCCAGCTTTTGACAGTATATTACAACGGAAAGGACTTGAAGTCCCCAAATCGAAAGGATCTGGAATTGGATGAGTCCCGGATTCTCAATTCATGACTCTGACATTTAATAGTTATATAACCTTGGGTAAATAACTAAAACTTTTTTTAACTCACTTCCTCATTTGTAAAATCAAGACAATTGTACCATCTCCTTCCCAGGACTGTTGTGAAAAGTGTCTTGTAAAATTTAAATACTCTAATACTTAAAGGATTCATAATTTTTTTCAGTGTAGATAACACTATCAAAGAATGCTGTTTACAACCCCTCTATCTCAGTATCCAATCTTCACGAATATTAACAACAAAAATCATCACATGATGACCAACCTTCTGGTAATCAACTTTTTAAAACTTAGCTTGACATTTCCTCAGTTGACAGATGCTTCTGGTCTATTACATGGCCTGTATTTAATACCTTTCCAAATTGGAAGGATTTTCCTTTTTTTTTATAGCCTTTGGGAACCCAGTTGCCTCCACAATACAATGCTACACCAAGTACGGTTTTAATGAAAGGTTCCATATTTGCACTAAGACAAAAAAACCAGATGCCTTAGTTGACTTTCATGGTGATGGGATCTTTATTCAAACATTCTAACATCCTCTATTGATTACAATTTTGATTGTGTTGTGACCAGAGAAGGACATGTTTAAGACTTCTGCTGAGGTTACTATGAAATTACCATGAAATGTATATGGAAGTAGTAGCGTTATGTCAGGCATAT
The DNA here is from genome assembly GCA_028646575.1 of Pseudocheirus occidentalis. Classification (NCBI taxonomy): domain Eukaryota; kingdom Metazoa; phylum Chordata; class Mammalia; order Diprotodontia; family Pseudocheiridae; genus Pseudocheirus; species Pseudocheirus occidentalis. The sequence goes on from CM053593.1 coordinate 63,209,362, forward strand.
CTAAATTCCTTTTAGACCTTCATCACTTGTAAACACTTTCACATATGACTTTGCATTATGTTTATCTATCTACATGCTTTATCTTCCCTTCTAGGGGATCAACTCTTGAAGAGCAGGAACCCAGGCTTTCTCTTTTTTATAGCCTTCAAAGTACCAAGCATAAGGTTTCCTAAATAGAAGATCTTCAATGATCTGTTGTTGAACTGAATAGGATTCACCCAACAGGCTGGATAAAAGAAGTGACTTAAACAAAATATTGTCAAGTTCAGTCATGTTGTTATGGTGTCAACAACCCAGATTAAGAACTGTTAACATTGGGGAAATGCTTCCTGTAGTCCATATTCCGCAGTTTCTTGTAAACATAAATCACCAGATCAGGAAACAACTTCTGAAAATACTGGGAAGGTTCTCCAATATTTGACTTCACACTGAAATGAAAGATACCATGTTCAATCAGTTTGCTCCAGGGCATTTAGTTCTCCATTCTGACATTTACAAATCTGACAACTCACTCATTCCTCTAGGTCACCTCTTAACTCTCTGATCTTTTCAGCAAAGAAGGACTTACAGGTAGGGCTTTCCTTATTTTATAGATAAGAAAGTGGATACTCAGACAAGTTTAAATAGCCTGCTGATGCTCATACACTTAGAAAGTGTTGGAGGTGGGATTCAAACTCAGATATCCCCTAATCACAAGTCCTAACTCCACTACACCATGCTGACCTCTTTGAAGGGACACTAGAAGCAGGACTTTAGCATTCAGAGGACCAGAGGTAAGGACTGGACTTTTAGGATAACATATTTAGAACTGGAAGGAACTTTGAGGTTATATCATCCCACCATCTAAGTTTATCAATGAGGAAGGTGAAATCTAGGAAGATGAAGAGACTTTAATGAGCTTTCTTTGAGGCTTCTAGGTGGGGTCACAGTGCATAGAGTGCTGGGCCTGATGTCAGGATGATCTGAGTTTAAAACTTCGGGGGTGTACCTGCATATTTACTCATATACACACATGTATATGTGTATGTGTGTATGTATATATATGCATATATATGTGTGTATACTTATATGTGTGTGTATATATGCATATGTGTGTGCTTATATGTGTATATATGCATAAGTGTCTCTCCTAATGCCCAGTTCCACATTGCCAATTGCCTATTGGACATTTCCAAATGGATGCATTTCAAATTCAGTATGTCTAAAATGAAATTCATCATTTTCCCCAAACCCATTGCTCTTCCCATTTTTTCTGTTCTGTTAAGAATACTACTGTCCTCCTGGTAACACAGTTACCATCTTGGAATCATTCCCAACTCTTCATTTTCCCTCATCTTGCATAGCCATTCCTCTCCCCCACATCTTGTCAATACTGCCTTCATATCATCTCTCATGTCCATCTCCTTCTCTCCTCTCTCTACTCACATGATCACCTATATAATTCAGGTCCTCACCAACTCTTGCCTGGAGTATTATAAAAATTTCCTTGACTCCAGACTTTCTGCTCTCCAAGCCTTCATACATACCATGCCTAAGGATGTGATTTTTTTAAATTTTATTCTTTCCAGTTAGACCATATCATATTCAGTTCTGGGCATTTTATTCTGCCCAGTTAGGCCATATTATATTCAGTTTTGGGCACTATATTTTAGGAATGACATTGATAAATTGAACTGTGTCTAGAGGAGGGCAACCAGGCAGATTGTGCCACATGAGGATTGGTTTAAGGAACTGGGGATAAGTCTGAGCAGAAATATGATTGCTGACTTCAGCTGTCTGAAAAACTGTGAGATTAGACAAATTCTGCTTTAATGCCCAAAAGTAGAGCCAGGGGCAAAGGATGAAGGCTATAATGAGGCATAATTGATTCAGTGTGAGGAAAGTCTTCTTAATAACAAGAGCTATTCAAAAGTAAAATGGGCTGACCTGGGTGGAAATGGATTCTCCTTCACTGAATGTCTTTAAGCATCACCTGTATGGTCACTTGACAGAGATGCTGTAGGTAAGAATCCTGTTTAGGTATAAATTGGGTTAGAAGATCTCTGAGGTTCCTTCTAACTTTTCAACACCCATTTTATGGAATTGAAGTAGTAACAGTGGACAGAACAGAAACCAGGTCTTCTAACTCTCAATTTGGATTCCTTCCACTAAGCCATACTTCTAATTATCAAACTATTATTCTGCTGCTTACTCCATCGCTGTAGAAAGCAGGAGAGATTCTCATCTAAAACCATCTTCAGTTCTAGCTATTTATGTCCTACCCAAAGTAAAGAACAGACAAAAGACCGCCCTAGCTTTACAGATGTTTTAATCTGCTACAACAACATAAAAAGTTCAGAACTTTATTTGTTAATAGAGAATCATTAAACTGCCTTTTCTTCTCTACTTACATCAAGAAAAGATTGCTGCCCCTCCAAGGTTAGCAAAAACTAGAAAAGAGATCGCAACCACCCTGTGTGCATATTAATAACAAGTCTTTCAGGATGATCAGAAAAAGACTAAATTCTTCTCCGAAAGAGCTTTTCTTAACACCTGCCTCAACCACCACTTCAGTCAGTGAACTGGAAATTAATGTACAATTTGATGAAACTTCTTGTTTCATGCAAGGATTCAAGTGTTAAGAGAGCACTCACTCTTTATATTTTTCTTCTTCATTATGTTCACCAAAATTCCGGATGCATTTCAGCAAATCTCCAACAGTGTTCTGGTATCTGTTAGATCTTTTATAAAATGAATTCATTTTTTCCATGAGATCTTCATCCATCTGAAAAAAAACATAAGTCATCATGAAGTTAGATCTGCTCATCTTCAAGGCAAGCAGCCATGGGAAACACACTAAGCTCTAAGTCAGAATACTTGGATTCAAGTCCTGGATCTGCTATTATTGGTCATATCACCTTGAATAACTCATTTAAGCTCTATGACCTGGGAATTTCTCACATGTAAAAATGAGGACAATAATGCTTACACTTCCTGAGACCCTTGGTTCTGATATAAATGAAAGAAGTCCTCTATATACAGTAAAAGTGCATTGTATAGCAAAAGCAACACATAAAGGGATTGTAAAAAGTTAGTTGTTACAATTATTAATATTCTGACTTCTATCCTCTCCCAAATTCCCCTGATATCTTGGTGATAGAAACAATGATTCCTTTAAAAAAACTATATCCCCTATTATAACAAACTAGGCTTCTCAATGTATAGCTGATTATTAATACGGTCCTCTTCAAGAACAGAGGACAAACCACAACATGATCATATATGTATTTTCAAATTTGTTGAGTCAACAAACTACTTCTTTTTGGGCCCCCACTTTCTCAACAATAAATTGATACATTTGGACTGAATGATCTCTTCCAACTCTATACCTCAATCCAGGAAGGCATGCACAGGGTCATGGTAGGAAGAAGGTCAGGTAGGTCAGCTAGATGTAGTGAATACTCATCAGTTATAGCAAAATAAAAGACAGGTTTTGAAGACCATGTCTGAATCTCCCAAGATCTTAGGGAACGTTTTGCTTCTACCTCCCCCTTGTCTCATCTCTACCACATAGCTTAAAAAAGAGTTTGTAATAAAAAATAACTCTGATAATGTTTATATCTTGGAAATGGATTTAATGAAAGGACAATGAGAATTCCTGGTACTAATGATGTAATAGAAAGAACACTATGGATGAAGTCAGAAAACTTGAGCTCAATATCTTCTCCCATTTGCCTGTGTTGTGTGACTTTGGACAAGACACTCAAATGAAGTCCTCTGTGCCTCAGTTTCCTAATCTGTAAAATTCAGCTAATATTTATAATAATTATTCACAGGATTATTTTGATGATTATATTATACAATTTATTTAAAATATGATATTAATATGATCTATGCATTGCACCTTTAGAAAAACTAGGTATATTCTGGGGCATAAAAACCTCATAAATAAATGTAGAAAAATAGAAATATTAAACACTATATTTCCTGACTATAATGCAGTAAAAGTAAAAGTCATACTAAGGGACCTTTGAAGAAAGAATTAAAAATTAAATGGAGATTAAATAATTTAATCCTAAAGAACTGGAGGATCAAAAAATCCCCATAAAAACAATAGATAATTTTGTAAAAGTAAACAAATGAAACAATATATCAAAACTTTCAGCATGCAGTCAAAAGACTCCTGAGGGAATTTTTTTTATTTTTATTTATTTTTTATTTTAATTTATTTTCTTGATTACATCATTCATTTCCACAAGGTTTTGAGTTACAAATTTTCTCCCTTTCTTTCCCCCACCCCCAAGCCCAAAACAATGATCCCACTGCAAAGCCCCTCCCACAATCTGCTTTCTTCTACATCCTCCTCCAACGCCCCTCTAACTTTCTGGTAGGGCAGGGAGGGTCTCCCTACCCCAGTCCCTGCACATCTCATTTCCCAGTTGCATGTAGTTAATAATGATAATTATATATACATATATATTATATATATATATATTTGTTTGTTTGTTTAACATTTGATTGTATAGCTTTAAATTCTAGATTCTTGCTGTTCCTCCCTTGTCACCCGCTCCCACTGGAAGGAGCAGCAATTCAATACAGGCTGTACAT
>CM053593.1:63214448-63267375 GCA_028646575.1 Pseudocheirus occidentalis
AAAATGAATAATGTAAACAAGAAAACAAATAAAAACTAAATTTAAAAAAAAGAAAAAGAAAAAAGAATGTATAGATAGATATATGATAGATAGACAGACAGACAGACAGATAGATAGATAGATAGATAGATAGATAGATAGATAGATAGATAGATAGATAGAAGCATTTTGCAAGCTTTAGAGTTACTATCTAAGTATTGGCTATTATGGTCACGCCCTCATTCAAAATCTTAGTTGTCTACAGCTTTCACATAACCAATTTTAGCTCCTCTTTTGTTCCAGCTGTGCAAACACAGCCAAAGGAAGTCACAAATCATCTCCCATGCCCTTCCAGTACCCATTTCCCTTTCTAAACATGCCCCTTATCAGATGAGCAAGCATCCATCTTCCATTCGACATCTGCTTGTGACATCCACGCACGGGGCACATCTGTGAGCTCCTCGAGAATTTTCCAGATGCTGATCAGAAAGCACCAGAAAGTACCAGCCCCATCCCCTTATGCCTGAAACTTTGCCCTTCCCATCCCTCTTTATCCCCACACATAGACACTGGAGACAGAGGCCACCATTTGGGGCTTTTACTTTATTTCACCAGAATGTAACATGCTGTCAGACAGGAGAGGAGGATCATGGGTTTCATTCGCACCTAGGAAACCAGCCCCAAATGTCAGAGTAAATAAATAAATGCAAGTGGAAGCTGTGAGGAGCCCCTGACCCTACGGGAGGGGCTCCTGGCAGCCTCAGAGGTAGACTTGGGTGTAGAGGAGGAAAATCTGGCTGCTAGTTTTGAGAGGTCCTCCAGGGAAGGGGATTTGAAAATTACAAATAATAAATAACAATAATGACAATCGCAATAATAACACCAACAATATGCTAAATCATTGTCCTCTTACACTACAAATGCTTTTTCCCAGAGGAGCTCCCAAGGCTGTCTCCTGGATCAGAAGTACTGCGGCCATCCTTGAATAGCTTTCCTCTCCAGTCTGGGTAACTGAGCGGCATCCTCAGGGAGGAAAGCTTTTGTTCAGAAATGCCACAATGCTGATTCTCTTAGAAGTCCTGCCTCCTGACCCCTGACCCTGTCCTGCCCCGGGCCTTGTCCCTATCCTTTGAGTCAGGCCTTTTCCTAGACTCCATTAAAAAAGCCTTGACCCATTGACCTAAGGTAATTCTGGTTCAAGTTCCATCGGTCCAGACTGTCCCCAGTGATTGTAACTCCCATCCCTAGGCTGAAAACCAGACCCCCAAGCCAGCCAGTTGCTCTTCCTTTCTTCTGTCATATTATACAGGGATGTGATAGAAAGAACTCTCACTGGGAATCAGGAGACCTAACTGTCATTTTGTTTCAGTGTTTCTGCCAAGTCTCTGCCTGGCAAAGAGCAGAAGAGGGCCTAAGACATTGCTTTCCCAAGAACAAAATGGTTTCCTGGTAGGACCCAACCACTGATTCAGGGATATTTTCAGTGAGGTCCAAAACTTCATCTGGGTCAACTGCAGGTACACCTGCCTCCTTACCTGTTGACCCTTGGCTGTAGGTAGGGAGTATTTAAACACAGGGGCTGCAGGCAGAGCTCTTGGGCCCCTCAGACTGTGGATGGTAGGTGATGGACAGAATGAGGCAATCCCTTCCCTAGCATATAACAGAGTTTGAGTGAATTAACTAATACACAAACCACCCATCTTGTTTCTCTGCCCTTTATGTCTTCCCATTTTCAGGTTTCCATTTATGCTCATCTCCCCCAAGACTGAGAGTCTCAGGATCCTTGTTTGTACTGGTAAGGATGAAAGGAGCCAGTGGGATCTATTGACCAGATGTCTCCTTTGTTCCTTTTGGCTCCCTCCCACAATGGGAGGGGGGTGGGAGATTCCCTTTGTCAGCAGTTTAGTTTGAAACATTTCAGGAGAGTTGGAGTCCAGAATATGAGGCTCCTGCTGCTTTTCCTCTCTCTGTCCTTCCCAAGTGCCTTGCAGCTCCTGCCTCCCCCAAAGAGCTGCCCCATCAGAGGTGTGGCTGCAGCCAGGCTGCTCAGGTATGGGAGCATTCTCCATCACAGTGGCCAGGCTGGGAGGTAGAAGCCGCACAGGCCTGTTCTGCCAGGTCTCTGTACGCCGCTGATCTCAGGAAGCGAGGGTAGGAGTCTTTCTCCATCAGAGTGCGAGTCTTTCCCTGAGCCTCATCAAAGCATGTAGCTGTAACTCGCTGCAGGTTCTTCTGGGTGAGCTCTCTTGTTTCATGGTCAATGTTCACCTGGGGAGGAAGGAGGAGAGAGTTGTCAGGATGGGTGGGGCGAAAGGATACACTCCAGCAGTTCCAAACAAAGGACAAGGATCCAGAAAAAAGAGCACAGGACTCATTGGGAGACCTGGAAAGCCAATCTCAATTTTCATTAACTAGTTCTGTGAATTCAGATGTCTCAGTAGTGGAAATAACAGTAATAATAATTGCCTTGATAAAGCACTTTATAGTCTGCAAAGTACTTTATGTACATAATCCCAATGGAGCCTTGAAACAATGCTAGAGGAAGGCACCTTGGCTACTGCCCTCTCCATTTTGCAGATGAGCAAGCAAAAGGAGGCCCAGAGAGATCAGTGACTGGCCCAAGGTCAGAGGTGGGATGGGAAGCCAAGTCTTTCCAACTCCAAGTCCAGCATTCTGTTCTCCACATTATGGTTTAAAGTCAAAAGAATTAGACTTTGATTTCCGTCTCTGAGAATGACCCACCGTGAACAAACTGCACCTCTCTCATTCCTATACCTATACTGCTGGAGAAAGAAATGGCAATCACTCCAGTAACCTTCCCCCCAAAAAAACCCCAAATGGGGTCACAAAGAGCTGGGCAGAACACAATAGCAAATACTGACACCACCCTATCTTACGGAGATGCTGGGAGGATTCAATGAAACAGCATGCCCAAACATAGAGTGACCTATACAAAGGCGGCTGTTCTTGCTAGCCTCTTCGTGCTTCTGTCTATATCTCTACAACAAAGATTTAGAAATGTGGTGTTCTTGTGAGAATATAATCATGGGTGGATATTTGAGAAGCAGAGAGCATCATATACAAGAAAGGCAGTTTAGGCCACTAGAGGGCGCAGTGGATAGCTTGAGTTTCCCTGATGTCCTTCAAGCCCTGGCTCAAATCCCACCTTCTGCAAGAAGCCTTTCCTGGTACTCCTTAAGCTAATGCCTTCCCTCTGAGTTCATTTCCAATCGATCCTCTATCTATCCTGTTTGTACATAATCATCTGCTTATTGCTCCTCCCAATAGATTATGAACTCCCTTGAAAGCAGGGTCTCATTTGCTGTTCTTTGTAACATCAGAGCTTAACACAGAACCCAGCACACAGTAGGGGCTTTAAAAGTGCTTGTTGACTTAATAGTGCATGGAAGCAAGTAAATCACCATTCTCAGCCAGATTATAATAATATCTATATTTTTCTAGGTATGTGTATGACTTGAACCTTAGAGAGGCTGGTCATGCTATTGGTCTCTCTAGTTGTAAGAGGCAATGAGCATAGGGATTGTAGAATCTGGCCTAAATCACTCAGCCAGTTTGCAAAGAAGCAGAGCCAAGATTATAGTACAAGATTACTGGCCTTTGACAATAGCACCTTTAAACATAAGATTTCTATCTTTCTCCAGTGAAGGGAGCACATTATTATTCTTGGAAGAAGGATGGGAAGGGAGAGGAAACCCCTTATCACCTCAGCTCCCTGAGTTGTTCAAACCCAGACCCTACTAAGTCACGAGTTCCAGGCCTGTGTAAAACAGGAAGCATCAGTCTTACAGGGCAAGACCAAGAGGTGGATGGAGGTCCAAGACCACTGGATTATCACAGTTAACTCACCTCTTTTGGAGCGTCACTGCAGATGAATTCTTCAAAGATTCTTTGGGCCCTGGAAGCCAACTTGGTAGCTGACTGGATTTTCTTGAACTCCTCACAGGCCAGCCAGAATTCCAAATTCTCCTCACTGAACTCAGTCTTTAGGAAGGCCCGGAATGCAGCTATCCCACCTGGAATAGAGAAGGGAAAAGTAGTGAGAGAAAAGGTCAGGTTGAGGGATGGAAGAAAAAGAGAATGAGGTAATAACTACATTACTACATGTAATTTCCTCCAGGCTGGAGATGTCTACTTGATGTTCTGAACAAAGACAAGCCCCTGTAGCTCTTTCTTGCCATGGCCTGCCCCCACTGCCTTTGGGACAATGAGTCTGAGACACATGACATGCACACTCAAGGTCATACTTACTTTTGCTACTCAGTAAATGGTCAAAGGATTCCTTCCATCCTAACACATCTTCTGGAACAAATCTGTGGAAAAGAAGCCAAGATATTCTAAGAATACAACCACAAAATGGATTTCCTACCACAAATCCTAGCCAGAGCTCTGGTAGAGAGTTACATACTTTCATAGACTCTCTCAATAGCTCCTGGCCTATGCCAGGGGAATGTGAGCTTCTCAAGGTCAGGAACAAACTTTGTTTTTGCTTTTGTATCAGTGGTATCTAGCCTACTATTTTGCACAGAGTCAATGCTTTGGGTTTTGGGCTTTTTTCCATTGGATCCCAGGCAAAGCTTCCTGGTTTTATCACAAAGGTCACTTAAGTAAGAGTAGGGATGGCCTGTAGGACTAGAGGAAAACCTAGAACTTGTCTAGGAATCTAAGGAAAGACCTCCAATCTGGGACATCCTAATTTTTTCCAACCAAAAGAACCATCTAGCCATCTAGAAGTAGAATTATTTTTAAATTCCACAAAGGTTTTGGTCTTTTTCTTGATTCTGGCTATAGTTGCAAGATATATTTCCAATGGGAGACTTCTACTAGCATGGCAGATTCATAGGTCTTTCTGTTAGTTGATGGTCTATAACCTGACATAGTACACATAAATCTCCCAATGACTAGTCAGACATAGGAGCTTAGTAATACAGACTACTGAAAAATTTAGGGAAGAATATATTTTTGTCCTCTCTCTCTCATTCTCATTCTTTTCATTTACTTCCTTTCAAGACTCTGGTTTACCCCCAGCTCACTCTCCTTTCCAAGAAGAGACAGCTCTGGGCAGTGTCACTCATATACAATAATACTTACTTCTCTTTGCTGTGTTTGCTGCCCCACTCAAACTTGCTGACAGTCCCACTCTCGGTCCCCACTTCCGATTTATGAAGGAAGATTCCAAGACGGGTCTTGAACTCTTTGGCTCTGAAAGAAAGGAAAAACATCCAAGTATTATCAAAGGGACCAGGGAAGGAGGCTCTTAACTCAGACAGACTTGTCTGTCTTCAGAATAATAGCAAGAAAGGGTTACAATAGCCTAAGAAAGAAAAAGATTGTTCTGTAGCTCTACTATTTAAAACCTAAACAAAATTACCTTTCATTGCTATTGGAGATAAGAAAACTCAGCTTATGCCAAAATCCTTTTACTGTCAATAATGCTACGAAAATAATGTTTAAGCTTATCCTGGGTAGAGCTTATACTCTCTGACCTGCATGTTTATGAAATTGCATTTGTATTATTCAACCCTTCAGAAAGATCTCTGCGTGTATATAATTTGTGGGATTTATTTCACGGGGAGGAGGAGAAATGGAGTAGAACTCTGTGATTTCATTGTCATAGAAAACTCCCAGTAAAGTATTTTCCTTTACCAATGAAAATAAAGAACTCAGACCAAGACTTAAAATTCCCTGAAAACGCTGGAAGAGTAAATGTCTAGGAGGCCACATTGCCTTTATGTGTTGAGATGGCACTTGAACTCAAGTCTTTCTGTCCAAGGAAGGCCAGTATTGGGCCATGCTACTTTTTTATGTGTATGTATACACACACACACACACACACACACACACATAGGTGTGTGTATATACATATACATATATGTGTGTGCATAATTTGAGATCAATATATACACATATATGTACATATGATTGTGTACATATTAGATATATACATGTATTTATATATTAAAATCACACACTGTGTCTTTCTGCCCCAAAGCACTTCTCTCTATCTCCTTAATTCTAGGGTTTGGGGGACAAAGTAAGATCTTTCTCTGTTCCATTTCCAACTTTTCTTTTTCTTATCCTCTGCCTCTACAGCTAACAGTCCTTATAGGATAGCTGCACACAGAAAGCTCTTTGGAGCACCTTTCTGAGAACTAGCATGGTACCAATTGTTGATGGTTGCTAGGAATGTAATTCTCTTCCCTACCTCTTACCCCTTTCACTAGAAACAGAATCCTTCCCGGCAGGACTGCTTGGGGCTGAATTCTAGTGTATGGGAATACAAACTCAACCTCCCAGGAAAGCTGTAGATGACTGCCCAGAAAAGGCTTGACAGCTGGGCCCAGCTTCTGCTTTAGGGGAGCATCACAAGTAGCTGTTATTTGTCTTAGGAGAGCTACAGAAACCTGGATGGGCCCTTCCCTACTTCTCTGCATCCTCCACAACTGCCTCCTCCCCAGAGTCTTCCAAACCCTCTGTGATTCTTATCTTCTCCCAAGAGCATCTAACACTATCAGAAAAGGCTGCATCTCCTGTTCTCTCCCATCTCGTCTGACTCGTTTCGCACCAAATCCATAAGGTTGTGTGTGGTCTCACTCCCCACCCTTTACTGGGAAGTGACAGCAGGCTGAGCCCATCTGGTCGTCCCTGTACTGCCGCTAACGTTGCCACATGGCCCCAAACCAGTGCCTTAGCTTTTCCGGTCCTAATTATCCTCACCTGTAAAACGAAGTCGATCTAGACTATGGCCAAGGCCCCGGGGGCAGCTCTGACACACTCACACCCCACCACTGTTTTCCTGTATTAGTTGGTAGACTTTAGGCGGACCAAACAGTGGGTCGCAACTCTGCAAAAACTTACCTTTCCAGACAAGTGGTAGGGAATGCAGACAGTGTCCGGCACATCTTAGCAGACACGGGGCAGCAGTCTGGGGAGTAAATGGTGGCAAGCTTCCGACCCAGTTCCACCGGAGTCAGGCTCGTAGTAGCAATAGCAGCAGCAGCAGGAGGAGCGCGTCAGCTACACACACACGCGTGTTTTAGACTGAATGCTGCCGACGAGAAGCCGCTGCTTTATAGCACATGAGAGAAGGGGGGTGAGGGGAGGAGGAGGGAAGATGGAAAAAAGGGGGGGGACAGTGGGCTCCAGGGCTCTGACCAATAGGAAGGACCGCCAGGCCAGGCTCTGACGACGTGAAAGGAAGATTGCCTCTCCGCAGTAATAACGGGAAGGAGAGGCGGGGGTCACTGGGGTGAGGAGCCAAAGCTCGGGCGCAGACAATCCTTGCAAATCACATTCACAGCCAGTGGCTGAATAATGGGACCAACAGAGTTACCCTCCTCGTATGAATGAAATCTTCGAAGAAGGAGTTGGGGAGGGAAAGAAGACCACAGAGACCGTCTACAGTTAGGAAGTGTGCTGGCTGCAGGGTTGGAGAGGAAGAAAGAGCCCCTTCATCATTTGGTAAAATACAGGAAATCGTTTGGCATTGCGGAGGGGACAAGGTGTTCATGGGAGCTCTTCAGCCCGGCTCCCTGGGAAGGCTAACATTGTAAACGCTGCTTCTCCCATTTAATACTGCGCCCGGTGCAGTGCGCTATACTCTCCGGGGGCCGACAACACAGCCCTTTTGGAAGTCTGTTGAATTGAATTAACTCCTAGATGGATTACATCACTGCCCTGCTCAATAAACTCTAATAGCTCCCTATCCCTCTTAGGATCAAATATAAATTCTATTTGGTTTTTAAAACCCTTCATAACAGGCCCCAACCTACCTTCCCAGTCTGGTTATCCATTACTCCCTTCCACACACTTTCCGATTAGGTCAAACTGGCTTTTGTTTGTTTGTTTGTTTGCTGTTTCTCACACATGACTCCATCTCTCATCCCCAAGGCATGGCACTGGCTCTCTTGAATGTCTAAATGCACTCCCTCCTCACTTCCACCCTGTAGAATCCCTTGCTTCCTTCAAAATTCAACTCAAGCTATCATCTTCAACATAAAGCCTTTTCTGATTTCCCCAGTTGTCACTGCACATATCCTTGGCCCCTCAAAAAAGTGAACTTTGTAGTTTATGTCTATATGCACATGATGTCTTCCCAATAGGATGTAAACTTCTGGAAGGCTGTGGCAGTTTCATTTTTGTATTTGTATACCCAACATCTTGCACGGTGCCTGATGCATACAGTAACCACTTAATACATGCTTGTTGATTTATTGATTGATGAAATGTTTAGAGCAGGAAGAGACCTGAGAGATCACCTAGTCCAACCTGTCCACGCATTTTACAGGTGAAGGATAGGGGACTCAGAAAAAAAAAATGACTTGCTCAAGGTTGAGACTAGTCAGTCAAAAACATTTCTTAAGCACCTACTGTGTGCCAGATGCTGGACTAGATCTCAGGTCCTCTGAGGTCCAAGCTACTGTCTTTCTACCACACTATGCTGCTACCCGAAAAAAAAAAGCCACCTTTAGGGATCAGTGGGGCACTCTCCCTACTCCCACCTCCATTTCCATCATAGTACTTAATCCAGGTCAGTTACTGGTGAGGTATCTCACTACTGTTTTCTTAATTTTATCATCTGTAAAATAAGAGCAATCATCTGTCCAGTCCCCTCCCCACCCCAAACTCAGATTTGCACACCCTAGGTCTGATCTCCTCTGTTCCACCTCATACAAGGATGCCTTAAGTGCAAAGCAGACAATGCGGGAGGGGGGTATTGAACATTTTAAATTCATGGAACAATAGTGCTTTGTAAATGCACAATGTTGTTATTCAGTTAATGGAGGGACATCCAGGGGGCAGAGAAGAGAATATTGTATTGCAAAGTGTTAGTCTAGGCTTACTGTTAGATGCCTTTCTGGATACTGCCTGCTCCATTCTGTTGTATGTTTGGGGCCAGTAGAGAGAGGAAAACCAAAGAGAATAATTAACAGCAGCAACAACAGCTAATACTTATACAGCATTGTAAAGTTTGCAAAGTGCTTTACAAATATTATCACATCTGATTCTCATAACAGTCATGTGAGAGAAGTGCTATTATTATCCCCATTCTGCAGATGAGAAAACTGAAACTTGAAGAAGTCAAGTGATTTTCCTAAGTTTACATAGTGTCTAAGGGAGGATTTGAATTCAGGTCTTCCTAACTCCTAGTCCTAACCCTACTGTGCCAGATTAAACAAAAGGAAGTAAACGGGCAAGAAAAAAAATGGGAAGGAAAACAGCAAAAGGAGAAAAGGGTCAAAATAGAAATAAGGACATGAGAAAGAGACAAAAAAGATCAAGAGAATAAGGGGGAAATCAGGAAGAAGGAGAAATGGAAATGCAGGATGGGTCATTATCAGAGCAAAATGTGGAAAAGGTTTCCTTTTCTAAAAACAGATTCTGTTAGATTGTAAGCTCCTTGAGGGCAGGGGTTGTCTTTTGCCTCTTTTTGTGTTCCCAGTGCTTAGCACAGTGCCTAGCACGTAGGCACTTAATAGATATCTATTGATTGGGATTCCCTTGCCTAGGTTTGTGGCCAGTGGAACAGATCTGTCCCAGAGGACCAAGGACATCATGAGGGTGATGTCTTGACTTGCTCGTACATTAGACTTTAGTGAGGCAGACCTGCTCAAAGTCATCAGCCTCTCTGTTTCTCTCTCCCCTCCTGAGTCACTAGAGTCCTTCCCATTTTGTAAAACCCTGATATCTTCTGAAAGATCTTACCCTCAAATTCCTCTGAAACAGCTAAAGAAATCAAATACAGGAAAATGTAAATGGAAGCCCTTTAGCCTAGGAGTGATGATGGTGATAATGATGATGATGATGGTGATGATGATGATCGAAACACAGAGAAACAGAAACAGAAAGAGAGACAAACGAGGGAGGGGGACAGAAGGAAAAAAGGAGGGAGGGAGGGAGAGAAGGAAGGAAGGAAAAAAAGAAGGAAGGATATTGGTATAATACCAGCCTTTTCTAGGTAAAGACTATTTCTAAGATTATTAGTAGGGACTGTGAATTGACTTACTGCCTTGTAGTATCTATGAATTTGTCCCCAAATCATCCACACATTCTCATTCTCAATGAAGAGCAAAGTTGTACATTTATAAAACACTGGGTACAATGGCATTAGGACTACAGTCCTGTTTACCTACAGCCTGTTACCATGGGATAGCTGTCCCCCATGAGGAATAAACCAGCTTCAACAAGGATCAAACCCATATCCTTATTTTCATTAGCACCATACCATTACCAACTGAATTAATCAGATCAGGAGTGGTTTGAGAATAGAACACTTTGAGTGCATCTTGAGTCTCCTGAGGCCCTCAGAAAACCATATGAATGTGTATTCCCACCCAAACTCTATAAGTTGAACAGAGGATAGATACCAGTTTTGCAGGTAAGAAAACAGAGGCACTTGATTTGTCCTAAGACATCCAATAAGACATTAACCAAGCTAGGCCCTGAAACTAGATCTCCGGGATCCCCAATCTAGTGTTCCTTTACACTAGACTAAAAGAGAACTAGAGAAAGAAATGTAAATTGACAAACAAGTGAACAAGTCAGATAAAGCCAAGGACACTGAACTCAGGGACTGGAAGGTAAAGAGCTCTCTGAGTTCAACCTGGCTATTGCCATGGTTACCTCTTGGGTTTCCAGGCAGAAAGTTTTTGAAGTTCATAATTGATCCCACTTTCTTCACCCAGTAGGATCTCCTCTGCATGTGTCCTGGAGGCCAGTCAAATCACTCATGAATTGCGGCAACTTTGATACAAAATGATCCAGTTCTCCCCAAAGCCACATGGTCCTAGTTGGGTTGTACTCTCTTTAGAAGAAGCAATGGACGATGGTGGTGAACCACCCCATCCAAGATCTCACAGGTAGACTAAGGCAGAGCCAAGGTGAGGCTCTCAGTTTCCATCTTCTAGGCAATGAACTGGCCCTGTGACTTCCCTCATCTTTCCAGAAGGAACAAGTTTGTTATTCCTCTTTTCTGTCTCCAGCATCCCCTCTGCTGATGAGGCCAAAGCCACAAACAAAAGTGTTTCCTAGGTCTCTAAGCTGACCAGGCTTTTCCCAGATGGATCCCACCAATAATTCATATTGACAGGGAATGGAATAATCATTTACATAGTGCCTACTATGTGCCAGGCATGGTACTAAGCACTTCTTACAAATATTATCTCATTTGATCCTCAGAAGGACCGTGTGAGATAAGTACTATGATAATTACCATTTTACCAATAAGGAAAGGGAGGCAGACAGAGGTTAAGTGACTTGCCCAGGGTCACACAAGTTGGTGCCTAAGGCAGGATTGGAACTCAAGTCTTCCTGACTCTAATACCAGGAGTCCATTCACTACACCACTTAGCTGCCTTCCATGACTAGCTAAGTAGAAGGAGAAATGAGAAAATAGCACAATAGAAACAGAGGAAAGACAGAATATACAGGAGGAGAGGGTGATCAACCAATGGTGTATGTTTCACAGTGTGATATACAACAAACAAAAATGGACAGAGACAGTCATCCTTGAAGTCAGTCAAATCTAGGTCCAAATCCCATTTCTGACATGTACTGACCATGTGACCGCTGCGAGCCACTTAAATTGTTGTGCCTCAAATAAATAAGACTATAAAATACAGATGGATGGCCAGAGGTGTATCACTACCAAGCTTTCTCATACTGGAAGATCCACCCATACAAACGCCAATGAAATCTTAAGCTTAGACTCCCCCAAAATTACAAATCCACTATGTGGAGAATACAGAAGGATACACATGGTACTTAACCTCAAGGAGTTCACAATATAGCAGGGAAGAAAAAAAATCAGCCTTCACTGAAAAAACTGGGAAGGGAAGAGGAAAAGTACTAAACAATATTGTATTAACATAAAGGAGAATGCTAAATGTGGACTGGGTACTGGAGAAATTTCCATGAAGAGGTGGAAAACAAGCTGGGCTTTGAAGAATGGGTGGATGGAAAGGAGGAGAGAGGGCACTCCTGTTGGAGTGGCCCCTCCTGAATAAAAGCAAGGGGAGTGGAAATGAAAGGATGAAGAGAAAACCAGCAAGCCAGAGGCAAAAGGGAGATGTAGGAGAGAAGCAGAAGCAGATCACAAGAGGCCTTTGCAATCCAAGAACAGGAGTTTAGACTTGAAGCATTAGGAGCCATAAGTTCAATAATTATACAGTACTGTGTGGGAAGGCAGCCTAAATAACAGGAGCAGCATTAAAACTGAGACTGTTGGGAGAGGGAATAAGAGATGGTCATAAGTATAAGTAAAAGAGTCAATGACGAAGACTATGGGTGCCTTCACCCTACAAATTATTTTCATATATTTTATTTCCAATTCACCTAATAACATCCATGTACATTTTATCCTATCTGCTCCCTCTCCTCTTTACCAATCTAGTGTAAGCTCCTTAAGAGCAGGGACTTCTGCTTTTATGCCTATCACAGTGTCTAACACACAGTAGGCCCTTCATAAATGCTTGTTCAATCAAACTGGGTTGCTAAGTCAGCATCCTTCCACCCCCACCCCAGGTCTCTTGCTGAATGAGAGATCCATTTGGCTCTATCCTCCCCAAAGGAGGGTTATCTTGGGGAGTTGACATGGTTCATATTATGCTCTGGAGCACTGGGTGCAGCATACCCTGATCACTCTCACCATTGCCTCTCACCACTCCAATTTTCCTCCCTCCCACAGCAGGTAAAAGACATGAATGTTTTTTCCTCTGATAGTTTTTAACATCAGGTCACAGCCCTTCTCCTCTTCTCTTTAGCATTCTAAGAGTCGCTGCTGGGATCCCCCTCCTGAAAAGAGGAAGGGAGGAAGGATGAGGGCTCAACACAGATTCTGGTTGACCAGGGCTTGGATGGCAGAGGAACCATCAACTCCATCACATCTGATGAGATGGAAGACCATCAGGCTTTGCCAGCATCTCTGCCTCCTGAGGTCCTCCAGGGTTTCCCCATCTGTTTTCCATGCCTTGCAGGCTCTCAGCCCTGTCATGCTAACTATATGACCTAAAGATCCCCAAAGGAGCCCTTAGGTTGTACAAATAGTCGTGCATGTAGAAGGACTCCTCTCCTGCATCTTTAGTATTTCTAGGCCTTTCTATCTGCTTTGCAACTAAACTTTCTTTTATATGGTGTCACCACTTTAATTAAATTAAATTGGTTGTCACCAATTTAATTAATGAGTTCCTTGAGATGAGGGACTGTTGATTTTTTTAAAACTTGTATCCCTGGCACTTAGCACACTGCTTAGCAGATAATAATTGCTTAATAATTTTTTTCATTCATTCACTCATTCAAGAATTCTAGGAATGAATATTCTGTTTTTATTTGTTTTATTTTTAATTTATGGAATAAAGCAAGCATTTCTATAGCATAGTATAATAAAAATATGATTATACATGAAACTGAAAATCTATTATATACAATTTGTCATTCTTTTAAAATATATAATAGAGTTATCATGTAAATTTATTTTCTTTTTTCCTTTTTTCTTCCCTCTATCCACACCGTAGAGATGGCCACCATTAGACACAAATATGTGTGTGTAAATATATGCATATGTACATAATATATATATATATATATATACACGTAAAATCAACCTTTACATACTTCTATTTGTCAGTTCTTTCTCTGATGAGATAGTGTGTTCCTTCATATGTCCTTTGTAGTTAATTTAGGTATTTATAATGGTCAAAATGTCTTATTCACTCAAAGTTGTTCTTAAAACAATATTGCTGTTACTGAATACAGCCTTCTCTTGGTTCTGCTCATTTCACTCTTCACTATTTCATGCAAGTCTGTCTGTGTTTTTCTAAGATCGTTGAGCTCTTCATTTCTCATAGCACAGTAGCATTCCATCACACTCATATATCACACTTTGTTCAGCCAGGGAATGGGTATTCTTACAAAAAGACCAAGACATGATTTTAAAGTCATCATACCACCTCTCTTTCTGTGTCCTTGTCTCTTTCTTCCTGTCTCTTCTCCCTAAACTTTCCCTTCTGCCTTTTCTTTTCCCTCCATCTTCTTCTTTTGCCTTCTTACATTTTTATTTTCCATTCACCATTTCTATCCTTAATCTTTGTCATCAATGACTGAACTTTTCTAAGCCCACAACTTTAAATGTCCTGCATTTGCAAATGTGTCCACTGTTATTCCTAATCATTGTTTCTGAGACTCGTGTTCTTTCCTGGACTGGACCTTTATTTCCCAGTTCCTTGTTGAATCTCTTCTACAAAGATTAAGTCAAGATTTGCCTTGAGTTACAATCCTTGCTCCTCTCTTTCCAGCTAGCTGTACTTAATAGCCTGTTCTTGTCTGTGAATGGGGCACTTAGGTGGTAAAATGGATAGAACACCAAGCCTGGAGTTCAAATATGACCTCAGACGTTTACTAGCTGTGTGACCCTGAACAAGTCACTTAACCCTGTTTGCCTCAGTTTCCTCATCTGTCAAATGAACTGGAGAAAGAAATGGCAAAGCACTCCAGTATTTTTGCCAAGAAAATCCCAAATGAGGTTGCTAAGAGTTAGAAACTACTGAAATGACTGAACAACAGTGTGAATTAATAGAATCATAAAATTAATGAGTTGGAAAGGAACTCAGAAGTCATCTATTCCAACCCCTTTCTAAAACAGGAATCCCATACAAAATATCCCCAACAAACCACGATCTAGACTCTGCTTAAAGGCCACCAATGGTTTCAAATGTATTTCTGAATGGACAAATTGTGATTGAAAAATTGTGTTGAAAGAAAGGAAAGGTAAAGGAGGGAGGGAAGGAAGGAAGGAAGAAAGGAAGGAAGGAAGGAAGGAAGGGAGGGAGGGAGGGAGGAAAAGAGGGAGGAAGGAAGATAAGAAGAAAGAAAAGACAAGAAAGTCAATGAGACGTCTTTTTTTAAAAACTGCACAGAAGAGAACATGAGGGCCAGAAAGAAGTACAGATAAGCAGGACAGCTTTGAAAACTACAGGCTGAATTTATTATACAGGTTATCTCCAAAGTCCTACTACAGTTTTAAGCTTTAAATTTTAACTTAAAACTGCAGTATACTTAGAGAGAAAAGCAAGATATGTATAATAGAGATCTATAGTTTCACACACAGTCAGTCCTTTTTTCTGTTCTGTATTTCTTGAAATGCCCATTTTATTTGGTGTTTATTAAATTCAGAATAATTTTTTTTATATTAAAAGACTTTAAAGATAGAATCAAAGTGCACCACCAGGATTCCTGAACAAACCATACTCCCAGCTCCCTGCTAATCAAGACCTAAAGCCCTTGGGCAGCCACAAGACAGGAATAGTTTTCCCAGTGCCCTCAAACCCAGGCATGGTCAGGACCTGGGTCAGATTCCCTTGGCAGGCCTGACCTGGTCTAGCACCAGTCCTTGCCCTACACCCTGAGTTAAACTGGAATAAAAAAGTCCCCCAGGGATGACGGCCCCCATTAAGAGACATTGCTATACACTCTGGTATATTGTCCTCCTCCTCCTCATGGTCACTTGGAATCTACCACATCAAACTGAATAGGTTCAAAGGCAACAGAGGGCTGTGATAGACATCAGTTGGTTCAAGAGATTAGGCCAGTTTGGAAGCAATAGTGTCCATCTGGCAAGTACCAAATGCACCATATCCCTGTGCCAACTTCCCGTTTCTCCCCCCCGTCCCTTCTGGGACCACAGAAAGTACTCCGTGCATAGAGAACATTCAGTGCACAGAGTCCTCCCATCATTCACCATCCATTCACCACAATGTAAAATCAAGTCAACATACATTTATTAAGTGCTTATTATGTGCCAGGGACTATGCTAATCTCTGGGTATATTTTTTTAAAATGACAAAAGACCTGACCCTAAAAAGAGTATTACAGGACAGACCTTGAGCTTTGGGGTAAAGCTCAGCACTAACAGTGCCCTCACTGCCCTGGACTCTGCCCAAGACACAGGGCCACTGACCACTCCCAAGCAGACCCTCTCAGGTCCTTTTTTTCCATATTGGGTGAGTCAGCTTGGTGTCATAGGGGAAATGCTAGCTTTGGAGCCAGAGGCTTCATAACTTCTCCAAACCTCAGTTTCCTCACCTGCAAAATAAGGAAGTGAGCCTTAGTGACTTCTAAGATCCTTTCCAGCTCTGAATCAATGACCTTCTCTCTCCTCATCCAATGGTTGGGGGGAAGGGGGGAGTCTCTTTGAGCTTGGAGAGGAAGCAGATAAAACAGAGACAGCCCCAGAACCCAATTAACCCTGAGGTCATAAGTGCTAATGCAGGGTATATATTTACATTATATATGTGTACTTAGTATGCTATGCACATGTGCCACTAACTGATTAGAATACATATAGGGATGGACAGGTCTGGGATGAATGGGGGAAGGGTTGATGTGCCATGACATGATAGTAAGAGGTGCTACAGGACACAGAATGTTTTCTGGGTTGCCCCCTTTGGATATAAATTAAACTGCGATTTGGGGGACTTGGTGCCCTATTCTGCTTTCCCCCAGACAAATGAATCATCATGTCTGTTTCTATGTCTATAAAATCAGCCTGGAGGGGAGGAGGGAGGAAGGGAAGGGGAGAGATGAGGAGTGAGGGAAAAAGGGAAGGAGGGGGGAGAGAGAGAGAGAGAGAGAGAGAGAAAGAGAGAGAGAGAGAGAGAGGTGAAGAGAGAAGAGAAGAGAAGAGAAGAGAAGAGAAGAGAAGAGAAGAGAAGAGAAGAGAAGAGAAGAGAAGAGGAGAGGAGAGGAGAGGAGAGGAGAGAAGAGAAGAGAAGAGAATAAATGGTGATAATTATAGTAATGGAATACATTTTTATAGTCCTTGACAATTATTATTAGAATTTTGTAATGGAAACAGTGCTGGACCAGGAGTCAGGAGACTTGTACTGTGTTAGAAACCTGCCTCTCCCACTCAGCAAGCATGTGGCTGTGGGCAAGTCATCCTGTCTCCCAGCACTTCTTCATCTATATAACTCCAGCATTACCTCCCTCCAGGGTTGTTAGCAAAGAAGCTTTCATGTAAATCGTAAAGGGCCATATCCAACTGAGCTGTGAGCAATTATGTAATCCCAACGAATACTTAGAGCTCACCTTTACTTGGTTTATCCTTGAATGTTTCTCTCCTAACAGCTTTGGGACTGAGACACTTAACAGTTTACAGAGCTTGTCCTCAGCTTTTAACTTAAACTAGATCCTGGGAGGCAGGCTGGGCAGCTGCTGCTGCTGCTGCTGCTGCTGCTGCTGCTGCTGCTGTTTTTCCCATTATACAGTTGAGAAAATTTTAACTTTTCCATTTTAAAAAAGTTGGTGTTATATTCAAATGGAAACACATCCAGTGGCAAAGATTGTTGCTTATCCGAATGTTACAAGAGTATATATAGTAAGTGGAAGAGGCAGGACAAGCCCAGTACTCAGGGAGACATGAGAGGGAAAGATATGAAGAGAAATAGAGAGAGATAAAGACAGAGAGAGCAAGAGGGGTGGGATAGAGGGAGAAAGAGAGAAAGATACAAAAAGAGGGAGGGGTGAGAGAGAGACAGAGGACAAGTAAGAGAGGAGACAGGGAAGGAAAGAGAAACAGAGAGAGACAAAGACAGAGAGAGCAAGAGGGGCAGTGTGGAGGGAGAAAGAAAAAGAAATACACAGAGAGAGAAACAGGGAAGGGAGGGAGAGAGACAGAGACAGAAGGAGGGAGAGAACTGGAGGATTAGAGGGACAGGGAAGGGAAGAGAGAGAGAGAGATGGAGAGAAAGCACAGCAGAAAGAGTGCGTTTAGGAAATGGCTCAGGTGGACCACTCAACCAGGAATCCCAATAGTGTTCATTTATGAGCTACAAGGAAACGTGTCTCTAACAATGGCCCCAGAACACCTGAGCAAAGGGAGAGATGTGGTTTGGTGTGTGAGAGGCAGTGAGAGATGGGCTGGAAAAACGCATTAAACTCTCTGGAGTCAAGAGTCTGCTCAGTTTTAGAAACACAAAGCATCAGGCACATGGGGATTTAATGGCAGGGCTTAGAGGGAGAGGAAGTAAATGAAACAAGTGCATGGGTGGCTCATTTACAGTAGCCCACAAGCCACCAACCCCTTATAGAGCATCTGCCCTAGAAACAGCCCAGATGTACTGAGCATGGGAGCCTGGAGGGTGAGTGCAGTATTGAGCTCAAACAAAGAAAGGAATCCTTCCTAGTGGCTCTTGAATCTCTCCCAGTTTTAAGAGAAGAGGATGAGATATGTAACATAACCAAAAACCAATAACCTTGGCTATCACTTGAGTACTTACTCCAATTCTTAGCCATCAACACCAGGCCGGTGAGGGTGGGCTTGAAGGAGAGGCTGATGTTGGCGAAAGTCTGAGCAGTAGCACTGGTAGCCTGCCCTTAAAGCCTCCTGAATTCCCAGCCAGAGGAACATTTTCCCCATTCTACCCAAGATTCTAACCCATATCCCTCTCATCAGGAAGGATTCTGCCAAACAGAATGTCTCACAAAGACGGGAGATTTCAGAGTAGGAGGAATCAAAAGTTGCCTTCTTTCTAGACCAAGCTCTATGGAAAAATCATCTCCCCTACAGCAACAGTGTCAAACTCAACTAGAAACAGAGGATGCTGAACCATACATAAGGAGGCCTGTGAGCTGCATGTGAAGTTAGAAAAACACATATTAATGTTACCTATGTTTTATTGTATTTTTTATTTATTTTGTTAAGTATTTCCCAATTACGCTTTAATCTGGTTTGGTGGATAATACCTTTGCTTTACAGCATACCTAGAAAGTGAACACCCAGGCTTTGCTTGAGATCCTCCAGGGAGGGTCTCTCCTTAAAGAGTCTGTCTACCTCACTCCATAGGCTATGTGAACAGAGTGAACCGTGAACAAAGACTGAGATGAAGTCCCCTAACCCTGACATGGACATAGCTCAGAGCTGGAAACCCCAAAGTCATTCCTTTATGTGAGATTGTTGAAATTAGTACCCAAAACCTCTTTCATAGTTCACAGGAGGCAACAGTTTGCCAGAGGAAGGACCTAAGTGGTTATTGAAGAAATAACAGAACAAATGGGATGAAAATTAGGAAATCTGAGCACTAGTCCTCTCTCTATGACTAACTGTGACTTGGAGAAAGTCACTTAACCTTGTTATGTCTTCGTTTCCTGGTCTGTAAAATAGAGACTTCCCCTTCAGTAGAGGCATCCAAGAGAAGGTCAAATGACTATTTGTCAGTGATGGTGTAGACAGGGTTCGGGTTTCATGAAGGGATTGAAGGAAGTCAGAGTATCCCAACTTCTGGAACGAAGTCAGAGTATCCCAACTTCTGGAAGGAAGTCAGAGTATCCTAACTTCTGGAACGAAGTCAGAGTATCCTAACTTCTGGAACGAAGTCAGAATATCCCGGCTTCTGGAAAGAAGTCAGAATATCCCAACTTCTGGGAAGCAAATTCTTGCTGATCTAAAAAATGGATGCTTCTTTACTGTTATTATTGTTTTTTGCATTTAAAAATAATTCTCATTAATAATAACTTACCTTTCTAAAATATTTAAAGGTTTATAACACTTTCTTCATAACCACTCAGTGATCTTGGTTGTACAAGGATTACTGCAATCTCCATTTTCCATGAGCAAACAGGGTCAGAGAGCTGAAGTCACATAGTCACACAAATCAGAACTAAGATTCAAACCCATGTCTCCTGACTTCTCCCTGCTCTACCATCAGTACCTAGAATGTACTCTCTCCAAAGTTCCTTCCTTCTTCAAACCTCTAAACTTTCTAAAGTATCTTCTCCCCACCCTTTTTCCTTTTCCTCCCACATCCTCCCATTCCCACCCTCACCCCATCTTTCTCCCCCTCTCCTGTGCCTAGTCCTAGTCTCCCAAACCACAAGGAGCCATTGTGCCAAGGCTCCAGAAGGCAGGTGGATCTGTAGTAAAGAACTTTGCTATTTTACCCATCTTAACCATTAACTTGAATGAGGAAACACTGGATTATATGAATGATCTTTCTATTCTTTTGTAACACTGATTCATGCATGCCCTGCCTATGACACAGGGCTATTACTACATGTGTCCAATGAAATGATACACACAAACATGTGTTAATGAAGGATATGAAATGTAATATCTTCTCTTTCATAGGATTATTAAAATCCTAAAGTTCATGGTGGTAGGGGATGGCCCTGGGTTCTCAAAGGAAGACTACACCAGCAGAAGTTAAACTCTGGGATCTGCTTAATACCAAGTCAGATAGGCTTTGAGTACAATGGAAAAAGCATTGACTGAATCTAGGGTCAAAAGAGTTAGATTCAAATCCAAACTCTGGGTTCAAATTCTGACTTTAGTATGTGGACAGGTTACTTAATATTCCTGGGCCTCAGTCTCTTTATCTGTGAAAATAAAGGGGTTGGGGAAAGCTAGGTAGCACAGCAAATAGAGACCTGAAGTCAAGAGGATCTGGGTTCAAATTTGACTTCAGGCGCTTAGCACAAAAAAACTAGCCTGTGACCTTGGGCAAATCACTTTACCCTAATTGCCCTACCTTCCCCCCTAGGAAAGAAAAAGAAAAGAAAAGAAAAGAGTTGGATTAGTTAGCCTATGAGATCCCTTTCAGTTCCAGCCCTATGATCTTCTGATAAGTACAATCCCAAAGGGATACTCTATTCTATCTTCTTATTGTATGTAAGTTTGGAAAAGTTCATCACATGTCAGTCAAGAAATAGTTGGCCCTGCTGCCAGACCTTCAAAAACCATTTCCCTTGGTAGGACTGAATCAAAAGAGGGAGTGTCCACAATGAGAAAAATCACAGATCCTAGAAGTATTTAAGAATTTTGAAAATAAGCTAGACATTTTTCCAACTACCAGAGAAGCCTGAGTCACCCAGTTTGGCAGCTGGGAAGCCTTGGTCCTGCTGCAAGAGTCTGCAGGGGGTGGAGACAAATGAGACAATGGGAATTTCCACCCAGCTTGAATGAATGAGCAGCCATCACAGCGGCCTTCCCTGTCTCCCACCCCCGCTTTCCTTTTCCTTTGACCAAGCCATGACTGTTGGGAAAGGGAAGGGATTTGAGGTCTGGGAGCTTAAAATAGAGCAGCAGCCAGCGTAAATCTCCCAGACTGATACCCCCCAGGGCTTTCTATTGCTCCATAGCAGTTAATTTGTGCCCAAATACACAAACACTTACACTCTTAGACTATGACCTTCTCCGGGAAGAAAAGCAGCTAGTTAGGGGAGGGGAAGAAAAAAGTTATACATTCCTTCCAGAGAGAAAAATAGAAACCCAAGGAATTTCATGTTATTTTTGGCCGTCCCCCAGGGTCTAGTTGGGGATGGCTTATCCTGAAAGCTGGTCCTCTTATAACGTTTTCCTCTTCCTGGAAGCTGGAGCAACCTGGTCATTTGGGACAAGAGCAAGTGCTGGGAAGACAACATAACTCTCCTAGGAAGATTATCTGGGCCTCACGCAGGGACTCTTGAGCTCCCAGCTCTAAGTTGTTTATATAGACACTCATCTCACTTTACATATCTCTGTAACAGCTCCCTTTCCTTCCATCTCCAATTCACCCATTGCTGGAGTTTAAAAGAAAAGGGTTTGAGTCTCTTGACACATCTTTGCTGTGATGGGAATGCTGGGAATGTGGTGCAGTTGTAAACACACTTTGAAGCTCTTTTGTTATTTTAAGTGTGGTCTTGAGTAAGGAAAATTTCTGGTCTTTCCGTTTTCACATCTGTAAATTGAAGGTGATGCTTTGATGGCTGATATTTATATAACTTTGTATATTTATATAACTTCATTAGAGTCTCACAAGAGCGCTTCAAAGGAGGTAGCTCAAAAATTACTATCCCCATTTTACAGATGAGGAAACTAAGACCCAGAGAGAAGTGACTTCCTCTCCCAAGGTTCTACAAGTGTTTAAATAGGGGGATGGTGCCATGACTGACTAGTATTCTTTCCTAACTTGTTATTGTTGTTGTTGCTGATTCATTTCAATTCAACTTCTTGTGACCCCATTTAGAGTTTTCTTGGCAGAGATACTGGAGTGGCTTGCCATTTCCTTCTCCAGCTCATTTTACAGATGAGGAAACTGAGGCAAACAAGGTTAAGTGACTTGCCCAGGGTCACACAGCTAGTGTCTGAGGCCAGATTTGAACTCAAGTCTTTCTGACTCCAAGGCCAGTGCTCTAGCCACTGTGTCACCTAGTTGCCTCTTCTCTTACCAGGAGTAATTGTTTAGACCAAGGAAAATTGGCACTAAACCATCCACATGCCTATCTGAGTGCCATAACAATCATCCCAATTTCACAGAAGAGGAAAGAGAGCCTTGGGTTTGACGGCTGGTAAGTTGAAGAACTAGAATTTCAACCCAAGTCTTATAGCTCCAGATCTTACAGGTTACTTTCTCCCCTAAAGTTTTGATGCTTAAATATGAGAGCTTCCACAAAGCACCTCGAAATCCTAATAAACAAGTATTATGAACTATGAGATCCTGGAGGACAGGAATTATATATTGATTATCTTTGTTATCTCAGACTTAATATATAACACCTTGCCTTTTTTTTTTCTTCATACAGATCTGGGATTTCATCAGTCTGGGGACTTCTAGAGTAGAAAATTCCTCCACTGGTGAAGATCAGCAACTCATCTGAGACTTATACCCTTAGAGAATTGCCTAGGACACTGCTAGGTTATTTGATTAGCCCACGGTCACATTGACACTTCTATGTGTCAGCGGTGAGACTAGAACCCAGGTTTTCTGGTTGTAGAACAGTGCAGGGATCTATCCACGGAACAGGTCATCTATCCACAATGTCATGACATTTTACACATAGATGATGGTTAATAAACGTTGTATTTCAGCACATTTTGAAGATTCAGCCTGTTCTGTTGAAAAGCATACTAGACTAGGCATTTTAGAACTGATTTGAGTCTCACATCTGACACTTAGTAGGTATGCAACTTTGAGAAAGTCACTTAACCTCTCTATGGTTACTCATCAGCAAGATGAGAATAATAAACTAGTAATTATTTATCCACCGTTGATGTTAGGAAGAGAGTACTTTCTAAAACTTGGATGTTAAACAAATGGGAATTATTACTGTTTTTAAATAGGGCCCCACCTGAATGTGTGATATGTTAATTTGGGCAGAGGTAGACCTAGTGCCAAGATCTCTGGTTAATTTATGGGCTTGGTACCCCCATTGCTCTTGAAAATGCCAAAAAATACCAGAAAACCTGGGGTTAGGTGCTGGCACTCACCTGTAATCCCAGCTACCACAGAGACTGATAGCGTTGGGTCTCTTGTGCTCAGGAATTCTAAATTACAATGGATTATCCAAGGATGGGGAATCTGTGGCCTCGAGGCCTCATGTGGTCTTCTAGGTCCTTGGGTGCAGTCTTTTAACTGAGTCCAAGTTTTACAGAACAAATTCTTTTATTAAGGAGATTTGTTCTAGAAAGTTTGGATTCAGTCAAAAGGCCTCATTTGAGGACCTGGCAGGCCACGTGTGGCCTCAAGCTCACAGGTTCCCCACCCCTGGAAACCAATCAATTGTTGGCACTGTTAGGCATTAACATGCAATTCCCCAGAAGTAAATTTGCTTAAAGAGAGTCTAAACAACCCAGTTCAGAAATGAGACAAGCAAAAGCTCCCGTGCAAATCACAGTGGGTTCAAGCCAATGAGTGGTCCTGGCTCTTCTAGCCTGGGCAAGATAGGGAGACAGAGCCTCAAATGTGTATGCATGCATGTGCTGTGCACACACACGGGAGTAGATGGATGTTCAGAAGGGGTAACAGATAAGCCAGGTATATTGCTACTACCATGATGTATTTAATAGATACTTTTTATTTAAGTTGTACATAATAGAAATTTGTGTTTTCAAAGAAAATAATCTCCTTCTGTCTACAGAAGTGTTCATATCTGGTTATCTTTGTCAAATCTATTAGGAATTCTAAAGTGATTTTTAAAAATTAAAAAGAAAGCACCAAAAATTTTTAAGCAAAAAAAAATTTTTTTTAAGAATATAGGGGCAGCTAAGTAGTAAAGTGAATAGAGCACCAGCCCTGGAGTCAGGAGGACCCGAATTCAAATCCGACCTCAGACATTTAATACTTACTAGCTGTGTGACCTTAGGTAAGTCACTTAACCCCAATTGCCCTGTCTTCTCCCCTCCAAAAAGACCAAAAATAAAAAGAATGTCACTCAATTTTTCCAGGTTTCAATCTTTCAAATAAGGAATTGGAAATTTCATATATTTCATAAGAATTTCATAAGATCCTTAAGATCCTTTCCTTCTCTAGTATCTTCTGATTTACCACTTCAATGAGACTACAGTCTCTGGAGATCGCAAGACAGTCTTAGGATCCAATTTATATACATCTATAAAAAGAGAACTATTTCACATGAGAGGACGCTGCTGTCACCAGCAAGCATTCCTTACTGTACCAGATTCCCTTCTCTCCATGGTAATAGTTGTATATTGTAGGGATGGTTGGCACTGCATCATTCACACCCTTCTCAGGCCCAAACAGGGAAGAAAGTACAATGATTGGGGGTGTGTAGGCTGTGGTCTGTAGCCACTGCTAGAAATATTCCCTTTATTGTCCTTCCCTGATCCTGGGCTCATGGCACTGGGGAACGGAACTGGAGGTAATGCCAGAAAGTGAGAAGAGGGAACACAGCACTAGAGTGGCACCAAGTCAAGGGACAAGAGAAACAGAGACAAAGGCAGGACCATACCTTTTGCAACATGGCTGCCAAGTCCACTGATGCTGCTTTTTGATAGAATGAATGTTTTCTTGGCAAAGATACTGGAGTAATTTGGCCATTTCCATCTCCAGCTCATTTTACAGATGAGAAAATTGAGGCAAACAGGATTGATGACTTGCCTCAAGTCACACAGCTAATCTAGGTCACATTTGAACTCAGGTCTTCCTGACTCCAGGCCCGACACTCTAGCCACTGCACCACCTAGCTGCCCTCCCTGATAGATTAGCTGTTTACACAGTGTTCCACATTCTAGCTCCCATGACATGACATGAGTCAGGAAACTAACTCAGACTCTTTCAGCTATATCTGATGATCAGCCCAAAGAAAAGTGAGTCAAATATCCTCAGGAACACTGTTATTGCATGTATGTACATGTTTAAGGGAGAACTGAGACTATGACCTAGAGTTCATAGGACTGGTGGGTACCTCAAATGTTTAGGAAAGGGACAAGCTTGGGAGCTATTTTACCTGTGTTTATCATGTATTACATTCTCTGGTTACTAAGTACCATATATCTGCTCATTGATTCTATTCTAAGAATAGAAAACTGTTATAGATGTAACCCAAGTCCCAAAGCCCCTTATTATAGGGCTCCTTCCTCACTGGTGGAAATTGATCCCAAGTGTCTGTGTGAGGAGTAGGGGCAGAGTTGGCTCAAGAGGGAAAGAAAGGAGATCTGGTCTCTTCAGTCTCTCTGGGTTCACCTTCTGGCTACCAGCATCAAGAGAAAAAATGTTCATGGGTCTAATCTCTCTTTTAAGTCCATAAATGAAGAAAACCTCTGGGAAGAAGATGACATGTAGAACTTTGATCATGTCCGTGTCCCCAGCTTCAGGAAATTTCCCCTTGGGTGAGATGTGGAAGTCTCTGTGGAGCTGAGTTACCTTACTCCCAATGCTTATTTATGCTGTGTATCATCTGGTGTGTGTGTGTGTGTGTGTGTACACATATACAGATATACATACATGTATATGTATACTCCTATGTGCATTTTCTCTGATTTCTTTTTTGTTATTGACTTGGATTTCTTTGCTACTTGCTATGCATTTTCATTATAGAATTGGCATGTGGTGGGAAGTCAGTCATACCTTGCATATAAAACTTGAGATCTTCTTTTTCCCTATTTTAGAAATGGTGATCAGGAGTTTAGCTTGAGCCCTAAAATTATATCCCGTGGACTAATATTTCATGGAGCAGATAGACATAATTCCCACCTTTCTGAAGAGAGCAATGTGTTAGCCAGCCTCTAGCTCCAACTTCCTGCTTCTTCTTCTTCTTCTGGCAGGAATTAAAGTTTCCCTTGGAAGATGAGATGTCTATTCTTGCCTCCCTATGAGCCACACACAACAGCCCCTTGCTGCATGTACAGCATTCCAGTAAGCGCATCTGCTTCCACAGGGAAACAACACTACTTTGTCAAGGTTATGTGACTAGCACTAATTTAAATACAGTGTGTTCAGAAAGAGATGGGATTAGCCAGTGGGTAGGGGCTTGGGGTGTAAATTCTGATTAATATATCCACACATTCACATACCCATAGACAAGATGGTGCAACTTTGTAGTAGAAGGGAGATATCCAGGCACTCTGGTAACCATAGAGAGCATAGCCCTTACTCAACACTGCCCAACTCAACTCATGTTTCTCAACATGCCCCAATGGGGCATGCACAAACCATTTAAGAAACACAGGACTTCCTTAAAGAATGGTCATTAGGGCCACCTCATGATTAGCTATCTATCAATGCATTTCATTTAGCAGTAGATAGTGGTTTTGTTAAGGGTATGAATTAAACACATAAGCCTCTGAAGACTAGCAATCAGGTGAAACTTGGAAGCACTGCTGAAAATACGCCAACATATTAACAATAACTTGACCACGTATTGCCAGAAATGTAGCCTTGGAATCCCAGAAGTTCTTAGCATGGCTACTTTTCATTCATGTGCATGATGGCACTGGGGGATAGTGCAAAGAACACTGGGCCAGGACTCAAGAGTCCTAGTCTTGGCCCTGCTTCCAACTATGTAACCTTGAACAAATCACTTTATCCCACTGGGAACCTTGGTTTCTTCTACAGAATGCAGGGATTGGAATAGATGATCTCTAAGTTTTCATCTTCTTGCTCTAATGGTCTGTGATTCCTAATTCAGTTTCTACACATAGCATCTGTGTAGCCTTTAGTCAGTCATGGCACTGTCCTGAGCCTCAGTCTCCTAATCTGCAAACTGCAGATCATAATCCGCGTCCTGGTTACCATACAGTATATTTGTAAGAAACAAATGAGCTAACATATGCCATAGTACTTTGTAACCATCAAGTGTCCTGTAAATGTGAGCTGTCGTCATCACCCTCACTATGAATGATTAGATTGGGAGCTCCTTGAGGACAGGGACTGTCTTTTGCCTCTTTTAGTATTCCTAACACTTAGCACAGGGTCTAACACATAGTAGATGCTTAATAAATGTTTATGTATATCGATCGATATTGATATTATTGAGATTATTTTTCCTTTGTCCATCTGCTATGCATGAATGCAAATAGCTCATGAGATCCTCCTGTCCACCTACTTCTTTCCCTTTCACAATAAGTTCTATGAGACCTTCAGACTTTAAGGAGTGGAACATTTTGCTGTCTTTCCAGAGGCTCTTATCTTTGATTGCTCGTGCGTAACTATTGCTATGGAGACTGATGGGAACGGCTGTCACTATTCCACCGTCTCATCGACCCTGGAAGAGGAGTCACAGATTACAACATGAGAGCCAGAGCGGACCTGAAAAATCATCTAGTCTGATGCCCTCATTTAGCAAATTAGGAAACTCTGCCCCAGCAAGCAGAAGGGCCTTGCCTAGGGTCGTACCACTAGTTAATGCCAAGACTGAGAATAGAACCCAACTGGGTTTCACTTCAGTGATCTTCCCACATACTATAACAGCTTTTTGTTGTTCGTTCATTTTTTCCAATCATGTCTGACTCTTTGTGACCACGTTTGGGGTTTTCTTGGCAGAGATACTGGTGGGGGGGGGGCTGTCATTTCCTTCTCCAGCTCATTTTATGCATGAGGAAACCGAGGCAAACAGGGTTAAGGGACTTGCCCAGGGTCACAAAGCTAGTAAGTATCTGAGGCCAGATTTGACCTCACAAAAATGAGTGTTTCTGACTCCAGGCCCAGAGTTTTATCCATTGTACCATTTTACCAATTTTAAAATGTAAACTTGATTCCTTACCCTCAGGTTATCAGACTTTGACTTTATTGTGGCTATATTCCTGATCCTCAGTGATTATGACTGCCAGATGAAAATTCTCCTGAAAAAAAAAAAACTCCACTCATGTTTGTCTCATCATGTGGAGATTGCAAATTGCTCTGAAAATTTGATAGTGAGAACAGATCATAGTGGGAAAGATCATTCATCTCTCAGTTCAGTTTCCTGAGATGACAGTTTGCTTGATGGGCAGGGCCATGAGGAGCCAGAGATAACCTCCAGGTCTCTATCTCAAGTAGGTTAGAAAAGCTACTAGCCAGAAGGATTAATAACATTAGCACTAACACAGTAATAAAGAAGCAACAGGAACCTATTCTGAAACCTAAATTTTTTTGTCTTGCAAATTCTTTTCTTTTTTTTTTTAGAACCCAAAGTAATAATAGAATATCTTATATTTGGATAAAATTACAGGATGGTAAGATCATGGATTTAGCATTGGAAGGGATGAAGTTCAACCTTCTTATTTTACGTATGGGCAACCTGAGGATCAGAGAGGTTGAGTGACTGCTCAGGATAAAAGAGCTAATGAGTGTCTGAGGCAGGATTCAAACTCAGGACTTCCTGACTCCAAGTCCCACACTCTGTGCACTACTTTCCAAAGCATTTTCATTTGAGTTACTACCTTTCATCCTTACAATAACACCCACGAAAGAGGTAGTCAGAGCTTCTACTTAGGTATTCTGGCACCCAGGAAAAATTGAGCTGTGCTTGTGGTTGTGGGGAATGGGGTGGGAATAGTGAACAGTAGTCTGTCTGTATCAGGTACCATCAAACTGGGAGAAGTACAGCCTCTCCCCTAGAGAGTGGGCCTTGAGTCCCTATAACCTGGCTCATTTCTAACTTCCCTGCACTCCAATCTCCAAGACGAGAAGAAGCACACAGTGAGGAAGGGCTAGGGGAGAGGGGTGGTGGTGGGGAGGACCAAGGTGAAAAGAAGGACATAGGAAGGGGAGAAGGCAAAACCTGGGAGCAAAGGTGCTACCCTGATACCCTTCTGAGATTGGTTTCCCCAAGGCCCATTTGCAAAGATGGTTGCACCAGGTGTTGAGGACTTTAAGGCACACAGATGGTCCACTATAAGACTGCAGTACCAAGCAGAATGCCCCACCCTTCTTCAGGTGTCGACATGGAACATGGTTCCAGCGACACTGGCCTAGTGATGTCATGAAAGTATTGCTGTCCCCACTTTGTAGATGAGGAAACCGTGGCAGGGAAGCATAGTGATTGGCCCAAATCACTTACCTAATACATAGCATAACCCAACTTAAAGGCCCAGTTCCTTAACCCCTTCCCCATAGTGTTTTCCTATTAGTCAGGATTTCACCTTTTTTTCTTTTAAAAGTCCTAACAGCTTATAGGGATACAATCCTCTACGCATATTGTTTTTTTCATCTTCACAAATATCATTGCATTTCACCTTCCTAC
The DNA here is from genome assembly GCA_028646575.1 of Pseudocheirus occidentalis. Taxonomy (NCBI): domain Eukaryota; kingdom Metazoa; phylum Chordata; class Mammalia; order Diprotodontia; family Pseudocheiridae; genus Pseudocheirus; species Pseudocheirus occidentalis. The sequence goes on from CM053593.1 coordinate 63,243,876, forward strand.
CAACAAAGTTAGAAGTAACAAGAAGCTAGTATTTACAACGATCCTATGGGGGAGGGAAGGTAGGACAGGTGGAATTCCTTCTTTTTTAAAAGATGAGGACACGGAGGTTCTGAGATATTAAATAATTGACCACAAGCACACAAGTTAATATCAGAGCTGGGATTCAAACCCAGAACTTCTGACTCCAAGTTCGTTATGCTTTGTATACCATAGTTGAGTTGCAACTTGAGTTTAAATACAGTATCTGAGGGATAGATCACTACCTCTCTAACCAGATTGGATTCTGAGTTTCTTCTGATCTTATTGACATGTATAGTGACTTAACAAGCCAGGGTAGTAGTTGCTGCCTTATTCCCACAAGAAGACCCAGAGGAAGGGCTGTCTCTAAGCTCCAAGGGCAGGACTTCTGATGTCCGGAAGAATGTGCTTTACCCAATCGTTGTGCTCTTAGAAGGTTCTGAGCAAAGTTAATTTCTGCAGATTGATTCCTGTTTTAAATAAAAGAAGGGAGCTGTTATTTAAAGGAACCCTGCAGGGAAATCTTTTTGTTAAGGGAATAACCTCCTGCAATGTGAATCATCATTAATTTATCTCTTAGGTGAGTTCCAATATTTGTAGATGCCATTTCTTAAAGTGAGACAGACCTATATGTACTTACAGGCAGAAGTATTCTTATGAGAAGTGGAAAGGGAGGGACTAGGAATGGGGGAATCAAGATAAGGTGTGGAAAGGAGCTTATTTTGCTTCAAATACCAAAGGAGTATTTACCAATATATGTGTGTCTGTCTGTCTGTCTGTCTGTCTGCATGTGTGTATATATGTGTGTGTGTATACATGCATATGCATATATATAATATGTATATCAAAGGCCCAAACTTCACAAAGGGGTACAACCCCACCCTCTAGGACAGTGGTTCTCAACCTATGGGTTGCAACCCCTTTGGGGGTCAAACAAACCTTTCACAGAGGTTATAGGGGTCGCCTAAGACCACAGGAAAAACACGTATTTTCCATGGTCCACTCCTCTATTTGTCTCCAGACGGGTCCACCCGCATGCAGATATGCCCACGTATGAGTATTAAAGGGTCACAGCAGTAGGAAGGTTGAGAATCACCACTCTGCGACATCAATGCACAAGGCCCACCATCATCAGACATGCCTCCAGGCTGTAAATATGGGGTGGCACTCTTCTGACTTTGAATAAGTCAGGTAGATACTTGCTGCCTGGTCCAGAAAGGCTCACACCTAGTGAGCCAATTGTTAAAATCCCACCTCTTCTGTCCAAGTCTTTACTCATTGTTAAATGTATAAATGCCCCTAAAGGGGGCAATTCTGTATATATTTTAAAATCAGGGCCCAGCCTAGTCCAACCACAGTGGGATACTCCCTATCATGAACACCAACATCTGGCCAAACTGGACTAGCTCAGCAGTTCCCACCTCCATCTTTGTTTCTGACATTCCCTCCAGCTATCCAGACCTTCCTCCCAATTTTATTTGTCCCATTCCTCCCTATACCTCAAGGCCTAGCTCAAATTCTACCTCCTTCATAGGCCTTCCCTGACTCCTCATCCCCATCCCTGTGCCCCACCAGGCAGAGGTGATCCTCTCCAGTTCCAGCAATGCTCTGTATATCTCGTTGCATTTAGCAGTCAACCTTATATCATAATCACTTATGCTCACAACTGTCTCCCATTACAGCGAGGCAACTAGGTGTCATAATAGTCACAGCATTGGGATCAGAGTCAGGGAGACCTGAGTTCAAATTTGGTCTCAGACACTTACTAGCTAAATGAACCTGGTTAAGTCACTTAAACTCTGTCTGCCCCAGTTTCTTCAACTGTAAAGTGAACCTCATAATACCATCTACCTGTTGAAAGGATCAAGCAAAATAATATTTATAGAGTGTTTAGAATAGTGCCCAGCACAAAGTGGCTACTTTATAAATATTTCTCCTTTCAGACACGTACCTCCACTAGCCTGAGGAACAACATCATGTAAGGGTCATCCAACAATCCAGTCCAACAAGCATTGATTAAGCAGATGGAGTTTACACAGCTCCAGGAAGACTTAGGCTCAGCTCCCACCATTGACACTTACTAAGCCTTGTATTCCTCATCTAAAAATGGGGATAATAATGCCTACCTCACAGGGTTGTTGTGAGGTTCAATTTAGATGATATCCATGAGGCATCTTGTAAATCTTAAAACTATTATATAAATGTCAGCTGTTATTAGACTGTAAGTGTCACCTCCAGCATGAGGAATTGTGCATTCTTCATTATATTCCTTACAGGACCTTGTCCCCTCGTTGGAGCCCAATAAATATATACTGAGTTAAATTAGACACTTAGTCATTTCTACTTGAGTATCGATAAAGGAGGGATGGGTAAGACAGTGGGAACTGGATGAAAACATGGAGATGATAGGTGAACAAGACAAGCACCGCCCGCTCCACAATGTCTGCATGACTTATGTGGCACATGCATTCCTTGGTTCTGGTAACGGTCAGAAAGCTTCTAAATCCCTGTAACATCAACTTTGCAGGGTAGTTCGGAGGATCCAATGAGATCATCTACATGAAGGCTCTCTTTGTAAACTGAGAATCTTATACAAATAGGAGACAGTATTACAAACCTGCACCTTCAGCAAGACAAAGCAAGTTTTCGTCAAGATTCCTTGTATGACTCTTGGAAAGCCCTTTAACTTCTTGGAGCCTCAGTTTCCCATTTTTTAAAATAAGAGGGTTGGACTAGGAGCAGAGAACCTGCGACCTAGAGGGACACAGATTTCCCCACCCCAGGATTAGACCTTTGGAGCATAGTATTAGAACTGGAAGGGACTTCAGAGATCATCTAATCCAATAGTACCAAACTCAAATAGACACAAGTCATTAAATCATAATAAAGAAGGGTTTCCCCTGGAGTCAGGAAGACCTGAATTCAAATTTGGCCTCAGACACTTAGCATTTACTAGCTGTGTGACCTTGGGAAAATCACTTAACCCCAATTGCCCTGCCTTCCCCCTCCAAAAAGCAAAAAAAAAAAAAAAAAGGGGGGGGTTCCTGCAGGCAATGTATTGACTTAGAAAACTATTATTAACTAGAAAGTACAATATTGATTTTTAAAATATATTATCTATGTTTTATTGTCCTTTTATTTATTTTGCTAAATATCTCCTAATCACATTTTAATGGCTCTGGCTTTGTGTTTGACCCCTCAAATCTCATTTTATAGATAAAAATATGAAGGCCAGACAGATTAAGGAACTAGCCTAAGATCACACACAAAGCAGATTGCAGAGCCAAGGATGACCACTAAGACCCCTTCCAACTTGAAATCTAGAATCCCATCATCATATGCCTTCTTTTCCTCTTTGAGACAGCCCTAAATGCTTATTTTATCTCGATTTTCCCTGCCTTAAAATGTTACGGATTACATAGGGAGAAACACATCGTGGGATCTGTGCCAGACCTGTAACACCACTATCTCAGTGATTCTTCTTTGGTCTTCCCCAAGAACCGGGTCCCAGAATTCAGGAAATGCTATAGTTCTTAATTCCTCCATCCCCCCGCCCTTCCTCCATCTTGTCTCCTTAACTCTTGGTCTAGCCACAGACTGTTAGGATATCCTAGACTGAGTTAGGCCTTCAGGACACCTACAGGAACAGTCCTGGGAAAGAGCCAGAAGGAAAAAGAGTCATTCCATTAAGAGTTTACAAGAAAAAAGGAGTCTGCCAGTTCCAAGCCTGTAAGAACAAAGACCTTTGGCTCCTAAACCTCACCAAGATGTCTTGAAACTCTCTCCACATCTTTAAGGGATCAGCCTCGTTTCCACATCTCTATTCTATTTCTCTTTTCTCTCTCCCACTTTTTCTTGGGGACACTCAAGATTCTGGGGCACAGTGGATTGAGCACCTGGCCTAGAGGTCAGAAAGGCCTAAGTTCAAATCCAACCTCAAATTCTTACTAGCTGTGTGACCCTAGGCAATTCCCTTAACCCTGTTTGCCTCAGTTTCCTCATTTGTAAAATGAGCTGAAAAAGGACATGGGAAACCACTCCAGTATCTCTAACAAGAGAACCCCAAATGGGGTCACAAAGAGTTGGGCATGAATGAAACAGCTGAACAACAGCTCCAGATTCCCTTTGCAGGCCCAGGTCACAAAGGAATTTCAAAAGGCTTTACCAGAAACTAAGGAAATGGGTGAAACCAAACAACTTAAAAGGAATACAATAAAACCTCTTCCAAAGAGTCTGAGGAATGCCAAATCATCCCAGAACCTCCTAATCTGGGAGGACTGATACCTGCTTAAAGAGGTAACTAGAGTGTGCTGTTGCTTAATCATTTTTCAGTTGTGTCTGTTGACCCCATTTACAATTTTCTTGGCAAAAATAATGGAATGGTTTGACATTTCCTTCTCCTGCTCATTTTGCTTAACTGAATTAAGTGACTTGTCCAGGGTCACAAACCTAATAAGTGTCTGAGGCAGAATTTGAACTCAGATTCATTTTCCTGACACTCTATCCACTATGGCACCACCTAGCTGCCCCCAACTATATTGTAGAATGATACTGTATCTGGAGTAAGTGAGCCTGGGTTTGACTCCCATCTCTGCTACTTGCTAACGGAGGCCCCTCTCCCAGTTTCTAGTGCCTCCCCCTAAACACACACACACACAAACACACACACACACACAAACACACACAAACAACCTCATATTTATTACGTATATGCTTATATATGCACATCTTGTCTCCTCATAGAATGTAAGGTCCTTGATGGCAGGGATGATTTTATTTTTATCTTTATATCTTTGTATTTCCAGCTCCTAACACAAGACTTGGTCCATAATAGACCTGTGATCAATTATCAATCATCAATCAATATGCATTAAGTATGGGCCAGGCATAGTGCTAAATACAGCAACACAAACAGAAAGCTACACCAGTCTCTGACCTCAAGGAGCTTACATTCTAATGAGGAGAGGTATGGGTATGTATACAGGTGTCTACAAAATACAAAATCCATACAAGGTTACCTTAGAGGGAAAGCTGAGGGAAGAAAACAGAAAATAAATGTTTGTTGATTATTGGATTGATTCAGCGAGAAAATAACCTCAGGCCCATCTCACTAAACCTGTCTCCTCATCTGCCAAATTTTCTATAAGATATATATATATATTACAAATTTCTACACACGTGCCTATACTCTGACCACCCTCATCTCTCTCAAACCCAAACTTGGACTCAAGCTCTGTGTCCCTGGCTTTGAACTCTGCTTCTGGGTCTTCAGCTCTGAGAGGTGAGTTTTCATCTTATCTTACCAGGAGTCAGGCCTCCATGACGCTTCTCTACCACCTCCACACTGTGCTACTTGGCCTAGCCTGCTCCTCTCTTCCCACTGCCATTTATGTGTTACCTCCTTCTGGAAGGAGGTTAGCTCCTTCATGGAAGGCACTGTCCTGTTTCCTTATATTCCTAGTGCTCAACAGTGCCTGGTGCTTAAGAAAAACTTTCTGGGGTCCATCTTTCTATCTGTCTATCTACCTGTGTCTATCTGTCTTTCTACCTGTCTTATCTTCCTACCTTTCTTTCTTTCTAAATACTTTCTTTCTACCTCTGTCTGTTTATTTATCTATCTGTCTGGGGGCCATCTTCAGTCATCCTGATCTCTATCTAGCCACTGGGCCCAGATGGCTCCAGAGGAGAGAGTGAGGCTGGTGACTTCGCTCAGACCTGCCTCACTTAAATCTAATTCACTTGCAATTCATGACATCACCTCTCAGATGTTATGGTCCTCTTCAAAAATGAAGGACAAACAACCTATGAGTAGTAGTAGCTGCCCCACTGGGGATCCAACTGACCAGTTCCAGTTGGGCAACACAGCTCTTTCCTTCTTTTTTTCCTTCCCTCCTCTCCCTCTGTCCACATAGGGAATCATACCCTTACTTGTGGGTACTCTGCCCAAAGGAGTATAAATCTACCCAAAGAAGTATAAATTGTGATTGTTGAAACTTATCAAGATGTTTTGGGGTTTATGAGCTAGATTTCCTTTTTAAGGACCATGTCTTAAACTTAAATTACCCTGACTCTCAATGATTTGCCAACAATAGGTCTCAGTCCAAGCCTACCTTGATCACTGATTTTTTTTAACTAGGTAAAAGAAGCCATTCCCTGTCTCATTTCTTTTATTTTTTGGAAGGAAATTGGGTTTAAGCAACTTGCCCAAGGTCACAAGGTTAGTAAGTGTTAAGTGTCTGAGGCCAGATTTGAACTCAGGTCCTCCTGACTCCCAGGTCTGCCACCCAGCTGCCCCTATCTGCCTCATTTCTTACCTAGCCTTAAACATTGAATGGGCATTGCCTCAGACAAACTGAGACCTGGAAAGACCTTAGCTTTGTGGCCAAGGTCTCCCACTCTATTCAGAATCATCTCCAGTTGTCCTGATCTATATCTTGCCACTGAACCCAGATAGCTCTGTAGGAGAGAGTGAAACTGGTGGCTTTGTACAGTCCTGCCTCACTTAAATCCAATTCACTTGCAAGCCATGATATCAGTTTCCCAAAGTCATGGTCCTCTTCTAGAACAAAGGACAAACAGCAATATCCACTATCTATTTATCTGTCTATCCATCTATCTATCTATCTATCTATCTATCTATCTATCTATCTATCTATCTATCTATCATCGTCCCTTCCAGCTCAAACCCACGACCTTATGTTCTCTAACTAAACTTGAGTCTGTTCTCATTCAAAACCACTAGCTTAGCAATAAATCCGCATAATACCACCATCTTGACTCCTGGCCAATGCCAGCATACTTTGGTCCCAGAGTTCCAGACACCTCTCATTCCCCCTCTTCTTCCTGGAAGGTCTTACCCTATTGATTCCAGTTCTTCCCACCTGGCTCAAGAACCAGTCCTTCCAACCACTGAGCTACCTCTATGGTAGCAGTACTTTTTCCTGATTAGGCTACATTAGCACAGCTCCACTAGCAGTTAGCCATCACCATACACCTCCCCTCACACTAGGAAAATAATTTGTAGATTTTTCAATACACAGTACATAGACAATGTATACATAAACTCTCGTGGCAACAAGATACATGCATTTCCCGTCACCAGACACAAGAGAAAAGAGAGAGGGAAAGAACACTGAGAAATTCTGCCTCTTCTACAACTGTGTCTGGGCTGGCCCCTGGCCTGGGAATCTGTGCCAGTGGAGACTCCTTGTTCTGATTGTCTCCTGGCAAGCTGTTTTCCTTTATCCTGAACTGCTCTTCTACAAGAAGGTGATAAGTGTTTCTCAGATTCAGGCACACCCTCTTCTCCTACTCCCTCCCATCCACAAAATTACAGAAATCCTGAGATGCAGAAGATCTCAGTCCCCATCCCACCCCCCTACCAGGCCTCTCTTGTCAAGTCAACTCCTCTTTCTGCCCTGGAGCAGCCTCCCTGCCTCCCTCCCACTGACTAGGTGTAAGGCCACCCACAGAGTTCATTAATCAACTTCTACTCGGATGCCAAGCTGCAGGCACATGCAACAGGGAGGAAAAATAGGACAGGCTGACTGCTGCCCCGGGAAGTCAGTGACAGGGCAGATGGTTATTGAAATTAAAATTAGAATGACCAGGCAGATAGAGTGTTAGCAAGCCAGCTGTTCACCTGCTTCATACTCCTCCTGCATTATAGGATGCATGCATCTGTTTATATGTAACTAATTGCAGGTCATAAAACCCCATCTCAAAGTGCCTTTAAGATTCACATCATGGCCCCATGGCCCTTGGGGTTTTGGACAGGGCCACAGACTACGCTCCACCCTTCATTAGTGCTGTATGGCTGAGCATAAAACCTGAGTGTCAGAGCTAGAGGGGTAGCCTCAAGGCCAATCCTCTTATTTGACAGATGAGGAAACTGAGGTCTAGAGAAATAAAATGAATTATCTGAGGTAATAAAGGTAGCAGATGGCACAGTCAGGATTCAAACCCAGGTCTTAGGATTCCAGATCATTAGGAAATAGAATTAGAAAATGTAACTAGAACAGTCCCAAATTATTTCCATTAATGGAAAGAAAACAACCACTACCACCTGAAATCATGAACTCTGGACATTAGTCCAATATTTTCTCTAGTCAATCAATCAACAATAACTGGCATTTATAGAGCACTTTAAGGTTTGCCAAGTATTTTGCATCGATTATCTCATTTGAGTCTCAAAATAACCCTATGATGCAAGAGCTTCAGTTTTTAAGATCCCAGTTTTTCTCTCTGGATGGGGAAAAGAGAAGAAGTCAGCTAGTGCAGCACCCCCAGGGCACCCCAACCGGGTTCAAATGTAATTGGGAAATGTTTAACAAACAAAATATAGATGGTGTGAATGCGTGGCTTTCTAAATCAAGATGCAGTCCTCAAGGACCCTTATTTACCTGTTCCTATTTTATTTTGACACCTTTGATCTAGGGGATGGAAACACAAAAGTTGTTGATAAAAATCTGTTGGAGGTTTTTTCAATTCCCATTCTAAATAAAAGGAAATAGGCTCAGAGTGATTAAGTGATATGTTTAAAGTCAACTGGCTTGTAAGTGTGTGGGGCAAGACTGAACACAGGTCTTCCTGAACCCATGCCTAGCAATCTATCCACTATCTATGGTTATTGAACATCCGCTTACTAAAGTGAGAGGTATAGCATTAAGTGTGAAGCAGGTTGCAAAGATGAATAAGATCCTATCCCTGCATTCTAAATCAGAACAATCTAGTTGGGGAAATGACCTAATTTATTCTTTTATATACTGATAAAACTATGACCTCATGAATTGTGGCTATTTCTTCTACTAGGATAAATTATGAAACCTTTACAGCTTCCTATCTTGTGTGATTCCCACTTACGTCTTCCCATAAATCTTCTATGGATGATACTGGCATAAAACAAGTGGAAAATTCTCCTCCATCTCTTTTTACATTGAAAGTACCAATGTCAAACTGAGGTAGTTCATCTCTTTTCTCTCATTCTTCCCACAAGAACTGATCTCATTCTTTCCCAATCATGCAAGTTCTAGATGATATCATTTATGCCACTTCTTGCTTACAAAGTCGTCCCCAGTAATATTACAAGGCAATTGCCATTTGTCCAGGGCTCCGCGGCATGACTAACCTCCATTTCCCGCCCCCCCCCCACTAATTTCCCAGTGATGGGAAGAAAATAGAGATAAATTGCTCCATAGGAGACAGCTAGGTGGTACACAATGGAACCAGAGTCAGGAAGACTTGAATTCAAATCTGGTCTCTGACATTTACTTGCTATGTGACCCTGTCTGCCTCAGTTTCTTTGGCATTAAAATAGGGATAATAATAGCACCTTCCTCCCTGGGCTATTGTGAGAATCAAATGAAATAATATTTGCAAAGCACCTAGCACATAGTTGGCACTTAATAAATGCTGTTTCCTTCCTTCTATTCATCCCCACTCCTGCCTCAAGCACCAGAAATTCTCCCTAGTAGCTTAGCATCATGGGAATCTGCTACATGAGATGTTCTGACCTTGACAATAGAGGGATCTTGCCAGGATAGGTAAGTCAAAGTCTATGGGGGGAAGCAATTGACACACTTATTTCAGGGCATAGAGAGACAGGACAAGATGATACCTGCTTACTGGAGAGTACCCACTGAGCAGGACCTTGAACTTGGATGGCTCGTGCAGACCATGGGTGATCACACGAGAAGTACCTGTCCCAACTTGGTTCTCTGGCTGGGTCCTCCCGAAGGCACACCTTGCTTTGTTAATGGGCTGGGACAGGTGGCACACTGACTGAACACACCATTACATCCAATTAGTCCCAGCCAAAGAGCGAACCAATTATGTAACAGTCTCTAGCTCCATCCACCTCTGCCAAAGCCAGGCTTTAGCCTCGCCTGAGTGAGCAGCTGGCCTACAGCTGCTCCCTTGACAGAGAAAGATTGTTTTAAAGACATCAGGAGCAGGTCCAGCTGCAGTCCCCTCTGTGTGAGAATGTTTCCTTGTGTGACACAAGGCTCTTGCCAGAACTACAGCTTAATGGCTATTTGCCTGTGACCAAGTGGAAAAAATATCCCACAGTGCCCAGATTCCTCTCCCAGGCTTCCCCTTCCTTCCATTTCTCTTCTACAAACAGAAAACTTCCATTGTCTGGAGGCACTGCCGCTCTGAAATTAGACAGTCAAAAAGTGACTTAACTGTACATACCCTTTGACCCAGCAATAGCAAACACTATTAGACCTATGCCCCCAAAGAGATCAGAAAAAGAGAAAAATGGCCGATATGTACAAAAATGTTGAAAACAGCTCTTTTGTGATAGCAAAGAACTGAAAATTGAGAAGATGGGTGCCCATCAGTGGGAAATGACTGAACAAATTAGAGTGTATGAATGTAATGGAACTCTATGAAACTGTGAGAACAATAAAGGGGACAATAGAGATGGTTTCAGAGAATCCTTGGAAAATTTAGATGAACTGATGGAGAATGAAGCAACTAGAACCAGGAGGACAAGTGATATTATAACAGCAATATTGTAAATACAAACAACTTGAAAAGACTTAAGAATTCAGTTCATGGCAAAAAACAAAAAACAAACAACCAATCATACTTCCTAGGTCTGATGACGAAGAATGCTATTCACCTCTGAGTAGAAAGGTAATGGATTAAATATTCAGAATGAGACACATTTGGGAGGATGTGGCTGATATAGGAATTTATTTTGCTTGACTTTACATATTTGTTATGAGGTTTGGGGACTTGGGGGGGATTGTTTGGTTTTTTTGGTTTTGTTTTGTTTTTACAAAAGGATAAGTACAAGAGAAAATAAGTGCTTGTTACTTGGTGGGGGGGAAATTTAATTTTTCTAATTAAAAAGTGAAGGACATCCAAGATGGTAAGTATCTGAAGACCATGCCATATGATAATTAATTGAGGGAATTCCACATGTTTAGCCTGAAGAAGGAAAGATCTAGAAGAGCCATGAGACCTGTCATTTAAAGGTCATGAGATACAGCTTATTCTGCTTCGTCCCAGATCATAAAAATAATAATAATAATACTTATAATTTTCAAAGAGGTAGAATTCAGCTTGATGCAAGGGAAATTTTATTAATAGTTAATGCCATATATTTGTTTTAAAAGAGATTTTTGTTTTCTTTTTTTCTCAAAGAGAGAGAGATGGTAAGAAAAGAAAACAATGCTTTAAAATTGAAATAAAATGTAATTTGATTTTTAAAAAATAGTAATGTATAAAATGAAATGGACTTCCTCAAGAGATGGTGAATGAAGGCTGGATAATCCCTTATTGTGGATGACAGTAGAAGGGTTTCTTGGTCAAGAACTGGGTAAACCAGATGACATCTGACACCTGCCCTGATTCTCTGATTTTGTGATTCCCTCAAAGGCCATTTGCCTCTTAAGTTCTGTTGTTCATTCTCCTAAGATATGATCTACCAAGCTGCTCATGAGAGACCTCTCTCATGCCAGGGATGGGATGATTTCTTGAACACACAATGCTTCTTTCCCCAAATAAGAATACCAGAGACTTCAATAACAAAAGCAACAATGACCAACATTGACCAAGGAGGAGGAGGAGGAGGAGGAGGAGAAGGAGGAGGAAGAAAATGAAGAGAGTACAAAGAAGAAGGGGAAGGGAAGAAAGAGGAAAGAAGAATCCCTTCTTCCCAAAAGCCTCATGATGGCAAGGACAATACAGATAGAGATAAGGACAGATATCTAAATTTAGTATCTCCCATCTCTCCCAGCACCTAGCACAGCAAGGGCTTCTCATGTTTGCTGCGCTGAATTGAATTGAGAAACTACCCTGAAAGATTGTTTTCCCCAGCCCTTGACCCCTCCCTTCTCATTTTCCCACAAATTCTACAAAATCTGAGACCAATCATTGTGTCTTTAAATAACCCTTCCTTTTTGACCAGGACTAATCAGATAAAGCACTTAGTGGAAAACCTTGAACATTTCATTTTTAAAAGCACAGGATTAAAAGCATTACATTCTAATGTGGAGACATGCCCAAAGTAGCCTTTTCTCAGTGAATGTTGACTATTCCTGAATGCTTCAGAGAGAGAAAAAAATAAACCAGGTCAAGTGCCTCAACCTGTTCATCTTCCTCCAAAATGCTCCCTCCAGGTCTGGTACCTCCCCAAACACAGAATCTGTGCAGCAGTCTAGGAGGGTGAATTTCAGCTGTGGTACAGAGCCCCGCTATATTGACTGAGTTCTCAAATATCCTATCTCCTGCTTTTTCTCCACTCCATGAATCAGCTTCCTCATTAAAATCCTTAGGGATCTTTTAGATAAAGCCTTCTTAATTTCATTCATGATCATTTGGTTTCAAGTCATGGAAAGGGGTTAGGGTTGGACGTTGTTGGGCTTCTGAGGGGTGAGCTAATTTGTTTGCATTTTGACTGTCTGGCTAAAAATCTGTATCAGAAGCAAACAATCTATGTAAACCCAGATCATGGGGCACCAAAAAAGCAGAGTTAATCCTCCAGCTTGGTGGTGGGCAGATTTATTTCTAGTTACCTAATCCCTTTCAGAAATAAAACACTCCCTTGCCCTTTCCATAGCTTGGAAAAATAATCTTCTTTGCAAGCAACACTTTATACACTGCCTTTTACACATTTGTTATTCAATAAATGTTTGCAGCTAGGTGGCACAGTGGATAGAATACTAAGCCTGGGGTGAGTAAGACTCATCTTCTTGAGTTCAAATCTAGCCTCAGACACTAACAAACTGTGTGACCCAGGGCAACTCACTTAACCCTCTTTGCTTCAGTTTCCTCATCTGTAAAATGAGCTGGAGAAGGAAATGGCAAACCAATCTTTGTCAAGAAAACCCCAAATGGGAGGGAATAAGAAAATTGAGAAAGAATTTTTACAACTAGAATCTCTGATAAAGGCCTCATTTCTAAAATATATAGAGAAATGAGTCAAATTTACAAGAATACAAGTCATTCCTCAATTGATAAATGGTCAAAGGGTATGAATAGAGAGTTTTCAGAGGAAGAAATTAAAGCCATATCTAAAGTCTTATGAAAAAATATTCTAAATCACTATTAATTATAGAGATGCAAATCAAAACAATTCAGAGGTACCACATCACACCCATCAGATTGGTTAACATGACAAAATAGGAAAATGATAAATGTTGGATGAGATATGGGAAAGTTGGAACATTAATTCATTGTTGGTGGAGCAGTGAGCTGATCCAACTATTCTGGAGAACAATCTGGAACTATGCACAAAGGACTATAAAAATGTGCATACCCTTTGACCCAGCAATACCACTTCTAGGTCTGTATCCCAAAGAGATCATACAAATGGGAAAAGAATCCAAATGTACAAAAATATTTATAACAGTTCTTTGTGTGGTGGCCAAGAACTGGAAATTGAGGAGATGTCTATCAATTGGGGAATGGCTGAACAAACTGTGGTATATGAATATAATGAAATACTATTGTGCTATAAGAAATGATGAACAGGCAGACTCCAGAAAAACCTGGAAAGACTTATATGAACTGGTGCTGAGTGAAGTGAGCAGAACCAGGAGAACATTGTACATTGAACAACAGCCACAGTGTGAGATGACTGACTTTAATAGACTTAGCCCTTTTCAGCAATGCAAGATCCTAAAACAATTCTAAAGGACTCATGCTGGAAAATGTCATCCACATCCAGAGAAAGAACTATGGAATCTGCATGCAGGTTGAAGCAGATTATTTTCATTTAGTTTTGTTTTCTTTTTTTTTTCTTTCCCATGGTTCCTCCCATTGGTTCTAATTTTTCTTCAAACATGATTAATGTGAAAATATGTTTAATAGGAATGTATATGTAAAGCCTATATCAGATTGCCTGCCATCCTGGGGAGGAGGAAAGGGAAGAAAATTTAAAATTTATGGAAGTGAATGCTGAAAATTAGAAATAAATAAATTAACTTTAAAAAAGAAAGAAAGAAAACCCCAAATGGGGTCATGAAGAGTCAAACAGGGCTGAAAATGACTGAACAACAACCCAAAAAATGCTTGTTTGAATGACTGAATGAATGCAAAAATAGCCTTCCTTTAACATGTTTGGTTAAAAATCGTATTGCCAAAGTTCCAAGGAAAAGTCTACAGCACAATTCTGTTGCTTACTACTTATGTGACCTTGAACAAGTCACTTCAACATGTGCCAGGCACTGTGCTAGGTGCTTTACAATTATTATCTCCTTTGAGCCTCACAACAACCCTAGGAGATAGGAGCTACTATTATCCCCATTTTATAGATGAAGAAATTGAGGTAAACAAGGGTTAAGTGACTTCCTCAAGATCACACAACTTTAAGTGTCTGAGGCTAGATTTGAACTTGGGTTTTCCCAACTCCAAGACCAGCATTCTATCCACTGAATCATGTAGGTGCTCAACTTTATCACCATCTTACTTTATCACTCCTCTATTTCCTCACCTAAAATTAGACAACTGCTTAGACGATCTTTAAGGTACCTTCCAGGTCGAAAATGTGTGAACCTATGAGAGAAAAGAAAAGTTGAGGTCATGTTCACTATCTAAAGTTTCAATTCTGAGTCCCAAAGAAGTTTCCAGAAAGGGGTGGATCTTTATACACGGATAACCACAAAACTCAACAGCACTTTGGTTTTTGTAGCTCTGGCTACTTCTCCTCTATTTCTGCGTTCCAGGCCATTTGCACCCACGAACACCCCTTTGCCAAAGGAATCATGGATTTTGACCTAGAGAAAGACCTTAGAGGTCATCTAATTAAACCCTTTTGTTTTTCACAGAGGAGAATACTAAGGCCCAGAGAGATTAACTCATTTGTCCTAAGATCACATGGGTAGTAAGCGGCTGAGCCAGACCCAGAACAAATGTTTGGAGTCTGTAGCTCATGAGAGTCACATGTGCCACATGCTACCTCTTCAGCCCAAGGCTGACAACCTTGGACTCTGATGCTCACCATGACCTCCGCCTCCTGGGGAAAGTTGTTTTCTCTTTGTGTCTGTTCCAGACCTCGAGAAACAGCAGGCGATGATCAATACCAATGTTGAAGCAGTGAAAAGTGCAAGATCAAAACAAAGTGGCCATTCTTATCCTGTAGGAACTCAGTGTTAGTAAGCCACTCCATGAGCAGATCCTTGTTTAATCTGATTTTCAGTGGACTTTACACCATACCTGCTTTCTAGCCATCATTATCCTTCATCAACTCTCCAATGGATTTAAGAGCCTGGATTACTTCATCTAGCACCAAGGAATTGGGCCTTATCATTAACCCTATATGTTTAATCACCTTGTTTTACCCTCTCAACACACACACACACACACATACACACACACACACACACACAACTCACATCTCCCTCAACACCCTCACTCCCTTTCACCTTTTTACTCTTTCCTTCCAAAACTGATCTATCTTTCAAGGCCCACATCAAGGTCTTCCTCTTCCATGCAGTCCTCTTAGACCACCCCACACTAAAGAGAACTCTCTCTACTTACTACTTTGATCTGTCATTTGACAAATGGTCTTTTGCTACCTTATGACGTTTTCTATTTTTCCACTCTTGGGCTATATACTTTCACTTTCTCCTTCCAATTAGTTGGGAAGTTCCTTAAAAGCAGGGTCTGATTCATCTTTTAGTTTTGTTTGTTTGTTTGTTTGCCTGTCTGTTTTAGATTCTGCACTGACCACCACAGTGTCATATGTAAACAGCAGGAGGCATTGAAATATTTGTTGATTGGATATAACTGAGTTGGTGACAGACAACTGACCAATAGCCACAGTGACAATCAAATGGATAGCTTGTGAACTCCTGTGGTACCTTCATGATGTCAATTTATATAGCAAGAACACTGTAACAACAGGTAACTTTGAGAACTGTAAGAACTATGATGAACACAATGACCGTGCATGATTCCTGAAGCCTGATGATGGAGAATGCTATCTGCCTTTTAACAGAAGCAATAGAGTTAGGGTATGGAATGAGGCATAAATGTCTCTGCAAAGAGCCAGCGAAAGAATTTGTTTTGTCTGATTGTGCATATTTTTAACAAGCAATTTGTTTTTCCTTTCTTTTTACAATGTGGTGGGAAAGAAAGAAAATTTCTGTTCATGAAGAAAAGATACTAAAATAAGAGGTGGGTGGCTACAGATGAGGAATACTGTCTATACTTTTAGATGAGGTAACTGTGTTACCAGTTTTGCTTGTTTTACTTTGTTACAAGAGAGCTCTGACAGAATGTGGGTAATCTGGAAATGTTTGTAATATAAAAACAAAACATATCAATAACAGGTTGGTTTTGTTTTGCTTTAAAGAAAATAAAACACTTGCCTGAGACAGCTACAATGGTGGTAGAGAAAGACTCAGATCTGCTGAAACTGGGAAAGCAGCCATATTGACAGGACAGGGTCTGCCTGGTAAGACAACAGTCATGGGTATTTCTCTCAGTTCCATAATTAAACTGCTCCAAATGCTATGCAACCTGCTACCATGACTCTGAAGAAAAGCGAAGTTTATCTCTGCCTTCTGCACACCTGGGTAATAGGTGAGTGATATGCATCATGGTTGGGGAATAGCAGTAAGTAATCTACCGTAAAATGTCATCGACCTTTTGAGAAAGTGTAGGGGCTGCTTAACTCAGTAGCCTAAGGGCCAGCCTTGGGCTGTATTCTCAGGAGGAACTGAAGAGACCAGAGGCCAGAGAGAAGTGTACAGCAGCTGTCCTTTATTGTATTGTAACTCCTCCTTAAATACCCTGGAGGTAGCATAATTCTCTGGTGAAATGGAGGAATGACCATTGGAGGACAGGGCGAGCCAGCTGTCTCAGCTGCTGCTCATCAGGCGATCAGTATCACGAAAGACGTCCAGGTGAGTTTAGCAACTGGGCTGTGACCCTCAGCACCACAGGTACTTTTAGACTCACACTGATCCCTACCAGAAAGGAATCTTCTATCCAATAGAACCTTCTCATTTTATCAGAAATTGAACTAAGGCAGACCAACTGTGGCTTTGCCCCAGGGTTGCTAAATTTGTAGGGCATCAACTCAGTCTAGAAGCAGAGAAATGACGGAATTTAACCCCTGCTTAGTCAGAATAATTCTTTTTTTTTTGTCTGAATGTCTTGTTTTTCTTTGATGGGGTGTTTATAGGACCTTATTGCAAAATTTGGGCTGTTTGACCATAGTCTCTGTGTCATTGGCTGGCCTTCATGTATCATCTGCTACTTCTGCAAAACTTCCAAAAATTCCCTTTTAATGGAGATTGAAGCAATACATGCTATTGTTCTTTTCCTTGTTTGATTTTGTTTCTTTTTTTCCCATTGCTCACTCAATTGGTTATAACACTTCTATACAACCAGACCATTGTACGATGTGAAAGTGTTTGCAGATCCTATACATGATTGTACACCCCTACGGGGGGAAGGGGGCAGGACAAGGGAGGGGAGAAAATCTGAAACTCAAGTGATTCTGGAACTGAATCTTGTAAACTAAAAATAAATAAACAAGTCGATAAAAAAAATTCCCATTTAATTTCTCATGCCAGCCTGCAATATATCAAAACCAAGATGCAGAAAGTAACAATGTGGGAAGGACAACTGTACTGGTTTCCCTCCTCCATCCAGCCCTAATTGTCCATTTGTTGACAGAGAGGTAATGAAGGACCTTGAGAGGGAAAAATATTTGTCTCTCCTGACGTTATCTACCTCTCCTTCTGCCCCCAACTGAGGAACAGCAGGTGGTACTAAAATTAGGCAGAATTGTGAAGCCTTTGGGCCCCTTGGCACTTGCTGTGCCCCTCTACCAGGTACTCAGCAACCTCATAATGTCCCTGTACCACCTACACTATTGAACTACAATATGGCATCCTCTGTAGGACATCTCCAGGCCTGCCCTCCTGTGACTGCATCTTATACTCCAAGCTCTATCAAGTGTCGAAACTGACCTATCCAACAAAGTAGATGTCTATCAATTGGGGAATAACTAAAGATGTCATGGTGCCTAAATGTGATAGAATATTACTAAGCTATAAGAAATACAATGAATACAGAGAAACATAAATATAAACTGATACAAACCAAATAATATAATTATAGTGACTTGGCCCTAAAGAAGAGATATTAGACAGCATCTGTTCCCCTGGCAGTGCTGGGGGACACAAAGATGGAATGTTGATATAATATCAGACTTTTTTGATGCACCGATTAGTTTTTCTGAACTTTTTTTTCTCTAGTTCTTTATGGTTAGACAGGAAGGGTATATTGATGATGTCAAATGCAGGTTATGTAAAAACAAAAGCAATCAATTTCTTTTTCAATACTTGCCTGCCTAGTAGAATGTAAACTCCTTGAGGGCAGAGGCTGTTTTCTTATTTTTGCCATTATATACCAGCACCCAGCATAATTAATGCCTTGTACTACATAGTAGACATTTAATAAGCAGCTCTGGAGTTCCTGGAGGGTCCTGTGTTCTAGTACTTTACCAAGCAATCATATGGAAAACATATCTGCTAAATGAATTGGCAGAGCAGTGCTGACTCACAAATACTTTCTGGCCTTTGTATTTCTGTTGGAGGATTCTGGAAAATGAATAATAATAGCTAACATTAATATAGCACTTTAAGGTTTGCAAAGTGCTTTATGAATATTAAATCATTTTATCCCTTTAACAACCCTAGGAGGTAAGTACTATTACTATTTTCATTTTACAGACAAGGAAACTGAGGCTGAGAGGTTAAATAATTTGCTCAAAGCCACATTACTCATCCACTTCTGAAGGAGAATTTGAACTCGGGTCATCCTAACTCCAAGTCTAGCATGCCCAATACAAAGGATTTAGAAAGGGATAGAAGATATAGATGATGTAGAGGAAACAGTGTAGTAAGTAACAGTGTATTGCTTTCTATTCTACTATAAGAGAGTAGAAATAAGTTTGCCAATTTAACAAAGCTGATTCCATTTTGTCTTAAGTCTCTATTTTGTGATTGAGTTATTTTGAGTAAGTTGGGTTTGGTGTGTGTGTGTGTGTTTTGGGGGGGGGGAGTTTGAACAATTAGGATTACAAGTGACTGGCCCAGGGTTGTGTAAGTGTCCGAGGCTGGATTTGAATTCAGGTCTTCCTGACTCCAGGGCTGATGCTCTATCCACTGTGCCACCTAGCCGCCCCCAAGTAACCTCTTTTTCAATAAGAAGATAAAGACTTGTGTGTGTGGCAAGCAACATTTGTGTTCTTACACAACAAATAAGCATATATAGAGCCTCTAATAAAACAAACCATCAAAAGAAAAAGTTATAAACAACTTTATTAGTACTTTATGTAATAAACTACCAATTAAATTCTGTGGTAAACAAATTAGGAATGCACACATGTCTAAAAACCATTAAGAAATCCACCAGAGGGGCGGCTAGGTGGCGCAGTGAGTAGAGCACCGGCCCTGGAGTCAGGAGGACCTGAGTTCAAATCTGGCCTCAGACACTTAACACAAAAACTAGCCGTGTGACCTTGGGCAAGTCACTTAACCCCAACTGCCCTCCAAAAAAAAAAAAAAAAAAGAGAAATCCACCAGAGAACCCAGCCTTTGGGCTTCTCCTGGATCTTGACTAGGACAAATTCCTCCATTCCTCCATATATGAGATTGGAGCATACCCATGTTCCCTTGAGGGAAGTGTTAATTGAAGGAGACTTGTTAGGAGACATGCAGTCTCTGACTGAGCAGAGGGGGAACCATGTTCTAAGCACCACTATGAAAAATGCTTCCTTCGACCTCTAGGATTCAATTGGTGGTTTGTTCTCAAAGGAGGAGTGTTGTTCATATTGCTTGCATGTTTTGACTAATAAAGTTTGATTGCAAGCATTGAGAAGTGTAAGTATAATTAGCATTTACATTGGGCTAGTGAGCATCTGTAATGATAAGTCAGCTATAAGTATATACTGAATGTGCACCACAAAAACAACACACACAATGAGTACGACAAGGTCCTTAGAGAGAATAATGACATGAAACTGACCGCTACGTAATTATACCAACTAAGCTTGGCCCAAGAGAAGAGGAGAAAATGTGCAGAAGTGGGCAATTTTTGCAGAGGTGGGCAATCATGTATATGAAACATGGCATACATCAGAATCTTGGTTTGTTTTGCCCAAATTTTTCTCTTTTCTTTTCTTTTCATCTTGATGCTTCATTCTCTGTTGCTATCACTAAGTAGGAAGGTAAAAAGGGATATTTCCAGCTATAAAGGTCATTTTAAAAGCACTTTGAATTAAAATTAAAAGAACTATGAAAATTTTGTATAATGAAAACCAGGGAAGATAAGGCATCAGGAAATGACCAGTCAACAATGCTTTAGAGACATCAAGTAGAATTCGGACAGAAAAGAGGGGTGGGGTAAGAGATTGGCTTTGACCTTGAATAAAAAAGGTCATTCTTGACTGGCTTCAAAGGGAGCAGTTTCATTAGAATGGTCCAGCCAAAATCAGATGACAAGTCATGGAGGAGTGCCTTGAACAAAAGAAACATTTAATACATGTTTGCTAAATAAATTGAATGAATGAATGAGTAGTGAGGCAGTAAAGATAGCAGGTGTAGAGCACACTGCTTGGAGATTGGGTATTGAGGGGAGGTGATGAAATATGACAGCTTGAGGGATCTTTCCTTTTCTGCCACATTCCATATGAAAGCTATAGTTTGTCCTATTCCTCATACCTCATCATACCTTTATGGTTTTTTAAGCCTCTAATAGGAGGGGACAAGACCTGGCAGGTTCTGCCAATTGGGAAATGCTTTTACTGAGGGGGAGGTGGGAGCTAACAGATTTTGTTTCTAGGTCATACAAACTCAGTATGAAGAAGTTCATCACCAGATCATTGGCAGCCATGGGATGAAATTTCTCAGTCATGGTGATTCATTAAATTGATTTATTGCTTTGGTCTATATCTATGATTTCTTCCTCTTTTTTCTGCTTTTTGGAGGGGAAATGCAGGGCAATTGGGGTTGACTTGCTGAAGGTCACATGGCTAGTTTTTGTGTTAAGTGTCTGAGGCTGGATTTGAACTCGGGTCCTCCTGACCCCAAGACCAGTGCTCTATTCACTACATCACCTAGCCACCCCTAGATCTATGATTTCATTGGTATAGGGAGCTTTGGGATGAGGAAATTTCCCTCTACCTGTAGAGAGACCATTTTTATGAAACTTATCATGTTGGAGAGTTGCATGAAGCACTAAGATCAGATGACTTGGCCAAGATCACACAGCCAGTATTTGTTAAAGATGGGACTTGAATCCAGGTATTCCTGACTCCAAGACTGGACTTCTCTGTTATACAATACTACCTTGCCTCTCCCCATTGAGCTAGTGCATCCTTGATTTATACCTATGTCTATGCCCTCTATGACATCAATGCCTCTTAGAGACTTCTGAAGGGGAAGAACTGAGAAAAAACATCTCCTTGTCTGAAATCATAGGAATCAAATAGAGACCTGGAGACAGATGAGGCAAGGCACCATACCACTTTTTTTCAGCAATATCTGAGATGATTATACTTACTGGAATTTTTCAGTAATTATTTTCATATGAGGTCTCCCTACTTCAGGGGGGAAAAGACCATAATTTCAATATCCAAACATAAAATAAAAGTAGGGAGGGAGGAGGAATAGGATGATAATTTTGGATTTTTAAAATTTGTGGGTTTTTTTAATTTTACAGAAAGGATTTACTTCTCAGGTGCATTTTAAATTATTTGCTGTCAATGTCTTATTTCCCTAATTAGACAGCAAATCCTTGAGGGCAAGTACTGCTCTCATATATTGTTTATATGACTATCCTGTACTTTTTGCCTGTGCTTCACTCCTGCTCTGCCTTCAGTGTTTAATACATAGCAGATATGTGTTGACTGACACAATTTGGGATAAACATACTGACTGTATAAAATAAGACCTACCCACAAATGAAATCAACCATAGAACTTTCTTACTTCTCCAATGAAAAGAAAAGATATCCTCCCTCCCCATGTTTACTTTAAGCAATGAGATTTTGCCCATCACTACCACTTCTATCCCACCCCCTCCCCAAACCATTAAATTCTAGTTTATATATGTCTACGTTATTTCATTTAGCTTTAGACAATGTCTTTCTACCTCACCTAGACTGGAAGTACAGGGGCTACTCATGGCCTACCCATATTCTTTTTTTTTTCCTCCTACCTATATTCTGATTTGCATGTGAACTAACATTTTGATCTGCACCATTTCCAACCTGGGATGGTTTGTGACTCCTTAAATAACTTGGTGCTCCTCCTCTCCCCATTCGCAGAAGCTCATCATATTCATGTGAACTTAGTATAGACACTTGATGGGCTTAGCTCACTGCATCTCAGAGCTCCAAAGCGCCAGATCCACCAGCCTCAGCTTCCGGGTAGCAGGGATTGTGGGCATGTGCTACCACACCCTGGCCCACATTCTTTGCCTAAAGACCCATCTGCCCAAAGGCCCCTCCAGAGTCCCAGCACATGCTATTCCCATGGGAGCACACATGCTACCTGAAGAGGTTCCCTGTCGAGTCAGCCAGCAAGCCACGTGGACCCAAAAAAGACCAGTGCGGGAGGGTTGTTCAATTGGAGTTTATTATGTTCTCACAGCATTGTTTATAGTAAAGGTGAATGACAGTATTCCACTTTACACAGTAATGAAACAACTCAGTGAGGACTCCGCCAGCCAAGCAACTTACATGTCAGATGAATTACTATAGATCTGTTAGGTACATGAAATGTGTTCACAGGGCATGAAGTGCCAAAGGGGCTGGTGTACACTTCAAACCCAACCACCTTCTCTGCACCTGGAAGAACGGGAAGGAGCCCAAGGAGCAAAAGGAAAGAAGAAGCAAGATGGGAATAGCTTATGAGAAAAATTCAGACCCTCAACTTGTGTAGGTCAGGGGTCCAATAAGAAAACCATTTATCCCTAAACTAGGAGTCTCAGGTATCTCCCTTCTTCACCTACTACACTGTCATGGGGAGTCCTCGGAAGCCACAAGGGTAGGAAGACAGAGATCTCCACATTTGGATTCCTCCTTATTCAGACACCAGATTATATGCCCTTTTAATGTCAGTGGTGAGTTTACCATCTCTGCTTACTAATACTGTTGAGAGCCACAGATTCAAGGAGAGATAATACTTGGCAGATCTAAACACTTCATAGAATGGACAACCCAAAATCTTTTTCCAGTCTTGCTTTCAAGGGAGCACAGATAGGAATAAAAGGGTTCTGGGACACAGGGTGCTAGAGAAAGGGGGTTTAGCCTTTTCAATACCTTGCTCATTTATTTTCCCTTCTTATTGCTAGGGACCCTACTAAAGCTAGCTCCATTTCAGAAGTAATAGAAG
The DNA here is from genome assembly GCA_028646575.1 of Pseudocheirus occidentalis. Taxonomy (NCBI): domain Eukaryota; kingdom Metazoa; phylum Chordata; class Mammalia; order Diprotodontia; family Pseudocheiridae; genus Pseudocheirus; species Pseudocheirus occidentalis. The sequence goes on from CM053593.1 coordinate 63,267,262, forward strand.
AAAGGAGGAGAGAAAGGGAGAGAGAGAAAGAGAAGATGAGAGAGGAAGAAGGGAAGGGAAGGGAAGGGAAGGGAAGGGAAGGGAAGGGAAGGGAAGGGAAGGGAAGGGAAGGGA
>CM053593.1:63267475-63385100 GCA_028646575.1 Pseudocheirus occidentalis
AAGAGGGGAGTGGAGAGAGGAGAAGGAGGAAATAAGGAAGAAAGGAAGGAAAGAAGGCAGGGAGGAGGGAAAGACAGAAGGAAGGAAGAAAGGAAAAGAGGGAGGAAAAGATAAAAAGAAAATCATGAACTGTGTCCTCTCCTCTGCTCCTTCCCTTCCACCTCTCTCCTTCCCACCTTTTCCATCCACATCCTCACCTCTACCAGCTCCTAGGAAAATTGAACTCATCCCTCTCCCCCTCACCACAACCTAATCTTCTTCATAGCCCAGGGCCTAGTGCTACGGCTTCCAGACTGCTGGACTGCCCAGGATGAGTCAGTCCAACAAAGGGCACAGCCAAAACAAGAAGCTCCACTGAAGGACTACAGATTACCCCTCCAGTGCTGGGCCTTCTATGACCTGGGAAGGCAGCAATTTCACAGCTTTGGTTTAATCCGGAGCAGCAAATTCTGTGGAGAGCACCAGGGAGTAAAATTAGCTGGGAACTGGATGACTGCCTCTCCAGTGGACAAAACTCAAGGGGCGATTGCCTCACTTCACCCTGATTTAAAAATAGACAAACTCGAGTGGAAAGCAGTTTGCAGCTGACAGAACTGGCAAAGCCACCTAGAAGCTGCCCCCAAAGGTAGCTAGAAGACCATGAGAGCCACAGCATGTGATATCCCTAGGGACAATGGCGAGATTCTTCTCACTAGAACCACTATCAAAACATGCCTCACTCATTTACCTGAGTTCTCACCTAACCTTATAATAAGATTTTGAGGTCATAGGCAGGCCCAAAGCCTGGAACAAAAGAAATATCCAAGCCTTTTGGCTGACAGCTAAAATAAGACAGTGTCCTAACTATCCACCAGGCAGGTGATCCAGGAGGAAGCATTACAATAAAGGAATCAGGAAGGTTTTGCAGAAAGAACCTTCCTTGAACCTTTCTCTTCACCATTCAGCACATTCGCCAGCCAAGATGGCACATGAGACTTGGACTGTCCACAGGTAGTCTAAGCAAGCAAGGTGACTGGCAAGGATTTATAGACAACTAGCCAGGAGAGTTAAGTTTAAGTCAGGCCAATAGAGAGTAATCTCCTTCAGGGCAAGACCTATTTTCACCTTTGTTTCCACATTTCTGGCACCTAGTGCAACTGGCACATAGTCAGTGTTTCCATATATGCTTATTAGATGGATTAGAACTCAAGGGGAAGACAAAATTGTGTCTTTTAGAATTCCGGATCCTGCCTAGACTCATCCATTCTTTGGATTCCCCTGCCAATTGGTCCTTGCCAATCTCTAGCCCTCTTTTCAGCAGCCCAGTTCTGCCCCCCACCCTATAAAGAGACTTTCCTTACTCCACCAATGCCAAAGAAGAAGGGACATCAATTCCATAATAGGGAGGTGGAAAAAGCTTCCATCAGTAGGGCTATGGTTTGATTTTGTTCTTATTTTTAGCTTGCCCAGGGCAGCAACAAACTTCAAGGCAACCCCAAAAGCCAAAGGAAGAAGGTGATTAGGGAATATCAGTGCTTCCCATCTTGCTCTGGCTTTTACTCCATCCTCTGTGCAGATTTCAGCACCATGCCTAGAAGGCAGACGATAGCAGAAGTCCCAGCAGCGCTGCAAGGAAAGGAAGAACTTACATGGAAGAAACCGTTCCTCTTGTCAAGAGACAGTTGAGGCAGATAACGGATGACAGGAGTGAGGAGGGAGGGAAGAGGAAAAGAAGAGTGGCAAGGGAGGGAGACAAGGGAACAGGAGTGAGGTATGTTTGGATATTGCTTTTGATGCTGTAAACATTTCTCTTTGTTTCATTACAAACAATAATAATAAAAATGATCTGGGTTTGGCTTAACCGAAGTGCCCAGAGAGGGCAGTAGGAAAGACAACTCTGAACCTCTGGGGAGAATCAGGACATAAAGGGTCTGCCCTATGGAGACAGAGCCTCACCCCTATAATCTGATACTCTCAGCTGTCACACATATGATATCCAGCACTCTAAATATACCTATTGTACACGAAGGGACACACCCACCCACATACACCCTCCCTTAGCTGCAAGCCTCAAAATCCTAAGGCTTGGTCCTTCACACCTCCCTCTTATGGGGGAGGAAGTGGCCAACCTGCCAAGGCACCACCCCCACCTGCAGTCCTCATCCCAATAACTGGAAGAAGCTCTAAAACCTGAATTGAAGACACTGCCTGGTTTTTTGTTTTTGTTTTTGTTTTTTAGATTCCTCCCTCCCTCCCCACCTTTCCACACCCACCCCTCTACCACCCAGGTATGTGGTAACAAGGCTCTTTAAATTTTGCTTGGACTCTTCAGAAATATGTGCTGTTTCCATTCAGATTTGCCTGAAATTTGGCAGGAAAGCTGGCCATAGATGCAAATGTCCTATGTAAACAGTGATTTAAAGTATTTACCCTGTGTTAGAGAGAGCAACCTCATTAAATTCATTCTGGCAGCTTCAGCTGAAATTGGTTTCCTGTTGGTTCAGGAAGGAGGGAGGATTGGAATTGGGAGGGGGGGAGTGGAAGGAAGGGGAGGAACTGCCTGATCTACTTAGAAACATCCATTTCCAGGCTCCAGAGCTCTTGGGAATAGAACTCCTAGTGTCTTCCCAGTTATAGACCCAAAGAGAAGGGGAGAACCTGCCCCCCAAACTCCATGATGCTATTACATAAAGACACACTGAAAACAACACACACACACACACACACACACACACACACAGAAACACACCCTTGACAGTGCAAGGACCCTTGACGACAAGAATAAGAATAACCAGAGACTGCCCCCCACCCACAGGCAAACGGAGGAGAGGCAGGGGGATGACGGGACAGAATGAAATGTGGACACTATTTGAAAACACACATAAATAGTGAAGATGCCATTACCACCACCCACCCACCCCCAAGATGGGGAGGTGGTGCTTGTGTTTGGTTCCTGAGAATCACCAGCCCTCAGAGCTCAGGTGCCAAACTCCATTCCTCTACATAATATTCTTTTTTGGAGCAATCTCAATGGCATCCCTCAAATGCCTAGGGCCTTGGCATTCCCTAGAATTTCAGAGCTGGAAGGGACTTTAGTGAGGCTTTAACCCCTCCTACCCACCCCCAACCCTGCTCATTTTACATATAAGGAAACCGATATCCAGAGGAAGTAAAATTACTTGTCCAAAGTCCAAAATTTGTGGCAGAAAAGAGACTAGAACCCAAGTTTTTAGACTCTAGGACAGGACTCATTCCACTGCACTGTGAAGTCAGCTTTCAAATATGATCAATCCAACAGCTCCTTATCCTAATCTCATAGAACAATTTATACTGGGATCCTCCTCAGGGACCAAGCACCTGACCAGTACCCTTCTCCTATCTCAGCGAAGGCTTCTCTCCTTGATGGTCACAAATTTGTGCCCAAATCAGTTTGATTCTCAATAGCTGAGAGTAGATGCCGGTTCCTCACACACCCTCCCAGAAAGAGCTTCCAGGGACACTTCCAAGAGCAATCTTTGGTGGATAAAGCTCTCTGAAACCATCCCATTTGACTTCCAATTCCATTTTCTTAATCACCTAAGGTTCCATCTTCAATACCAGGATCATCACCAAAAGATGAAGCTAGTGGATCTCAAGGGTAGTAGTTGCTTTAGTGAGATCTCCGAAGACTACATAGATGAGAGATTCTGACTCTGGTGCCTAATTTTCCCATCATAATTATATGTCCTCCTTTTGGGGGTTGGCATCAAGGACAACGGGGCCTGCAGTAGGCATGCTGAGAGCTGGCTGTGCTGTATGAATTCATTTTCTTCTTGCCCTGATGAATAATCCTGGGAGGCCAGTCCAGTGATGTCTCACGTCACAGGGAAACAGGGCAGACAGGTTAGAAGGTTGTCCACTGAGTAAAAGCCTGTTGTTGTTACTTCTGTCGGTCATTCCACCTCTGGAAAAATGGCTGAACAAACATGAAGACTGGGCTTCTACATCACATCTTCCTCCCTATCCTCCCTGGCAAAAGTCTAATTCACCATAGATGATCCCCACTTCACTAGGGGATCACACTTAGAAAACATACTCAAAGAGAGAACCCTCTGCTTCCCTATGAGCAAAAAATAGCTGTGACCATGGCCATGAACTCTATGTCCAGTTGGGTACCTTCACAAGAATGCTATATAGGGAGTCTATCAGCCTCCTAATTTAGGATGGACAGTGACTACAGCTTGTGCCAATGGCCCCAGCTCCCCACCCCACCCCTATTCTTTCCCCATTGAATGGTGGCCAATAGAAATGAAAGAAATAGCTGACTCCATTAATTCAGTCCCATCTGAAATCAAATGATATACATATATGTATATATAAAATGAGATATTATCAAATGAGATAGTAATGTAAAGCGCTTAACACAGTGCCTGGCACATGGTAGGCGCTTGATAAGTGTTTATTACCTTTCATCTCCATTAACTGGCAGACTTGCTTAATCTGGGTTCCTGGGAACCTCCTTCCTAGTGCAATGAGGCCCAAATGCCCAGGACTAGTGATAGCTTCTAAACTGCAAATCACATCAGAGAGACCCATGGTTGTTTGTCTCTTTCCTCTCAAGGGTATGGGACTAATAAGACGTCAGAGAATAAAATGTGGTGGCAGGGGCGGGGGAAAGGGAGAGGGGCATGAATTGCTTTTGCATTATTTACATATTAGCCCAGCATAGCAAACCTGCCTTCTCAGCAGAAATGACCCAAGGCATTATGAAGGGCCATTTGCTGACCCAGAGAAGGGTAACAGCTGTGAGCACTACCACTATCCAACACACAAACACAACCAGGCAAATGGAATAAAAGTCCTCAAGCCAGCGGCTGGGTCACATGTCGGAAGTGGCCCCACTTCCTCTTTTCTCACACCCCCAGCCTCCCACCCCAAAGTCCACTGCGTTTAAACACTGATGACGGTTCACATTGGAATATGGTCTTGGCAGCTGGGGGAAGGGGAAAGCCTGTGATTTCCATGGATCCCCATCTCAGCTCTAACTGAGCCTCCTCTGGCTTTGAGTCAGAAGATCTAAGTACATTTTGGACCTCAGGAACCGGGGGTAAGAGTCTTTCTCCATGAGGCTGTGCACTTTGCCCTGGGCTTGGTCAAAGCACGTTAAGGAAGGTTCTTGCATGTTCTTCCTCGTTTCTTCCCGAGTTTGGAAATCTATGTTCACCTGGAGACATAAAGAAAGAGCAAGGTTATACGGAAGCTAGATGCCTGATGGTTGGGGGCTTACCTTGAATTTGTTAGGTTTTTGTATTGATATTAGTTACAATAAACAAATTATATTTGCATAACTCCTTGTTTTGTTTTGTTGTGAACATCTGGGAAACAGGGGAAGGAAGGAGAGGTCAGGTTAGAAGAAAGAAATCCAGAACTGTGTAGAAAACTCTTCGTGTGGAATTGCCTGGGATGCTGATATTTGCCCATAGCTGGTATGTGCTGGAGGCAGGATTGAGCTCAAGCCTTCCAGGGTTCAAACTCCCAACCACCGTACCATGCCCTACCTCTGTAAAGCTTTCTGCTTGTCAAAACACTTTCACAGAGGTGATTGGGTTCGATCTTTATCCCCTGAGGTAAAAAGGGAAGTTATCCCCACTTGACAGTTGAAGAAAGGGAAGAACAAAAAAATGGAGTGATTTGTTCAGACATGAGTAATTATCAACTGAGGAGGAATTGAATTAGGTTATTTCTAAGGTCCTTTCAGGTCTAATATGCTATGCAACATTACTGGTGGCACTGGGGTTAGAACTCTTTCTAAAATAAATTCAATTCAATGACAAGTTTTTACTTCTGAGGCCTTCAGCAGACATTTCTGAAATGTCTGTCCTTTCTTAACTGCAAAAAAAGTAGATCTGCTGAAGATCCCATTTCCTCCCCCCCACCACCACCACTACCACCACTACTACCACCACCGGTCCCCTTTTCCATGCTTACTGAGTTTCCACTTTTTATCTACATTAAAATACCACAAGGATGTTGAAACATCCTTTCCAAATTGGGAGTTACATAATAGGATGGGGAGGGGAAATGAACCTATGATTTGATTGGTAAGGAGAGCTCACTGTAAGGAAATTCCCTCTACTAATGTAAGTGGGCATATTCCCCACAGTCATGTCCAATTCTTCATGACCCCACTTGGGGTTTTCTTGGCAAAGATACTACAGTGATTTGCCATTCCCTTCTCCAGCCCATTTTATAGATGAAGAAACTGAGGCAAGCAGGGTTAAGTGATTAGCCCAGGGTCACACAGCTAGTAAGTGTCTGAGGCTGAATTTGAATTTATGTCTTCTTGACTTCAGGTCTGACACTCTATCCACTGTACCACCTACCTAGCTGCCCCTACTTACAGTCTTAGAGAATCTCCTAGAGTCTGAGATTTTAAATTACTTTCCCTGGTTCATCCAACCAGTGTGTATCAGTAGTAGGACTTCAACACATATCTTCCTGGCTCGGAGGCCAGTTTTCTATCCCCTATGCCATACTGCCTCTCCTATGAGCATAATGGAATATTTTTTACAATAATCAATGACAGATATGAAGAATTCTGAAAAACATGTGAAGATGTGATGCAGGGAAGAGTGAACATTATACCTATTCATCACAAGTCAAAAAAACTCTAGTCAAATGTAAGGAACCACTCTAGAACCAAACTATCAGAATTTAAGCACATAGCTTTCCTTCATGTTACCAAATGGTAATCAAGTTACTCTATAACATGATTTTGCCTAACTTTATTTTACAGCAAGGTATTGTGAGGGAAGGTGATTGTTGAGAAGTGACCGATGTGCCCAAATGAAATGAATCCATAAAAATAAATCTATAATTAATCTATAGTTATATATAATATATGGTTATATATAATATTTCTACATTATATATAATATATCCATTTAATACATAATATATATTTAAATTGGTAAGAAGATACCTTAAGCAGATTATAGTCAAAGGTCTCCAGGGTTGTGACTCAGTCACAAATGGAGTAATATTTGTAAAGCCCTTAGCATAGTGTCTATTACATAATAGGTGCTTATTAATGTTTGTTCCCTCCCTTTCCTCCCATATCCAATGATTTAATTCTCCCAGGCTCCTCCCCTCCCTTCTCCCTGAAACTTGAAACAGTACCTTTTGGTTTGTCAGCAAGCAAGAGTCCTGTATCAGTACAGTTCTTTCCAGACATCACCAGCTAACAGATCACTTTTCACATGTCCCCCCCCTACTCTAGTGTACAGGAGCCATCACCTCCACTTCCTCTAGGTGAGAAAACTGGCCTCCACCCTCTGGAACTACCTTGGGGTTTTTCTCTTCTCTTGGTTCAGTTCTACACCTCCACAGCAGTTTTCACATGTCTCCAGCCACACCTATCTACCATTCCCCTTTTCCAGTTTCCCTTTATGTGTTCTCTACCTCCATTAGAATGTAAGTTCCTTGAGGAACTTACTGGTTCTTGCTGGAATTCAAGAGGAATCTTGCTGGTATGTATTTATATGCCCAATACTTAGCATTGAGTTTACAATAAAGAGTTAATACATGCTTTATCTAGCTATCTACCTATCAATATATCTATCTCTTGCTCTTCTTGAATTTCTAAGGCTTTGCCACCATAAGTACCACCCAGAGAATAGCAGCAGTTATAAACAGATAAAGCTGATGAGACTCAACCCAAGACAAAAGGATTCCTCCTTGGAACAAGACTCCAAGCGAGAAAAATACTGGCCTGTTCCCCCACAGAAAGCCGAGATGAGTGAAGACCTCCTAGACATCAAGGCGCGCTCACCACCAACATACCTCTCGAGGGGCCTGAACGTCTACGAACTCCTCAAAAATCCTGTGGGCCTTGGAAACCAGTTTGGTGGTCGACCGAGTCTTCTTAAACTCCTCACAGGCTAGCCAGAATTCCAAGTTCTCCTCACTAAATTCAGTCTTCAGAAAAGCACGGAATGCTGCCACTCCATCTGTCATGAAAGAGCGGAAAAAAACCAGAAGCTAGACCACAGTACTACAGGGGAAGAAAGAGGAATGGTACCTAAAGACAGGAATAGTTGTAGATGTCCAGTCTCTTCTTTACCCTCTAAAACAGGGGTTCTGAATCTGGGGGATCATGAACTTGAGATTCGTTTTTATGTTTTGAAAGCTATATTTAAATATTACTGGTTTTCTTTGTAATCGTGTGTTTTATGTATGCATTTTGAAGGAATTATTCTGAGAAGTATATTGGTTTTATCAGTCTGCCAACTGGGTCCATCTCTCTCTCTCTCTCTCTCTCTCTCTCTCTCTCTCTCTCTCTCTCTCACACACACACACACACACACACACACACACACTCACAAGTTTAAAGGTTTTCATTGACTGAGAACCCATATTATGTGATATATGTGATGTTTGTGTATTATATATGTATATGCACAGTGTATATACATATGTCCAGAAATGAATGTGCATCATATCTCTAACTCTCAAATCAGCGATCGACCTAAGGGAGTAATTAATTACCATGGCAGTTATAGCTCAAGGCATGGCTGGGTTAACTTCAGTCAATAATGGCTACTGGCTATCTCTCCCCTAATGACCTTTGCCCTTTATCTGTTTGGTTCAGCTGGTGAAAACCTGATGTTAAGGAGGGCAAGGTCATAGGGTCATTCTCAACATGGCCATTTAGTCTCTCTCTGTTCCAAGGCCACCCACTGGATGTGCAGCCTTCAACAGCCATCCTACAAAAGTGCATGGTCAGCTCTTAGGGGAATCAAGAGAGAGTATGGATGGTAACGTGTAAAATCATCCCCATTCTCTCCCATTGCTAATTAGTTATAAAAAAAAGAGCTTCCCTTCTAAAAGTAGATAACTAATATTATCTTCTTCCATTAATGACTGCATGTGAGCAGAACACTATACTAGGAAGATTATGTACAGTAGGCAAAAAAAAGTCCCCTTCTCAGCTTACACTTCACTCCTATTTCTGTGTTTCTTTTGGAGTCTCTCCCTTATTTGTCCCCTCTCTGAAAAACTATAAATTCTGAAAAAATATTATTGGGGGCATATGTTGCATCAAACAGCAGCAAAATCAAGAAACCATAATCTACTGCTCATGATTCCCAAGTAAAGGAATGGCACAGTGTAGAGAAGGTTCAGTTTAGAGTCATGAAGACTTGGAGCCACATCCCGACTCGGGCACTAACTTGTTGTGTAGACTATGGACAGCTCCAGAGGAGAGTGAAGCTGGTGACTCTGCACAGCCCTGACTCACTTAAATCCAGTTCACTTGCACTGATATCATGGCATCATCTTCCTGAGGTCATGGTCCTCTTTCAGAATGAAGGACAAACAACAACACTTAACCTCTTAGTGTCCAAGACAATGGGCTACCATCAAGTAGAAGGAATCTCCATACACTGGTGAAATTTAGGGTCTGAACCACCCACCCTGAACAAACTCACTAATCCCTGATATTTTACCCAGTCTACCAGGATAATATTAAAATTTAAAATTAAATTTAAATTTAAAAAATTAAAAGTTCTCTGTGAGTAGAATTGTTTCATTTATTGTACTTGTATTGAGGTGGCTAGGTGGCGCAGTCAATAGAGCACTGGCCTTGGAGTCAGAAGGACCTGAGTTCAAATCCAGCCTCAGACACTCCACCCAAAAAAATTTAGCTGTGTGACCTTGGGCAAGTCATTTAACCCCAATTGCCCTCCAAAAAAATAAAACAAAATAAAATATTGTACTTGTATTCCTGTTGCCTGGCAAATTGGGGGTACAATAAATGCATGGTGAGTAAGTATCATCCATAGAACCATGGAAGGAAGAGGAGAAGGTCCATTCTGTACTTTTAAAAATATCTGAACACATTCCTACATACCTCACAAGATTTTTACAGGGGAGAAAAATGAGCTCATAGACTCAGAACTATAAGGCACCATAGAGGTAGTCTTATTCCACTCCCTCATTTTACAAGGGAGGAAACTGAGTCCCAGAGAGACTAGGTAACTTGTCCAAGGTCACAGAAGTAGTAGATCCCATTGGAAGCTATGTCCTGACACCCCAAATCCCTTTCTCTTTTCCCTCAGTCCCTAAGGACAAGCATGAGAGCAGTATGACAGTAGAATAATGATAGGAACCTACACTTATACAGCACTTGATAGATTGCAAAGTGCTCTTAAACTTAAGCAGAATTGCGCCTACCTAGAACCAGTTCTAAATGGCAACCTCCCCTGTCACCGTGCCATTCTAAGAGTACAGACTCTCAGAGTCTATTCAGCCAGAGATTCACAGGCATTGGAAGGCTGGTGTTGTCAAAGCTGGCACAGGGTTGTGGTGCCTGAAGGGAGAAGGGCCGGGAAGGTTGGAAGTAAATTACATAGTTTCTACCAGTCACCTCCTTTCCCCCTATTCCTGTCACTTACACAACTATTCTTATAATTACAACATTTCACCACTGACAGGGACCTCGGAGCTCACCTAGTCCAACAACACCCATCTATTACACCAAGGCCCAGAGAAGTGACACAGTCTGCGTGGTCCAAGAACTGGGATAAGAACCCTGGTGTCCTGACGCACAGGTCCATCATATAAAGCGTCCTTGACTTGATCCCCATTCTCTCCCATTGCTAATCAGTCCCCAAATCCTATGGATTCTTCCTTTTTAGTCTTCTCAAATTCATCCCTTCCTCTCCATTTCCAAGGTAAAAAGCCCACCCCACACCTACTATCCCTTTCCCTTCCCTTCTCACCTTTGAGCATGCACAGATGTTCTCTGCCTGTCTCTAGGGAACCATGCAGAAATTTAAACATAGGCAGGCATCTTCTCCCTGCTTCTGACTATGAATGACTCATTAGTGAGTTGAGTCCCTACCCACCCCACCCCCCATTTAGTTGCTTAACCAATAATAAATCTGATCACGCTACCACTCCAGGTAGAAAAATGACTTCTGGCTGATGGCCCTTGTGGCTTCCATACTCCAGTCAGCAAGATGTGATTTCAGCCCAGGCTGAAGAAAGTGCAGTGGACAGAGTACTGGGGCTGCAGTCAGAAGACCTATGTTTCTATCCTGCTTCAGATTCTTACTAGCTATGCGACCCTGCACAACCTCTGTCTTCCTTAGTTTTCTCACCTGTAAAATGGGGATATTAAGAGTGGTTGTTTTCCATAACCATTGTTAGAATTAAATAATGTTTGTAAAGTGCTTAGCATAGTGCTGGGCACATAGTGAGTGCTATAGAAATATTAACTATCAGCATTATTGTTATTTTGGATTCTCTTTTGTCTACCTCTCTCCCAACTGATCTGTCCTGTATATATAATCTTCCTTAGATGTCATTTGAATTGAGCCCCCGTTCAAAAACCTCCAGCGACTCCATGTTCTACCCTATCCAAACTCTTAGATCTAACATTCAAGACCCACTTTATCTCTCATAGCTGCCCAGTAGGTAGCCTCCATTCTCACACAGCAGATTCAGTCATGCCTTTGTACCTTTGTTCTTTCTGTCTTCCTCCTTCCCCACTTCATTAGACCCTCTCTACCTATCCAGTTTCCACCCATTCTTCAAAATAAAATCCCACTTGCTCCCTTCCTGAAGCCTTCTATGGCCACTCTCTTTTCAAAACTCTGATTTTGCCTCAAGCCAGCACTTGCTCGTAAACCCTCTGTTCTTCATTTTTATCACAGTTAAAAGATACTGCAACGGTCATCTGATCCAGCCTGTACCTGAATAGGAACCACCTCTACCTCTACCTCTACCTCTACCTCTACCTCTACCTGACAAATGATGGCCCAGCCTTTGCTCAAAGGCCTCACCTGAGGCCGCCCAAAGGGAGATTTTGCCCCTTAAACCATACTACAAGTTCTGTACTTGGCACAGTGTTAGGCCTTTTACAGAATCATTTCATTTGAATGAGCAACTCAGGATAGCATACTGGGAATGACCCTAAGGGGGTTTATGGGCCTCTCAAAGACACCTGGTTTAATAGATGCCCAGTCGTCTAGGGAGCCCAGCAGGGTGTGTTGGTGGGAAAGCTAAAGAGAGGCAAGGACAGGGGTAATTCCCTGACTGATTTATTAGGTCTGGCCCCCAACAGAGACAGAAAATGTGTTCTTAAGGGTAGGAGTCATTGGCTCTGGCTTTGCTGCACATTGCAACTTCCAATCTTTGTAGTGTTTTGCAAAGAGCTGGGGAGAGTATTCCCCATCCTCCCCTTCGCATCAGATGGCCATCTACTCATACTTTCTTCTAGTCAGATAGAGTCGCACCAGGCTTGTAGCCAAAAAGGATAGTTGGAGACCAGAGCAGCTGAGAGAAAATCACAGTTCTGTTCCTTCCTCCACTCCTGGAACAATTCCAGGAAACCATTTACCTTCCCTATTCCTTAGGTTATCCCTGTATGCAAAATGGTGTTGAATAGTTAGAATGGTAAGCATTAAGTATTACCTACTGTAATTCATAACACAAGAAACCATCAACAATCTCAGAGACCATCCTGCTTATAAACCTGGTGCTTATTAGCCGCTGCCTCTTCTTTGCATGATGAAAATTGAGACAATTATCCAAATAGGCAGATAATTTCTATTACTTAGGAAATTGCCTCGAATCACCAAAAATTTACCCAAGTCTCAAGATGGCTATAACTATAGCATTCACAGAGAGAGAAACACGAGAGCTAAACATGCAGCCAAAAACTCTTAAGAAACCTTTTCAAAACTCTCTACGCTTTCAGATAAATTCAGCCCCAGGGCTTTCCACAGCCTCTCCCGTGGCAGCAATACCTTTTCTCAGGAACCATGCCTGGCACCTAGCAAGGATTTAATCATTGCCTGTTGACTTGACTTATCCCAGGCAGAAACTGCATTTAATTAAATTCAATAGAGTACCGAGTTTGGAATTCAAATTTGACCTCAGACACTTATAAGCTGGGTGAGCCTGGGCAAGCCACTTCACCTCTGTTTGCCTCAGTTTCCTCATCTGTAAAAATGGGGATAATAGTATCTGCCTGCCAGAGCTGTTGTGAGAAATCAAATGAGAAAATATTGGAGAAGCACTTAATACAGCACCCTGCACCTGATAGGCACTACATAAATGTTAGCTATTGATTATTGCACACCTACTGCAAGAAAAACACTATAAAAAGTGCTGCAAAAAGAAAAAAAACTGGAGCAGTCCCTGCTCTCAGGAAGCATACATTCTACTGAGAACATAAAACAAGTGCCCAGATAAATTAATGAGACTGATAATTGGAAGCATTAACTGGGGGGAGAGGAGGGAGCACCTGAGCTGAACCTGACAAGAAATCCAGAATTCTCCAGATAACACTTCACCTACTTACTATTCCTGAACACAGCCCTCCTAACTACTCGTCTTTGGACCAACTGTCCTCTATACCCAGAATTTTATGCCCCCTCAGAAAACTCAGCCTCTCCATTTCCCTACATCCACTAAGACTCAGCTTAAATCCTATCTTCGGTAGGAAATACTTCCCAACCCCTCTAGCTGCTATTCTTCCCCATGGAGACTTCTTTTCATTAGTTATTTCCATGTTTCTCTCATTGGAATGGAAACTCTCTAAGGGCAGGGACTGTTTTCTCCTATCTTTCCCCCAGAGCTTGGCACAGTGCCTAGCACATAGTGAGGACTTAATAATGGCTTGCTGCCCAGCTGGCTGACTGAGCCCAGGTAAGAGGCATGGCCTTTGAGGATGAACTGAAGGGGGAGAGTTGGAATATCTATTTTTAAGAATAGTCAATAAGTCAATTTGGCTAGAAAGAAGGATTCATGAATGAAAGTAGTGTGAAATAAAGCAGACAGCATTAGTAAGGGGCAGACAGTTGGGAGACTTTTCAAACCAGGCTGAAAATTTGGTCTTTTATCTCGGAAGCAATAGGGGTTTTCACCTCTACAGTCACAGGGTGTGTGTATGGCCTGTGCTTTTAGGCATCACTGGGTGGATTGCAGAGGGGAAACTGGAAGCAGGAAGGCCATCCCCCTCCACTGATTACCTCCAATTTATCCTGTATATACTTTGTTTGTATATCATTGTTTGAATGTTGTCACCCCCATCAGACTGTAAGCTCCTTGAGGGCAGGGACTGTCTTTTGCTTCTTTTTGCATCCCTAGTACTTAGGACAGCGACTGGCACTTAATAAAATTTTATTTACTGACTGACAGGAGCTAAGGCTGGTAAATGTGAGCCTCAGTGGTAATGAGAAATCAACAGTGTTTATGTATCTTTCAGGAATTTGAGAACTGAAGAAAGGAGGAAAGAAAAGTGACCCCTCCCAAGTTCTTTCCCTGGATGCACCTGTGACCTGGAACAATTGACAGCTTGTGACCAAGATGACTTTACAGAGCTCCTAAAGAACTGCTGAGGATGTACACCTGGCTTCTGTCCGGCATCCCTTTCTCTCCATTGCTCTCTGGGCTTCCTGCCCCTTCCCACCCTTCACTCTCCTTTTATACTCTGTACACTAGCTGGAGAGGCTGAGGAGGGGGAGGAGGAGGAGGAGGGGTCTCCCAGCATAAACAGAAGGGGCAGCCACAAACAATGACCATGGGAACAGAGTTGTCAGGGCTTCTGATGGACCCACCCCCCCCCCATCCAGGGAGCAGTTGGAGGCCCCAGAGTCTTCAAAGGACAGCTCCCTCTCCCCAGCTCTGCATTTGTTCCCCACGTTTTCTGTTTTTATATGCGCTGGCAAATTAATTAGATGAGACCCCAGTCAGGCACTCTTCTCTTCCCACTCACATCTTTTTCTTCCCCCTCCATTTCTACCTCCTACCTCCTCCCGGCAGTCTTTTCACCTGCTCCTCTCTCCCTGCCTCCTAACCCGCTTTCTCTGATCCCCCATTTTATCCTCCCAACCTTTGCCTTTTTTTTCTGCCCCCCCTCCATTATTCCACCCCTTAGCCAATAACGCCACCCTCCCCTTCTCTTCCAAAAACAATTTCACTTCTGAAAGTCCATTTACTGTGCTTGGCTGGAACCAGAGAATTGCTTTCACACAGACCCTTTCCCAGAAGCTCTGTGAGATTTACTAACATCATCAACTTAATATGCTTTGCATTTGCTGTGCCTCCGTCACAGGGACTCACTGCCGTCTCCCAATTCTGAGGCCCCACCACCTCCCCCATACCCAATCATCAGGAAGCACATGGCACCAGTGCAGCCTTCACATCAGACTGGAAAAGGTGGGCTTCCCCACAGGCCCCAAGCACAATTCTGCCGATGCGCATGGAATAGACATGTTCAGTCACACGTGCCCAGCAGCTAAAATAAACTTGACTGAGTTTGAAGGGTGGGAGGAGGAGGAGGCAGGCAGGCTCAGCGCCAGGAAAGTCATCTTCTCTTGCCTTCAGGTTTACTTCCAATGAGAAACTCTACCTGTGGGGTTTCCTGCCTGCATTTTCTCTAGGCCATGTTCCCGTTCCCTCTTAGATGAGCAGATCGGATCCAGAGCTGAAAAGGAGCCAGAGAACAGGAAATTGCAAAGCTCCTCGGATGACCTCAAACTTCCCATGGAAACTAAATTCTGCCTTTTTGTAGGAGCATTTTACCATTTTACTTGAGTTGGGGCATGTCAGCAAGGCACGGATGGCAACAGTCTCCGAAGAATTAAAAATGAGCATCACACGGAAGGAAACGAACAAGTTGGTAGAGATCTTGTACGGACAGTCATTTGCATCATTTCTCCCACCATTAGAAAGTCAGCTCCTTGAGGGCAGAGATCATATTTTTGCTTTCTCTGTAACCCCATCACTTGGCATCGCATTCAGTGCACTGAGGAAGCACTTAAAATGCTTGTTGACCAACTGACCTACAGTCAATCAGCCAGGAGTCAGTAAACAATTCTTAAGCACCTACTATGTCCTAGGCATTGTACTAAGTGTCAGTGCAATGGAGAAAAGAACCTATAAACATACAGCATATATGGGATAACTAGAGATTAGTCAACAGAGGGAAGGCATTGGAATTAAGAGGGATTGAGAAAGGCTTCCCCTAGGAAGCCAGGAGGGAGAGCATTGCAGGCCTGGTGGCTGTCCCGGAGAAGTTCCCAGAGTCCAGAGATGGAGTGACTTGATCAAAGAACAGCAAGGAGGCCAATGTCACTTAATCCCAAAATGCATGATAGGGACTGCAAAAAGTGTCAGAAGATTGGAAAGGCAAGTGCTAGGAAAGTACATGGCATGTGTTAGGAGGCTGCATATAACCAGTGAGAAACTTCACAGAAAAAAAGTGATGTCATCAGGGAAATGTATAATAGGAAGATAATTATAACTAACAGTTGTGTAAAGTTGTAAGTTTAAAGCAAAGTAATTAAAACATATTATCTAGCTTAAAAAGAAAGGGGAGAGGGAGAATGAGCATTTATATTGTTCCTACAGACAAAAAGTGCTGAGCTTTTTTTACAAATATTATCTCACTTATTGCTTACAGCAACCCTGAGAGGTAAGTGTTATTACCCTCTTTTGACAGCTGAGGGAAATGAGACAGAGAGTAAATGACTTGCCCAGGGTCACACAGCTGTTATCTATCTGGGCTCAAATCTGAACACAAGTCTTCCTGATTTCAGGCCCAGAACTCTATCTACTACACCACCAGCTCCCTCTAGGAAGGAAAGGAAATAGCATTTATTCAGCACCTACCCGTTCCAGGTACTGTGCTAAGTGCTTCACAAATAATATCTCATTTTATCCCGAGCTTCAGAATAGCCCTGTGTGATAGATGTCATTATATCACAGAACGAGTAAGTATCTGAGGCAGGATTCAAACTCTGTTCTTTCTGATTCCAAATCTAATATTCGATCCACTAAACCACCCAGAAGAAAAGGTGGGCTGGGTGGACAGTCTAATACTCTAGTGGTATCCTCTCAATATCAGGAGAAAGTAAGAAAGCCCACCGGCATATTGGGTAGACTGCCTTGTTACAAATGATTGTCAGGCATGGATGGACATCACATAGGATAGGCAGGAATGGACGGGCTGTGATCTGCACCCTCAGAGGGAACAACCAAATCTATGAAATCACAGGTCCATTTCAGTGTATTCTTGTGTCACCTTAGATATAGTAGAAAATAGAGAAATAGTAAAAGGGTGGAAAAGAGATAAGGAAAGATAGGAGCAGTACTTGTGATGGGGGTGAGACCAGACTTTGCAAGCTAACAAGATCCTCTTAGATATAGGGTTATGAGGAATATTTCTACATGACTAAATGAGAGCCTTGGATATTTAGGATGGTGCATTCCTATCAACCTTTTGGCATCTCTGCATAAGACATTAACCAAAAGCTGAGAAAACAGGAAGCTATTTATTCAAAGCATAGTAACTTCTCCAAAGGCTCACAGGGAGGTGGGCGCCCCTAAGGAGAGCCAGGTGTAGAATACAAGTGTATGATTCACTGGTGGGTTCCAACCCTTGGATCATGGTTAGGAAGAAGGTCAAGACCACTGATAAGGAAAGCTTTTCAACTTGAACTCTGAAGAAATCAGCAGGAATTGGGATAATTAAAGACCCAACAGGGGTCATGGTTAAAATATCTGAAAGATTTCTCAACAATTAAAATTGTCACCAAATCCATCAACAAGTCTTAATTAAGCACTTACTGTGCACTAAGCATTAGGGCAAAGAAGACAAAATGAGAACAGTCCCTGCCCTCAAGAAGCTTCCACTCTAAGAGGAAAGACAACTGAGGTAAGTCAGAACATACAAAATGAATACAGAGTAGATGGAGGTACAGGTAGAGGAAATGTCACTAGCAACTGGGCGAACCAGGAAAAGCTTCCTGGAAGAAGTGATCCCTGAGCTGAGCCTTAAAATAATCTAGTCAAATAGGAAAGAAAGCATTCCAGCATAGGGCAGATCCCCTGCACGGGTAGACAGATCAGGCTCAAGGAGCAGCAAGTAAACCAAATTGCTAGATTATATATATATACATATATATAATATATATATTATATATATATAGTAAGCATGCAAGAAGATCAGAATTATAGGAAGGAGACAGACTGCGGAGAGCTTTGAATGCAAAACAAAGAACTTTACCTTTGATCCTGGAGCTAAGAGGAATTCTTTAGAATTGTCAGTTAAGAGATTGGGGTAGCTAGGTGGTGCATGGATAGAGCACTGACCCTGGAGTCAGAAGGACCTGAGTTCAAATTTTAACCTCAGCCACTTAATATCTGTGTGACCCTAGGCAAGCCACTTTCCCCATTGCCCCTCCCAAAAAAAAGAGGGAGGGGGAGAGGGAAGAGAGAGAAAGATCAGTGATGACTTTGGAGAAAGTAGTTGAAGCTGAATTATGAGGTCAGTAGAGGATTTAGAAGGGTAAGGATGGAAATAGAATATTGGTGTTCCCATCTGTCAAAGTTTCTTTGAGGGAAAGCAAGCCACTTAATAATTATAAATGCAATAGGCCTTTCTTATAGAAGAATTTTAAGGGCAGGAGCTTAACTTTGGACACCTGAGGATACATAAAGAATGGGACAAAGGAAGAGGGCATATAAACACAGGCATAATATTGTCCATAATGTTGTACATAAAGCTGTCCAAAAGACAAGGTCACAGATCTATGGAGGGACAGGGAACAGCCAAGGACAATCCTGTTGAGATGTACTCCCAATGGGAGGAGAAGGGAGATTGGTAGCCTTACAAGAGGTGCCCTCCAAATCTGGTGCCCAGGTTTTGCCAGGCCAGACCTGGGTCATGGCCTGGCTCTTCCAATAAACAGCTGTGTGGCCTCAAGGAAGCCACTTCTGGGGCTAAATTTCTTCATCTAATCTCTACACAACATGTAGATATTTAAGGTCTGCCATGAGGAAGAGATGAGAGATTCTGAGCTTGGCCCTTTGGGAAGAACCAAGAGATACATTTACATTGCAAAGAGGTAGATTTTAGCTCAACATAAGGAAACATTTGCTGAAAATTACAACCATCTAAAACTACAATAAATTCCCCTAAGAAGGAGTGAGTTTCCCATCACTGGAGGTCTTTAAGAAGGAGCTAGAAGTCTGTCAGTATAAGCTGTCTCACTCTAGGGTCCCTCTGCTTCAGAAAAACCAAATCTTATTCAAGAGCATGGCCATTCCTGATTCCACTCACCACCACCATCTTCACCACTGCTAAAATTACTATGCATCTATTTTACTATATATGTATATGTGTATGTATATATGTGTATATATGTATATATGATTATGTATGTATGTGTGTGTATATGTGTGTATATACATATATACATATATGTGTATATATGTGTGTGTGTGTGTGTGTATGTTGTTGTTTGAAGATGACCAATGACATCGTGGGATAATGTCTTGACACAAGCATAAATCAGATTACAGTGAGGCAGAGCTGCACAAAGTCACAAGCCTCACCCTCTTTTCCAAAGTCATCAAAGTCCAATGGCAAGACAAAAGTCAAGATGATTGGGGATGGCTTAGGAGGCATTGGATGATTTGGGGTGTCTTCAATGTCTGACCAGGCTCTAAGTTCCACAGAGCCTGCTTCAGTCACCCTCGTGGTCACTGGAACAAATCATTCTCATCCACCCATTACACCAAGGGAAGTCTTCACATCCTTGAGGAAGACACCCCCCCACACCCCAACTCACCAATGGGTCTGAGGCCTACAGTTTACCCTTGGCTTGCTTTAACCTGTACATATTATATCCCCTCAATATAATTTAAGTTCCTTGAGGGCAAGTGCCCATGAATGGTGGGCAAGTCTGGGAGAAAGGAGGAAGAGTCTGATGATAAAGAAAGATTGAGAATGGGTGGTTAAAGACTCAGAAAGGAGAGAAGCTGGCTTGGCCAGCCATGGAAAGAGCTGGCACAGAGGGAGGCCAAGAGGTCTATTCACCCTGGGCAAGGTTTAAAAATTACACATGGGGGGAGCCAAGATGGCAGAGTAAAAGCAAAAACTTGGTGTCAGCTCTGGCTCCAACCACTTCCAATACCTGTAAAAAAATGACTCTAAACAAATTTTAAAGCTACAGAACCCACAAAGAGACAGAGAGAAACAAATCTCCCACTGAAGGCAAACAGTGAAGGGACTTGCCCAAGGTCACACAACCAGTAAATGTCTGAGGCCAGATTTGAACTCAAAAAGATGATTCTTCCTGACTCCAGGCCTGGCACTCCATCTACTCCACCACCTAGCAGTCATACATACCATATATACATGTGTGTGTATGCATTTGTATGTGTATATTTATAACATACATAGACATAGCTCTAGAGAAGTTTTTTCATTGTGTGCCACCTACATGTGAACTCAATGGCTGTCTGCCTTGCCTGCCACTAGCCCTGGCTCTTGATGGGCACCAGGCAAATAAAGCACTAGAAACTTAGACAAATGCAGAATGACAGCTTTTTGTGGTTTTTTTTTAGTCATCTGTTAAACAGACGTTGAACAGAACCTACAGCCCAAGTCCAAGGCCTCCACTGTATGGGAAGAATCAAGATCAAGAGATTGCCACGGTGTTAAGGCCATGGGAGAAAGGCAATCTTATAAGCTCCAAAATTCTAGACTTTGCGATTCCTGGGACAGGCATCAGACTAAAGGTTGCCTTTGTACCACTTTGTATGTTATGCTCAGGGTCCTTGAGAGAACGAGTTATTTTCTGAGGCAATGTAAAGGTGCCTTTAATTGGCAGTGACCGAAGTACTAATTAGGCATCATTCTTTCCTGCCCATTTAGAGGAAGTTCTCTAGAAGATTAACAGTTTGAGCTTGTGTGTGCATGTACCCATGAGTGTGTGCACACATCCATGAGTATGTGTGCACACACATGTTCAAACAAGACATAAACTGGCAAAGTCACTTTCTTAAGTCACAGAACTGTAAAGGGACCTTCAAGGTCATTTAACCCAGATACTTCATTTTGCGTATGAGGGAAGAGGCTCAAGGGAGAGAAACAGAGTTATTGAAGGAGCTGAAGTCTGCATGCGGCTCTTGATATGCAGAGAGAACAGCCTCATAAATCAGAGTCTGTCCAAGGGTCCCCAGCTAATCTGCCTGGGACTTAGGACCAGACCCCAAGGCTTCTGGCTCCTAGGTCAGTGTCTCCAGCATGTTCCAAGTCAAAAGGAGGAGACTTCATTTGAGAAATAATAACAAAGCTGAAGATTTCTGTGAAAGGTCTGCTGAGTCTCCCCTCAAAACTGTTTTGCAAGAGGGAATAATTATGATGCTTCATACGGGTAAGTGAGAAGCAACATGGTTTAACAGAGAGGGGGTGGGTTTTGGAGTCAGGAAGGTTTAGGTTCAAATCCTGGCTTTGGGGACAAGTCATTTAACATCTTAAAGATCTCTGGCAGTTCTCTAAGACTATAAGCTGCAGAACAATCACAAGTCTGCATAGAGAGAGGGAGTCTTCTTTACTGGGAGCTCCCTACACTAATAAAACCACAGGTCTAGGAGTGAGATGGGGCAGTGGGTGGAGCAACAGACCTGGTGTCAGGAAGATCTGAGTTCAAATCCAGACTTTAGACACTTACCAGCTGTGTAACACTAGGCAAGTCACTGTCTGCCTCAGTTTTCTCATCTGTAAAATGGGGCTAATAACCTACATCTCAAGGCTGTTATGAAGATAAAATGAGAAGATATTTATAAAGCTCTTTGTACACCCTGAAGCACTCTCTATATACTAGTTTTTTCTTCCTTTAAAGTGCATGACTCACAATCATATGATCAAAGATTTAGAAGTGGAGGGGGCTAGAATAGATTACCTCTGAGGATTTCTTCCTCTGAGGATTTCTTCCAATTCTAAATCTCTGCTTCTATGCTCTTCCATAACAATAGCATACAGTAGTATAGCATACATATAAAATAATAGTATAAGATAATAGTATATAATACAAATTACAAGAGCCACAACTAGTCATTTTGATACCTGGAACAAGCAACACAAATAAACGCTGTGATTCATGATATAAAAATAATACAAGTAATTATGATAGATTTAGTTGAGCAATAAAAGTTATTCTAGTGACCCAAAGATGGGTGTTATTAACACCACCAGTCATCTGATTGCTTACTATTTTACAATTACTCTTCCTAGCTAGGTGCTATGCTCCTGTTAGTAACTAGGTATTTGCCCACTCGCTGAAGGAGGCATACGTTAATGCTCGTGCTCTTAAATCTCTGTGTCCAAGGGTATAGTTCCCTTGCCCTAGTTATGGTTCTGAATGTTATAGACATAGAACCCGTCCTAAATGAATTAGTTAGCATTAAAGGGATCTCTCTTCTCTTTTTAGATTCTTTCCCTCGGCAATCTCATTTACCTCCAGAACTTCAACTAGACAGCCTAGATTGTTGTTGTTTGTCCTTCATTGTCAAAGGGGACCAATGGCTTCATGGGCAATGTCTTCACTTGCTGGTGAATTGGAATTAAGGGAAGCAGAATTTACAAAGTTGTCAGCCTCTAACAGGTAACTCAAAAGCCTATTTCTCCTGTCTGGACCTCTCTTCTGAAGTCCAGACTTTAATCTCAAACTGACTATACCGTATCTATACCTGGATATGAGGAGGCTTTTTCGACCTCCATTTCCCTCAAACTCAAATATCCCGATATCTTTCTTTCCCTCTAAACCTGTTCCCGTTTAGCCTCCACCATTTCTGCCTTTGACTCAACAGTACCTTGGCTTACATTCTTCCTCCATGCCCTGCTTCACCCCTCCAGCTGTTTGCCTGCTGAATTTCTATCTTTTACATCCTAATTCAAAAGTCATCATCTCCTCCACTGGATATTGGCCAAGTCTCAGTTTCCTCATCTGTCAAATGAAATTACACTATATTAGGCATCAATTCAATATGTAGTGTAGTGTGGCAAATATGAGTGCTGAACTTGCAGTCAGGAAAATAAGTTCAAATCCTGCCTCAGACACTTACTAGCTGTGTGACCTTGGACAAGTCATGGAGCATTTACCCGCTTCCGTTTTTCTCATTTGCAAAATGTTTTCAACGATAACACCCATTTCAAATGGAGGCAGAGTTAAATGACTTGCCCTGGGTCATACAGCTATGTAAGTACTGGGCTTAAAGCCAGGGAGACTTATCTTCCTGAGTTCAAGTCTGGCTTCGGACATGCCAAAAACAACTGAATCCCCACAAAAATGCCAAGCATAATGTTATGGGCAGTGAGCTGGCTTCAAAGTCAGGAATACCCGGGTTCATTTCCCTTCTCTGTCTTTATACTGGCTGTGTGACCTTGGGGGGGGAAGGTCACTCAAGCTCCCTATTATGCCCCAACGGTATCAAACTCACATAGAAAAGTAGGTTACTAAATTGTGCATAAGGATCCTGGAGTACAGCACATTAACTTAGAAAACCACATATTAATGCTATATTTTAACATTAATATTAAAATACATAATACATATGTGTATATTATACATGGAGAAGGAAATGACAAACCACTCCAGCATCTCTGCCAAGAAAACCACAAATGGGGTCATGAAGAGTATGACATGGCTGAAAGCGGCTGAACATTATACATATAATACATAGTACCATACAATACTATGCATTAACATGATCTACACGGCTTCATTTATTTTTAATAACTACTTTCCCTATTTTACTTAATCTGGTTCAGACTGCACTGAGGAGTATTGTGAGCCCCTCCCCTAAGCCTCTAAGCTATAGAAAAGGTGCAGACCTCCAATAGTAGAGTTTCTAGGAAATCTATCTGTGAAATCAGATCCAGTCTCTATCTCTGTCTCAAAGTAAGGACTAATTTGTTTTAAATGTCTGTAAATTGGTCTGTGTTTATTGGAGATGGACGCCATGTAAATGCAAAGAGTGTTTTGCCTGTAACGCTCCAGTGATTGAGCATTTTCTGGTTGAAGCAAAAACAGGTCAACATTGTACCTGAATGAGAGGAAGGCAGCGATATGTAAAGGAAGATAGTTGTCCTTCAAGTATGGAAATCTTGGGTAATGAAAGCAAGGGGAGATGGGGGTAGAGAATGGCTGAGAGAAGAATAACTATCACTTTACAATTCATATGGATCTCTGTCCTTATTTCCTTGGGGAGGTAGGAAGAAGGTCTAAGAGGTAAAGAGAGTTAAAGACAGGCTATCCTACTGGAAGACTGACAAATAACAAACCATGCGTCCAAACCTCGTGAGGAATACAGGCTAAAGATGCACTATGGCATGCCTGTCCTGCGGCATCCTGTCACATGGAATTTCCATCAAGCTCACAGACCGGGGTGGGAGATGCTGGGGCAGAGAGATGTCCTTGTACATTGTACTCACGCATGCATGAGTGCATGCGTACACACATACACACACGCATATTCCCCTCCCTCCAATGCAGATGCACACTTGGTGCAGACATGTGCCTGTAGACATAGTCTCTCTTCTCCATTGCAGATACATATATGCATACACACACACACACACACACACACCCTCGAGCAAAAGTTCTGAGCTCCAATCCTACAGAAACCAGGTCTAGACACTCACTAGACTGAAAAGAGAAAAAGATCCCAAGTGACAGAACATTCAAGTCACTTTCCTGTCTACTGACTATATCAAGGACCACCACCTGGGAGAGAATACAGCTTCAGCACTCCGTGGAATCCTTTCCAATTGTCACCTCAGTATTAGCTTCGCATAAAAAAAAGACAGGCAGGTTGTGGTAGTAGGTGGATAGACAGGAAGACCTAGGTTCAAACCCCACCTCTAATACCTACTGACTCAGGCCAAACCATCTCACCTGTCCATTCTCTAGGTAATACCCTGAGACAAGCTGCAGAGGAGGGGCCGACCTGAACCGGTAGAGGGAGCTTCCTCATCCTCTAGGTCTGGTCCCTATCCCTAAAAAAGAAAAGGTCCATCTTGTGCTCCCCCCCCTCCCTTAGAAAGAGTCTGTCTGCCTTCCCCGCCGGTTCCTTACTAGTGTTTTCTCTTCAACAGTATTTTAAATAAAGAAGATCCGCGTCTATCTTTAACAAAACTGTTCCCAAACGTCATTCCATTTTTCAAATCACTTAATCCTAAAATTTTAGAGATCACAAAGAGTGTTCTTTATCACAGGATGCAAACCAATTAAATCTCCCAGTCTAACATTACCCAAGAAAGACAGAAAATTGTGCTGACACGGAGCTCTTAACCCTTCTTCTGGACACCTTCCCCGTCTCAGCTTGAACACATTTTTCCATAACCCTGCAGGCAGCTGGGCTGAATCAGACTCCCCCGAACCCCCTTCCTGATGCGATTGACTGTTGCTCAGGCCAGGTTCCCTGAAGGCAGAACAGTGAGCATGGCACACAAGGACGAGGGTAACAGAAATCACAGCCTAATAGAACACTTGGCCTGAGAGGTGCCTTAGAGAAGAGCATACACAGTCAGAGTCACAAAATCAGAGACCTCGGCAGCCCTCTAGTCCAACCAATACAGAAAGGGCTCCTCATAAAAATATACCCAAAAAGTGGTCATAGAGCCTCTTGTTGGAGACCTCTGAGGAGGGAGAACCTACCCAGGCCGCTTCTGGTGACCCCATCCACTTTGGGACAGCTCCTGGTGACCCTGTCCACTTTCGGACTACTGCACTAGGAGTTTTTGTTGACATCAAATGTAAACTGATTCCTTTTCAAATTCTACCCACTGTACCTGGTTCTGGCCTCTGGGACCAAACTGAACAAGCCCAAACCCTTTACCACATGACAACAGTTCAAATACTTGAGCGTGATTATTATGTACTCCATGAGTATCCAAGCTAAATAGTCATCATTCCTTGAAATGATCTTCATATCCAATTCTGAATCACATAAGAGTATTTGTGAAGCACTCAGCACGGGGCTTTGCACATCATCGTTGTTTAATAAACGCTTATTTTAAATTATGACTTAGACTAAAGGCCCTTCATCATCCTGGTTGTCCTCCTCTGAAAACCCTCTAGCTTGTCAAAGTCCTTCTTAACTATAGTGCTCAGGGACTGAACATAATACTGATGATGGCGGAGCTGTGAAACTAGCACCTCCCTATGCCTGAAAGTCATGCAGCAATTGATTCAGCCCAAGATCATGTTGGGTTTTTTGTGGGGTTTTTTTTTACTTTATATTGATGTTACAAACCACTAAAGTCCCCAGATTTTTTCCAGAACCATTATCTAACAATACCTTTCCTGTCTTATGCTTATGATGTTGTTTGTACCCAAGTATACTTAACATTTACCCCTATTGAATTTCATCTTCTTAGACTGAGCCCAATGCTCCAGTCTGTTGAAAATCTTTTGGATCCATCCCTCCCAACTTTGTGTCATCTGCAGATCTGTTTATCCAAATCATTGGTAAAAATATCAAACCGCATAAGGCCAAGCAAAGACTCCTGGTTGCTCCACAATGACTTCCTGCTATGCTAGCATGGAACCATTAAAAACAATTCTTCCAGTACTAGCGATCTATCCTATTCTAATTTCATCTGATTGTACTATTATCTCATGCATATCTCTCCATCTTCTCTATAGGTATAGTATGAGAACTGTCCACCCTTCCTCATTCTAAGATGAAACTGAGGCTGAGAGGTCCGATGACTTGTCCAAAGTCAAACATCTAATCAGTAGCAGAGCCTCAACCTAACACTTAATCTAGTAGGCTATAGTCTAATGGTAAAGCAGATTCTCTCCCAATTTAAGTACTCAAAATTATAGGAGGTGGATGAAACGAGAGGGGTAATGAAATGGCAAGCAGTGGTACGGCCAAAAGAGCAATGAGCTAAGTGCCAGGGTGACGTTAGCCCACTTAACCTGTTTGGGCCTCATTTCCATCTTCTGTTATAAGACAATATTGGGCTAGATCAATAGTTCTTAAACTATAGTCTAGGGACCCTTGGAGATCCTCAAGACCCTTTCATGGGGTTCACAAGTCAAGAATATTCTCATAGAGCCTCTGGCTGTAAATATTTACAAATGTAACCTACATAAAGGGACAGCTGGGTGGCTCAATGGGTAGAGCACTGGGCTTGGAATCAGGAAGACTCATCTTCCTGAGTTCAAATCTGGCCACAGACACTTACTAGCTATGTGACTCTGGGCAAGTCACTTGGCCTCATTTGCCTCAGTTTTCTCACCTGTAAAATGAGCTGGAGAATGAAATAGCAAACCACTCCCGTATCTTTACCAAAAAAAAACCCAAACAGGATCACAAAAAATTGGACACAACTGAAACGACGCAACAACAATAACAACAAACCCACATAAACAAAAGCTCTTGGAAGGTGGAGGCCCTCAATTTTTTAGCATGTAAAGGGGTGCTGGGACTAAAACTTTTGAGAATCACCAGACTAAATGGTCTCTAAGGTTTCTTCCAGCTCTAATATTCTATCATTATATGTTCTTTTTAAAGGTGGGAGCTGAGAGAGGAACAGAAATGTGATCATTTGGTTACAACTCAAGAAAACTCAGAAACAGTTTATTTCTTTTACTCTCTCCTGGCTGCAGAGAATTACCAAGTAATGGCTCATGGAACCTCGATCCATTCCTCTGGGACTCAACTATTCAATTCATTCTCCTTCTCTTCTTTTTTAGGACATATTTTGTTGTCTTAATTGAAAGCCCTACACGCTTCTGATCAACGGCCGTCCCTCCTAAGAGACTATTGTATCCAAGGTCCCTTTGGAAAAGCTTAATCAGCACTAATTAAGTCACCATCCTAACTGAAATTAATTAGATTTTTTAAATGTTGTCAACACCCTTCAAGGTTAAAATAGGCTCTGACGTCTCCTTAGACCTCAGGCTGGACCTTATAAAAATCCCACTTAGAAGAAAACTGAGAGGTCAGTTCCAGTCAAAGCTCTGAAAAATAACTTCTGAAATTCTACCAATGACTCAAAGCCTCTGAAATTCTACCAATAACTCAAATAAATCCTCTCTTTTCTCAAAGAGACTGAGATTTTTAGTTTCCACACAAAGACGAAAAGTCAGAACGTTATATGATCAGAGATTTAAAGCTGGAAGGAACCTCAGAGGCCATCTAATCTAACCCCTTCATTTTACAGATAAGGAAACTGAGACCCAGAGATGTTAAGGGACTTGCCCAAGGTTGCTTAGGTAGTAAGAAATCAGACTCACAGAAAGGATAATATGGTATTAATCAAAATATGTCTGTTTTTTTTACTTTGAATAGGACCAGTCTGGAATGGTATTTTAAGTTTTTCTTAGCCTCCCAACTCTAAGAAGGCCTACTTCACTTTTTTTTTTGGAAAGGACATCGAAAAGTAAAAAACCAGACCTGTGATAATTATATTTATAAGGAACTCTTCATGAGCAAACTTCCTTACCAATATATGTAGTATGTGTCATAGTTGGCACTTGAACCCAGGTTTTAAAGTCTGGCTCTATCCAATCCACCAGGCTGCCTCTTTTATAATTCATTTCTGAAAATAAACACAATACTCCAAGAAATCTAATTTAAAACCATTGATAGAAACAACAGAAATGAAAGTCCTTCTACTATCAGTCCTCTATCAGTACCAAGGTCTTCTAACAAAGCTCCCATAAGTAAATTTATCAGCCTTTTGTAATGGTCTAATGTTGATCTGGGCAAAAACATCAGTCTATCTGAAGTCCAGGGTGGTTCATCTTATTCTCATAAAGATAATGTTTTGTATTAAATTTATAACACCTTCACCTAGTATCATCTTGCTTCCACAAAGCTCCTTTCTATAGAGGAACTCAAAGCCATCTGAAGGTACTTTCAATTATTCACACCACCTATGAGACAGGAAAGGAGTATTTTTATCTCCATTTCACCAATGAGAAAACAGCCTCAGGGGCATAAACCCAGTGAGTCAACTCTGGAGGCAGCAACAGAAACCAAGTTTTAACATGACCTTGAAACAAATCCATTCCAATGGGGAAAAGGAGAGAAAAATTGGAAATGACACTTGTTTTAGCCCTAATGAGACTCCAGATAACATAGCCTCTCAAAAGAGTAGGAGTAACTGTCAAAGCTGAAGTCCTATTTGGCAGGTTACTACATCAGCATTTACAGGATAAACTTGCTGCCTTTGAGAATCCTGTCTCCAACACAAACTGCATCTGCCTTGTATTATTTCTTCTCAGTGCAAGTGATAGAAATTTGAAACATTTCTCCCATGGGGATCCATTATGTTTGCCCAACTTTTTAAATAGTATTGCCTTCCGTTTGTAATTTGCACTTGCAAATTATTTATTGGAAATGGATTCTATTCAACAAGATCAAGGTCAAATCATTTTTAAAGACATACCATTTATATATCCCTCTGTCATCAGAAGAACCAGTATGCTTTATAAACTAATAGGCTTACCAAACAGAGAGGTATGGTCAGAGCTTGAAGTGAGGAAAGAAAATATGGAGTTGGAATGACTCACCACCAATGACAACTGGCCATTGACAATGGCCATCCTCAAACATGACCACTACTACAGCTCTACTGTGTTATATCCTGCCTCTTCTGGCTTTGTGGGAAGCAGTGGGCATAGCAAGAGCAGAAGTAAACTCCTCTCTTAGAGGAATATGTTACCTGGGGTCAAAAGTGCCTCAGTACCTAGTACATTTAGTGGGAGGGAATCAGGCCTGTGATTTCATCATTTTAGAGAAGTCTCAGTGAGGGATTTCCACTATCAATGCAGATTGGACAGATGAATGGAATAAGCATTTCTTAGGAGGCTACTATGTGCTAGGCACAGTGCTAAGTGCTTTATAAATATCTCATTTAATTGGCACCTTATCTGCACCTTGACATTTTAAGAGTACCAATGGAGCACTTGGCTATTCACCTCTCTCCCAGTCTTTCCCCAGTCACAAGACTTCATGTCATTCCCCTTCTCCTCCTACCTCCCCCAGCAACTTTTACCTTCTTTCTCTGTGTTGTCTTTTCCCCTCCCAGACTGATTTTTTTTACTAAGTAAAAGAGGCCATTCTCTGCCTCATTTGTCACCTAGCCCTTAATCACTGAATGGGCATTGCCTCAGACAAACTGAGACCTGGGAAAGACCTTAGCTTTAAAAAATCCCACCGCATCGGTGGCCATCTCCAGTCATCCTGATCTGTATCTTGCCAGTGGACCTAGGTGGCTCTGAAGGAGAGAGTGACACTGGTGATGTTACACAGCCCTGCCTGACTTAAATCCAGTTCACTTGCATGTCATGGCATCACCTTCCTGATGTCCTGATCCTCTTCAAAAAGGAAGGACAAACAACAAGAACAAGAACATTTGTACTTAAAGTCAAGGAAAATTGCCTGAAACACTAAGAGTAGACCCTTTGTCTTTCTGATTCTAAAACCAGCTCTTTCTCCTTACACCCAGTAAGCTCTCCTAATAAATACTAGTTGAATACCATTCTCTTGAAGATAAAAGTAAAACTTTAATTTTGACATAGTTTATAAAACAGAAGGTAGAACTAAGACCATCCCAAAAGGGAACTCCCCCTTGTTTTATCACCTTAAGCATCAATGGTAGTACTCTACACCATATGTGTAATTCCTCCTTTATGGATGATCAACGGTGGTGTCCTGAGGACTTGGAAAGAATGCCATTTAGATTTACTTGCAATAACTAGGAACCAAAGCCAGGACCTCTGACCATTTAACCACCCAAATATGAAGTCTCAGAATAAAATGCCTCCCCTGAAAAGTGGCTATGAAGGCTCAATAAGGGCATTAGTTTTTATATTCCTGATGAACTCTGCTTCTGAGTCTCAAAATTAGAAGCCCTGGGATTTACTCACACTTATGGGAGAGGAGCACATCAAATGAATCTGCCCACCTCGTAGCTTCTTCTGTGGACAGCCTCCTGGAATAGAGGAAACAACATTCTGGAATGCTATCCACAAAACTCACTCCCCCCTCTCCTTTGGCTGGCAAAAAATAACACAAAACACAAACTTGAAATAAATAGATTATTCAATTAATCAGTCAAATGAATTAAGCCAAGAATCTATGACTTTAATTCCACTGGTAGAAATCAAAACCCCTCTATGTCTCCAGAGATGTTTTTGAAAGCTGACTTTTTTTCTATTTAAAAATATTTTTATTATCAATGTAATAATTATCAAAAGCTGACTTTCAAGTCAGGAAGATGGGAGTTTCAGATCTACCTCTAAAACATACTATCTCACTGACCCCTGGGAAATTACTTAACCTCTCAGTACTCTAGGCTTCTCTCTAAAACTTTAATTTGGGGAGAAAAGGCCAACCTGCATTGGTAGAAAGAACTTCCTCCCTTAGAAGTTTCCTATAATAATGAAATCACAGGTCTGATGCCTATTGGGACTATCCCAAAGGCCCCTAAATACATCCCCTTTTGGGCAACTTGTCAATGACCCTCTCCGAATTCAATGAAGTGAGGCTTAGAGCAACCTGTTGCAAGACTCAAAGCCTTTTCAGTCTGATGGGACCTTCCAGAGCTTATGCCTTCATTACATTTTATTCCAGAGCTGAGGATCACCCCATGCTTGAGGGAGGGATTGGTCAAGAGCTTCAGTGGGGAACAGCTTGAAATAACCTAAAGAAATGTCTCCCTTTGCCATCTTCATGCTTTAGGGGAGCCAAAGGAGACATACACTAAAACCTAAAGGTCTCATCTAAAAATCTGCCCCTGAAAATATGGGCACTTTAAAATCAGTTATGGATGGGGCAATAGAGATTCCTCTCATGGCAAATATGAGTAGGCTGTAACATATAACCAAGGAGGAACCCTGAAAAAGAGGAGCCAAGGAGACCGCGGAGGAAATGTATGACCCAAAGAGAGGAGGGCCTGGGCTAAGCAGAGCAAGGGGTGACAGGTGAGCAGCTGAAGTACTCCCTGGCTCCTTTGGCAGATCAGGAAAAATCAAGAAAGGCCTTCAGCACATAGGGTGTGCTGAATTAATTAAATTAACTTATTATTTATTAATTTAACTTAATATTTTAAGCAAGGTTCAGTTTCCTAGTTTCAAGGGCCAGGGCTCAGATTTAATACTAATGGGAAGGGGACAATAAAAGGATTCCCTCTCATCATCTGCCCAGTCATTATTCCTGGTGCTTCCCTAAGGGGAAAGAGAGACGGTACATGATTTTCATTCATTTCTGAAAGAAATAAATGTTTCTTTCACAGCTGCTCAAAGGTAATATGGGAGTTGGGGGCTGGGGGAGACACAGAGTCTAGAGTACAAAGACCTGAATTTCAGTCTTAGCTTAACCACTGGCAGCTGTGTGACCTCGGGCACACCCCTCACTAATAACATCTAGCATCTATGTAGCACTTTAAGATTTGCAAAGAACCTCACAAATATTGTCCCGTTTGATCTTCACAATAACCTTTGAAGGTAGGTGCCATTATTATCTTTATTTTACAGATGAGGAAATTAAGGCACATGATTTGCCCAAGGTCATACAACTAGTTAAATGTCTAAGTCTGGATTTGAACTCAGGTCTGCCTGATTCCAAGTCCAGCGCTCAGTCTACTGGGACACCTAGCCAACTATGAGTCAGTTAACTCTCCCATAAAATGGGGCTAATATTTTACTACCTCTCTCACAAATTTTGGGGAAGGATCAAATGAGATGTTTGTTAAAGCACTTTATTATACAGAAAGTGCTGCATAAATGAGTCGCTATAAAGTGATTGAGAGGCACACATCCTTTGGCTGTTCCTTGGGAGTAGCCTAATACCTGTGCATAGCCCTAGCTGGAGCTTGTCTACACAGTAGGTGCCCAGAGAACTCAAACAACTGAGTGACTGACACAAGGCTGTCCATACTCACTTGAGAGCCCGGTTCGGCTTGTCGGGAAGAATAGCTGTGAAATCACTACACGAATCTGATTTGTGAGACAGACATCCCAGGCGAGTCCTCATCCCTTTGTTCCTGCAACCAACAACAGGAGCAGAAGGAAGAGAGAAACTGTCATAAAAATAGTGATCAACAGAATGGGTTCTTGCACACAGAAAGCACTGAGAATCTCACTAGCTAGCACAACCACCCCTGAGATTTCATGAGCAAAAGGGAAGGAACCAGAAAGATCAGCAGCAGCATTATCTGACTACCTGAATACATAACAGGTACCTTTCCCCTGGAGATCTAGTGCTTTTTAAAGCTTCTACTGCAAATTGGTGGTAAGTCAGTCAATGAAGGTCGTTCGCATGCAAGACTTTCTAAATCAGGTTTCCCCAATGGGAAAGGAGCCACAGTGAGGTCAAAATAATAATCTGCATCTTTCCCTCCCTACAGAAGGTCAGAGTAAGCAACGGTTCCTCATTGTAAAAAGGTCCATGAGGTCCAAGGAAGGGCATCAGTGTTTGGGGGAGCAAGATCAGGCCTTATCAATTCCTGTTGTCTATACTGGAGAGACAGGCACAGAGCTCGGCAATAAAGGCTCAAAATGGTGGCAATGAGGGCTCAAGACGGTGTGGAGTTGAGCAGAATGAGGAAGTCCTCTGTGATTCTGACTAGTGATGGGGCTAATTACTGAAATCCCTCATCAGACCAACCTCTCCTGATTACATTAGAACAAAAAACCAGTAGAGATTAAAGAGAGGAGGGGAGCAATGACAATTAATGCTTTCATCTTAGCATCCTATTTATGTGTGCACTATCAACTCCAATCATTTCATTAACTAAGCTCTCCACCTTCATTAACATCACTTGGTACAAATCAAAATGGTAACACATTTTAATCTCAACAACTCACCCATCACTTGCATTTATTAGTAAGGACCTGCTCTCAGTCAATATTTTCATATATGATAACTGATGGGTAGTTCACATGCTCCATTGGTATCTTTGGGCTGCTAGGAGACCTCAGCGAAGCTACCTGGCACATTGTGTGGAACCCCAGTAATGAATTTAGGGGAGGCCACAGAGGAGGCCCACAGAGTATGGGGAGGCCTTGATGGGTTCTGATCTGTACTATAGGAGGGAATCATCACATCAATGAGCTCATAGATTCATTTGAGTGTTTGAGGGTAATCACAATCAAAACATAGGACACTGAAGCTGACTCTAGAGGCAGAATAGTATAATTGTTGGAAGAGAATGCTGAATTCATGGTTAAGAAAACCTGGGTTCAAATCTTGGTTCTGACACCGATTGGTGGATGACTGAGGCAAGTCACTTAACTGCTCTGACCCTTATTTGCAAAATGGAGAAAATAAAAGTACCTTCTCCCATAGGGATTTTGTGAGAGGTAAACAAGGTAATGCATGTAAAGAATTTTGCAAAATTTAAAGCACTACATGAAAATGAGCTATTATTATTCATTATAACAGAATCTAATGAATAGTTTTACTCATTGTTCTCCCCTGCTGGAGACTATCACTTTCTCGTCTCTTACTGCACTATGTTGTACATTACTATAAGGCTGGAAAGCCAAAGAATGTAAAAAAGATTCTCCCTCGAGTGGGCCATGCACATCCAAACCCCACCTCCCTCCAAGAGACAAAATTTGAAGCTCACTTTCATGCCACTTTCATATATTCAGAATTTTTACTTCATTCATAAGGGAAGTTATTATTATTGTAAAGCACTAATACTCGAGGCCAAGGGAGGTTCTGGACCAGTGGTCTTTCACGCCTTCTCTTCCCCATCTATTGGTCCCAGTGACTTCCCACCCTGCGGCCCAGAAACACCTTCTTCTCTAATCTTGCTCTGCTTTTCTGCATCCAAGGAAGGACAGTCGTGATGGAAGCACATTCTATCTCTTCATAGCCATTTCAGGTCCAGACCATTTGAGTCTCCATTAAGGTTCACCCCCCCTCCAATAGACAGTTAGGGCTACATGTCCTGTGCTCCCCCTACCTCCCTCAGTTCCCATTACTAAGTCATCTCTTTCATAACTCTATAAAAATGGTGACTACATTAGTTCTCTCTCCTCTCCGACAGTGGGGTGCAGCCACTCGCTATTACAGATGGCTGGGATCTTTGGTAGCATTCGTCCTGGGTGGATAACAAAGCATTCAAAATGACTAATTAAGGGCTCTCAAGTCATCAAATTTAGTGAGTCCAAGTAAAGGCTTTCACAAATCATCCTAAGGGCCAGGAACCTAGCCTTCAATAATTCACCACACCCACTCTGAGTTTCAGGATCTTAAAAGCATGATGTGAAGTCGAGCAACTGCTCCCTTAGAAGGCTTTCCAGTGATTCTAAAAAGAAAACTTATGTGCTGGGTTTGAATCCTAGTTCTGCCACTTCTTAAAGGTGAGACCATCTTGCCAAGTCTCATAAATAGAGTAAAATAGATATCCTACTTGTACTACCTGTCTCAAAAGGTGAGGAGAGGCTGGGACAGAAATTTGAGCAAGTCATAATTTGCAAATCTATATGGGCTAATTGGCAAGGCCCTGCAGGGTATTAAGTTTTACCTGTGTCAGAAACCACCTTGGGGCCCTTAGGCAGCAAGTTTCCCTGATGGTGCTCTGAGAATGAACAAGTCTTATTTTCTTTCTAGGCTAGGTCAAGCCTCAGGTTGTATATGACCTGTTTAGTTCAAGTGGAAGAAATTGGAAATAACAGAAGAATGGAGGGCCAAAGATCAGCATTAGGTTTATTATAGCCAGAAGGGCTGGGAGAAAAGTAACTCATTCTGCTCCCTGAAGCAGCTGTCCTGGCAACACTATAGGTCTTCTAATTAACTAGAAAACATAATAAGAACAAATAACTTAGCACAGTTTCTTGGGATCCCATCCTCATGCCTGTCATTCATCTGCAGCATGGGAGCATACCTGGCAGCCACAAAGTTTGGGACTGAAAGGACATTGTACAAAATCACAATCCCATTAGGGGACATACAAGGCAAAGCAGTGCAGGGGGAAAGAGGCACCAGAGGGGGAGAAAGCTTGAATGGGACAGAAGCACAGGGGAGAGCAGGAGGCAAGGGAGAAAGGAAAGGAGGTGGGGCAAAAATGCACGTCATGGTTCAGTTACCTCCGTGGCATCAGTAAGGCCGCCATACAGGCATCCGGCTACAGGCAACCTTTAATTGGCTGGCTTGCAGGGCCCTCAAGGCAGGAGGTAAGACTGCGGGGAGGAGGGGTTTGCCCTTTCACGTCCTCTCACCTAAAATCAAAGAATCCTAGGTAAAAGAGGGGGCCATGGCCCTCTCAAACCCCTTCACTCCCTCTCCTCTCAAGTAGGCTTTGGGCCCAGGTCATCCAGGCATAGTGGGTCAATGTGGGCCCACCCAGGGTTGTACTGGCCAAAATGAGCTGAGTGGATGCAGATTGCTTTAAGAATGGCCAGGGGTTGCTGTTTCCCAAACTACTGCCATCATTTAGAGGAATGTGGGACATATGGCCCAAGGGAAGAACTGAGCTGGCAGTCACCAAAATGCTGTTCTCTCTTCTCTCCAAGGGCAAAACTGAGGTGATTAATGGGTGAGGCAAATCTATACTGATGATGCCTACTGACCCTTTCCCCAGCCCACCCTCCAACAGATCCAAAATGGTGTGCTTAGATGGCATGCTGGCTTGTACATCCCTCTCCAAGTTTGTCTATGATGGGAGAACACAGCCCCTGGAAGGTATGAGTAGGAAGAAGGTTGGAAAAACTCCAAGGAAGTCTTTTCAGGTGTAAGGAACCCACCAACTATCTCCTTCTCAAGGCTATACTAACAGAGCCAGGATTAAGGGGAGGCAGATAGGCAAAGGTCTAGAACACAACACAAGAGGGAACTGGACAGGGGATGCTTCTTAATGTCAGTTTTTCTAAACGTTTGATTTTTACAGTTAGAAAATTCTGTTCTCTGTGGTTCACAGGGGCTTATTTTGTGGCAAGTCAAGTCATATGTATTGTAAAGAAGACCAATGGGGAAAAGAGAGAATTTTCAGATATGGAGGGGTAGGGGGTAATCTTTCAACACAAAGGGGCACAACTTTCAAACCTTGCTTCAGGTGTGCAAAAGCCACATCTCAATTCTGTGTGTGTGTGTGTGTGTGTGTGTGTACACAAATCATATCTGTGTCAGCAGAGAGACTGTCTTATATTGAGGCAACTAGCCTCTACCAATCTCATGGGTCCCTGACCATTATAGACCAGAAGGGAGAGGTTATTAGATGTGTATTAAGACTGATTGGCTTGTATTTCCTTCCTTCTGAACTGTTCAGCAAGGACATAGCCTGGTATACTCCTACCTGTATACTTCCACAAAAATAACTGGAGAGAAAATAAAAGAAAGAAAAATACACTTTTAGAGAGGGCATCCCATCCATAAATAGTTCCTCAAAGGAACGCCAGCAATAAACAAGGAATGTATTTTCAAAGCTTTTAAAATATATATTAACTAATTAGCATTTCAAGAGGCAGTGTTGCATAATGGAGAGAGAGAAGCCTTACCTCTTTCACACAGCCATGGCCCTGTACATATCCCTTCACCTCCCTTTCCCTTGGCATCCCTAAGAGTCTAAGTTGCAGAGTAGGCAGTGGTAGGGATTTTCTGATAGCAATACAACCACTGATATGACTAAAATAAGTTTCTTGACAGTTTATGATTTTAAAAATTCTCTACTCCAGGAGATTGGGGAATTGTGTTAGGAGTAGACAGTGCATTTTCCCAATCCCTGTCCTGACCTCTGTCTTCAATTATGCTACTTGATGCCATGGAGTCATAGTTTCACGCTAAAGAGGGAATTATAGAAATCAGTGCTACTAGCCCTTTTTTGTCCTGGTCTTCCTCTTGACCAGAGCGCAGACTATATGGAAGGGAAAGACACATGTGTGCCGTACCCAAGGTTTCCTTTCTAACTGTCACAGTGACAGTTAGGAGCTCAGTCTCTAGCTCCCTGATATCTCAAGCAGAGCAGGCAAGGTCACTTGCCCACACCTGGGAAGGCATCTCCTGGCACACTCTACCTCAATCTCCCTTCTCTTCCCATTTCTCCTGCAGTCTCCCCACTCCCCCCCACTCAAAATGACTCATATCTCCAGCGGATTCCCTTCCCTAGATCTCTTAGCTGCCTGCTATCAGACACTATTATGTCACCCTAACCTACCCCTCCTCTATCTCTCCCCAGACCCTCTGTCCCAAATAAGGCAACTCTTCTGTTCCCTTGATAAACTCAGCATCTAATCCCATTCAGTGGGAATCCATAGGTTGCCATATCCTGAGCTCACTGCCCTCACCAGTTCCAAAGCCAGTGATTTTGCTCAGCCATCAGAGTTCTGGTACCCAAAGTTTACCCCAAAACCTTAGCACAGTAGACTGAGGTACAAAGGGGAAGGTGAGGTATTTGATAGCACTCCCCAAGGGAACACAGCCTCTTGGCTGCCTCAGGGAGGCCAACCTCCCACATTCAATAGGAGGACAGAGGGTGAGAAGGATGGAGCTCCCCCACCCACTCACCCACCCAAGGAGTAAGAAAAGCAAGGGTTAAATGAAGAAAAAACAAAAAGTCGAGACTGGAGAGAGGGTAAAAGCCATTGAGAGCTTCAATAGGGAAAAAGCATAGATCAATATGCACAGAGAGGTAGGTTAAAGATAGGTTGGTTAAATATGAGTAATGTACTCTGCACACATTGGCACCCAGGTGAAGGAGATTAAAATAGAAAGGAAAGCCATACTCACTGCCTTTGACCTGTCCTCATGGCCCGTGGGTCTTTGCCAACCAGATGGTCAGAGAAGCTGCTGGTCAAGGAGCTCTGAGGAGAGAGCAAATCTATCTCTTAGCAGTCAAATCCTTGGCGGGGTGAAGAATGCATGCCTGTGGATGCAGACGCGCGAGCACACACACACACACACACACACACACACACACACACACACACACACACACACACCTCCCACCACTTTTGCCAGGCAGTAAGCCGTACAGATGAAAGCTCCCTTCTCTGCTTGTCACATCCAGTAAATACTCAAGCATCCCACACCCAGCAGGAGGTGGCTTGGCTAGGCTTTGCCACGAGGTGTCTGCTCACCCATTTTCATTGGAAGCATGAAGGAGGTGCCCACCTGATCAGAGCCCTGCCTGGCACTCTTCCTCCTTGCTAACCTGATTCTCAGATCCTTGGGCTTCAATTAAATGAAAAGGAAGCACATCCCAACCTTGCCTCAGCACCAGGAGACTTTGAGGGGTGGAGTGTGGGTGTGGGTGGGGGAGGAGAGGGGAGGGGGAGTTCAGATATAAGTATTTCTTCCTCATGCCCCACCCCCACCTCAGCCCTGACTTAACTGGAGATGGAACATCCAATCGGTCTGGCTTTAATGAGCTCTGCTGCAGTCAGAAAGCCAGTTGCTACTCTGGGATCAGGAATCACAGAATTCTTGCCCCAGACAGCTGCTGACAGCAGGGACCATGGCCGAGCCAAACCTCCTAATGAGCAAGGGGCTATTGGGTGCTTTATTAGGTCTAATGTGATACGACAAATGCAGAGAAGGCTCTGGCATCCAGGTAACCCATCTCATTCCCACTCCCTTCCTCACTAGGTGCCTAGCCTTCCTGTTGCTACTGTGTCTTATGCCAGAGCTGAACCCCACAGACCTGAGATATTCCCATAGGTTACCATATTTCAGCCGTCTCTTCCCTATAGATAAGCATTCCCCTCTCCTCCCTTCCCCCCAACCCCTGCCGTGTTCCTGCTCTTTTCTAAATGAGAAACTTCCATATTCTCTGCTCATTTATCACCCTCTGCTCTCACCTGGATCTTCCCACAGTGAAAAATCACCTCACTTTCTCTGCCATCACCTATCAGCTTCCTGCAGTTTGCGTTTGCAGAAAGGGGAGAGTCTCTCATTTGTTCTGCCCAACCCTGACAGCTCTTCCATTTTCTAGTCTGCCTTCTTACCATACCTCTTCTGAGGCTCCCTGACCACTCAGACCTTTGCAGGCTCTGTGTCCATCCCAGAAGGAGCTTCATACGACAAGTCAAATCTGCACCCTCCCTGACTTTCTCCCTGGATTCCCTGGTCTTGGGTTCTCTTGTTCTAAGCACACATCCACTCTGAAAATAAAAGATGCCCGGTGTTCACCTCCACCTGCAAGCACCAAGGGACTTACTGGAGCTAGAGGAATCCCTAAGGAGAAGTGACTGTGAGGAGTTGGAAGAAGCCCACTTTTCACCTCAGGATTCTTCATGTAAAACCTGCATTCTGTCAAGGGAGTGAGTGATGCAGCCGTCCCCGCCTGTTGCCTGATGACAGGGGCCAAATATAAATTCCACTGCTGTCTCTACAGTGACTCATTGTCTCGCTCCAATAATGTCCACGGTGTCACTCGGTTCAGCAAAGGGGCCTTAGTGGTACAAGATGAGGTTTTTACTTTCTCACCGCCACTGGGTTTCAGTCCTGTGGCTAGCCAAGAGTCAATTTCTTAAAAAATAAACAGCCCAGCAGATTCTAGGCTTTAGGATTACTGTCCTGAGACCCTGCACTATGAGAAAAATAAACTGACAGCTAGAAATTGTAAATATGAATTCTGTGAAGAAGTACCTTGCTGTAATGCAAATAAAGAATGCCCAAGTCAAATTCCAGCCATATGTAGTTATACATATAAAGCATCTGGCACCATCATACGAATCCCTAGAAGTCAGGTGCTATTCTGGACTGCTAACAGCAATGACAACACAGAGCCATAACTAGCAAGGGGCACACAGCACTTTGTCCTAGGGCACTGACATGGCAGGGAGGGGGTACTCCTGGAGGGAGAGGCTACTTTCTCCATGGAAGGGCCTGTTTCCTCTCAGTCCTCTACTGACTGGTACCGTTCCCAAATCCAGGGTTCCACTGCTGTGCAGACACCAAAGCAGTCATGATTGTCCCTCAGCCTCCAGCCCAGGAGTGGGGAACCTGCAACCTCGAGGCTACATGTGGCCCTCTAGGCCCTTAAGTGCAGCCCTTTGACTGAATCCAACCTTCACAGAACAAATCCCCTTAATAAAATAATTATTTGTTTTATTTTTTATTGCTTATTTTATTAAGGGAGTTTGTTCTATTTATTTAGTATTTATTTTATCAAGGGCATTTGTTTTATTTATTTGTTAAATTTATTTATCATTTATTTTATTAAGGGGATTTATTCTGTGAAGGTTGGATTCAGTCAAAGGGCTGCACCCAAGGACCCAGAGGGCCACACGTGGCCTGGAGACAGCAGATTCCCCACCCCTGCCCCAGGCCTTGCAGAAATGAAGACCCATTCCACCTATCTCCTGTCAGTACTGTGCTAATAAAACACCTGACTTTACCCTAAGTGAAAAAAATTCCCAACTACATCTCTGGAATCTTTGGGGTTTACAAAGTAACTTTCCAAAGTATTTTCCTCAAAATGACTCTGTGAGATGAATAACATAAGTATTTGTCCTGTTTTATAGACAAGAAAAGTGAGGCTAATAGAGGTCAAAGTGTTCACACAGTTCACACAGCTATCTAGCATTACAGCCGAGATTTAAGCCCCAGTCTCCTGGTGAGTGTTTAAACATTTCAATTAATTTGACAAATAAGTTAGTCAATATTTATTAAGTGCCTTCTGTGGACCAGGCACCTTGCTAAGAGCTGGGGATATAAAGCAAAGGAAAAAAATAAAATACAGTCCCAGCTCTCAAAGAGCTCACAGGTTAATGAGAAAGATCAACTTGTGCAAATAAGGTATAGACAGGATAAATTGGGTGGGTTGTCTCAGAGGAAAAGTACTAAGATAAAAGAAGTCTGGGGAAGGCTTCCTGAAGAAGGTGGGACTTTTTAACTGAGGCTGGAAGGAAGCCAGGTAAGTTAGAAGGCAGCAGGAGGAAGGAGAGCGCTCCAGGGAAGAGGGAGAGCCAGTGAGAAAGTATGGAGCTGCAAAATGGAAGGTCATGTTCAAAGAACACCAAGGAAGCTAAGGACACTGGATTGTGGGCTACATGGAAGAGAGGAAGTTTTAAGAACCCTGGAAAGGTAGGAGGGTGGCCAGGTTATGAAGGGAATTAAAAGCCAAACAGAGAATTGTATATTTGATGCAAGACGTGATAATAGGGAACCAGTGGAGTTTATTGAATGAGGGAGGTGTGGAGGGTTGACCTGGTTGGACCTGCCTTTTAGGAACCTCAGCTCGACAGCTAAGTAAAGGACAAGTATGAATGAGGAAAGGCTTAAGGCAAAGACACCAATTAACCATGAAATGTCTTTGTATTTGAATGGATCGTGTAGAAGAATATTAGTAGAACCAGCAAAACCTTACTGCGTGGATATATAGAATGCCATGTGCACATATGTCTAGCAGAAAATCAATGCAAATTTATTGATTTCATTTCTAAGTAGGAGAATTGCTACCAAAACATGATAATTCCCCAGTGCCATATGAGTTCCAAAATATGTACAATTTGTTTCAAACAAAAATATAACCACTTTGGTTTCCAAAGATAAAATGAGTTCACATTGAATTTCTTTACTTCACCCATTTGCTTGAACAGTTGTGCCATAGCTCTATGTTTGGTTTGTTGTCGTTGTTGTTGTTTACCTTTACTTTCATCAGTATAGAGAACGCCCGGGGGAAAACTCTCTATGCCAATGTAGCTTGGCACTTGATTTCCAACTTATGGTCAACACCTGGAAAGCTAAGAGGATAAGTGTTATGCCTGAGGTGATACAGTCATTATATATCAGGAGAAGGAATAGAATCGCTGTCTTCCTGACTCAAAGACCATACCGCCTCTTTGACTGACTCTAATAAGATGAAATTTAAAAGAGATAAATGTAAATGTAAAGTCACATCTAGGTTTTAAAAAATCAATTTTACCAATACAAGATAAGGAAGGCATGGCTAGACTACAGTTCTGAAACAGATCTAGGGTTTTGGTGGCCCATAGAATCAAGATAAGTCAATGGTTGAGTGTTGTAGCCAAGAAAGCCTAGTTCTCTGGGCCCAAGTTGGGCAGCTAGGTGGCACAGTGGATGGAGTGCCAGCCCTGGAGTCAAGAGAATCTGAATTCAAATTTTTCCTTAGACACTTGCCAGATGTGTGACCCTGGGCAAGTCACTAACCCTGTTTGCCTCAGTTTCCTCATCTGTAAATGAACTGGAGAAGGAAATGGCAAAGCACTCCAAAAACCCACAGAGAGTCAGACATGACTGAAGCAACTCAACAACAACAAAAACTGGGGCCAAGATAGAAAGTGAATGTCTGTTGCTAATACTTTGGGACAGCCCAGATACCCTTGGCCCTTGAGAGAGAGTTTCCCAAGTATCTCTATCAGAGAAGGGCTCAGTTCATCATGAGCCAGGGAAATCCATGCCATTGTCACACAAGACATACACACACACACACACACAATGTAATTAAAGGGATGACAGAGTAAGCAAATTAGATTTCACAATGCAAT
Organism: Pseudocheirus occidentalis; assembly: GCA_028646575.1. Taxonomy (NCBI): domain Eukaryota; kingdom Metazoa; phylum Chordata; class Mammalia; order Diprotodontia; family Pseudocheiridae; genus Pseudocheirus; species Pseudocheirus occidentalis. The sequence goes on from CM053593.1 coordinate 63,310,717, forward strand.
ATTTTAGAAAGCCATAGTGACGTAGGAGATTTATGGACAAGCCCATCAAAAATGGCCCACATGCATTTAGTTAGCCAATATTCCGCCCAGGACTGTACAATATTTAAAAGCTTTTCATAAAAACAGTCATTTATGTATTAGATTTCAATTTGGTCCTGTGTGCTAACGCTCTGCTGCAAATCTTTTAAAAGCAAGCTCCACTTCTGAACAATCCTAGTAACGGCAGAAACATGAATCAACATAAACTGTGATGATTTTGAGTTACCATGGAGACAGGCAGGACACAAGGAAAAGCAGGCCTGAAAGATGCCACTTGGCCAAAGGAGTTTGCTCCAAAATGCCTGTACTTCCAGCCCACCATTCACATAGCACTCTTAGCTTCTACCTTCCTGTTTCCTCTTCCTCAAGTCAAGCATCCAGCTAGTTCATTTGCAAACTATGGGGCTTCAGAACAGACACAGCAAGGAATGTCACCTCTAGGATCTTACGTATCTGGTACCCTCCCTCATTCAGAGTCTAGCCAAGCCAGTGAGCATTTATCAAGTGCTTCCTGTGTGCCAGACACTGTGTTAAAGGTAGGGATAGAAACATTCAAAAGGAAATACCAGTTCCTGCCCTCAAGGAGCTTATATGCTAACAGGGTAAGATAATATGGAAAAAGGAGCTGAAAAGGTATTGAGGAAAAGGAATGCAGGCATGGTGGTGAAATCCTGAGGATGAAGGATGGCTATCCTTGGCCCTTCCTTAAAATGAAGGATCCAGGAAAAGCACACCAACAGGGAAAGGGGTCTGGCTACAGGACAGAGGGAGGAGGCAGCTGAGGCATCGCAGCAAAGTCTCAAAAATGAAGAGGATAGATCATTTCCTCAAAAATGGAGGTTCCTGGAAAAACTTGGGTGTCTTCAGTTTTATCTTTATATCCCTAGTGTCAAGCAATCATTAAGCACCTACATGTGCCAGATGGAGACTGCTTAGGAGGGTAGCTCAGCAGACAGACAGTCGTGCCAGGAGTCAGAAAGCAAGCCCTGAGTTCAAATCCAGTCTCAGGCACTTACTAGCTGTGTACCCTGGGCAAGTCATTTAACCTCTGTTTGTTTTAATCCAGTAGAGAGGGAAATGACAACGCACTCCAATATCTTTGGCAAGAAAACGCCACAGACAGTACTGGTGGGATATGGCCCACAGGGACACAAAGAGTGAGACACGGCAGGAACTGTACTTGGCATAGGGTACGAGGATATGGATAAAAGCATCCCTGCCCTCAGAAAGCTTACAGTCTAACCAATGAGATAACATGTGCAAAAATAAGTATATCCAAAATAAACACAAAGACATTTGAGTAGCAGGACACTGACGAGAGAGAGAGAATCGGGAATTTGAATGGGCTCTTGAAGGGAGCTAAGGATTGCAGGAGAGCATTTCAATCACAGGAACAGGCTGTGCAAATATGGAAAGATAAGAGATGAAATGTCGTATACAAGGAACAGCAAATAGGCCGGTTTGACTGGAACGTAGTGCGGGGCAGTGCTGTGGTGTCATCCTCATGAGGCAGGCTGGAGCCAGATTGTGAAGGGCATTGTATACCAAACTCAATGAACATTTATTAAGCACCTACTGTGCTGAGTACAGAAGAGAAAGACAAAAGGAGAATCAGTCCCTGCTCTCAAGGAGCTCACAATCCATAAATAAGTAAATACAAATAAGATATAGAGAGAATAAATTGGAAATTATCAACAGAGGGAAAGCACTAGAATTAAGAGGGGTTGGGAAAGGGTTATTGCAAAAGATGGGATTTTAGCTGGGACTTGAAAGAAGTTAGGGAAGCCAGGAGGTGGAAATGAAGAGGGAGATCTGTCTGTGCATGAGGGACAATCAGTAAAATGTCCAGAGTCAGGAGATGAATGTCTCATCCCAGGAACAGCAAAGCAGGCAATGGCATGGAATTGTTGGAAACACGGAGGACAGTGGAGTCTAAGAACACTGGAAAGGTAGGAAGGGGTCAGGTTATAAGCAGGGTTTATATATGATGCTGAAGGTAATAGGAAGCCACTGGAATTTATTGAGTAGGAAGTGACCCAGTCATATTACTTTGGGATTACATAGGGAGATTACTTTGATGGCTGAGTCAAGAATGGACTGGAGTAGGAAGAGACTTGAGAGGAGGAGACCAACCAGAAGGCTACTGGAATAGTCCAGGTATATGTGATATTGTATTAAGGTAGTGCCTGTGTCAATACGTACAAGAAGTATTGCAAAGTTAAATTGACAGAATAAGAGAAAGTGGATGGGGGACGGTGAGAGATAAAGCAAGGAGTCAAGGATGACAGGTTGGTCGCAATCCAAAATGCAGAAGAAACATGGTGCCCCTGACACTAACAAGAAAGTTGGTAAGAGGGAAAGATGAAAGGGGGGAAATAATGAGTTCCGTTTTGGATAGTTGAGTTTAAGGTGCCTAAAGAATATTTTTGTAAAGTATTATATTGGGATTTGAGATACTCATAAGAGAGGCAAAATGGAAGAGTTTGAATTTCATCTTAAAAGAAATAGGGAGTTGCTAAAGTTTCTCAAGCAGGCGAGGGACACTATCAGACCTGTGCATTTAGCACATCTGGCTCCACTTCCAACCCCAACACTATGTTTGCAAATGAGACCACTGGGCACAACATGGACCAAGGAGACCTGGGGCTCCAAGGGGACTGAAAAGCTGCCTGGGTGAGTATAGCAAGACAGCTGGCTTTGGCTGCAGCTAAAATACTTGTTTTGTTCTCCAATGCTCCATCTGTAAAATGGGGATCATCCACTGCTACTTCCCTACTTTAGAAGGAGGTTGTGAGGATTAATTGGATAATGTCTGTGTAGCTATTTGAGCTCCTTGGAGAAAGGTTCTATATAAATAGAAGCTTATTATTTCAGGATTCATTTTTACCACCTACCTGCCTACCAGAGGTGTTGCAGAGATTTATAAGTTAACACATTTGTCCCGCCCTTGGAGCTACTTGGACAATAGAAGGTTATATAAGTTCCCTTTTTTTCTTCCATTCCCCTTGGCCTTCAATTCCCTCCCTTCTCTGCCATCCTCTCCCCCTCCCCCTCCAGATCCCCCATACTGGTTATCTTCTTTTTTAATTCCTTTTCCTCCTTTTGACTTGTTCTCCTCTCCTCTTATACTTTTCTTTTTAAGTGGGGCAGCATGGCACGGCAGGTAGGGTGCAGAACTCGGAGTTAGGAAGACCTGAGATCAAACACCGCATCAGACGCTTCCCAGCTGAGTGACCGTGGACAAATAGTTTTACTTCTCTGGGCCTCACTCTTCTCATCTGCAAAATGAGGTTAGCCTCAATGGCCTCTCACTTTTGTTGGAGATCTAAATTTGCGATACTATGAAATGCCTCTTTTGAGAAATCCTAGAAGCAATCCTAGCGCTGAATGACAGGTGGAAGCTTCCATCGGTAGCTAACTTTTCAACAATTACTTGCATCTGTAAAAAAGCAAGCTGTTCCAAGAGGCTGGAAAAATAAGGAACAAGACATCTGCCGCGTCATCCCAAAGGGAGCTGCTGTTGTTCGCTTGTTCAGTTGTGTCTGACCCCATCGGGGAGTACCAGGGGATCACAAGTCGTCCACTAATCTACCAGCATTAGTGATAAGATACGGCTTGGTAATATGGGCATCACCTGTGAGAATGATTAGTATGTGACCCGGGAAGGCAAGAAGAATAGTGTGTGCTCTAGGGCAGGGCTTCCCAACCTCTACAATATGGGGAGTCTTTTTTAATCAGATTTCATACATCCCCATTTGATAGAAGTTGGACTGATTATGCATTTGGAGACAGAAGGAAACAAGCCTCTGTTAAGTACTTATTATTTGCCAGGTGCTGTGCTAAGAACTTCATAGACACTATCTCATTTGACCCTCACAACAGCAGCCTTGTGAGGTATTATTATTATTACCCCCATTTTATAGTTGAGGAAACTGAAGGAGACAGGGGTTAAGCGACTTGCCCAAGGTCACGCAGCCAGTAAGTGTGAGGTCCCATTTGAGCTCAGGTTCTTTTTGACCCCAGACCCAGCATCTATCTGCTACGCTACAGCGCTATCTCTGAGAGAATGACCAAAGGCTTATATGAATTAAGGAATGTTTTCAAATATATTTGAATTTTTTTCATCTCAACATAGATTTTTAAAAATAGTAATGAATATATTACAGTGAGAGACAATCCTGGATTTGTAGATGGAGAGAGAGGTGCTTTAGAGTCTGGAAGATCTGGGTTCAAATCCTACCAATGATACATAAGTGCTGGGTGATCCTAGGCAGGCCACTTAACTTCTCCTTGCCCCCAGGCAACTCTCTTAAGCTACAAAGTAGCTGCTGACCTGCATTAGAAGGGATTCCCTATCCAATGAAATAATAAGTTAAGATCTAAAATTAAAATAAGTTATTGAAGGACATATTTTTTTTTCCTGGCCACAGAAGATTTGTTTGCTTCTTTATGGATTGAAATGTAGATTCCTAGGCATTGCTAAAAAAAAAACCAAACCCAGGCTTGGTCAGTAACCTCTGGGTTAACCAGGTCTGGGTTCAGTAACCTCAGGTTCATCAGAACCTTAGGACCCAATGAGCATTTCCTAGCACAATTCCTAATTGCATACTGTTGTCACCAGATATTGCCTGCTGTCTCACATTGGTTTTTCTCTCTCCCAAAAGATAGTAAGCCCCTTGAAGGCAGAGACAATTTCCTCTCAAGTGGTTTATTGGTTTGTTCATTCTGAGCTGTTTTAAGGACTGGGGGTCCAAAGAAGGAATTGGAATATTGCTCAGATTGGACAGAACAATGATAACTCAAGATTTATGGTTTACTTCTAACTTTGCTTCTGTCTTCTTTACCAAAGATGACAAACTTTGGTCTGGAAAGGACAGAATAAAAATGGCTCATAGGAATTTGAAACTCGAGGCAAAAAGGAAGATCAGAAGAGTCCAAGCTGCCCTTAAAGAGCCCAGGTTGCTTAGTCAAGAGGAACTCTATCCTAGGGAAGTTGTCGACAAAGTTGAGCCAAGGGCAAGATCTGGTGCACTGTCTGTATGGTTTCGATATTTTTAGGTAAAGCTGTATTGTATACAAAAATGCAAAAACTATTATTTATTTTTGTACAGCTCATGGGTTGTATAAAAACAGACTGTGGGCTGGACTTGGCCCTCAGGTAGTAGTTTGTCAACCCCCCAGTTCTTTAGCACTGAAAAGGGGGGGGGCAGGTGTGATTGATGAGCCGTGGGAAAGATTTTTGAAAGATGATGGAGAATAGAAGTGGTACTGTAGGGCTGGAGAAGAGCTAATGTCCCCATTTTCAAAATAAGAAAGGAAAGCCTATACACCACGGCTTAGTGAACTAGAGAAATTGATTCTTAGCGAAATTCTAAAATATATTATCAGTCAATAAGTGCCTACTATGTGCCAGGTACTATACTGAGCATTAGGGATACATAAAGAGTCAAATGATAGTCTCTGTCCTCAAGGAACTCACAGTCTAATAAGGGAGACAACAAGCAAACAAACAAATAATGTACCAACAACCTACATATGGGATAAATAGGAAATAATTTAGAGAGGGAAGGCACTAGAATTAAGAGGGATAGGGAAAAGTTCTCTGTAGAAGTAGGATTTTAATTGGAATAAAACTCTTGAATGCATAGAACCAGATTAAAATGTAAGTGGGAAATGCTTACCATAATAAATAAAATACGGGGTGGCTAGGTGGTACAGTGAACAGAGCACTGGCCCTGGAGTCAGGAAGACCTGAGTTCAAATCTGGCCTCAGACACTTAATACTTACTAACTGTGTGACCTTGGATAAGTCACTTAACCCCAGTTGCCTTGCCTTCCACCCTCCAAAAAGCAAAAAGAAATAAATGAAAAGCACAATACAAGATGGGCAGCTGGATAGTACAGTGGATAGAACACTGGGCCTAGAATCAAGAAGATTCATCTTCCTGAGTTCAAATCTGGCCTCAGACACTTACTAGCTCTGTGACCCTGGGCAAGTCACTTAACCCTGTTTGCCTCAGTTTTCTCATCTGTAAAATGAGCTGGAGAAGGACATAGCAAATCACTCCAATATCTCTGCCAAGAAAACCCCAAATGTGGTCAGTCACAAAGAGTCAGACATGACTGAAACAACTGAACAACAACACAACATTGATAGTGTTAATTTGTGATTTCCCAAGTTGATACCAAAGAAGGACGAGCAGCACAGCTGGAAGAAGATCCATTTCCTGTTTTCTTGTCAGCTGCCAAAATGATGTTCCTAAGCCATAGATATGACCGAGTCACTACCCTATTCCATAAATTCCAGTGTCTTCTGATCACCTCCAGGATCAAAATCAAGTCCTATGCTTGGTAGAGAACTTTCCACAGCCTGGCCCCTTCCCACCTCCCCAGGCTTCTATGGAACTCTTCTCCACACATTCTGCAAACCATCCAATACTGCCTATTTGCCGTGCTTCAGAGAGGATATTCTACCCTCCAATTCCATGCCTCTGCCCTGGCTGAATGCCCCCATCTTCCCCTTCAGATTCTCTGCTTTCCTTCTAGACTTAAATCAAATCTCAACTTTTGCAAGCTTTCCTGCTTACTTCCTCACCAAATGCTAGTGTCCTACTCTCTGAGATTACTACTACTAATATTCATTATTATCATAAACACATATATAGTTATTTACCATGTGCCACACACTGTGCTAAGCACTTTATACATATCAGCTCATTTGTTCATATACTCCACATCTCTCTCATTCATACTCAATTGTTCGCATATTTTCTCCCCGTTACAGAGGTGTGCTAGAATATTTAACAACTGGTTCTTCCTGGGGTGGGGGGGAGTATATAGGGACATACTTTTAAATGCATTTTGCATTATTAACGTTTTTACCATGACTTTCTTAAGTTCAGACATTCAACATGATACAAAAAACTCTGATGTTGGCATTCACTGATTTCCAAGGTGTAAATATTCACACTGAAAATTTAACAATGGGCTCTCCAGTGTAATAGCATAGATTCCAGCACCTCCCTGTAAAAAGTATACAGACAAGGGGAAAATTGGTAATGATGTATCTGGAGTAAGAGGGTCTGAGTTTGAATCTTTACTCTCCTACCAATGTGCTCCAGCATACCCCTGCCTCATTATGATATGAGCTCCTTGAAGACAGGAACTGGTTTTGCCTTTTAGGGACAAATAGGTAGCACTGTGAATAAATTCACTGGGTCTAGAGTCAGGAAGATCTGTGTTCAAATTTGAACTCAGGCCCTTACTAGCCGTGTGACCTTAGGCAAGTCACTTAACCTCTGGCTCATTTTCCTCAGATATAAAACGAGAATGATAACAACACCAACATCCCAGAGGAGTTGTGAAGATCAAACGATGTAACTGTTTTTTTCATTTCTCTTTTTTGTTGCTGTTTTGTTTTGACAGCAATTAAGGTGAAGGTCACATTTGAACTCAGGTTCTCCTGACTCCAGAGCCATGCTCTATCCATGGTACCACCTACCGACCCCACGGTATAATTTTTGGAAAGAACTTAGTACAGTGTCTGGCACAGAGTAGATACTTACCATAAATGTTTGTTTTAACTAAGCCACTACGTTACTCAGTGAACTTGAGTGACTCCCTACCACATCCAGGATGGAATATAAAATCCTGTTTGGTATCCAAACCCCTTTATAAGGTACTTTCCTCCTCCCCACCCCACCTTCAACTACCTTTCCAGTCATCTTACACTCTGTTCCCCTTCATATACTCTTAGATCCAGTGACATTGGCCTCCTTGCTGTTCCATGAAAAAAAACACTCCATCTCTTAGCTCTGGGCATTTTCTCTGGCTGTTCCCTATGCCTGGCATGTTCTCTCCTTATCTCTGCCCCCTGGTTTTGCTTGGTTCCCTCAAGTGCAACAAAAACCCATCTTCTACAGGAAACCTTTCCCTCTTAATTTTAGTGTCTTCCCTCTCTTAATAATTTCTAATTTAATTCTATATATAGCTCATTTATACACAGTAGTTTACTTGTTGTCTCTCCCATTAGATTGTAAATTCCTTGAGGGCAGGAACTATCTTCTGCCTATCTTTGTATCTCAAGTGCTAAGGACAGTTCCTGGCATATAGTAGGCACTTATAAAGGTTTACTGACTAAATCAACAATATAATACAGTATCTACAAAAGTTAGTGTGATTTTTGGACTCCATTAAGAGAGTCATAGAGCCCAGGACTATGAGACTGGGATGAAGGAATATTGACTACCATAAGATAGATAGATAGATACCTAGATAAAGATAGACAGACAGATAGATAGATAGATAGATAGATAGATAGATAGACAGAGACAGATAGAGAGAGAGAGATGGATAGATAGATAGACAGACAGACACACAGACAGATAGATAGAGATAGATAGATAGATAGATAGATAGATAGATAGATAGATAGAGATGGATGGATAGATAGATAGATAGATAGACAGACAGACAGACAGACAGACAGACAGATAGATAGATAGATAGATAGATAGATAGAGATAGATGGATAGATAGATAGATAGACAGACAGATAGAGATAGATAGATAGAGATAGATGGATAGATGGATAGATAGATAGAGACAGAGATAGAGAGATAGAGATAGATGGATAGATAGATAGATGATAGACAGACAGATAGATAGATAGATAGATACCTAGATAAAGATAGATACATACATACATACATAATAGATATATAGATGCATACATGGATATAGATATATCTACATCTATATACTTATATCTATCTTTATATAGAGATCTATATCTCTATACCTAAATCTATTTTGATCTCTATTGAAAGAAAGAGAGAGAGAGAGAGAGAGAGAGAGAGAGAGAGAGAGAGAGAGAGAGAGAGAGAGAGAGAGAGAGAGAGATTCTGCTGCCTTGGTCAGACCACAGGAGGAGTATTGAGTTCAGTTCCAGACAAAATATCTTCAGCTCTAGCCTGGACTACTACAATAGCCTTCTGGCTGATCTCCCAGATTCAAGTTTCTCCCCAATCCAATCCATCCTTCAAACAGCTGATTTTCCTAAAGCATAAGTCTGATCACATGACTCCCATATTCAATAAATTCTAATAGATCCCTATTATCTCTGGAATCAAATATAAGCGCCCCCCCTCCCCAGTTTGGTGTTTTAAACTTTAAACAATCTTGCCTCAACCTCTCTTTCCAACCATATTACACATCATTGTCTTTAATCAACGCTACAGTGATGCCAAATTTACCTTCTCAATATTCCTCCTACAGCTCCTGAAGACCCAAAAAGGAAGTTCTTGCCACCAGAGTCCTTGGTATTGGAAAACAGTTCATCATCAGAAACTGATATGATTTTGTCAATGAAAATGATATTAAAGAAGATATGTCGTCTGCTTTGCTGCTGCACCCTAAGGACGACAGGACTTTTCTATTTGATTTGTAGCTGAAACCTGCATGTAGGCTCTCTCTATTAGAATGTAAGCTTCTTGACAGTGGGGACTTCTTACTTTTCTATTACAAAGGGATAGAGATGGAAGATGGATACAACCCTTCTGTACCATTCCCTCCTCACCTCCCATTTCAATTTACTAGTTTCCTTCAGGAATCAGTCTCAAATGCCACTTATTAAAGGAAACCTTTCTTGAGCCCCTACAAATGATCATTTGCTTCCCAAAAAATTACCTTGTATCTATTTTGTATATAACTGTAGATACATATATTGTTTATCCAATGTAGATTATAAGTTCTTCTAAGGCAAGGACTCTTTCACACTTATCCTTGTACCCTAAGAATTCAACAAAGTGCTGGGCACATAGTAGATACTTTTGTGTGTCTGTGTGTGCGTATATGTGTGTGTCTGGTCATTTATCAGTCATGTCTGACTCTTCATGACCTTATGTGGGGTCTTTTTGGCAGAGATGCTGGAGAAGTTTGCCGTTTCCTTCTCCAACTCATTTGACAGATGGGAAACTGAGACAAACAGGGTGAAGTAATTTGCCAAAGGTCACACAGCTAAAAAAGTATCTGAGGCTGGATTTGAACTTACAAAATGAGTCTTCCTAACTCCAGATCCAGCACCCTAGTCTACTGCACCACCTAGCTACCCTTAGTGTTTAATGAATTGTTATTTATTAAGTGCTTACTATAACTGAGAGACAGTGAGGCTTCTGATCGATCGATTGATCGATCGATCGATTGATTGAAGGACATTTGGACCTTAAGAGTATGCTATGTGACAATTAACTGAAAGAACAAAATGTTTCACCAAGACTTAGGGAAGATACTATAGCTTTCTTTTCATAAAAGGCTGTCAGGACTGGATTTATTTTCCTTAGTTCTGGAGAGCAGAACCCAATGACTGAAAATAGCAAGGAGGAAAATTTCATTTTGATATAAGTCAAGTCAAAGCATTTATCCAGATCCTACTATGTGCTAGGTATAGTGCTAAAAGCTGGGGATACGAAGAAAAGCAAAAAACAGCCCCTGCAGTCATGAGGTCAGAGTCTAACAGGGAGACAACATGCAAATTAAATAGAATGTATATGTATATACATTATATGTGTATAAACAATATCCAGACAGGATAAATTGAGATAGTCAATAGATGGTAGGCACTAGCAGTCAGGGGCATTGGGAAAGGCTTCTTGCAGAACGTTGGATTTTATCTGAGACCTGAAAAAAGGCAGGGACACCAGAGGTAGAGAGGAGAAGGGAGAGTGCTCCAGGCATAGGAGCAACCAGTGAAAACATCCACAGTCAGGAGATGGAATGTCTTATTCAAGGAACAGCCAGGAAGTCATTGCCACTAGATCTGCCACCACAGCGTACATTGGGTGATCAGGGGTGAGGAGGCATAAGATACAAGAAGATTGGAAAGTTAGGGTTGGATTAGGTCATGAAGAGCCAAACAGGATTTTATATTTGATCATGGAGGTAATCAAGAGCTCATGGAGTTTACTGAACAGAGGAGTGACACAGTTAGACCAAAGATCACTTTGACAGCAAAGTAGGGGACAGACCAGAAAGCTATTGCAAAACTGCAAGAGTAAGATGATAAGGGCCTACGTTAGGAGGTTGACAGTGTCTGAGGAGAGAAGGAGGTATATATAAGAGATATTGCAAAGGTAGACTCAGCAGAACTTTTCAGTTGGATGGGTGTGGGTGAGAGATAATTAGGTATCAAGGATGATCTCTAGGTTGTGAACCTAGGTTACTGAAATGACTGGGAGGATTGTGGGGTTATCAACAGTAATAGAGAAGTTAGGGGGAAACCTGGGGGGGGAATCATGAATTCAGGTTGGGATATGTTTAGTTTAAGATGTCTATGAGACATCCCACTTTGAGATGTCCAATGGGCACTATTGAACATCTGGAGATCAGAAAAATGGAGATCAGCAAAGAGATTCAGGTGGATAAATGGATCTGAGAACCATCTGAATAGAGATGATCATTGAATCCATGACAGCTGATGAGATCACCAAGTAAACCAATATAGAGGGAGAAAAGAGGGTTCAGGACAGAGTACTGGGGAACACTCAATTTTAGTGGGTGTAACCTGAATGAAGATCCAGCAAAGAAGATTGAGAAGAAGCAATCCATATAGGTAGGAGGAGAAATCAGTGTCGACAGTACCATCCAAAAGTGTAACCAGCTAAGTTGGCCTGACCATGCCATCCCCCCAGGCAAGAAACTCCACTGCCTCCTCTATTATCTTTAGGATTAAATCTAAAATCCTCTATTTGTCATTTAGAGCCCTTCACAACCTGGCCTGTTTCCTATTTCCACTCTTCTTAGTCTTGATTCCCTTCCATGAACTCTTTAAGATCCAGCTACAACTGCCCTATTTGCTGTTCTTTGCAAAGAACTCACAAAAGGTAGGTGATGTCGTGGGCCCTCTTCTTTTCTCCCACTATGCCATTTCACTTGGCGATCTTATCAGATCCTATGGTTTCAATTATCATGTCTACATAGATAGTTCTCAAATGTTCTTTAGCCATCCCAACCTTCCTCCTGACTTCCAAGTCCTGCCTCTCCAACTACATATAGACATCTCTAACTGGATGTCCCATAGACATCTGAAACTTAAAGGGTTCAGAATTGAACTCTATCTTTTCCCAAAAGTCTCTCTGGCTGAACTTCCCTATTTTACTGTCAAGGATACTAACCGTGGTAGCTGCCAGACTCACAGTCTAGGTGACATCCTCAACTCCTCATCTTCTCTAGTCCCCTCCTCCCTCCTCAGCCACATTGGATCTGTTAACAAGTCTTGTCAACTTTTACCCGCATACCATTTATCTTATATACCCCATTCTATCCTCTGATACCGACACTGCCCTGGCTCAAGCCGTCACCACCCCACACCTAGACTCCTGCAGTGGCCTGCCAGTTGGTCTCTTTGTTTCATGTCTCTCCCCCTCTCTATTTCTTTCTCTACTGGTTGTCAAATTAATCTTCCTAAAGCACAGATCTGATCATGTTATCTCCCACCCCACCCCCATTCAATAAACTCTAGGGATCTCTATCACCTCCAGGATCAAATATAAAATCCTCTATATCTGATGTTCAAAACTTCATAACCTGGCCCCTCCTACCTTTCTAGCTTTGCTGCACATACACACACATACACACACACACACACACACACACACTACCATCCAGTGATACTACTAGCATCCTTGTTGTTTTCTTGCAACAAGACACTCCATCTCCAAACTCTGTGTATTTTCACTGATTGTGCCCCCAAATGCCTGGAATGTTCTCCTTCCTCATCTCTGCCTCCTGTCTTTCCTGGTTTCCTTAAGATTCCAGTTAAAATCTCACCTTCTACAAGAAGCCTTTCCTGATTCTCTTAATACTAGTCTCTTCCTTCTGTTGATTATTCCCAGTATCTCCTGTATATGTTTTATTTATACATAGTTGTGTCCATGTTGTCTGAGCTCCTTGAGAACAAAGACTGTCTTTTGTCCTCCTTTACGTTCCCAGAGCTTAGCACAGTGCCTGGCATAGGTAGAAGATTACTTCATGCTTGCTGACTGACTGATGATTCTCCATCTCCTGATGCCGTGCATTGACACAGGACAGCCTCCATTACTGGAATGCTCTCCCTTCTCCTCTTCACCTCCTAGCTTCTCTGGCTTCCTTCAAAGCTCAGCCTAAATGCCATCCTCTGAAGGAGACCTTTCCAGTCCCTACTCCTTGGTCCTCTGAGATTACCTCCCCCTTCTTCAATGTACATGGTTATTTGCATGTAGTCTCCCCCATTAAAATGTGAGTTCCTTCGTGACAGCAGTGGCCTTTTGCCTTTCTTTGTACCCCCAACACTTAGCATGATTCCTACTACATAGTAAACACTTAACAAATGCTTGTTGACTGCCCGACTGACTGACCAAAATGTTCTCCCCTGGAAGAGTTTTAAGCCAAGTCATGGGAGTTCATCAAATGAGATAACATACAGTGAAATGCTTTGCAAACTTTAAAATGCCAGCTGTTGTTATGTTGTTGTTGTTATTGGAAAGAGTACAAGCTAGGCTAAATAGCCTCTGAGCTCTCTTCCAAATCACAGATGTGGATTCCTTCTCATTCCACATGCCCTGTGGCTCCTCGCAGAGTGTTTAGCTCACAGGAGACACTCAGCAGTTACAGAATGTCGGACTGACTTATGGGCGCAACCAGCATCACAAAGAAGGTGCTTGGGCAGCACTATACCACCCTTGTGGTATATGGATTGATATTAAGAAAATGATTTAAGAAAAACTGGTCAAGAGGCAGGCAACCACAAACATAGCTTCCAAGTTTAGGAAGAATTTTTTTGTTTGTTTGTTTTTGGTGATTTGGGGCTATGGTTGTTGGTTTTTTGTTTTTGTTTTTGTTTTTTGCCTTCCTGCCTCTCAACTGGTCAAAATGCCCATCTTCTATCATCAGCTACTTTTTGCAGTTCTTTTTTCCTCCTAAGATGACAAAAAAGGTATATAATGAATGACTTTCCCCTTGCTCCGCTTAAAGTTTAAGAAAATAGATTAACAGGGCAGCTAGGTGATGCAATGAATAGAGCACTGGCCCTGGAGCCAGGAGGACCTGAGTTCAAATCTGAACTCAAATACTTAACACTTTCTGGCTGTTGTGACCTTGGGCAAGTCACTTAATCCCTATTGCCCCTCCAAAAAGCAAAAACAACAAACAAAAAAAAGAAAATAGATTAACTCAGACTTCTCTGCCATCCTCATAGTTCTAAAAGGAGGTTCCAAAAGAAAAAATACTTCTTGTAACACATGTTGCACACATAAAACTGATTTATGGTTATGTATGCTTATTAGGACTGACAGTACCCTAATAAAATTTGCACTCATCAATACACACGATCAAACTTTATTGACTATTCTATAACATAAATATCAACTGGGTTAAAACTAAATGACTAACCTGATTCCTAAACGTCTCTTAATAAGCTGTCTCCTTAAGAAGTGCTCATTTTCATTTGGGCAAGTCCTCAACAAGAACGTGAGCAGGATGGGTTTTTATAGTGCTGGCTAAGTGTGTTTACAAGTTGCACATAAATTCTGGTTGGTGGTTGCAGCCATGATTACCTAAGCTTACCTGAAAGGAAACTAATCATCAAAGCTTTATTTTCCTAGTCGCTAATCAATCAATCAACATTTATTAGGTACCTACTATGTGCCAGGTATTGCTGTAAGTAATGGGAATACAAAAAGAAGTAAAATATAGTCCATGCCTATCAGTTGTATACCAGATTTAGGGGATATACACATCATCCACAAACTCAAGTACTTCTCTTATTACAGAAAAAAACTTATATAACAACAACTTAGTCACAAAATGGGAGCTTTAAAACAAAATGGAGTTGCTCACTCTAAGTTATTGTACTAATAGAATATTATATTATAAGTCATATACCACTGTATCTGTCAAACTCAAATAGAAATGAGGGCTACTAAACCATAAGAAGGATCCCTACAAGCCACAGATTGAATTAGAAAACTACATGTTAATAATATGTGTATTTTATTGTAATTTTTATTTATTTTGCTAAACATTTCCCAATCACATTTAATCTGGTTCAGGCCACACTCAGGAGTATTGTGGGTGGCATGCAGCCCATGTGCCTCATTGTTTATACCCCTGGTATAAAGAACACAGAAACTGGAGTCAAACAATGTGAGTTTGTGCCATAGCTCCACAAGTTCCCAGCTATGCAACTTTGCACTATTTTACTGAACTCTCAGTTTCCTGAACTGTAAAAAAAATTTTAATAAAATTTTAAAAACTATTTGCAGCAGCAATAACATTTAGTCTAGTGATACTCAAATATGTCATCACAGCATGGAAAAGACCTTGGATTCTTGAAGTTTATTCTAGCAGACACAGAGGCTGGTCTCACCAAGATGGAAACCCTTTGACTGTAAGAGTAGAGATTTAGAGCTACAAGGTCTTTTAACAGCCCACCTAGTTCCTTCTCTCCAGTCACCTCCTCCAAACCCTCATAGAGAGAAATCAGAAACACCCCTGAAAGAACTTCCTCCTTGGGGTCCTACTTGAAAAGTCTCTCCCAGACCACTATTTCAAGAAAGTCGTAGACAAGCTGCATTTTATTCCCTTCTCTCTGGCCATCATCAACTCTACAGTCTCTTCTATTACTTTCTATCTTAGACACCCTCACCTAAGACCATGCCCTAAGAGTAGTTCTACCCAGCAGCCCTGCTCTCTTGGTTGGTAACTGTTTCTCCCAGACCACTATTTCAGAGCTGCATCTAGGTTTCACTTCATTCCCTCTTCTCTGTCACATCCTTCACACCCTCTTCATCAATTGACTCATTACCCTTTTCTGCCTCCTTCCACCCGCTCAAGTTGAGAAACTATGAACTATGATCAAATCAGCTCTACACTTGTTCCTGGATGGGGTGTGTCAATTTATTCCCCCCACCACCACCAATCCCACTCCCATGGCCTCTCATTCATTGTCCCTGTAACTTTTTGGACCAAAATTTCTCTTCCTGGCCACCACCACTCCTTTATATGCTTTAGCATGTAAGCTCTGTGAGGGCAGGGATTATCTTTGCTTTTGTCTTTGTATCCCCAACACGTAACACAGGTTGAGAAGCTGGTAAGTCCTTAATAAAGGTGTTTTGTTCATTCATTCATTACCCAACCCCTTCATTTTAGAAGTGATTGCCATAGAGGTTAAATAACTTACTCAAAATCATGGAAGTAAGAAATAGTTGAGTCAAAAGCTAGCACTCTTTCCACAACAGGTTCTGCCTCCCAACATGATGCCTATCAACCAGTCTAATTAAGTTCAGAGAGGATCATCACCAGCTAATGATTTTTCACCAGATACTGAAAAATTTAGGACCACAGAAACTCATGAAAACTGCCAAGATGTGGAGAGGCTGACAATTTATATTAGCTGGAAGGAGAATCTGAGCCAATGAAATCACGCATTTCATTGAAGTATAACATTTAAATTAACTATATCATAGAATTGGTGAACCAAATTAAAATGTCATTGTGAAATGTTTAACAAAATAGGAACATAATATAAAATCAGTATTCATTTGTAGTTTTCTAAGTCAATATGCTTTCAAACCAAAATACATTATAAAAAAGTAATTGACATGGTTATCCTTGTCCCTCAAAAGAAAGTTTGGACCCACAGACACCAGCTGCTAGGAGATGTCAGACAAACCATCAGTGACTTGGGAATATAGCTGCAACCTAAAGTCCCACAGTCCTTTGTCACCCAGTGTTGGAGAACCACAAACTGTCAAGAAACTAAGTGGCTCTTCCATACAAGTGTTTTCAATTTTGACAGAGCTGAAGCAATTGATTTGCAGTGGTTCTCTTCCTGAAACATACCCAAAAATACCAGACACTTCCTAAGATTGTATACTAAGTGGGAAGAGATGACTCAGGATGCCTTTTGGATCTTGCCCTACAGGAGAAATCTCTATTTCATAAAAAAATAATGCCCTGTCTCCCCCAGTCCTTTAAGGACTCCCCAAGGCCTAGTAATGAGCCTTAAGGGAGAATTACAGATTACCTAATATGCATGTTCAAATCAAATCTTGTGTCTCTGAACATGGGTTTATTCCCTTAAAAACAACTTTATTCTCTTCAGTACTGAAAAAATTAGAGGTAAAAGGAATAGTACTCTAGGGATTCCAAGGCATCCAGAAAATGAGACCTAAATTCAATCAATTAATCATCTAGGTGAGGGGGCAGCTAGGTGGAACAGTAGATAGATTGACAGGCCTGGAGTCAGGAAAACTCATCTTCCTGAGTTCAAATCTGGCCTCAGACACTTTACTGTGTGACCCTGGGCAAGGCACTTAACCCTGCTTGCCTCAGTTTCCTTGTCTGTACTATGAGTTGGAGAAGGAAATGGCAAACCATTTAAATATCTTTGCCAAGAAAACCTCAAATGGGGTCACAAAGAGTCAGATACAACTGAAATGACTCAACAAAAACAGAATTATTAAGCACCAACTATGTACCAGATTCTATTGTAGGTGCTGGGGATACAAGACCAAAAAAAAAAAAAGGATTTTCAAGGAACATTCTACTGGGGCTTGGTACATATACTTAAAAGTTTACAGGGTGTCCCAAAAGTTTTAGTGCATTTTTAAGTCATTAAAGCCTAATAAGCTTATTAAAACTTGTGTCAATAGCTTAAAGCTGCTATAAGACTTTTGAGACACCCTGTATACAGAATAAATACAAAATAAACACAAGGTAGTTTAGGGCTCTAGTAGTTGGGTGTGGGTAGGTGGGGATTTGAAAAAGCTTCATGTAGAAAGCTGGCCTTAACCTTCAACCTGAAGAAAGTGAAGGATTTTGTAAGGTGGAGGTGAGGACTGAGTCCCTTTCAAGATTAGAGAAGAGCCATTACAAAGGCTCCATGGGAGATGGAGTGACATGTAAGAGAGGAATAGAAAGAGGGACCTTTTGGTTAGGAGTGGAAAGGGAGGTAATGATGTATACTAAGACTATAAAGAAGTTGGGGCCAGATTCTCAAGGGATGGGAAAAAAAACCTCTAGACAGGCAAATTTGGCCTAGATGCTAGAGGGAGAAGGGAATTTAGGGACACCCGGAGTTTGCTGAGTAGGAAAATGACATGGTCACATCTGTTCCTAAGGAAATTCACTTTGGCCATTGCATGGAGGAGATATTAGAGAAAGAAATAGATTGCCAGCTGAGAGGCCAATTAAGAGTCTATTACAAATACTATAGATCAGAATTGCCCCCCCAAAAAATTCCTGGCTGAAACCGACATATATAAGATTAAAATGTAATTGAGAAATGCATAACAAAATAAAAAATACAATACAAAATTGATAATGTTAATTTGTAGTTTTCTTCATCAATATGCTCCCCCCCCAATCTGTTTCTCTGCTCTAGTTAAAAGGTGAAGAGGGCTTAAATTAAGGTAGCTATAAGATCAGAGAGAAGGGGCTGGATGTGAGAGATGTGGAGTCAAAATTTGCAAGATCTGGCAATTGATTGGATATCTGTGGTAATGGAAAATAAGGAGTTCAAGATAATACAGAGATTATAAATCTGGGAGACTGGGATAATGATGATGCCTCCAGTGGGAACAGTGAAGTTCAGCAAAGGAATGGTTTTGAAGGAAAATACAACAAGTTGTGGTTTTGACTTGTTGAGTTTGAGACATCTCCAGGACATCCAGTTTGGAATGTAAAAATAGCTGTTGATGAGCAACTAGAACTCTAGAGAAAGACTAGAGCCGGATATGCAAACCTCAGAATCACCTCCACAAAAATGATCATTAAACCTAAGACATCATCTAGAAAGAAAGGACCTAGAATGGAAATTTCAGGAACACCCATTTTTAGAGGACATGATATGGATGAAAAGCCAGCTAAGGAGACTGAAAAGCAGCAGTCAGTCAGGGAAGAGGAGAACCAGAAGAGGACAGAGGCAGAGAAAAAAAGAGTATCCTAAAGGAGAAAATAGTTAACAGTGTCAAAATGCTGCAGAAAGGCCAAGAAAAATGAGGATTGGGAAGAGAGGGGGAAAAAATTAAACATAAAATGTGGGAATCATTGGTAACATTGGAGAAAGAATTTTCAGTTGAGTAATGAGATGGAAGTCAGACTGCAAAAGGGTAAAGGGGTAGGAGAAAGGAGAGGAGGCAAAAGCAATGAGTGTACATACATATATATATACACATATGTATACATATATGTGTGTGCAGGCATATATACATGTGTTTTACATACATATATGTATATTTTATATTGTCCCCTATTATATGTTAAAATAGATAACTTTTTTTTAAGTTTGCACAAAGGAGAAGAGATATAAGATGAAACTTGAGGGGATGGTAGAGTCTAGTGAAAGTTTTTAGGAGAAACTTTTAAGCATTTAAAAGGAGATAATGAAAGAATTCTTCATTTAGGCTTTTCACCCTGAGGAAAAAAACTCAGGAAAAGGATAATTTAAAATATTTTATTATAAGTACATCAAGTAACACCATGTTGACCAGCTGATCACTGAAGATCAGCAATGGCTTCAAGGTGGGGCCAGCTTTTCTAGGTCACTTTAAGACAATTCAGACACCTCAGCAGAAGAGGTTGAAGCCTTGCATCTCAATTGCTCCCCAAAGTAGCAAAAATGTGACAATTTGTCAGGGGTACCTGACAAAGAGCAGGTGATATAGAAAGTTGCAGACTTGGTATCTTCTTCCCCACCAGAGCCTTCCCCAATACTGGTTGATAAGCAGGTCTGGGAGCAATGGGTAAGTGAGTCAACATAACTTTCAAAAGAAGGAAAGAACTAGTGGACTTCATCATCCTTCAGATTCTCACCAGTCATGGTGCTTGCCTCATTATCACTCTTTGCCCCTCTGAGTCATGGGTGGATCCATGAACTCCAAAACCTTCATTTAAGGATCAGAACATCACATTTCTTACCTGGCTGCACACTCTGGGACTTCTCTGATTTCTCCATCATGCCCCTGTGTCTAGCACCCTCACTCCCCAACTCCACTTTCAGCTTCTTTTCATGTATTTCCCCACTAAATTGTAAAGCTCCCTAAGAACAGGGGCTCATCTTCCTTTTTTTAAGTATTTGTATCCCCAGCACTTAGCGCGATGTCTAACATAATGTAAGTGCTTAATAAATGTTTATTGAGGTTGTTTTTTAAAGGAATAAAATTAAGATTGGGGATAACGGCCTGAGAAAGTATGGAAGGGTAGGGGATTGTACGTCCAATGATGGCAAAGGATAGATTGAGGAAGGGTGAAGCACAAGGAGAGATAAAATGATAGGAAGAATGTCAGAGTTTTCATCAAGAAAGTGATGGTGAAATGATGGTGAAATCAACAACTGTCCTCGTGCATAGCTAAGGTGAAGTAGAGGAGCGAGTCAAGGGTTTTAGGAAAGAGGATGGGAGATTAGGGTGTTTGAGAGACAACATGAATGATGAAACCATCTAATATAAGGGTAGGAGTTGAGGAGAAGAGAAAGACTCTGGGCCAGGTGTTGAACTCCTTGAGAAATAAGAGAAGATGACTGGGGAACAGCTAAACAATGACCACCATAATCAGTATGAACCAAAAAAATTTAGTAGAGCGAATTTAAAAGGAGAATAGCTTGCAGAGTTATGGCAGCATGGCGGTGGGGAGCAAGAAGGATTCCAACTCCTCTTCTAGGACCAAAATTAAGCCTAAAACTTGGAGCCCTCTGAAATTTCACATCCTTACTGTGATCACTGTCTGACATCCCTGCCCCAGAAATTGCCAGACCTTAATGCCGGGACCTAGGGCTGACAGCATCCATTATGCTTTTTGTAATAGCTACAAGGAACATGAGGTTTTAATGCCTCCTCGGGAAGATGCCCACATAGTGAACTGGCCAATGATCACTGTAATTAAAATGCCTGAGAAAGACAAAAGTCCCCACTTGAATGTGTGACCCCAGGTATTGAGAAAGCAAATTTTATTCCATCCCCCTACTGTATGTTCAGGAACTACAGAAGACTGAAAAAGAGTCAGAGATTTTAAAAAAAAAAAAAAGCTGTGATTTCTGGGAAGTAAACAATAGTTGTGTCCTGGCATTTGAGTTCTGGTTTCTGCTCTCATTATAGGACTACCTAATCTCCCTAATCCTATTTGATTTCTTGGGCTTTCTCTTTCCTATAGTAAATAAATCTATTTTCAGAGAAACACAAGGATGGACTTCTAAAGGGCAAACCAATATTTATCCTAATATGCTGTCCAGTACAGCACTGTGTACAATAGATATCCAGTAAAGTATTCCTATGATGCAATTTTACTCCTTGATTGTAATTACATAGTAATTACAATTCCATATATTTTTATATCTGACTTAGTGTCTTCATGGTATATTTAGCTACTTCTTCTAGAAGACCACATAGTGAAAGAAAAAGAGACCTAGTTCAGGAATCTAAGGAACTGGGGTCAAATTCCATTTCTCATACTCAGAAATTCTATGACCTTCACCTCTAGACCTCCATTTCCACATCTGTAAAATGTATGGGGCATCTAAGATCTTTTTCAGCTTGAAAATATTATCTTAATATCCCCTACCACCACTAATAAACTATAAGCTCTTTGAGGACAGGATACCTCTTTTTTTTTTTAGGCAGTTGGCATTAAATGAGTTGTCCAAAGTCACACAGCTAGCCAGTAAGTATCTGAGGCAGGATTTGAACTCAGACAGGACATCTCTCTTAAAGTACCTTAGATCTAAACCCTATGCCAGCTTAACCCATAATAAATGTTTATTGAATTTAATTGTCAACTGTTGTCAGAGAGTACCCTCCCTCATTCAAAGTTTAGATCACAAGATTCTGCCATAGAAGACCTTATAGTTTAGTAAGAAGATGATACCAATACAGAACTAAATATACTCTGTTGTGAAATATTGCAGTTACCATATAGTTGCAAATAAAGTATTGAAAGCATTGAGTCCTGAGTTGACCTACTAGGAAAGAAGGCTACATGCTGCACAGGTGTCTAGTCCCTTGGGCAAATGAAAACAAAAACAAAACCCATGCCTATTCCTGACTTCACTGTTTCTACCTCATGCATCCCCATCCTTCCAGGCACCCAGATCCTCAACCTAGGAGGCACACTCGATGCATTACTGTCTCCCGCCCTATGTATCCAATCAGTTGGCAAATCCCTGCAATGTCATTCACATCCATTCCCTTTTTTCTTTTACTTCATCCTAGGTCAATGGTTCTTAACCTTTCTAATGCCATGACCCTTTAATACAGTTCCTCATGTTGTGGTGACCCCAAACCATAAAATTATTTTTGTTGCTACTTAATAACTGTAATTTTGCTACTGTTATGAATCTATCTGATATGCAGGATGAATTTTCATTGTCACAAATTGGACATAACCCACAGCTTAAAAACTGCTGTCCTAGGTCCTCTTCAAGAGTAACTCATAGTAGAAAGGGGGAGACAAGACATATACATCTATTTTTATTCATTGGTTTCAGTCATGTCCAACTCTTCATGACCCTATTTGGGGTTTTCTTGGCAGAAATACTGGGGTAGTTTGCCATTTCCTTCTCTGGCTCATTTTGCAGGTGAGGAAACTGAGGCAAACAAAGTTAAATGACTTGCCCAGGGTCGCACAGCTATTACATATCTGCAGTTGAATTTGAACTCAGGACCTCCTGACTCCAGGATCACTGCTCTTTCCACTGTGACACTGTGCCCTCTCTCTGGACTACTGACTAAAGTCT
Organism: Pseudocheirus occidentalis; assembly: GCA_028646575.1. Classification (NCBI taxonomy): domain Eukaryota; kingdom Metazoa; phylum Chordata; class Mammalia; order Diprotodontia; family Pseudocheiridae; genus Pseudocheirus; species Pseudocheirus occidentalis. The sequence goes on from CM053593.1 coordinate 63,333,518, forward strand.
CCTTTTGGCTCCTCTACTTCAAATCTCTCTCTTCTCCAAACCATCCTTCACTCAGTTGCCAATTTTCCAGCTCAAGGAGCTTCATGTAACCTCTTTATTGCCATTAGGATTGGCTATAAACTCATGTCTGGCTTTCAATGCTCTTTACATGCCTGTTCTGATCTCCCTTTCCAGGATTATGGTGAGTTAGTCCCCTTCATGAGCATCCCTCCTAGATGACGTTCCCTCTCACCTCCACCAGCCAGACTCCCCACCACCTTTCAAAAATCAGCTCAGCTGTGACTTCTTACATGACACTTTTTAAAAATCTCTCCCCTCCCCAGCTACTAGTGCCTCCCCGCAAACCCTCCATCCAAAAACTACCTGGTATTTTTTTTGTATGTGTGTACATGCTATCTCCCCCATTCAAATATGGGCTACTTGAGGGCAAGGAGATTTTCATTTCTTTGTATTATTCCCAGCACCTGGGAGCACCTGGAGGCTCACTGATAATTACCTCCCCCAGTACCACTAAACTATGCCTGGCTAGTACCTATCTATTCCTCAGTGTGAGTCCCACCTTAAGCACTAATTTTAATTTTTTGAAAATAGTTCCCCAATGTCCAGGTGAGCTCTTGATAAGGAAGAGGAAAAGAAAAGGAGCATAAGTAGCTAGGGGCTAAATGAATAAGGTTACTACGTCATCCATAATTCCCTGGAGAGCAGAAGGAAGATGGAGTGGGGGGAAAGGGGGGGCAATATTGCTGAGGAGGTAGGTGCTATAGGGATGATAAAAGTGGCAGAAAGCCCTGGGTTTGTGGGAGTATGTGGGAGTGGGGGTGAGATGCTGCCAGAAACTTAGGCCACAGGATCCAGTGGTAAAGGCCTAGGGCAAAGATGTAAAAGGGAGGTACTTTCTGCTCCCACTGTTCAACGCCAGGCACTGGTTATGAATCTCTTCCCCTCCTTAAGCAGTAATAAATGCTTTGCCTTGATTGCTGAGGTCCACAGCTGCCTGCAGTTAGCAGACCCAGCATAATACCCAGTAACTCCACCTTATCCCCACCCCTATCAGCCTCCCACCCGTAAGTTTAGTTCATTCTAATCCTTTTTTTAAATAAATGACTGCCGGCAGGAAACTTGTATGCTTCCCATCCCCCTACCCCCCATCTCTTTCATTTCCACTCTGCCCCACTCCAATCAGCCTTCTTGAATTATACAAAAAGAAAAATCCATATCAGCCAGACCTAGAGACACTGGGGTATAGCAGCAGGAGCAGAGTTGGAGATGAGATGGTGAAGACAGTCCTCCAATTGGAAATTCCTCTTTGTACAGGTCTCTTCTGGAATCAAGAAGTGGGCTAAGAAATTCTCTATGTGTGCTGAGTATGCCTTTATGTCTGCACTGGGAACCAGAAGAGGGCTTGTATGGGTCCACTCTACTGAAGGGAGAAAGTAACCAAATTCTGCTCTTCCTTTCCCCTGTAGGCCTGTGGCTAAAAGTTCCCACTGAATTCTATCTGTAAAAAGTGCTACAATTTCTCAGATATTCTCAACTTTCCAGGCCCCTTTCCTATGGGGCTCAAAGAATTTTACAGACATTTTGTAAATTCTGATGCCAAAGACAAATGTCAAGAAATTACTCTTAGAAATGGGAAGCCCCAGTACAGAGGAATCCAAGGAAATTGTCTAAATTAGGCACATAAGGAGCAAGTGATCAAGCATTAAGTAGTTAGACAAAAAGAAAATAAGGGACAACAAAATTATTTTAAAAAATGAAATGTCCTGACTTTTGTATACAATTTCAATTCATCACCAATAAGACAAATTCCAAGTTGTTGCCGTCATTGTTTCAGGAAATAGTGATGGGCTCCAAAGTTTTATCTAACTATCTATACATAAAAAACTAAGTGGATGAAGAATTCCAGAGTATGCTATACCATTAGATAGACAATTCACAGAACTGTTGGTTCATCCTATACAAATCTGGGACAGAAATTGCAAATGGTCAATGAGCTGAGTCCTAAGTAGAATGGGATGAAGAAAGCAGGGTATTGACTTTGGGATATAGTACAGTGCTTTTAATGATATCAATCTTTTCCCTAAAACAAAGGCCCATATTTTTCAAAATAATATTAATTCTGTATGTCTCCAAGTCATGGAAGACCATAATCTCTGAGTAATTAAAGTTGAGGATTCACCCAACAAGCAATGAAGAGGTGCGTGTTGGGCATGAGTAGGAAGGATTACTCAATAGAAGCAGCAGAAAGGGTGTCATAAGAGAGATGTATGACTGGAAGGGAAAAAAGAAGTGGACCAGTTCCATGATGGGAATAAGGAATAACTAGTGAAAAATTCATATATTCTCTTCGTATTTATGAAAATGTCATGAGAACCAGAGGAAAATCTCCATCACATTGGGTCAACCACTTTTTACCAAAGAACATAGACAAAAGTTACAGGATGGAAAGGAATTAGGTTGGGATCCGCAAAGTTATGGCATATCACACCAACATAACGGCGAATCCATTACAGTGTCGAAGAAGAAATGGGCTGTGTTAAGCCATCCATGGCCTCTCGCCCTACCCACCCCCTTGTGACCACCGGGTTGTCTCACCGGTTATGGATGCAATCCATTCCATGTGAATGGTCAGGAATAGTTTTCTTCTGTTCAGAGCTGACTGGCTCATGTGGAAACAAATCTCATTCACAACATGTTTTATTCAACTGGACTGAGAAAACAAGAATAACTGGACATGATGAAGAATTTTTCAGCATTATTTGTATTCTGAATGGCACGTAGAGTCAGAGGGATGCCAAGAGAATCTTACAGTCCAGGGCCTGTCCCAAGCAGAGTAGCACAGCTTCCAGCCTGCCTCAGTCTGGCTACACTGTGAAAATCAAAACACAAAAATACGTATCTCTCCACTGTTCAGACTTCTCCCAGAAAGCCAGCTGAGCACACAGCAAGCCTTCATTAAATACCTTCTTCATTGATTGTAAAGCTATTGCTGCAGAAACAATCATAATAAAAACAATAATAAAAACAATAATACCACTTTGCTTTTTAAAAAACACTTGCAACTTTTTAAAAGCCCTTATTATCTCATAATAACAGCTTTTTCCCTCCTCCACCTTCCAGAGCCTCCTGTACACTCCAAGGAAACCTTGAAGTTTTCCAAGGCTACAAGAACATACTAACCAAAAATAACCCAAAGGGAGGATAGCCTGGGCTTTCCATGCTGTTTCATTTGACTGCAGACTCCTGGAGGCCAGGACCACAGCAAGGTTGTTACAGAGTGCCTGATAAAATGTATTGTGTCAAATTATACAGCAAGGAGAGTGAGCTGCTTCTAAAGAAAGTCACACGTTAGGCAACCCTAGAAGAAAAACCTTGGGAGGGACCCATTCACCCAGTGCCAAGCCTAGTACTTAGAACCTGCCACCTCCAGCATATTTTTATCTCACTCTAACTCACTGTAAATTTGAGCCCTCCGAAGGCAGCATTTATCACCTGACCTGCAACCCAACTAAAAACAAAGCAAATCCAATTTGCATATGATCCAGCTAAAACAACAACAAAATGAATGAATGAATGAATGAATGAATGAATGAATGAATGTAATGAAACTAAAAACAGAGTGAGGATGTCATACCTCAAGATAGCAGCCTGAAATTATTATTGTTACAGTGTGAAGGGAGCAACACCAATTGAGAGAGAGGGGGGTGTGGGGAGGGGGGGAAAGAGAGAGAGAAAGAGAGAGAGAGAGAGAGAGAGAGAGAGACAGAGAGAGAGAGAGAGAGAGAGAGAGAGAGAACCACTAAGAACAAAACATGGCAAGTGGGAATCTGGAGTTTCACTTAATATAGGGAAGAAGGTAAGGATGTGTAGCATAGAGTCTGGTAATTAAGAAGAGTGGGCACAGCCCTCAGACTCTTGACAGAAGCAGCTTAATGAGATTGATGAGGGTTCCAGCAGAGGCCGGACCAGCAGAGACTTCCCACCCTTGAACTGGCCTGCTGTTCCTAGCCAGGTTCAGTGTTGGGGGTCAGCTGCCACAGGGGTGGTCGGAGATGCTGAGGACTTGAGGGGGGGAGGACCATGAAGGGGGAGGGGTGGCCCCTGCAGCCCTGCCCTCTCCGAACCTCTGCTGGATCAGAGGGGCTGACTCCCTGTGATGCTAGCTGCCATGCCTTCCTTACCTGTCTGTCGGTGGTCAGAGCGGCAGGAGAAACACAGCTGGGATGGGCTCCATCTGGGCATGGTTCAATGAGGCCCTGAATGACAGAGTCTGCTGCCTCTTGGTACATTGGAAAGCCGAGGGGCAGCCAGTCTGACCACAAGAGCCTCTAGATTAGAACAACTGCAGCGACATGCTGCTCCCGCTCCTCTCCTAGCTCTGAATCTCATGAAAAGAAAAGGAAAGGGAGGTGGAGGGGAGGGGAGAGAGAGGGGAGCTCTTACAGATGATGCACACACGCACACAGAGAGTTGGGGGAGGCACACACAGACTTCTGCAGGATGGCACAGGCTCTGTCTGTTGCTCTCACTCCTGGCAGCTGCCTGAGGCTGGAGGCTCTTTGGAATTCACAGGTTTCTGGGAGAGACAAAGGTGGAGGTGGAGGAATGAAGGGAAATGGATAAAATAGGAAAAGATGGGAAGAGGAAAGCCCTGCTGTACGTACACACACACACATACACACACACACACACACACACACACACACACACACACACACATACACACACCCCAAAACAAATAAGCAAGCCTGGGGATGGAAATAAGGCTTTATGAGAGAGGGAGGAGAAAGGGCAAAGAAGATCCTTATTGACTTTGCATCCAGGTTTCTCTAGTTATTGCTGCCATTCTCCACAGCCAGCGTTTTTGTGTCATAGTGAACAGTCCTAGACCAGGAGCTAGGAAGGACTGGGCTTAAATTTTGTTTCTTCTACCCAATAGCTTTGTGACTATGGGAAAGTAACGTTTTTGAGCTTTTTCCTCATCTGTAAAATGGGGATAATAATAGCACCCACCTCTCAGGGTTGTAAAGTGCTACAGAAATATTATTCTTATTTAGCAAAATGCTAGTAAGCACTGAAGAAATATTAGTGGAATGAGCAGGATTTTTGTCTAGACATTTGAAGTATTTCTTCAGCTTAAATAAAGTGTAGATTGGAACTTTCTTCGGAGGGGAGGAAAAACAAGAAAGGGAATTGTGCAATGCATAAATTGTTCAGTGTTATTTCATACTCTCCCTGCTCCAAGCAGGCCCCCAGACCCCCTCCCCCCTGCCATCTGCCCCATCTGTGTTCAGTGGGGGATGTGGTGGAAAGGAAGGGAAAAAGAAGGGAGGGGAGGGAAGGGGGAAGAGGGAAAGAATGCAGCCATGTGACCCTTATTTCTATAATGTTCCATTTGGGTGGTTAGGGCAAAACCCGGTGTGTGGCTTGGACCGATGCCCAATCCAGTTCCTGAGAAGGGACATGCCTTGACTGCTGCTACGGTCTGTCTTTCTAGTGACGCATATGGAAGATCAACTCTCAGTTCTCTGCAATGGCAGCTATCTACCTGCGTGTCTGATTTCAGCTAGAAAATTAACCATTGGAAGTCCTCCCTCTCCCTGACCTATCCCAGTCCCACCAGGGCTGGCATATAGCAAATGAAAAACCTGTCAGCCAAATGAAGCATGAGGCCCCACAGCTGGGCAGCGACCTTAGAGATTATCTAGTCTAATCCCTTCATTTTACAAATGGGGAAACTGAGGCCTAAAGAGACAAAGGGACTTGTCCAAGATCACACATGGAGTAAGGAGCAGAGACGATATGTGAAAACAAGTCTTCCAAGTCCAAATCTCATCTTCCTCTCATGATCCTCCAACCACCCCATGCCTACGGGGAGCTAAACATTACAAGTCTTCAGGAGAGGTAGGAAGAGGTGTTGGGGGAAAAAATGAAAGTTCGTCTCAATGATTTGAATAAAAGCTTTTATTTACAGATAAATTAGTACAACATTCCTTCTGGGATATTTTCCCAGTTCACATTTGCACCAGTCAATAAGTCCCTAAACAATACCCTCCTCAGGATGCATTTCTAATACTTTTGCTCAAAAGCCCCCAGCTGGTGTGTTCTCTCTCCCACCGAAATATCAATCGGTTGCAATCAATTAGATTTTTGAAAGGAATCTTTATTGAGAAGGTATAGCAAGGCCATAAGTTACAAAAACTTTCTCCAATCTGAGTGAGTATTCTCCTCTTGCATAAACAAGTTCCCAGGTGAGAATGGGTTTAAGTTTGAAATAGCTTGGGGAATAGATATGGGGAACATGTGGAGGTGAGGGAAGCTTCAACATCCTGACCACGGAAGTCTTTTTCTCCCTTTGTGGAGTCCCCTCCTCATTCTCTTTGCGGCAAAGCATTGGCAAGGACTAGTTAGTCCCTTTGCTCAGTTGAGCTGGCTCTCTTTAGGATTAGTGTCTTAGCTGACAGGTCAATCAGACTGCCAGGCTCAGTCAAGCAGGCCACGTGGCTGCTGAACTGGCTCCTTGCTAGAGTCATCACTGCTGCCACCAGAGCCTGTGGTCTCTGCTATCAATTTTGGTTGCCAAGGGGACCTTTGATGGCTCCTCCAACCTTTCAAAGCTGACATGTTATAATCTGGTCAGTTCCCTTGCTGGATACTCATTCACCTAAGGTCAGGAAAGAACAGAAACGCAAAAATCAATCACCCTGTAATCAGGGACACATGGCAACTGAGGATGGAGGGGGGGGGGGGTCAGTGCCAGTTGCTCTTCCTGATGCCCAGCAGCTCACAATAGTTCTTGCTTCTATAATTTCAAGGAAGAAAAAAATCACAAAAAGTCCAATGAAGGAGCATCTAGATTCTTTCATATTCAAATTCAGTTTTGGCTCTTCAGCCTATCAGAAAATTCCTCTTCATCATACAGCAACAACCAACCCTATACTAGTCCAGTCATTCATGGCCATAAAGAGGCTCATCATGCCTCCATATTTAGAATTGGAACCAAGCAGAGAATGCTTCATATAACCCCAGGAAGGGCAAATTTGCAGAATTCTCTCAGGACTAGGCAGGCCCTCATTCCATAGTCTTTCCTTTACAAGGAAAACTGAAACCCAAGGTTTAGCCAGAAAAGACTAAAAGAGTAAAAGAGGCAGCTCCAGGAAAAACTGGCTCAAGGGACCCTAATGAAAAGAAGTGAGATGTGTCATAAGGGCCTCTCTCTGGAGGAAGAGAACAAGAAATCTGGGAGCATGAGGAAAAACTGATGCGGATTTCTAGGAAGTTCTCTTTTCCACATATCTTGGGAAAAATCTCCTCCAGGCACCACATTCTAAAAGATTTAGAATGAAAGGGTTTAGGCCACTTGTTACCTATGTGCAAATTATGCAAATCACTTAATGTTTCTGGGTCTCAGTTCTCTCATCTGTAAAAAAAAAAAAAGGAGGGGGACGGTAGTGGGGGGAGATGGGGATGGAAAGAGATAAATCTTTAATGTCTCCATCAGCACAAGAGCTCTGATCCTATGGTCTCATCTTTAGGAGGTCTAAAAGCTGAAATAATGCTCAATTTCTCTTAGTAATGGCTTATACCTTTGGGAAACTTTCTTAGTAAAAGTGCATTTCTAATATCCAGCTATATAAAAAGGTCTGAACCTGGAGCTATAACTAGACATCTCTGTGGTGAAAGCTGGTGGGGGTAGCAATGGCCAGTGATGACACAGAGTATCAGAAGAGAGGCTAAGGGCTGGCACATCTTGGACCCAGAGCAGAGTAAAATGAGGGAGGTGGCAGGGCTGGTGGAGAGAATTGTCCAGCTGGACAGTTAGTCCCCCAGATATATTCACCTGGGCACCAAGGGGTGGAAGGCAGCCAGGACAGAAGCTTCCTGGCAATGGAAGCCCTGATGGAGGGGTAAGTGAGGTAGTGGGTCCTAAGTAACTGTACAGGAACCATGAAGTGTAATAGAGTTCTGTGAGAGAACAGGGCCCCATCCTACAGTGTAGTCACTGGGGGGGTTAGGGGGGGCAAGAAAAGAGATGCATTGCATTCCGAAGACCGGGAGAGTGTTAAAAAGTGCCAGGAAGGTCTTCTCAGAGAGGCTCTGGGACACCTGTCAGGATGGCTGCCATGGGGAAGAAGTGAACCCTTTGGAAGCTGATGCCCGAAGCCGAGCCTAAATGGCTTCCTAATTACAGATGTGCTATGAGTAAAGAGGGCACAGCAGTGAGAAGCTAACATGGTGTCTATGTTAGTCACTAATTAAGTAAGTATCAAAGGGCTTCAGAGAAGGTAGGAAGTCTTGTGAAAATAGATATTTGTCCTGAAATAAGCTCGACTCCCCTCCTAATCCCTCCTACTTGTAGTTTAAGTGGCCCTCAGTCACTGATTGTCCTAAATTACTGCCGAGTACAGTGCTCACAGACTGCAATCTGGACTGTTGTCGTTGCCTCCTAAGAAGCCCCTGTCTAGTTCTCAGGGCTCCAAGCTACCCTTCATACTCCTGCTAGGCATATCTTTCTTATACATAGATGCAAACACATCTCTCTGTTCAAAATTCTGCAGTGGCCAAGAGTGGTGGCCAATTTCAATAATCCCAGCAATGGGGGAGACTGAACCCAAACCACCAAAGCTCTTCCCTATCCCCATAACATCCTTCTTCCCCTTCTTTGCCCATTAAATTCCTACCTATCATTTAAATCCCAAATCAAATGTTATCTCCTTCAGGAAGCTTTCCCTAATTCTATGATTTTCCCCCTAGTACTTTGTTTTAGTCATTTCTAATATACTTGGTATGAATTGTTATTTATATGGTAATCTGTATATAGGTCTTATGGTTCTACTAGAATATAAACTTTGCATCTAAGAATCTAAACTTTACTGTTTCACCCAGCAGCCAGCATAGGACTCTGTACACACAGCAGGCACTTAATAAATGTTTGTTTTCTTGAATCAAATTTGTCATGGAGAATACTAGCAATGTTAAGGACTCAGGAAGGGGAGGAGGTAAGGCAGGAGGAAATGGAGAGCACCAGAGAAGGAAAATATTAAAAACAAAAATAAAAATAAATAAGAGCAGAATAATCTGGCTGCAGGCTTCCAATTCAATGCCTGGGTGGAAAGGCTAATTCTTCCCTATATGATCTTCGGCCCCTCCTAGCATTATATAGCTAGATCAGCAATTAGGGCTAATAATGAGTCCCCTGAAGATGTCACATTATTCAAATTCACGCTGCAGATTTCCACTGAGCTGGAACCAATGATCATATTTTATATCATTATGACCTCAAAATAGTGCAAATTCCAATACGTGTGACCACTTCATAAGATTTATGATTCCCATTAATTGGGACCTAGCTATATAGCCATGAGATCACTGGATTAGAGGTTAGAAAACCTTTGTTCAAATCCAAGCTTTGCTACTTACTACTTTTACCCATTTTGAACAAGTTATTTTATGTCTTTGGGTCAGAGTCTCCTCATTGTTAAAATGAAGGGGTTCGCCTCCATTCTCTCGAAGGTCCCTAGCCGGTTTTAAAGCACAATAGATAAGCCCACTGAGCCCGGAGTCAGGAAGACCTAAGTTCAAATCCTGGCTCAAACACATGTTAGTTGTGCAACCTTGGGCAACACGGTTATCCAACTATAAAATGGGGGGTACAGCACTACCTCACAGAGCTGTTGAGGGTCAAAGGAGATAATCTTTGTAAAGGTTGGCACAGTGCTTGGCACAGAACAGGTCCTTTATATATCCTTGTTCTCTTCCTCCTTCCCTCTTTTGCTGCTCTCAATCCCATGATGTACCCCACCAAAAGGATTCCCATTTTATCTATAGATGCACACACCCCACTCCCTATCTGCCAATCTTCATCCCACCACCTCCTACCCCCACCTGCTCCCTATAGAGAGAGTTTCAAAACCTGCCCACATTGGAAAACTATGAACAGGGAGTAAAAAGAAAATAAGTCTTTCCAGGATATCTATCTATTTTGAGAAAGCAGATGTCGAAGCCTTCAGAGGAAAGATAGGTAGCATCCAGTGACCTAAAATTCTACAGGGGAAGTCAGTCCAGGAAGAATAGGAAGTTCTTAAGACTAAAATTCTGAAGACACAAGAAGAAACCATTCCAATGAGGAGGAAAAAATGGCATTGCCTTAAAAGACAAATATGGTACCTTTTCTGCATCTAACTAGTTATATGACCTTGAGCTCTGCAACCTCGCTAGCTAGAAATTTTTCATCTGGAAAGCAGAGCTGAACTAGAGAATATCTAAAATTCTTTGGAGTTGGGTTGTTGTTGTTGTTGAACTCTGAGGAACCAATCACTCTTCTCCTTCCCCCCACCTGCTGACACAATGGGTTTAACAATGACCTATACCTCAGCATGCTGTTGTGACAATTTACACTCCATATTAACCTTGTATTTGTTAACTTTTCCTGTGTACATTAAGGTATCTTCCCAACTAGAGAAATGTAGAGCCCCATACTTCTCAGATGCTATCCCAGAGGATGTATGAACACACCCACTTGGCTCCTCCTTCCAGTCATGGAGATAGCAGCTCATCCATACTTGCCATCCCATCTTGTCCATGTTTTCCCATAAAGGGTCCACCCAATATGCTGGAAGGACTTCCTCGGTTTCTCCTGCCAGGTGTTACATCCCCAAATAGCAGTAAACTCTTTGAGAAGAGTAACTGTTTCTTTTTCTGTATCTGTGTCCCCAGTAACTAGCACATAGTAGGTGCTTTGAAAAATATTATTGATTGATTGATCACATAACCAATCCATACAGTCTTCCTATCATACATTTCTCTCTGGTGTCTTTGATATTCCTGCTCATCCCCGTCATGCACTTCCCCATTGCCTTCTGTGTGATAACAATTTTTAGTTGATCAGAGGTATATTTTGTGTATGAAATAGTACTACTGGTAGAATGCTAGAATTAACCAGATGGACCTTTGTTTCCCAGAGAAGCTTGTGGCCATTAAAGGGACAGTGTCTAGATCTGGGGGTTCAATGACATAGAGAACTCCCAGGCAAGGATACTTGCACAGCCTGTGCCAGGCAGAGTTGTCTAGAATACTGCGTTATGTGACTCACCCAGGATGACGCAGCCAGTATGAGTGAGAGGTGGGACATGAGCCTAGGCCTTCCAGACTCTCTGTTCACCAAGCTGTCTCTTAAAGGAGTTCTGCAATTTCCTAAAGGGTATCTGACCCATTCTTGTCCTCCTCTTCAACTCTGAGCATGTAATTTTTTTTAAAGTACTTGAGCACCAATTGACTATGACAGACAGTATGGGAAGAAGGGAAATAAACACGTGTTAAGCTCTTACTACATGACAGGCACTGTGCTAAAGGACATGGAGATCCCTGAATGCTTACATACCTTCAGACAAGGGGGTACCCCTGACAGATGAAAATCAACCCTGATTCGTGAACAATAAATGAGGGAGTAGACATACTCATGAGGAGGTGGGCTAAAAGTCTTCAGCTCCTCCTACTGAGAATGTGATTTGATTTCCTGTGTGCATTAAGGTATCTTCCCAACTAGAGAAATGTAGAGCCCCATACTTCTCAGATGCTATCCCAGAGGATGTATGAACACACCCACTTGGCTCCTCCTTCCAGTCATGGAGATAGCAGCTCATCCATACTGGACAGAGGAATTCATCTCTACTTTCTGGTTGGTTTTCTCCTTCATAAACTGGGTTACCCTAGACCACAATGGGGAGTCTGCAAGGGCATAAATTTATTTCCTAAGGGCAAGGATTCAACTACTTTAGATTTTGTTTACACTCTAAACAAAAGTAAGTTCTTCCAGTTGGGTGGGGTCCCACCAAAGATGTTGAAAATGTACCCCAAGGATAAAACTAATCTCATCTATCAGCCTTGTCCTTCAGAGATTAGCTGAATGACCTTCAGGGACTGGTCCCTGGATGAGGAACTAGAAAGGAAAAACCTCAATCCTAATTTAATTATTCATTATATAGTAGAAAATAATAATTCTCTCAACAATGATCCCAGACAATTCCAAAGTGCCCTTGGTGAAAAATGCTATCTACCTCCAGAGAGAGAATAATGAACTTAGTGCAGAGTGAAGCAAACTTTTTAAACTTTATTTTTCTTGATTTCTTTATGTAACATAGCTTACATGAAAATATATTTTGCATGATTTCACACATTAAATTGATATTACATTGCTTGCCTTCTCAATGGTTGGGGGAAAGGCAGGAGCAAGAGAATCTAGAAATCAATTCTTTTCTAATGAATATTAAAAATGGATAGATAAGTAGGTAGGCAGGTAAGTAGACAGATATATAAATGGAAGACTGTTATAGTAATCCAGATAAGAAATGATAAAGGACTGAAAGATAGTGGTAGCAGGAGAGTGAAAAACAAAACCACCATAAGTTTTGAGAGAAGAAAAGATAAAAACAACTCAGATTCAATAAGAGTTCTTAATAAGTATTTGTTTACTGATTAACTGAAAATTATTATCAATCCCTTTACATTACTTTGCCATCTTCCTCATCCCCCTACCACTAAGACTCAGAGTCTACCCATAGAATTCTAATAGGTGAATTTTTGTCTCATCTTACCAGGAACTAAGGCATCATATCACTTCCCAGATCATTTCCAAACCTTGCTGGCAGATATACTTTTAATCCTCCTATTCCTACCTCATCTTTTTCTTTTAGCACCATGAAAATATTAGTGCCTTGAGCATAAGCAGTTTTGCTTGCTAATATTCACTTCCCTGGTACTTAGCAAAATGTCTCACTTAGTTAACACTTGATATATAATTTTTCATATTCATTCATTACAGACTACTTACTAGTTGAGGTGCTTCTACAATAGAAATAAAATGACTCACTTCTCCTTTGGAAGGAAGAGATAAATCCTACCTAGGGATGAAGGGCAGAATTCTTCAGAATTGAATAGGTTTCCAAAAGCTACAAGATGATATCATGTCCAGTTCTGAATACTGATGGCAATGCCAACAGGAATTATGTAAGTAGCTCAAATTCACTGAAATGCTCATTCACCACTGACATAAAGTCATTGGTTCTGACCTCCTTCCTCACTTGATTGGCTAGTACAGTGGCTGACAATTACCAAAGTGACTTGCCTTTGAGTTTTACTTCTTATCCACTGTTCTACCATCAGAAGTAAGCAATTTTCGCATCTAAGATATCTGAGTCCATAACCAAGACAAGCGTAGAAAAAGGAAAAAAACACACATACTCCTGGATCAAATTTATATTACAAATTCAGTTGAGTGTGGAGAGCAAGCCAAGGTCCAACATGCTGCTACATAGCAGCTTATTTTAATTAATTATCCTTCCTAAGATCCTCGGACCTGTTGAAGCCTCCTTCTATAGTGATGGTGGCAGACTACCTCACAGATTCTAGACCACATATAAACTTTAACTTCGATGTTGGAACTCTGAATAGGAAGTCCCTGTCCAGTGACCAAGAAGAGAACATCTTACTGGAGCAACTGAATCATATCAATCTTGACATTTTTGCTGTGAATGAAAAGGAAGTAAGTAAAGAAACTGAAGCAAAATGGAAGGACTACTCACAGGTTCTCCTGGGAGAAGCAAATAAAGGAGGTGGTAAAGTTGAGTTAATTGCGTGCCAAAAAATAAGAATCAACATTTCACAGGATGTTTGATCATCCTGTATTGCAATGCTAATAATAATAATAGTAAAAAATAGCTTATATAGACATAACAAGTTAAGGTTTGCAAAGCAGCTTTTGTCCTCTCATTAGTCTTAAGTATTTGCAGAAAATAACAACACAAAAACAATTTCAGATTATGGACTAACATCTGTTGCAGAGGATGAAGACACAGAAAAAATCTACAAAGAACTCAATTAAGTCCTGCAAATTAAATCAACATATACTCTGATATTCAATGACTTCAGTGCAAAAGTAGGAATAGGGGAAGATGGTGAGAAATATGTTGGAAAACACGAATCATGAATAAGGAATGAGAGAAGCTACAGGCTTGCAGATTCATTGGGCACAGGACATGGCAAGCACTGAATAGCATCAAAAAAAAAAAGGAAAGAAATTGATTGCATTTTAAAAGACAGGATATGACTCCTCTATTGGTGTCAGAACTATTTCAGAATTACCCGTCTATGCGCAGTCAGACCTCTGATTTGTTAGAGCCAAGATGAAAATTAGTATAAAGGTGGAAGAAAGAAAAGTGATGAGAGAGGGAGAAGGAGAGGGAAAGGGAGAGACAGAAAGAGACAGAGAGCAAAGTAAAATCAAATCCATACTAACCTAATCAAATAATTTATTGATGATGAAAACGGGATATGGACAGAAGAAAGGACAAAGATACAGACTAAAATAGTTTCATTCAGAAGTTTAATTGATGTAAATCAACTACAATGATAAAAAGACCAAAAGAATCTAAAAAGTAACTTAGCCAGCAAACACATCATTTACTTGCCAATCAGAGAAATATGGGAATCAAACACAAAATCAGTTTAGAACAGAAATTTGTTCATCAAATCTTATACAAAAGGATAATGGAAGATTACAAGTAGTGTTGCCCCCATGAAACAGGGTGAAGCAGTAGAAAACCAGTTTTTTTAAAGCTTGTCAAAAAAAGTCAACCAAGCAAAGGCATCCCAAGGTTATTTAAGGATGAAAATGAAAAAACTAAAACCAGAAGAAAAAAAGAAAATATCTGAAATTTTTTTCTAATCTACTCCTCCCCACTCCCCCATAAAAGGACAATAAAGTCACCACATTTGCTTTCTAACCTAACAGCTATGACTATACTTATAAGAGAAGGTAGAAATGACACAAAAGAAAGCAAAGATGAGAAAAGAATTGAATTAGCAAGTAAAGTATTTGTTCACTAACGTATTTTAGGTTCTTTTTGTCTCCTTTTCATGGCAAATGGTTTACAATGGTTAAGTATCTTGTAAAATTATTTTAGTCTGTGTTTCTATTCTTTCTTCCATCCATATTACTTTTTTCATCATTAATAACTTGTTGGAAATGTGTACAGAAATATGCTAGTGCCTAGGAATGTGACCTCAAGGCTCACAGGGAATGTAAACTACCTGGAGTAAATGTAAACAGCAAAAGAATTTTCAGCTATCCCATGGGAACACTTGCACATGACCCTGGGCCATCCCTGGCACGGCACTTCCTTTGTTTTGTTTCTATATAATACTTGACGTGGCATGGGGTTGGTGCAGGGATTCATCACACATTCTTTCCTCTTGCTGCCAACAACTGGCTCTCATGAGTAAATTCCCCCCAAAACCTAATTAACCAATTATGCAACCAAACTGGCACGGGCCCCTCTTTCTTCAGTATGTCAGTATTGTCTTAGAGGGTCCTCATCCTTACAACTGGCCTATCAGGACACAACATATCAACTCCCTTACATTTAACCTTACAATTGGCATGGCTGGCAGGACAGTCTGCCCCCCATAAATCTTGTATCCTTCTTACAAATTGTTTTCATTGCACCCTAAAACTTTCTCATTTTTCTTTCTCCTAGCTTTGTGTCAGGCTCTCTCTGACCCCACTGGGGGTTTTCTTGGTAAAGTTACTGGAGTGGTTTACCATTTCCTTCTCCAGCTCATTTTACAGATGAGGAAACTGAAGCAAACAGCTTAGATGACCTGACCAGGGTCACACAGCTAGTAAGTGTCTGAGGCCAGATTTGAATTCACCTCCTCCTGATTCCAAGGCCAGCACTCTATCCACTGTGCCACCTTGCTGTCCCTCCAACTTTGTATAAATTTTGAATTTTTTTTTGCTCTAACAAATCATTAGTGTGACTAAACACAGTTGATTCAGGAATAACTCCCACATCACTAAGGATTTATTTCCTATCTGTTAAAATGTAATCAAACATTTTTGTGATGCTATTTGGTACCCACTATGTGCACTGCCAACTCATTTTGTTCTTGAAGAAAGTATTCCTGGTATATAACCATGAAACTTCTAGGCTACAAGTCTTTGGCCTTTCATATTTTATTCCTGACCCACATTTTTCATATATTTCTCATCACCTTCACCTATTTCCACCTTTGCTTTGAAGTTACCAAGGATCAGAACACATGTCAATTTAATCTGGAGGATGTCATCAAATTCTTTGTAGATTTTCTTCACCTCTTCATCTCCTGGGTCTTGGATCAAATTACCTCACCTTCCTGGGTCTCAGTTTCTTCATATAATAAAAGAATTGGGGTCTGATGTCCCTTCCAACTCTAGATCTATGGTTCTACAATCCTATGTCTGTATATAAACTACAATTCTTTTCATGGTGACCATATAACTAAATGATATCTGTGCTAGAGGTGACACAATTGTGAGGGTATCAAGAGATCAACTCACAAGGTATCTGAGGGAGCAGAAAAAAACCAAGACATGGATGGACTCTCAGGCATCAGTAACACTGAAAAAAGACAACCAAGAAGATATCAACAATGACTGACCTATCTGCCTTTTTTCCCATCTACATAAGGTAATTATAAGAATAATTTGCACGCACATCAATGGCATACTTTTTTGAGGTCATTACTAGGAAATGAACAATCTTTTACAAGTCATACTCCACTTAGACCGCATGCAATTGGCCAAAAGAGGTCAAGAATATAAGATTTCATTGTTCTTATTGTTTTTTGACTGAAAAGAGAATATTTGATATAGTAGAGTACGATGCCACCTTCCAAAGGTGTCCAATACCACTCTTCCATCAAGGTGTCTCCTTTCCATAGACCATAATCATTCAAGATTCATTGAAAGATATAAATAACAACAGGGGCTGCTAGCTGGTGCAGTGAATAGGGCACCAGCCCTGGAATCAGGAGGACCTAAATTTAAATCAGACCTCAGACACTTAACATTTACTAGCCATGTGACCTTAGGCAAATCACTTAACTCCAATTGCCCCTCCAAGAAAAAAAGCAAAAAAAAAAAGAGAGATATAACAACAGAGATAACTTTAATTAGTGACCTGCTGATCATTAACATAAGGAAAGAAATACAATAGGGAGATGTAGGTACATCACAGATGTTTGCTAATATAAACGTATATCCCATGTAGAGTTCAAGTTAAAGAAAGTTCTCTATAGATGGTGAAGTTCTCCAGTGCATCTGATTGCAGATGATATTATGCTAATACCATCAAGTCCTGGAACACAGCATAGCCTCTTGAAAGTCATGCACTAACCATGCATTCAAAAGCATTTGGCCTAACCATACTCACAAGAAAAACCAAGTGTAATAAGAATGTTTATTGCCCAGATTATGACCCACAGTTAGATGGATAGCTACTCTTGTCTTAGAGTATGTGTATGTGCATGTGGATGGAAAGATAGACAGTGGGACAGACGGATGGATGGATGGATGGATGGATGGATGGATGGATGGATGGATGAATAAAGGGTTTTTTTGCTAATAAAACAAACACGTGATGCAGTAGAGCAAAATGCCACCTTCCAAAGGTTCTCTTTCAATAAGGTGACTCATTTTTACACATCAAAATTGGTCAAGATTCATTGAAAGATATAACAACAGAGATAACCTTATTCAATGACCAGCTCTCTGTCTTTAGACAGATGACCAACAGACAGGCAAAGACAGATAGATAGATAGATAGATAGATAGACAGACAGACAGATGGATGGATGGATGAATAGATAGATTAATAAATCAACAGAATTGGATCCTTGGCTACAGATCTGGAAACTCTGATGTACACCAAGGAGGGCTAATCTGCGTCTTTCTGAAGATAAAACCAGAGCTGCTGCCCCAGCCAAAACTCAACAACTGTACCTGCCTTGCCTTTCCTCTCCCATAATTTAGAGGTTCTACTAATTTTTTTATAAAGAACAAGACAAGAAAGAAAGGAATTCAACAGAAACTTTGCCTCCCTACCTTACCAACCTTGAATTTCCAGTGCCCTGAAAAAGTCCATCACCCTCTGGATCTTGGATTTGCTATCATTATGCTATTGACATCACCACTAAACAAGGGCATAAGTAAAGTATGTAATCTGTACTCCCCCCAGGTTTTAAGTACTGTAGATCTCATGTAGTACAGAAGTGTTGAGGTATGTGGGTTTCTCAAAGTACACCATGGGTGCTTGGCTGGATCATAAATGACAACAATACAAATCTATCTTTTCTATTGCTTATCAATATATTGGCTTCTCAACAACTCACATAAGTGATGCAACTTGCATCTTTGTCATATAAATTTTTTCCCTTTCCCCATCACCCTTTATTTATCAAGCATAATAATATATATTAAATGTACATACTAAAAAAACACATTGTAAAGTTACATCAAGATTTTACTAACAGGGGCGGCTAGGTGGCGCAGTGAATAGAGTACCGGCCCTGGAGTCAGGAGTACCTGAGTTCAAATCCGGCCTCAGACACTTAACACAAAAAACTAGCCGTGTGACCTTGGGCAAGTCACTTAACCCCAACTGCCCTCCAAAAAGAAAAAAAAAAAAGATTTTACTAACAATAATGCTTGGAAATAAAAAGACAAGCATTGAAAAATGCCCACCACCAGAATGGTTTTGCTTCTAGCATGGTTACACACACACACACACACACACACACACACACACACACACACACACACTTTTTTTTGCTTTTGTCATGTTATATCTACATCTGTATTTATATTTTAATATCTGTTTCACTTCTAAGTATAACATGGCAAATATACAGATGTTTTTGTTATAACTAACATGATAGAATTTGTTAATAAAAAATTTAAAAAGATAAAAAACCCTTTTGAGTTTGCCCTAAAATAAATAAAGCTTACATTTAATTTCTAAAGAAAAAGAAAAGTTGGTCCCAGAATTAACAAGGAAAGGAAGCTGGACTGCTTTCAGGAAATGACAGAGCTCTTTTAGAGGCCCAACTTCTCCCAGAAACGAAGGCCTAGTTTTTTTTTTAATACCAGAGGAGTTATATGGCTGCAAGCCACAGAACACTACAGCCTCCAAAGAAGCAGAGATGAGGATCACTCAGAGGGAAAGAGGCAGGCACATGGATAGATGTGAGCCTCTTACAACACTTAACAAATAATGAACTCTGGGGTAAAAAAAAACTGAAGTAAAAGATGTCAAGAAATGTGCGATAGAAAAAGGAGATGGTCTGGCAAGCTGGCAAGAGCAAGAAACAAACAGTGGACATTTTGTGTGTCCTACAGTACCTTTACATTGGCAGGCAAAAGTGAGGAAGGGCCCTCAGTCTGCTGGGTGGGGCTCTCTGTGGTGAACCACACAAGGACACAAATGAAAGTTGCAGACCTACCCACCTTCCAGCAGAAGGGTCATCTTCCTGTAGGACACTGGTCACTAGATAAAAGACAGAAAAGAGGAGGTAGAGTTGTGGGAAATGGCACAGAGTGAAAGAACCACATAGACCTATACACTATGACCATATATAAAATGGAACTCAGCAGATGGAGACCATGTTATTGTCACAAACTTGTGCCTTAAACTGAATGACAGCCCTTGAGTAATTGAGAGTTGAATGAATCTGACTTCTTTTTTCCTTTTAAGCATTTGACTTTCTTTGAAGATAAACCATTCATCCTTTAAAAAAAAAAAAAAACAGAAGATAGCTTTTCAAGCTTCCTAAGTTCCTAGATTTCCAGAAGCATGTTTTTCTACCCCTGGAAGAGGAAGCTCCTTATCATTTCCCAGAGGTTTCCATCATTCACAAAACAATTCATCAGGATTATTTAAGTGTTTCAAGATAAGGGAGATTGTTTCCAAAGAACTATCCTATTTAATGCTTAAAATTTCTCTGGACAGAAACCAAAAATGAGAAAAGGTTTTTCCCAACTCTCATCAAACATTGCCATCATTAATACTTTTTTGCTCTGGGAGCAATGCCAACTTCATGAATAGAAAATGAGAAATTAGGACAGTATACATAAATCTGTGTGCAAAGCATTCTGTAATTCCGAGAGCAGTTTTATGTATTGAATTCGACAAGATTCATTAAGTAATCATACTATGCAGGACTCTATGGTAGATGTTGGCAAAGCTACATTTATATTAGACAATGTACCTAACCTCAAGCAGCTTTACAATCTAGTATAGTCTAGGAGGGAGACTGGACACAAACAGAAATAATTATATTATGAACTAAAAACTGATAAATGTGCAGAGGTGCTGATTATCTAAAGGGTGGCTAGGGAAAATATCAGAAAAGTCTTCATGGAAGAGGTAGGTCTTCATGGGTGAGTAAGGTTCAGGAAACCAAGATAGGAGCATACTGTATTCAAGATGTCTACCTGTGTACTGAGCCTTAACCAAGGAGGGGCTTCTGGGGTTTTGCCTAAGGGTGCTGATATTTAGAGGGTGTTGACAGCACATGGAGTCCTTTAGCAATATACAAACAACTGAACTTAGCACTTTCTAGCAAGAATAATTAGTTAAAACAGGAAGCTACCAGATGGAGTGTTTATTCCCTCAGTGACCTACACCCCAAGGCATTTTCTTGGCCACCCACCTCTACCTCATATGATTTAA
The DNA here is from genome assembly GCA_028646575.1 of Pseudocheirus occidentalis. Lineage (NCBI taxonomy): Eukaryota > Metazoa > Chordata > Mammalia > Diprotodontia > Pseudocheiridae > Pseudocheirus > Pseudocheirus occidentalis. The sequence continues at coordinate 63,354,064 of CM053593.1, forward strand.
GACATGTTTCTTACTACTTGTCCTGGACACATTTGGTTCTACTTGCCTGAGGTACAGAAATCGCTGGTTAAAATACTTTTGCTAAGAGACAAAAAAAAAAAAAAAAGAACTATTTATTTGGGAGGAATTCGATTGCTTTAAATAATCAAAATTAGTGAAGTACGCAGAGCAGAAGATGTGACATCATCAAAAGAGTTGTGGTTTGTGAATCCTGATTCATCTTCTTTTGTTTAAAAAAGAAAACTCCTCCCACTACACATCCATCATGTTGAGCCCCCTATGATTCTGGCTTAGAGGAGCTTTCATATTAGGAAAAAGACTCCTTGTTCCCCAAGAGCCTCTGCTCTTTTTCATTCCTCCTGGAATAAGAGGCAATGGAATAAGCAGCCCGGGCTGAATAGGTATGACCCAGCAGGGCCTCTGTATTGAGAAATCAAACAAGGCACTTTGAGTGTGCCTGTCTGGAGGGGGTGGAGGGAGGCTGACAAGGAGGGAGAGTGGTCTTGAGGAGTAGGAAGAAGTAGAGGGGCACAAAGCTAAACATTACATAGAAGAGTCAGGCCTGATGACCCCCTCCCATATTCCTGGGGGCCCCTGATTGGCTTGAGTTACCTGCTGTTTGGGTAGCAAGAGAAAGAAGGTACCATGGTTTGAATACTTTCCCAAATCCTGACACTCCATCCAAGCCCACCCCCCCCCCATCCACAACTAGCAGCAATCTCATGCCTCGGGGATAATGGAAAACATTTCCCAAATTACACCAGATGTCTAAACAGCATTGTGACCAACCTCCACAGAAACTTAAAGGCTCAGAGAGAGAAAAAATCCCCTAACAGAATGGAATCTTTTAGATTCCAAAGAGATTCTGAGTCCTAATAATTTTCATAGACACTTCAGAGAAATCCCTTGAATGGGCTAAATAAGCAGTTGACCTAGAAACTTCCCAGCAGGACAGACCTCTCTATTCCCAGTAACTAGTAACCCTGTCATCTACGGAAATTAACTGCCTTAAGGGGCCGTGACTAATGCTATCTTCTTCACCAGGCATTCTGCGTTTCAGTTATGAATCAAATGAAATAAAATCAATACATATGTATTAAATGCCTGCTGTTTTCCAGGGACACAGAAAAATGCATGAGACGTGTTGCCACTTTTGGGTTGGGCAGTCAAGACCAAACTCATGAAAAGTCAGCCAATTTACTCTTCTGTCCCTACAGTGGCCTGTAGAACTGCAGGGGAGATGGAATCCTCCTTCTGCCCCGTCCCTCAATTTCCAAGGGATTGTGAGCTGGTGCCCTGTTTTAGTAGTAATAAACACATTTTCCTAAGGTAATGCCAAAGGCATTTTAGAAACTATCGATGAAGCCGACCATGAAGACAACCAAGAAGAAAGTGTAACAAGTATGTCACCTCCTTTACTCTCTCTAACTTACACACACACACGAAATTAACTCCTGAATTATTCCTCACCTTCTCCAAAGCAACCTTCTTGATGAGGAACTGCCTCCATCCTGCAATACTCTCTCTTGACTGGTGAATCCCTGCACCAAATGACCGAGTCATGACATGCTCAGATCATCCTTGCTTCACTCTGGGTTCCACTCTTAAATCAATTAATTAATCAAATAAACATTTATTAAACACCTGGTATATGCAAGGCATGATGTTAAACACTGAAGATACAAAAAGAAGCAAAAGATAGTCCCTGCCTTCAAGGAGCTTATAATCTAATGGAAACATGCAAACAAATACATGTAAAGCAAGTTCTATACAGGATAAATAGGGAAGAATAAATAGAGAGAAGGCACTAGAACTGAGAGGGGTTGGGGAAGGCTTCCAGTAAGAAATATAGTTTTTGTTTTGGCTTTAAAGGAAGCCAGGAAAGTCAGTAGACAGAGTTGAGGAGAGAGAGAGGGAGCAATCCAGGCATGGAGGACAGCCAAGAGAAAAGGCTTGGAGCCAAAAGATGGAGTGTCTTATTAGTAGAATAGCCAGGAGGTTATTGTCACTGGATCAGAGTATGTGTTAGGTAGTAAGGTGTAAGAAAACTGAAAAGGAAAGAGGGGGCTAGGTTATAAAGGGCTTTTAATGCCAACAGGGATTTTTGTACTTGATCCTGGAGGTAATAGGGAACCTAGAAAATACATTGGACTAAGTCCTAGTCAGGAAATTCAAGGAAAAAAATCCCATGATGAGTCATTTATCCAGCCCAGGTTGGCAAAGGGTAACAGACAGGTTTTCAGACACTGGGGATGGATGGGGCCTGACCTAGGAAGGTACATGTAGAACATTCCAGTGCTCAGACGCTGAAAGAGGACCAAGGCTATATACATCTGGACAGAAAGAGGTCCCAGGAGCTCCCTTGTTTTAGTGCAGGGTATAGAGAAGGTACCATCTAGGAATAAACTAATATCTTGCACCATATTACCAAGACAAGCTCCAAATGGGTACACGATTTAGACTTAAAGGGTAACATCAGAGAAGAACATGGAGGAAATTACCCATCACGTCTATGGATCAAGTGACAGAAAGGTTCACAAGAGGTAAAACAGTTTGAATGAAAAAAATTTTTTTTAAGTTTTTGCACAAACAAAATTAATTCAGCTAAAATTAGAAGTAGGAAAATGGAGAGGAAAATCTATTCCCCTATTGACAAATGGTCAAAGAATATGAATATTAAGCTTTTAGAAGAAGAAATGCAAGCTCTCTAAAGGCATATGAAAAATGTTCTGAATCACTAATAATCTGAAAAAATGCAAATTAAAACAATTCTGAGGCACATCCTCACACCCATTAGACTGACAAAATCAACATAAAATGAAAATTACAAGTACTAGCTATGGGAAAACATGTAGAACTATGAACTAGTTCAGTCATTCTGGACAGCAATTTGGAACTCTGCCCCCTAAGCTATTAAACTGTACACACCTTTTGACCCAGTAACACTGCTTCTAGTTCTATCTCCAAAAGAGATCAAAGAAAATAGAAAACGACCCTTGTGTACAAAAAAGAAATGGAATTAGAAGGAATTTTTGCAGTCACTGAGTCTAACCCCTCCCCGTTTTGTAGGTGGGGAAGGTGACAAGTTTAGTGACTTTCCCGGGGTTACACACTACTCAGTATCCAAGGCAAGACTAAAAGGCAGGTGCTCCTGACTCCAAATCCAGTGCTCTGTCCACTCTGCTGTGCTTCCTCTCAGTTCTTATAACTTCTCCCTAATCTCTCCTTCCCCACCTGTCTAAAGATGGGTTATAAAATGTACCTAGGGGCCCAGAATCAGTTAAAGCTTAAATATCTATGCCAATAGACTAGTAGATTTATACTTGTTAAGAGTAGATCATCTATTAGAGACAGAGATCATATCTTCGAACCCCTTCATTTTGCAGGTGAGAAAACTGAGACTCAAAAAGTAAAAATAACTTTCCTTAGAAATTTCTTTGTATACATGTTATAATTAATTTTCTATGCACGTTTTGCTGCTCTCCCCCCATTATAATATAATATAAATTTCTTGAGAGCAAGGACTGTTTTTCTACCATGTTTGTATCTCCAATGTCTAGCACGCAGTAGGTGCTTAATAAATGCTTAATGAATGAATGAATGAGGAACACATGTTGGAAACCATGAAATGCTATTTAAATATGAATTATTATCTCATTGAAGGAAGCATTGGTAAAGGGAAAGAATGAAGGCTGAAAGATGACTTAGAAGGCTCTTGAAATAGTCCATATGCATAATAATAAGAGTCTGTTCTAGGAAACTAGAATTATTTCTGGGTAGCAGAAAGGAAAAGAAATAGATGATATACAAGAGATACACTAGATGCAATTTTGTGATGTTATCCAAAATGTGGATGGAGATGCCACCTTAAGATTAAAAAAATGCTGTCATTAATGCACAAACATGTTCATTCATACAGTTAATCTAATCCAAGAAGTATTTGTTAAATGCTTCCTACAGGGGATACAAAGATTCAACAACACCCTTGAATTGAAGGGGATGGGTAGAGTGACCCCTCAGGTCTTTCTCCCAGCTCCAAATCCACATGAAAAATACACTCAGCCCTCAAGGAACTCACATTCTTTTGCTGAATCAATTAATTTAATGGATGTTTATTAAATGCCTACTATGCACTGGGAACTGTTGGATACTATAGGAGACACAAAATAAATATGCTATATCATCTTTGCCCTCAAGGTACTTACTACCATCAAACTACGGGTGGAGGAGCTGTACTTTATTCCATATTTGTAAATATGAGAGTTGGTTGTAGTTTTGATTTGGGGTTCAGGCACCATTATTCAGACACAAATTTCCCACAAAGGCAAATTAGAAGGCATGTGAGCAGCAGTTAAGATCAACAATACTGACTCCAACTAATGAGGTAATTTTATTTTGGGAAATTTAAAGCAAAGGAATGTGTGCAAAAATATTCATAGCAGCTCTTTTCATAGTTGCAAAGCACTAGAATCTATGAGTGTGTCCATCAATTGAGAACTGGCTGAACAAATCATGGTATATGAATGTAGTGGAAAGGAAACATTTCAGAGAAACCTGAGCAGACTTAGATGAACTGTTGCAAAGTAAAGTGAGCAGTATCAGGAAAACACTGTATATGATGCCAAAATTGTAAAGACAAATGGTTTTGAAAGATCTAAGAACTCTAATCAATTTACTAACAATGACAATTACAATGATAACAATGACTAACATTTACATAGTTCTTAGTATGTGCCCAGCATTGTGCTAAGCACTTTACAATTATTTCATTTGATCCTCACAACAACTTTGGAAGATTGGTGCTATAATTATCTGTAATTTTTTGTTGTTTAATAGTCATTTCACTCATGTCTGAGTTTTTACAACCCCATTTGGGGTTTTCTTGGCAAAGATATTAGGGTAGTTTGCCATTTCCTTCCCCAGCTCATTTTACAGATAAGGAAACTGAGGCACACAGGATTGTATGACTTGCCCAGGGATTTGAACTCACAAAGATGAGTCTTCCTGACTCCAGACCCAGCTCTATATCTACTGTGTCACCTACACATGAGGAAACTGGGGGAGACAGAAGGTAAATGACTTTCCCAGGGTCACACAGAAAGTCACTAGATTTGGCAATGAGTATGTCCTTAATAACTTTGGGGAGAGCTGCTTCAGTTGAATGATGAGATTAGAAACTGGACTTGAAAGAATGAAGAAGTGAGTGAGAGGGAAGGAAGGAAGGGTACCAGAGATATAGAATGATAGCTAGCAGAAATGAATGGATGAAGTGAGGGCTTTTTGAGGACGAGGAGATATAAACATGTTCATTTGTGACAGGAAAGCCATAAATAAAAAAGGAAAAAACTGAAGATTAGTGAAATAATGGGGATGATAGAGGTGGCAATCTGCTGAAGAATATGGGATAGACTAGGATCACTGACATAAAAAAGAAAGGCTACCTCTTCATGTGAGACAAAGGCAAAGAAAAAGACAATATTGGAAGACTTTTGACTAATGGTAGATGAGGTGGAGGAGGAAAGGAGGAGCTCTTAGTGAATAGCCTCAATTTTTTTTTAGTTAAATATGAAGCAAGACGATTAGTTGAAAGGGTTGAGGAAGGGTGCCATGGGAGGTGTAAGGAAGGATCAAAAGGTTTAGAAAAGCCACTAGGGGGATTTTTTTTCTTTTTTTGCTTGAAAACGCATATTTGTTATGAAGGCTTTGTTTTTTGTTTTTCTTTGTTTTTTCCCTTGAGGAGGAAGAAAGAAAAAAATGCTTGTTAACTGAAAAAAATTTAAATTTAAAAAAGTAGAATACTAAGGAGAATAAAAACAATACTAATAATTCACACATTTTAAGTATAATTTACAAAGCATGTTCCTTAAAATAATCCCATGAGGAAAATGATATGAGCATTATTGTCCCCATTTTACAAGTGAGGAATCATGAGCTCTGAAAGATTAATGATTGACCTTTGATCACACAACTCGGACCCATCCGAGGCAAGCTTTCGGCTCAGGTCTTCTGATGTCAAACCCAATACTCTCGTACTCCAGGCTGTTTCTCAAAGTCAGGAAAATAAATTAGTGACCTAATTTACCTCCATACACAAGAATTTGAAAACTGCTGGGTTATGGGAAATCTTCAGCCTAGGACTTCCTAAATTTTTTTCTGGTGCTTTGTTTCATATGAGAAAGTTTTAATAATTTCTCTCTAAAATATTAAATATGAAATTTTAGACATGAACAGCAATTTTTGGTATGAAAATACAATAGTTGCCTCTATTCTGTACCCCAAAATTTCTCCAACGACCTCTTCCCCCAATTTTTTTTTCTAAACCAGACCTCTTATTTCATGAGTATAGTAGAGAACTCCCAGATTAGGAAACTCCCTCCACCAAATTCAGATCAATACCTACTTTTCAATTTATAGTCTCAGAGAGTGACCTGGGGTGTGAGAGGTTATAGAATTTGCCTGGAGTCACACAGACAGTATGTGTCTGAGATATGACTTGAATCAGAAGCTCCAGAAACAGCTTCCCAGCACCTACCCCAAGTTACTTCTCATGATACAGGGGTACCACAATTTCTGCAAAGACCCTGTATCATGAGGGTATTTTTTTGCTCAAGGCTCACCATTACCATCAGCAGCATCATGGGCTCCATCAATACATACATATCAAGTCCCAGAATGTTCTGTCATCAGATTTGTTTAGAAAATGCCGCTATGGTCATAATCTATTCACATAGGGGTGCTAATCCACTTTTCACCAAAGGAGAGACCTTCGTTGGGTAAGGACACTGGCTTCTCCAACTGCCAAGAGGAAAAAAAGCCATGAAAAGCACGTGTGTAAAAGCATTCAGTCTGTTCCTTGGCACACACAACAGCCGTCTGGGAGATCAGATGGGGAGAGCAAATGTAGAGGTGTTTGATGCCCCTAAGCTTGCCAGAGTTTTCCTTCCTATCTCTGGTGCCTATAGACATCATTTGTTCCCCAGAGGATTTGTAGCCCAAGGTGACTGAGTTGAAACAGATCTTCTACATGCCTACTCAAGGGAACCAAGTGAAACACATCTATGACTTCAGATCCAATCTGAAAAAGAGAGTCATAACCAAACTGGGGCAACCAGAGTTTTGCCACGGAGTGGGACAGTACCAACCTGGAGGTATTTTCTCCTCTGTCCCCAAAGTGCCCCCTGCTTTTCTTTCTCCTAAACCATCTTGTCCTTGTGGCAGCAGCCTAGGACTTTTCCTCCTCTGACCCATCCCTGAACAAAATGGTGAGGGCAGAGGCCTCTCTCATCTTGGATTTCCTTTCAAGTTTCCTCTTCAGCCTCATACTATGGCAAGAGTGGTAGGGACAGTCCTCAGGGCTTCCTCCTCTGCTGCAAGAAGTGGCAGTAGCTAGAGACTCTTTTTCCTCTGTCTTAGCCAGACAGTGGTATCCAAGGCCACCATACTTCAAATGGGCCCATCCTCTCCCCTGCCCATCCTCGCAACTTGCTCAAGCTTCAGAATCTGTTAGTTACAGCTGTGATGAACACCACAAGTATTTTTTAGAGGAAGCATGGTTTACATCATGGGTTTCTCCTAGAGAATAAGAATGCATTATTTGCTTCATGTCCCAGATAACATTTGAGCTAAAGGGGCTCACAAAAGAGAAGCCTCTCTCCGGCTACATCAGTAAATATAACTTTGGTTCATGGAATTCTCTTGAGACAGGTTTCTGATTTAGAAAATAGAATCTGGTATAACCATATCCCAGGGGACTCAATAACTCACGGTAATGGGATGGAAAGGCTTTCATCTTAATACCGTTCGGTCTGAATTTATCACACTATTAATCACCAGAGAATGAACATAACTTAAATACACAGGGCTCTCTTCAATCAATAGGCCCCCACCCCTGTGCCAACCTCCAGCTCCAGCACAACCCAAGGGAAATGTTTTATTTCATTTCAGTCTTCTGTGCTTAGCATGGGTGTTCTATTGCTTTACCACCTCAGGTCAATAGAGATGCTTCCTAGATTTCTAGTCTTTTCAGTTTGATGAACAGGGGTATAATTTGAGGAAAGCCAGCCAAGGGAAGCTATGCTGGACACAACTCCAAAGTGCTGTTAGAAGAAGACAGGGCAAACTGTGTACAGCATAGTTAGGAGATGTCCATAGCACCATCTTTTCATTCCTATGATTCCCTCATAATTATTACTCTCCCAATCTCTTTTTGCCATTTCTCATAAAGAAATGGTGATATTGTACTAAGTATGTATCTTGTTGGATCTGATTTATGAAGAAAGCCAAGGCTTTCCTATTGATTAGCATTTTCTCTCATGCTATCACAATTCTTGCTTTTCTGGGCTACACTGGGAACAAGATGGCGCCCATGAGGAGGAGAGAGGGAGCACATCACAAGAAATGGAAAGGCAATCAGACACATCACCCACTGGCTAGTGGTCATCACTACTGCTATTATCAAGCAATTGATAGACAACTATTTATTGTCATAACTCTAATCTGCTTTGTGCCAAGAGTTACAAAAACATGCTGAAGTTACAAAAGAGGCAAATATTGTTTCCTCTTTCAAAGAATTTTTATTCTAATGGGGAGATGACACCTATAGATGTGGTGACCAAGTGGTGTTTTGATTTGGAAAGTCACAGAGATGAGGAGTGGAGGCACAGGGTGTAGGTCAATACACTTTATTTATGGTTCCATGACTAGAAAGGGATGGGGGAGATGAGGAGAGAATATGGCTGGGGTAATAAGAGTCATCTTTAGCTCCCTGGGATGCATTACTATTGTTTAGCTTGAGGGTGGGGAAAGAAGGTCAAGAAACAACTTAGATTCATAACCTTGACACTTCTCTCTCTCATCATCCATATCCAATTGGTTCCCAAGTGTTGCCAATTCTACCTCCACAACCTCTTTCATGTGCTTCCCCTTTGTTCCTTTCACCAAGACACCACATTTGTCATTTACTCTCTCCTGGACCACTGCAGTAGTGTCCTAGGTGCTTCCAGTCTCTCTTCTCTTTAATCTCCACACCAAAGAGCTTACAAAATAACTTTTCTCAGGCACAGGTCTGACCATCCACCATATTCTGCTCGAAATCCCCATGATTACCCATTGCCTAGAGGATGAAATGAAACTTAGCTCCCACTAGTCTTATTTCATTTTACCCTCCTTCTGTCTTCCAGCCAAAGTATATACTCTTTGTTGCGATAATGCAGCAATTGGCCATTGATTGACCATCAGTAACCATCAATGCTATTGGGGATGCATCTAAGAATGATTGGCCAGAGTCAGAAGTACCTGCCCAATGAGTGGACTACAACCAGTCATTCAGAAAGACTGAGGAGAAACAGCCTGAGATCTCTGTTGGGCTTCTTCCAGAACTTCTTTCTCTTTTGGATTTCCAACAAGGTGGAAGAATTGGGATGAATAAGAGGTCAAAGAGATTTTTAAGATTTGAATTTAACACAAGGTAAAACTTCCTTACAATAAGAACTATTCAAAAACAGAATCAGTAGCTTTAGAATTGAGTAAGTTCCCTCCCCCATCATTGGCTACCATTAGGTAGTGAATGAATATTGTAGACATGATTCAAGAATTTAGTAGCGGTTAGACTATAGAAACCCAGTGCCTAGCACAGTGCCTTATGTGTAATAACTACATAATAAATATTTGCTGAATTAAACTGAGCTGAATTGAATAAGGACCCTCCCAACACTTGACATGGCATGGTTCTAAATACTTAAGTCATGCAAAGAATTGGCAACTAAAAGGGTTCCCATCACTTGGGGAAAGGCTGAACAAATTGTGGTATGGAATTGTAATATGCCATAAGAAAAGATAAGGGGGAAAGAGAAACAGTGGGAAAACGTGTATGAACTGATACAGAGTGAAATAAGCAGAATAAGGAGAACAGCTAATACACTGACAATATTGAAATGACAATCTTTATTTTTTATTTTAATTTTACTTACTTCATTAAATAGTTTTCAATTGCACATTAAAAATTTTAATGTCCTTTTTTTTATTTTGAGTTCCAAATTCTTTTCCTTCTACCCTTCCCAAATTGGTAAGCAATTTGATATCGATTATATAGGTGAAATCATGCAAAACCTATTTCCGTATTAGCCATATTGCAAAAAGAAAACAGCCCAAAAAAAGAAGAAAAGAGTATGCTTCAATCTGGATTCAGAGTTCATAAGTTCTTTTTCTGGAGGTAGGTGACACTTTTCATCACAGGTCCTTTGGGATTGTCTTGAGTCATTGTCTCGATCACAGTAGTTAAGTCTTTCACAGTTGATCATCCTTACAATGTTGCTGTTGTATACACCATTCCCTTCCTTTCTGCTTACTTCACTTTGCATGAGTTTATATAAGAAAGACAAACAGCACTGAAAAACTCAAGAACTCTCTTCAATGCAATGACCCATTATGATTCCAAAGGACCAGTAACAAATGAGAGATGATTAGATATACAGAATTAAACAAACATTTTTGGATATGGCCAATATGGGAAATTTTTCTGCTTGACTATGCATATTTATTACATGGATTTTGTGTTGTTTTTCCCCTTGGGGAGAATGATAAGGAAGAAGAGAAAACAAATCTTGTTAATTGAAGTAATAAAATTTAAAGAAAAATATTTATTTCTTGGAAAAGTGGAGGATACAAGAAAAAATCAAGTAATATATTTGGTAGCAGTGTGTCTTCTCAGAACTTTACATTTAGACAAGGTAGAGTTTGGAGAAATTATTAAATCTCTTCCAATTAAGCTAATGATTCTCCACATTCCCATAAATATCTCCTCTTTCCCCTGACACAAAAAGAGATACACTAGGCTGACAGTTTCATTAGTTTCAAATGGGAATGAATGGTCTTTTTAGAAAGCCAGACAGGTTCCACAGAGTCAAGGTAATATAAAGCAGAGTAGGCAGGCACTTGACACTCTCCCAAATTCAGCATCCCCCAACATACCACCCTATCCCCTAAGAACGTGAAAGCGAAACTACATCTTTTCTTTAACATAAATTTTTTTATATAAAATGTTGAACTCCAAATTTTCTCTCTCCCTCTTTCATAACCTTCTTAAGATGGTAAACAATTTGTTATAGGTTATATGTACAATCTTATAAAATGTATTCCCGGATTAATCACATTGTGAAAGAAGAAACACACTAAAAGGGAAAAGCCACAAAAAAGTCAAAATAGCTTGCTTCAATTAGCATTATTTAAACTCCATCAGTTCTTTCTCTAGATGTAGATAGCATTTTCTATAACAAGTCTTTTAGACTTATATTGGATCACTGTATTGCTGAAGAAAGCTAAGTCAATCACAGTTGATCTTTGAACAATGTTGCATACAGTGTTGTCCTGGTTTTGTCACTTCACTTTGCATCAGTGCATGTAAGTCTTTCCAGGTTTTTCTGAAATCTGCCTGCTCCTCATTTTTTTAGAACAATAGTATTCCATCACAATCATATACCACAGCTTTAGTCATTTCCCAATTGATGGGCATCCCCCTCAATTTCCAATTCTTTGCCACCACCAAAAGAGCTGCTACAAATACTTTTTACACAGCTACATCTTGGCAACCAGAAATATAACTCAGTTTTTCAGATCCATCCTCAGTCCTGACTCCTTCCATCTCAGACCTATCCTCTGCTTTCCATTTTTACTACCATCCATTTTAAGCTTTCATTATGTTTCACCTGGACAATTGTAATAACTTTCAAACTGGACTCTAAATCTCCAATCTGAACCACCCCACACATTATTGTCATATCAGTCTCCCTAATACACAGTTCTGATCATAGCATTCTGCTAATCAAAGATCTTCAAATGATGATAAGAGAATACAGATATGCCCCCACTTTGCAGAAGTTAGGGCTGATAGGTATGAAATATAATGGCAGACTTATTTTGGTCCATTTTACTGCATTTTAAAAAATTCTTTGTTCTAAATCTAAAGAGTGGCTTTCTGGGAAAGCGGAGGAGAGATGAAGGGGGAAATCTAAGCAATGTTTTTTTTAAATCAATAGAATCTATTTTTAAAAGAGATTTTCAATGGTTCCCTAGGGCCTACCAAATCAACATCGCCCTCTTTAGCCTGGTAGTCAAGGCTGTACTTGATTGTATAGCAGAAAGAGAGGCTATTCCTCAAGAATATCCCATACTTTCTTGCCTCTGTGTCTTTGTTCACATGGTTCCCTCTTTCTGAAATACCTTCCCCACCCATTTCTACCTGTCAAAAGCATACCTATCCTTCAGGTTTTAACTCTAAATCCATTTCTCCGTGTAGCCTTCTGTGAACACGCTGCCCAAACCAAAGTAATCTCTCTTTCCTTTCTGAACTTGATGGTACAGTGGATAGTCTGTTGGACCTAGAGTCAGGAAGATCTGAGTTCAAATGTGGCCTCCGACAGTTACCAGCTATATGACCTTGGACAAATTACTTGGCCTCTGATTGCCAAATGCTAGCTATTAATATTATCAACACCCTCATGATGTTTACCATATTCTACATGGTATTATAGCTACTCACTAACTAGATAAGTTCCTTGAGGGTAAAGATTCTATCTTCTTCATATTTGAACCCTTCTTCACATTGCCAAGTAGAATCAAAGGATTTCAGAGCTCATAGGATCCTGAATTTAGAGCAAGAATAGACATCAGGGGCCATGTAGCCTAACCCAAACCTGAAAAAGATTCCCTCCTACTCTATCCCTAACAAGTGGACATCCAGCCTGGGAGAGCTTAGGTGAAGGGAAACTCACCACCTCCTCCATGTCCTCCATAGAACAGGTGTTGAATAAGTAGCTTTTAACTACACGAATTAATAATAACCACAACTGACATTTAAGGTTTACAGAATATTTTACATACATTATTTCATCCAAGCTGTACAACAGCCTTATGCAGCAGAGAATAGAAATATCATTATCTCCATTTTACCGATGGGGAAATTGAGGCTTATTAACATTGTGTAGTTTGCCCAGAGTGTCCCACAGCTCTTAAGTCAAAGCAGAGTCTCAAATCCAGGACTTCCTAACTCCAAGTCAAGTTCAGTGCTCTTTCTATGATACATACTGCTTTCTTGAGTGAATGAATGAATGAATGAATGAATGACAAAAAGAATAAATCTGAGAGCCAGTGAGGGTATAATTTTAGGAACTCAAGGAAGAACTAAGATTTATTTCTTTCATTTCAGTTTTCTCTTAATTTCAAGTTAAAATGCAAGTTATCCTCAAAAACTTATTAACTTCTCATACTTGAGTAAGAATACATTTTATATTCTTTCCAGAAAGTAAGTTTGGATGAAGGGAGGAAAATATAAGGACCCTGGATAACTACAGGGGAAAAGGTATACAGTAAGTTTGTTGACACACCAAAGACAAATTTTAGCTACTTAACAATTTTATTAAAGGCTGGCACCATACCAAGAAATATAGCCTCCTGCTCATTAGGAACTAAAGCCAAACTTTGATTCTTCCAGGCTTCTAAGATTGAAATGTCTAGTCAGTGCCAATTGAAGATGGGATTTAAAACCAACTGTCAAGTTTCATGGGGGCAATAATCCTATGTGTGGCCAGAAATCCTCTCTGCAGGAAGCCTGGAGGACTTGACCTGACTCTCTATCCCTCTCTTCTTCTCTCTGTCCCTCACTCTCTTGAACTATTGCACCACTATCCTTCTAAATCCAATCAACTGACCTCCATGTGGCTAGGCCACTAGCCAGGTAGCCTACTGCTAGTTCATTTCCTACACCTGTAAAAAAAATCAATAAACATTTATTAATTGCCTGCTATCAGCCAGATACAATGCTAGGTGCTGAGAATACAAAAAGAAGCAAAAGGCAGTCCCTGCCCTGAAGGAATTCACAGCCAGAAATTCAGGTTAGCCTAGAAAATGCCCAATACTCTCTAAGCCAGTCCCAACTTCTTTCTTTGGACTTTTACTCAGCAGGTTATTTCTTTCTGTTGTCTTTACCTATATAATAGTGGAATGAGTCACCTGTGCTCACCCCACTGCACCACACCACCCAGATCCTCACTGCTCTTATCTCCCACCTAACAATGGGATGGAAAAGCAGAGAACCCATGCCATGTGGGTCCTGAAGGACAGGACGATGACACCTCAAAGTAAGAAGTCAGTGTCCCAGCAGCATTTTGAAACTAGGCTGTTGGCTCTGCAGAGGCCCTCTTGGGCCGTCCTGCCTGAGACTAAACAATAGCTCAGACAAGGGGCATCCGTAGAATGACAGACTAATACCCATGGCTTTCATTGGTGTTTCTCTTTCAGCTGCAGAAATTAGGGCAAGATAATTTTAGCTCGACATGTCACACGGTTTCTTTCTTGCTCCTGCTGCTGGGCAGGCTCACACTGAGACAAAAGCTACTTGTGTCCTTCAGCCCGGAGGCATTCACAGCCCTGTGAGAACCCCAGTGCCCTGAGAGGGCCTGGCTAGTCATGTAGGACAGAGACACCCCCTCCCCAGGATGGAACGGGTCTCAGGGCCCAGAAGCCTCTCCCTCCACACTCCAGGAAGCATTTTCTCTCCGAATATGTTCATAAGCTTTTGACCTCTGAATGCACAAGGGAATAGTCTCTGGGCCCAGCATCTGCTTACAGACTGACAGTTACCATGTGGTATTTCTGAACAGCAGGCAGCCAAGTCAAGGGGAGGATGGGGAATTCGAGGCAAAGAATTACTGACAAGAAAACCCGATTTCCCTCTGTTTCCTCACACTCTCCTTGAGGTAATACTTGTGTCAGAGGCACTCTCATGCTACAGTGGGCTCAAGGATAATTTGGGGAGTTCTGCTCTTTTGAGTCATCACATACACCCAGGAAATGCAGAGTATACAATCAACGTACTGAGTCCCCTTCCTTTCTTACAGGCACACAGTTCACTATGTTACAGAATAAAGTTGTTTGTTCTTTAAGAGGAAGACAAAATAAATATTTTTAATCAGTAACTGTTAGCACCCAAATGTATATTAAGAAAATCAGTCACTTATAGGTCTAGTTTCCCCTGAAAGAGGCCCCACAGTCTTATTAGGGGTACATGGTCCACTGCTTATCAAATTTGGAAAGAGTGGTAGCACCATCTCTGCCTTCATCCATCTCTGTTTCTGTTCTCTCTCTCTCTGTCTCTCACCCTTGCCTTTCTTTCTCCTCCTTTGTTTTTCTCTCTTTCCTTCTCACTGTGTCTGTTTCCTCATCTATAAAATGATCTTGTTAATGAATTAACCTTATTAACTCAATTACTGAGTTTTCCACTCATCATTTCCCTTTTTCATATGAATTGTCTTTCCCTAGTTTTTCTCAGCTTCTCCAAGTGTTGGAATAGATGATGCCTAAGGCCCCTTTCAGCTGAAAATCTATAATCCTATCATTTTCACTGATCTCCCTCTTTTCCCTGTCTTCCCACTTTCCACTCAAATGGAAATACCTCAGAGATTCATAATACCCCCTCCACACATACACAGACATCACTTTCCTTCTACTCCTTTATTCTTTTGCTCTCCAAAAAGCTTGCAGAAGAGGTCACTGAAAGACTAGACATGAAATTCATGACTCATCTCACACACACACACACACACACACACACACACACACACACACACACACACACACACACTCCTCCACCCAAAAGCCCCTGTCCATGACAAGAAATTCACATTCACCATAACCTCCTGGGTGGAAAAAGGGTACTTGCTATCCATTTGGAATTATGCAAGAAAAGCAACCAAGCCAGAGATGGGGAACCTATGGTTTCAAGGCTACATGTGGCCTTCTAGATTTTTGGGGGCATTCTTTTGCCTGAGTCCAAGTTTTACAGAATAAATCCTTTTATTAGGAGAATTTGTTCTGTGAAGTTTGGATTGGGTCAAAGGGCCACACTGGAGGGCCACTTGTGACCTTAGTGCCACAGATTCCCCATCTCCGAACTAAGCCATCCATATTCTTTGACCCAGAAATTATAGACAGATGCAAAGGTTAAATATACACCCAAATATTCATAGCAGTACTTTCTGTGGAGACAAAGAATTAGAAACAAAATGAATATCCATCAGTAGGGGAATGGCTGAAAAAGACTCATAGTATATCAGAGTAATGTAGTATTATTGTGCAATAAGAAATTATGAATGCAAATAATCCCAAGATCTGTTGAAAGATTTTCTGTCAAGTCAAATATTAAGCATCTGCTCTATGCCAGGCATTATGCTAAACCACAGGAAATACAAAAAAAAAAGGCAAAAAGTCCCTGCCTTCAAGGAGCTTACACTCTAAAGGGGAGATAACATGCAAACAATGATGTACAAAGCAAGGTTCTGTGCAAGATAAATTGGAAGTAATCAACAGAGGGAAGGGATTAGCATCAAGGGGGACTGGGAAAGGCTTCTCACAGAAGATAGGGGTTTAGCTGAGAATCGAAGGAAGTCAAGAGAACTGAGAAAGTAATGGGGATAATCTACACCATGACCACAACAATGGCAATGAACAGACCTCTAAAGTGAACTTGAACCCTAATTAATGAGGAAAACCAGTAAATGCCCCACAAAAGATATAATGAAACATATCTCTTCCCTTATGAAATAAAGATGGGTAGAGTTCAACTAGAAGAAAATATTATCTATACTATCAGATATAATCTTTGTATTGGATTTTTTTGGTTTTTGTAGGGTTTTATGTCCTAAGAGAGGGTTCAATATGGAAGAGATGAATGGAAAATGATTGTGACATAAACACCAAAGGCCTGAAAACATATTTTAATTTTTAAAAAGATTAATAAGATAAAATAATAAAATTTTGAAATATTTTTAATTAAAAAAGCTTTTGTCCTAAGTTTCATTTGTCACCACTGTGAAACCTCATACCAGATCATCTTGAGAACCCCGGGATTAAATCCACGAGCCCCATGGTAGAGTTTCGTGTCTGTCCTAATGTTCCAAGGGAGGGCAGTGTGCCCTATACGTGTCAGTGACTTGGCACTCATCTGCTGAGCTGGAACAAAAAGCTCTGACAAGCTGTCTCTCTCCAAATAAAGAGGTTACCTTTCTCCCATCAGCAAAGAGGAACAGGACAGGGGCCAGAGAGATAAAAGCAAACTGCTGTTCCCCCAGTTCTCATCCTTCCCCTTTCTCTGCCTCCCCCAAATCAACAAAGTTAAATTCCCTCTGGGGGAAAAAAATTGCTGGTATTGCATGCTTAAAATGCAGCCCCAGTGCTGATTTTCCCCCCTCTTCCCCTAAATACAATTTAGGTAATGGCAGAGGAGAGGGAGCAGCCACCACCAAAAGGAAGCAAATGCTTCCATTAAAGAACAGGATGAAAGTGGGCGGGTGTGGAAGAGCTAGGAGTGAAAGCAACAGCTGCAGCTGTGAGCACAATGGAGGTAGCATCCCTTTATATAAGACTCCTGGGTGAGAAAGGTGGACCAATGAGACAGATGGAACAAAGCCAAGCCCTTCCCCCACCCTCCAGTCCTAATGATTTCACCATAAACTCCAAATGCATTAGGCTGAAAGTGAGCCAGTGATGAGGCAAGAATCAGGTCCCCCCTCCACGAAGCCACCACATCAGTCACTTTCTTCTGGTAACAAGACACCATATACTTTTATACTTAGCCTTATAAGTAGGCAGAGGAGGTGGCCACCTACATGGCATGGTCTGAGTGACCACACCTCATGCCAATCTCAACTACTCGTCATTCTAACATGATAATTCCTTTGCCCTTAAAGATCTTCAAAAATCCCCCTTTTAAAATGCAGACACTATGGGGAAGATTCCCAGTATAAGCTGATACTTTGGTTATCAGTTAACCCCTTAATTATCAACTAATACTTCAGTTTTCAATTATCAGAGATTAATTAACAGCCAGTTGGGAGTAAGAATGGTATAGAGCATAGGGATCTGGGGAAAGTACCTGTGTGATAGGAGATTTCAGAAAGGTGCAAAGGGACATATTAATAGGGGATGTGGATGGATTTTAGTAATATTTACAGAGCCTGACCCTTCCTCCTACTCTGCAGACTATTCAGGAATCAAGTCTGAAGTAACCTTGGCCCTGTCCTGGTTCATCTACCTATAACCTGACTTCACTACAGACCCACCTACCCCACCCCATCTTCTGAGAGTCAGTATACTTAGCATCTGATCCCCCAGCCAAGAATTTGCCGACCCTGGACCCTAGCTACCCATCGAAACTGAGCTAACCCCAACTGCAAACAGATCTGTGTGCCTATAAGCATCACCAAAACAAACAAAAAAAAAACTTGATCCAGTTTTTCTAGAGGTTTTACCCAAGATTTTTGAATTAAAGGCTTTTAAAAGTGGAGATCATTTAGCTAAAGCACCTCCTAATTCTGTGGATCAGGAAAATGAGGTCTGGAGAGGCTAAGAGGCTTGTCTAATGTCCACCTTCTGCTCTCTACAATCCCACTATTCATCACTTTGTTCATGAGGGTTTCTCAGGAAGCGACTTCACAGAATTCGCTGTAGTTTCAAAAAAGGATGCTAGGCTCTTTCTCTGCAGCCTCTTTGGGCTAGAAAACTGAGGCATATAACCTCAGCCCTAACATTATTGTCATTAGAGGAGATGGGAAGAGACCATGAGAAGAAATGGTCCTTCCTGAAATGTTTGTTCAAAGACCCAAGACTTACCCTTTCACAATTATTGAGCAGTCAACCCTCCACAGGATTCATACACAGTGAGAGCCACCATTCACTTGCCTGCTGGACTCCAGAATCTCTCCTAAAAGCCATTTAAATAAAACACAAGCCATTCCATCTGAATTTTGTCAAGGTTCCTAATTATTTTCTCTAGTGCTTAATGATAATATATTATCTTAGGATTTTCCATATCAGCCCCAGTCACGACATCAAATGACTGCTTTAACTAGTTCAGAGTCAATAGAGGCCCAGTGCCAAGATACCAAAATGGAGGGGAAGGAGTATAAGGCTTCCCACTTCCTCTCTGCCCATTCCTCCCCCCACCACAGGCCCACTGCAACCCTGCCTCTCACCTCTAGAGACCCACACCAGATTCTCTAATTAGGGTGGTACATAAAATGCCCCAGCTTTGGCACACCACATGAAGAGCATCTTCAACATCAAAGAACAACTCTTTCGACAAATTGTGCAATAAGCAATATTCTTTGAAGTGTTCCAACTCAAGAGCTTTTTTTAAATTTTGCTTTATTTTCCTGTCCCTCCATGGTAGCCATGGCGATCTCAAATTCCTTTTTTAAAATAAGCAATTAAAAAGGACTGAACCCTTCAGAAAAAGTTAAATCACTGGAATGAAAATAACATCTATTTATACAGTATTTATCAGAGCAGTCTACAGACTTCACCTTATACCACCTTCCTGCAAGGTAAGGAGAGGACAGTGATGGCCCCAAAACTTGAAGACAAACAACTATGTTTAGACTAGTCACTAGTTCAATGGCCTCCAAAACGGTCTGTGCCCATCCCAGGGGATATGTAAGATGATTCCCCCACCCCCAGCACAGAAGGAAAATAAGGCTCCCTAACCACCTGGATTGGGCTTGGTTATTTTTGGCTGAGTCTTCTCTAGATGGTAACTACTGCTGTAGTCTTCCTGACATCACTAAAGAGGCCACAGGGAAGCCCACCTGCTTCTCTCCCCCTCTGAAACTCCTTGGAGGGAGGGAGAGAGGAAGAGAAGGAAGCAGGCAGATGTTAAAATGAAAAAAGTTGGGGTACCACTTCTTTAGTTGGTATTTTAAAACAACTCATTAAAAATAAATGTTTCAGGGCATTCAGTTACTTATCCCCTTGTTGGCCAACATGAGCAGGCATTTGGTGAACTCAATAGTTCTGACAGGGTCAATTCAAATGAACTATTTTGCACATCCAGACATAATCAAAAGGACTTCTCCCTGGTCTGAAAGTGAGCCAATGTCAGAACTGAGAGTAAAACTCAGGCCCCTTATTGGCCCACTTACCTTTTCAAAAAAGTTCCCTGCCTTCCTAGATTGCATGGAGCTGCCAAGCATTTGGGGATCATTTGCCACATAAAAGGTTCTGCAGGGTTCAGGTTCAGCTTGCAGGTGGAGTCTTATGTCAAGTCTTTCTCCCAGTGGCTGTGTTTTCCCCAAAGTTCCTTCCTCCTAGTTTCACTCAGTGGCTGCTTCAGCAAAACACCAACCATCCGGGTTGAGAAATGAAAAAATTCCATCCATCTTTTAGATTCACAGGAGCCCCAAACAGATACAGAACTACATAATGAAATCAAATAGCCATTTAGCTCTCCTTGGAAGGGACTGAACATGGGGTTACTATTACAGCAACTCTTTGAAGTTCTGAAAGTTCTTCTTTTCTTTTTTTATAGTACTTTATTTTTTTCCCAATCAGATGTAAAGACAATTTTTAACATTCACTTTTTTTTAATTTTGACGGCATTTAAAATTTTTAAAAGAATGTAAAAAATTTTTGTTTACATGTAATTAAGAAAAATAAAAATTAAATGTTAAAAAAGAAACTAAGATTTTAGATGGTAAATGCACAAATAAATCATTAGTGTTGCAAAACAAATGTAGTTTAATTAAACCCCCTGACCCAGAAGCTTAATTTACAAGAATGAAACACCCAACTATTCCAAAACATCCCAACATCTGACATTGTTTTCACTTTTCCTCTGACTGTTAGGGATCTTGGTTCATCGTGAATCTTTTCTAAAAGAGTAAAGTAACTTGTGCTCCCTCCTATATTGCCCTTTACAAAAAGAAAAAGAGAACAATAAATCACTGGGGCCCTTATTTTAAACCAGTGTTTTCTCAGATTTACATTCCAAAGGGCAGTGCTTTTGATAATAACATGCTGCAATTTCAGTGACCCGGTACAAGGTTAAACTGTAAGCGTGGTGATTCCTTTATAGAAAAAGGTGGCTGTCTCTCCCATTCCTCCCACCACTACCACCACACACATCCTAACCTGTTGGAAAGCTGGGTTGAAGGGAAAAAATGGTGTAAAGAAATGGCTCCAAGCAGGACTCAAGGCTATTCGAATCCCAGACCTAGTCACTTTAGTCCAAGTCAGTTCTATGATATGCAAGGCATTGGGTTAGGCTTTGGAGAAAATGAATTTGTGATCTCGCCCACACCAGCCACAATGCTCTTATGTAACTCCTATGCTTGCCCTTCGTTAAAGGGCATCTACCCAGAGTGTTCTGGCCCTTTCTCTAAATCACCCAAGGCTCTGTCCTCAGCCCCCTTCTCTTCTCCTTCTATACTAATTATCATCTCTATGCAGATAATTCTTAGATCTATTTATCTAGCCCCGTCCTCTTTGATCTCCAGTCCCCAAATGGCTTAGGGGACACATCAAACTGGATGAGCCGTAGATACCTTAAACCGAACATGCCCAAAACTGAACTCATGATTTTTCTCCCCTGCCCCTCTTCAAACGTTCCACACCATCCCCCACCCCACCCCATCTCTACCTCCACCACTGCCTAAGCCCTCTCCTCTTCCTAACATCCTTATTTCTATGGAGGGGGCCATCTCCAGTCATACCGATCTATGTATGGCCACCAGACCCAGATGTCTCTGAAGAAAAAAGTGAGGCTGGTGACCCTGAACAGCTCTCCCTCACTTAAATCCAAACCACTTTCACGTCACAGCATCATTTTCCTGATGCCATGATCCTCTAAGGGAATGAAGGACAAACCACAATTTCTATTGAGGGTACCACCACCTTCCCAGTCACCCGAGCTCCTGACCCTGGATGTCAGTCTCCACTCATCTCTCTCCTTCGCTCCCTGTCCCATCTCCAATCTGTTGCTAAGTCCTGTCAATTTCATCTTCTTCACATCTCATCTGTGCTCCTTTGTCCTTTCTGGCCCCACATCAGCCTGGCGTAGGCCCTCATCATCTCACACCTGGACGACGGCAATCACCCCCTCGCTGGCCTTCCTGCCTCATCTCTCCTCTCTCCAATCCCTCTTCCATTCAGCCAACAAAGGGATTTTCCTGAAGCACATACCTGGCCACACCACTCCCCCAACTCAATGCACTCCAGCGTTTCCCTATTTACCACTAGGATAAAATATAAAATCTTCCCTTGGTTTTCAAACTTGGCCCCTCCCAGTCTTCTGACACCTCACTCTCTTGCACATGCTCTGCCTTCCAGTGACACTGGCCTGTCTGCTTTTCCTTGCACAAGATGCTCCAGCATCCAACTTCTAGTGTTGTCACCGACAGTCCCCCATACCTGGGATGCTTTCTCTCCTCACCTCTACCTCCTCATCTTCCCTAACTTCCTTCAAGTTTCCACTAAAATCCTACCTTCTACAAGAAGACTTCCTAAATATACCTCTATTGATTATCTCCAGATTTACCCTCTGTTTATCTTTTTTTTTTTTAAGCAGATGGTGGCTCAGTGGGTAGAACACTGGGTCTGGAGTCAGGAAGACCTGAGTTCAAATCCAGCCTCAAACACTGCCTGACTGTATGACTCTGTATGACACTATATGACTCTGGTCAAGTCACTTAACCTCTGATTGCCTGACAAAATGGATCCAATGGAGAAAAAAAATGGCAAACTACTCCAATATCTTTGCCAAGAAAACCCCAAATGGGGCAATAATGGATCAGAAACGATGGAAAAACAATGAATATCTTTTTTGTACACAGGTGATTGCATTTTGTCTTCCCCATTCGACTATCAGCTTCTGGAGAGCAGTGACTTTTTTCTGCATTTCTCTGTATCCCCAAGTGCTAAGCACAGTTCCTGGTACATGTTGTTGTTCAGCCACCTTTCAGTCACAGTCTGACTCTTTGTGATTCCATTCAGGGCTTTCGTGGCAAAGATATTGGAGGGGTTTGTCATTTCCTTCCCCAGCTCATTTTACTTATAAGGACACTGAGTCAAACAGGGTTAAGTGACTTGCCCAGGGTCACACACCACTAAGTGTCTGAGGCTAGATTTCCTGATTTTAGGCCCAACGCTCTATCCACTCTGCCCCATAACCATCCCTCTTGGACCATAGCAGGAGTTTAATACGTACTAGTTGATTGAGAGAGGATATCAATAGAGTTCAAGAACTGTCTATCAGTTACTCCTGACCGGCCTGTCTCTTTTTCCCAACATGACTCAGATTGTACCTTTTATGCTCTTACAAAATTCTTTATTGAAAAGGCAGCTAGGTAGTGCAGTAGAGTGTTGAACCCAAAGTCAGAAAGCCCTGAGTTAGAATCCTGCCTCAGATACTTATAAGCTGAGTGACTCTGGGCAGGTCACTTAATCTGTGCTGGTCTCAGTTTCTTCATCTGTAAAATGGGGCTACTAATAGCACCTACCTCCCAGGTTTGCTTTGAGAATTGCTTCACAGTACTGTGGGCATGTCTTAAAACTGTACAATACCAGAGTATTAGCTGGGGGCAAGGGAGGGCGGGAATCCTGTGTTTGGAGTCAGATGATTTGGGTTTGGTCCCCAAGTCCACTACTGACTACATGTAGGAGTTTAGGCACATCACCTAATCTTCCTGGGTATTGGTTTCTTCATGTATGAAAAGAGGGTGTCAGATTATATCAATAATCAGCCCTAGATCAATAATCCTATGAATCACAGGAAGAATATTGATGTTAAGAAAGAAGGCCTTTGTTGTAGGAAGAAGTTTAGAATAATTTTTTTTTAATTATCTAATTCCCACTCACCTTCTGTTCAGTTTTGGTCCCAGTTAATTGTCCTATCTATAGGTTCTGCCCATCATAAGAGGGAGACACAAAGCATGAATTTATCAGATTGCATGCCACGTACCAGGCACTGGGCTATGCACGAGAGATTCAACTACCAGCAAGCAGGAAAGTCTCTATCCTCAAGGAGTCTATATTCAAATTGGGGGAGAGGGGAAGGCAGGGTCAGTATATGTGAACAGTGACACAGTCTGAAATGGTGATCAGGAAGTGACAAGGCACCTGGTTCTGGACAGTATAAGGTGAAAGCTCACCTACCAGAACCCTGAGTCCAACCTCCAGGTGGTGAGGGAAAGATGAGACTGATGGCCAGAGTACAGGCAACATGATCCAGAAATGATGGCCAAGAAATGACACGGATGTGTCACCCAGCCAATTTCATGTCCTAGTCTGTACAGAAGGCAGTCTTCATTCACTTGGTTTTTCCTACATGGAATGACTTGGTCAAATTCTTTTGAGTGATTATGTCTCTCATTTAAGAGGTTCTGCGATGTTCTGGAGCTTAACGTCATCAGGACTTTTACTCTCAAAGAGCTTACAGTCTAATAGGGAGATGAGATAAGATACGCTGTTTCCCATGTTGTTCCATCATCTCTGACTTGGGCACTGTTGAAAGACTAGGAGGGGCGGCTAGATGGAGCAGTGAATACAGCACTGGCCCTGGAATCAGGAGGACCTGAATTCAAATTCAGCCTCAGACACTTAACACTTACTAGCCGTGTGACCTTGGGCAAGTCACTTAACCCCAACTGCCCTCAAAAAAAGAAAAGAAAAGAAAAGAAAGATTAGGGAAGGGGGTGCTAGGTGGCACAGTGAATAAAGCACTGGAGTCAGGAAGACCTGAGATCAAATCTGGCCTCAGACACTTAACACAAAACCAGCCATGTGATCTTGGGCAAGTCACTTAACCCCAATTGCCCTACCTCCCCCCCCAAAAAAAATATAAAAAAGACTAGGTATATTCTAGGACAGCTGTCACTAGCCTTATGACATAGATTCATCATTCTCTAGACCTTTCATGGATTCTGCACCCGAGACCCAATTAGTTTTCAGCACAGTCTGATGACCAGTAACCATATTCCCCAGAGCCTCTTCTCTGATAAAAAAAAAAAAAAATTTAAAAACCCTGGCCCCCTCTCACTCTGTTTCCTTCCAACAAAATCTACTCTGTGGCCATAGCATAAAGACTTGTTTAAAGTACATAATCCCCCAACCTTGAACTCTCTCTCTCTCTCTCTCTCTCTCTCTCTCTCTCTCTCTCTCTCTCTCTCTCTCTCTCATCCTATCTTCTCCTTCCCTTTTTCTTTCTCTCTTTCTCTCCCTCCTCCTACCTCCCTCTCCTTCTTTCTCTCTCTTTCTCTCACTCTTGCTCTCACTCTCTCCTTTTATATGGTCCCAATAAAGTGTTTCAGAATGGAAGAAAGGCTGATGCCCTTCAGTCAATCAATAAACATTTATGAAGCACCTAGTATGAGCCAAGCACTGTGCTACATGCTGGGAATACAAAGAAATGCAAAAGACAATTCTTGCACTCAAAAGCTCACAATATAATACTCTTCATATGTCTAGTCCAAGTTACATTTTTTTTAAAAACTAGAGAAGCTGGAGAAAGCCGGGAAGGTTTCATGGAAGATATAGTACCTAAGCTGAACCTTGAAAGGAGAGAGAGACTTCAATTGTTAGAAATGTGGATGGAGTGTCTTCCAGGCATGGAAGTGGGAGGAAGTGTAAGCCAGAGTACGGAAGGCCTTAAATGCCAGGCAAAAAAAGTTTATATCTTATTTTAGAGGCAATAGGAAATTCCTCAAGATTTTGAGAAGGTTTTGTTTGGATGTACCCCAGATAGGGAAGATAGCAGTCTCTCTCATTCTGCCACAGCAATCAATGTTTGCCAGGCCTTTGGGATATCTGATTCCTCCCCCATGGAATTGCCCCAGGATCTCACTGGGGTAACCCTTTCCCAGGGGCTGACCTCTCACAATACTGAACTCCTACCCCCACTTTCTACTTCCCACTTCCTCCCATGGATTTGGGCCATACCCTATGGAGCAGAGTTGTCAAACACAACCCCAGACACTCCCTTGTACAAGATCCAGACTAAAATACAGGTGTGAATATTTAACCAAATAATACAATAAAACATAGATTATGGTAATTTGTGGTTTTCTAAGTCAATGTGCAGCCTACAGGGATCTTTATGTATTATTTATTGGCCCTGTTTCTAGCTGACTCTGATATCACTGCTCTGAAACAGGCCTCTGGCTCACCTGCCTCTGGTTAAGTAAGATGGCCTGAGTCCAGGGCTCACAAAAAAGCCAGTGGTGGTGTGATAAAGTGGAAGTCTGGTGTCTACTGGCCAAAGCAGGGTCCCAAGACCTTCCTGCACCCCAAATGAGCTTTTCCTATCCTAGTCTGCTCCCTCTACCTGTGGCCTGCCCAGCAATAATGTCCCAGGGTCTTTTCCCATAGGTCTGACCGTGAGGCCTGCCTCCAGAATTCCTACTTACAACAATAATAGATAACTAGCATTTACATAATACTTTAAGGTCTGCAAAGCATTTTATAAATGTCTTATTTTATCCTCACAACAATCTTAGGAGGTAGATGCTATTATTACCCTCATGTCATAGATGTGGAAAGTGAGGCAAACACAGATTAAATGACTTGACCAAGGTCACACAGCTAATATCTGAGATCAGATTTGAACTCAGAACTTCCAAAATCCAGGTCCAGTGTTCCGTCCACTATGTCTTCATTCTGAAAATAGGATACCAGAAAAAGGACATCAAACTGACAAGTTGGAGACTGGGCATTCTATCCTAAGGTTTCCCTGTTCTCTATTTACATAGATGGATGCCCTATTCAAAAAAGCAAAAGAAACAGTTTTTCATTAGAAAGGGAACAGGAGAATGATAATAGTTTTCCACATAGATTGAAGATTCAGTTCTACTTCTCTTCCTACTACGATACTTCTGAAAAACCAAAAAGCTTTTTAAAAGCCAAAACAAGAAGAGCAGAATCTGCCAACCGCTGCCTACTAGACCAGAGAAAATCATTTTGCTAGCTTATTTTGATTGATGACCCCACACTAGGAATCTGCCTTGAATGAAGACTATTTGGGACAAGCTATTTGAAAAACTAAAACATAATGGGACATTGTGGTAGATAGAGAGCTGGGCTTAGAGTAAGAAAGACCTGGGTTCAGATTCTACCTCACACATATGGGATGTATGACCCTGGATAAATCATTTTACTTCTCACTACTCTTGGTTGAAATTCTCAAACATAAGGCTGCACCACTCCCACATATGGCCTGGTTTAGTGGCCCCATTTCTATTTGAGTTTATCTAGCCCAACACTCTAAGACACAGAAGGTGACTACTTGCATTGGAAAAGGAAATCCCCCACTATGAATTCCCAACACCATTAAATCACAGATCTTGCTAAAAAAAAGAAAAGAAGAAGAAGAAGAAGAAGAAAGAAAAAAAGAAAGAAAGAAAATGGAAGTATAACGAGGTCCTCTGCTGGGATTGGTATTTTTGCTATGATTATGGAATTTCAGTATTAAAGGGTAAATGGATTCCCAGCCAATCATTTAGCTCAATACTTCTCTAGTATTTAATCACTAAAATTTCTTGAGACCTTAAAAAATGAACTTTGATGAAAAAGTTTGGTAGGCAGTCAGTCATATGCCTGAATAGGAACTAGGCTTCCTCCCAAAAGTACATGCCGCCACATACATACGACTTAGCTGAATAGATATAAAAGTAAAGGAGAAGATAACTGGATATAAAACCCTGTCTGGAAAACTCATGCCTGATAAATAAGTGCTTTGAGAATTGAAATGTAAATACAGGCAAGAGAGACAGACAGATGAGCCCACATGGCACACACACACCAAGGAAATAAACTCTTGGTCTTAAAAATAAAACATTTCTAAATGTTAATTTATGTATCTAAAAACAGAAATTTGGGGGGGGTGAGGGGATTAAAGACTTTAGTCCAGTCAATTAACACTTCACCCCAGGTTTCACTTTTCCAAATTATTAAAGGGGAAGCAAGGTGGTAATCACTAAGGTCTCTTTTCAGTTCTAAAAGTCCAGGATTCCACATCTTGAACCTGAGTTGTTGAAAATGGTGACAATGATTCGTGTCTGTCAAATCCCAATTCTGTGTGACCTCAGACCAACCACTTCATCTGAGCTTCATTCTTGTCTTCTATGACTAGGTGACTTTCTCTGATCCTTCCTAGTTCTAAATGCATGATCCTATAGGGAAGGTCTGCTTGAAGAGATGTAGGGAGAAGTGAGTGGAACCAGTTAATTTAGAAAGACATAAGAATTCTGATCAATATAAATACCAGCCACTGTTCTAGAGGAGCTTTGATGAAACATGCTACTTACATACCTCCTGACAGAGAGGCAATAGATTCAGACTGATATGTGTGCCTCTGTGTATCTGTGTATATATACACACATACATATATGTGTGTATATATGTATTCAAGTATATATATACATATAAATGCATATGTATTCAAGCATACACACACACACACACACACACACACACACACACACACACACACACACACACACCCCTGGCCTCAGACACTTACTAGCTGTGTGGCCCTGAGCAAGTCACTTAACCCTGTTTGTCTCAGTTTCCTCATCTCTAAAATGAGCTGGAGAAGGAAATGCAAAACTATTGCAGTATCTTTGCCAAGAAAATCCCAAACACAACTGAAAAATGACTCAACAACAACAACAGTATGAACACATACAATCAATGTGGGAATTTGCTTTGCTTGACTAAGCATGTTTCTTAGAAGGATTTTTTTCCAATGGGGGACAGAAATGTCAGGGAGAGAAAATAAATCTTTGTTCATTTAAAAAAAAATCTATGATTCCATCATGCACCATCACCCTTCCTTACTTGAATCCCATCAGCAGAAATGGGCAGCACAATAAATAAATCTGTTTAGTGGGGTATCCCCCCCAGCTGTCTGGTTACTCCTAGCTCTTAGCAAAAATGGGGAAAAGTCTCATTTTTTTCTTAGGAAAGTCATAGCCATGGTCAGAATTAAAGTGATTTTATACAATTTTGCATTATCAGTTACTGACTCTCTGTTACATAAAAATTCATTGTTCTATGAAAATGTGGATTATTCTGTATTTTAATGGCTTAAAAACAAAGGGCTGCCGTAAGATTCATTGTCCTCTCTGCTTTTATAAGTTGAACATTGATAAAGGTCCATTAACACACTGGTTAGTAATTTTTGCATATTAAAGTATTATAGATTTAGATTTAATACCATTTTCAGCTTTTGTTGAATGAATATTTAATTCAGAAACCTATGAAATAATAGGTAATTATAGCTCTACCAGAACACATATTGACATGCAGTTTAAAAGCCCACAAAAGGTTCCTTGTGCTTGCAGGGAGTTTATAATTTAAACACAATGAACATTTCTGAGCTTGCCAATCAAACGCTCATCTGTAGCAAGGGTGCATGAGAAGATTGCACTTCCCCAGTGCACGTAGGCCAAGGAGAGACTAAAAATAACCAGTCCTGGGTTTGGCAGACGTTGTTTAGGCGAACGTCCCGCTAGAAAAGGGAACAAACTGCCAAAAAGAAAAAAGAAAGCAAAGGGAAAATGTTTCCTGACCTTGGAAGTCAGGGTCAAAAGAATCCAGAATAATTAGGAAGCATCCAAGGGCAGCAATGAGATTGGGAAATCAGAGGAGTTCACCTCTGGGAGAAAATGGGGTTGGTTTGATTTTTTTTTTTCAGTTCTTTGCTTTTCATTTTTTTTTCTTGTCCCAAATGGGAAAGGCAACGTCTGCAGGAATGATAGGCAGGTAAACCAACTCTTTCACAGGTGTAAAAGTTTCTGGTACTGACCGACTCCTCTGTTCTGGAAAAAGGTAATAGGAAGGTAGGAGGCTCCCCCACCCTCCAAGTTAGGAAGGTTGAAAATGGGGGAGAAGGAGCAGGGGTGCAAGGCGTGGATGATTCTCACAGACAGCCAGACAGGTTACACAAGAGAACATCTCAAGGCCTACTGAAGAGGATCATCTTTAGCTTTGTACCTGACTTTGTTTTCTTTTACTCTTTCAAACTTGATGCTTTAGTAAAGCTTTTTAATCTTATCCTTATCTCAGTTGAATTAAAGGAAGGAGGGTTTGCCAGGACAAGTGCTAGGGAGAGGGAAAGGTCTAAAGCTATTCAAGGCTTTAGGATGCTAGAAGTGGGGTTTGGTAGCAGAAAAATTCTTCCAAAATCCTAGGGACATTTCTTCTTTTGGGGGACCTTTTCCCCAGAGTCTTAACTAGGAATATTTTACCTGGGACTAAAACAATTAAGCTAGGAGGCCTGGGGGAGGTTTGGGAAGAAGCTACCCAGAACCCCTTCTGACTACTGGACAAGAGAACCCTCACCCCAGGGATTTGGAGGAAAGGTATGCCATGCAAGACTGGGGTCACAGTGATAGAACCTTTTGGGGTTGAGTGTGGGGCCGGGGTGGTAGAAAGTATGTCAGCACTGGACAGCAGAGAACTATGTGTTGAAAGGAAATCAGGTACTCTGAGAATTAAGTGCATTTCCATCCAAGCTCCACCCCACCCTGCCCCCATATCAACATTCTAGGACAAAGCCCCATTTGCCACGTGCTAGTTATGGCTTTCCTTTCTCTCTGTCCATGTGCCACTTCTTAAGAGGCACAGACCTGGTCTTGAAGCCTGGCTCTACCAATAGCTATGTGGACTTGGGCAAGGCAATTCATCTGCTAGTTTCATCCTTTTTAAAATAAGGACAGATGGGTTGGCTAGGTGGTACAGTGGATAGAGCACTGGTCCTGGAGTCAGGAGGACCTGAGTTCAAATGTGACCTCAGACACTTAACACGCACTAGTCATGTGACCTTGGGCAAGTCACTTAACCCCAATTGCCCTGCCTTCCCCCCACCAAAAAAAAGCAAAAGGAAAAAGAAAAATAAGGACAGATAAACTATCTAACATAGGGTTACTGTAAATGTGGTTCTCTGCCTCTGTGTGTGTGTGTGTCTCTATCTCTTCTCTGTCTCCCTCTCTCTGTGTCTGTCTATCTGTGTGTGTGTGTGTGTGTGTGTGTGTCTTTGCTGCCTCTGACTTTGTCTCTCTTTTCTCTCTGTCTCTGCTGGCTCTCTGTCTCTCTGGGTCTTCTCTTTCCTCCTCTCCCTCTCCCTCTCCCTCTCCCTCTCCCTCTCCCTCTCTCTCTCTCTCTCTCTCTCTCTCTCTCTCTCTCTCTCTCTCTCTCTCTCTCTCTCTCACTCACACTAT